>JAKFHU010000768.1:0-1200000 GCA_023783475.1 Daubentonia madagascariensis
TTTGCATGGGGTGGATATTTTATGCTGTAAAATTTTAATTTCTCTCATAATTTTTAACTATGTTTTAAAGTCAATTTATTACCTAGTTCTCTACGGGTTACCATATACACTTATGATAGTCTATTTTAAATGTTTTCTAAATTAATTCCAGTTAATAGAGATATTTTAATCCTATATGGCTTTATCTTACCCTATTTTGAGTTATTACTGTTACACATATTATGTCTATGTATGTCACAACTCAAAAATAATATTTATAATTATTATTTTGTACAATTTTTATGTCATTTAATGAAGTTGAGAGAAGAAAAGAGAGCAAGTATATATTTCTAGTTTGTGATATTAACCTTCCAAATTACTGTTCCTGGTTCTCTTCGTTTCTTCCTGGATTTGCGTTACCATCCAGTATCATTTTCTTATTCTGCCACAGCTGTGTTCCCACCTGACTCCTTGTACTGTCATTATCAAATGTATTGCATTTTACATGATATAGGCCCATAATATAAATATATATAGCTGTATTCAATGTTATTCTTATATTGTTTTTTATAATTAGCTACACAATTATCTTTACATATAATTTTTTTCCTGTGGATTTAAATTATTGTCTAGTGACTCTTGCTTTTAGCGGGAAGAATTTCCTTTAATATTTTGTGTAAAGCAGATTGTCCAGCAATATATTCTCTTAGCTTTTGTTTATCTGGGAATGGTTTTATTTCCTCTTCATTTTTGAAAAATAATTTTATTTGATGGAAGATTCTAGTTGAAGTTTCTTTTTAGCACCTCAAATATGCCATCCCACTGCCTTCTGTTCTCCACTGATTTTGATGAGAAATTAGCTATTAATATAATCATATTGAGTTTCCCCTTGTATATGATAAAATATTTTTCTCTTGCCACTTTCAAGATATTTTCTTTGTTTTTGGTCTTCAACATGCTGAGAATGATGCATTTGAGTGGAGCTCTCAGTCCCCAGAACCATCAGGAAAACTGCCATGGAAGTTGCTGTTTTGCGATCAGTCCAGGCAGGACATTTAGCCCCAGTGAGCTGTGCCTTCGCCCTCTTGACCTACCTTCCACTTTAGGTTTGCTGGTTTTGGTTTTGTTAATCCTCATTAATCCTAATTCTAGGAACTAAATCTATCACTTTAAGCAAGTCACTTAATTTCCCTCATCTGTAAAAATAACACCATGACAATTAAGGTTTCTTAAAATTTATCTTTTAAGTTATATTTCAGTGGCATCAGTGGGTTAGTTGTCAGTATATGAAGCTTTCAGGATGCTTTCATGTTACTGTGAATTAGCTAAGCAAAGAAAATTGAGACACAGGTCTATCTCTGACAGGTTGAATAGGTGGAGTCTGAAGGAGGGATCTAGAAGGCCCAGGGGGTGGAGGGATCTGCAGGGCAGGGTGGTGGGGGAGGGGCCGTGGTTCAGCCTCCTCCTCTCATCATCCCCCCCACCCTCAGGAGCCCTTTGTGATGAGGAGGCCACAGCTCTGTGATGCAGGCCTGGGCCCCAGTCAACAGGCCCAAAGGAAACGCCCAGGGCTCAGTTGCTTTAGGGCAACAGTGCGATTCAGAAGATGGAGAATGAACTCTTTCCTCTGAAAAGTGTTAGTCCCACTTGGATGGGCACCAGATGCACTTCCTGGGTGTCAAATATCTTCCTGGTCTTTCTTTGTGGACTGGGGCTCTTCTTCCTGTTCCTACTCCGCCGCCAGAGTGATCCAGCCTCACCACCGTCTGGGCAGAAAAGAAACATCAGGAAGGTGAGGAACCCTCGGCCCAGACCCAACAGAGAATGATTCCCTCTTCTCTATTATTATTCCCACCTTTCTGCATGGACTAGAGACTCCTGAGGTGGGAATCTCCTCACCTTTCTGGGCCCAGGCAGGGCAGGGCAGGGGGAGAGTGGCAGAGGATTTCTAACTGAGGCTCTCAGGCCACCTGTGTGGGTGCACAGGCGGCATCAGGGCAAAATCAAACGCCGGGACTCAGGGGCCAGGGCGGGGTTATGAGGGAGTTGAGACCTGTGTGAGAGGACGGCCCTGGGCCCTGGTTCACCAGTCATCAGTCACCTCCGCATGCTGCTGCCTCTGCCCAGCCTTTCCTCTGTGTGGGGTGATCTGAGGGCTGTGCTGAGCCCCCGAGAGCCTCCCATCAGAGGCTGGAGTGGCCTCTGGCCTCCTCAGGAAGCAGAATCCTGCCTGACAGCCCAGAGGAGCCTGTAGGTCTGAGTCAGTGAGTTTCTCCAGCACAGTGTTAATGGGAAAAAATGCAAACTCTGTAAAATAATTTGAAGAGGTTTATTCTGAGCCAAATGTGTGTGACCGTGGTCAGGAGCACATGGCCTCAAGACGTCCTGAGAAAATGTGCACAAGGTGGCCAGGTTAGAGTTTGGTTTTATACATTCATGGAGATAGTAATTACATGTAAAATAATAAATCAATACTTGAAAGGTGCACATTGGTTTGGCCCCAAAAGGCAGGACATCTCAAAGTGGGGCCTTATAGGTTATAAGTGGGTTCAAAGATTCTTTAATCTGTAATTGGTTAAAGAAATGAAGCTTTGTCTAAAGGCTTGGAATGTTTCAAGTTACCATAAGGAAGTCTGTTAATCAGAGACAAGCCGGGACATATACCTGACTCAAGTGATGTGTTAAGTAAATTGATGGCCAGCAGGTCTGGTTTAACCTTTGTCTTGCATGGCCTTAGGCTCATAACAATTTAGTATCTTATTGTTACAATGAGTAACTCCCAAAGGGAGGGGGTGTGATGAAGCCTGTCTGACCTCCCTTCTCCTCATGGCCACCAAATCAGTTTTAAGGTTTTTCTGGGGTCCCCTTGGCCAAGAGGGGGTCTATTCAGTTGGCTGTGGGGCTTAAGATTTTGTTTTAGTTCACAAGAAGAACAGTGACAGAAGAAACCCATAGTTCTCACATAGAAAATCCCTCTTTGCATTTTTCCACTTCAAAAATGAGTAAAGGAAAGAAAAGAAGACAGAGCTCCAGTAGCTGGATGCGGAAGGTCATGTCCTCCATGAGCACTGAATGTCTGCAGCTTTTCTGGGGGGGGGAGATGAGTGAGGACTGGTCCCAGCCCCCCAATCTTCCTTGTCTCTCAGCATCCAGTGGAGATGATAGGGAGGCCCAGAAGCAGGGACAACAGCGGTGCTCTGAAAGGTAAGTCTCTGCTGCTCTGCCTGGATTGAGCGACGGTGTGGGGGTGGGGTGGGGGGCGGTTAACTTCACTGTCCCCAGGGGACAGGGGGACGAGTCTCTGAGGAAGTCAGCTGCAGAGGCCTGAGGGGAGGGAGCTCCTGGGAAGGAAATCAGAACCCAAGATTCTTCTCAGATCCCATGCTGGGAAGGAAGCCAGGTGGGCCAGGAATGGGTAGAGGGGGGCAGAGGAGCCATAACAACCTGGATGTGGAGGTGGGGCCTCTAAGTCCAACTGTGGACAGCTGCTTAACCTGGCTAAGGCTGGCTCCTCTTTGAGGTAACCCCTGTCTTCTTCCCTACAGGGAGGGTGTGAGGACCCTTGGGGATGGATGCAGGAGCACTGTGTACATGATAAAGTGCTGCCCACTGCACTTCTTGCTGTCACTGCTGGGGTCCCTTGGCCTTGGACACTGATGTGTGTGCTCCAGGGTCTAACTCTCCACGGTCTGCCCTAGGGGGACACTCAGCATCCTGCAAGATCCCCAGGCCCCTCCCTTCCCCCCTAACCTGGCTCCTAATTTCCAGCTTGTAGAGATTGCCTGAGGGAACTGGAGGGCGCTCGGGACCTGATTTTACTTCTGCAGAGGTGAGGAACTCGCCCCTTCTCTCCCTGTCCTTCCTACCAGGGTCTGGGATGCCACCCCAGGGCCTGGGGCTGACCTGGGAGGGGGAGACCACGGGATGGGGGACACGATGTGACTAGAGCCCTGGGGCTGGGGAGAGGCAGAGCTTTGTGTATTCAGCATGGGGGCAGAGGAGGGGCTGTGGGCCACAGATGCCCACCCTTGCCTGGCCCCCTGGCCCACCCGCCCCTGCTGCAGCTTGTGCCTCCTGTCTCCTGCAGCCACTTGGGGAAGCTCCCTGACAAGGGGGGCTTTCATCAGCTCTCATATCCAGACCCCCCAGGGGAGGTGTGCAAACCGGTGCCTGCCAGAGCCCACCAGCCTCGTGGGGAGCATGTGGAAGATGCTTCTCCTGCCACCTCATCCCCATTGGCTTCCCTGACTGAGCACCCTCCACCTATGGCCTCCACCCTGTCAGTACAACCTCAAGAAGACCAATCTGACTTGAAGAGAATCCCCCTGGGCACTGTTCCGGAGAGCTCACCTCCAGGTTACTCTTACTTGGTGCCTCCCGTGTGGGCCATCTCAGGCCTTGAATGCACCATTTTGTTCCTCTCCCACTGGTGGGCAGCTGCCAAGGCCCTGTTCTTCCCCACCTTGCCACACAGCAAGTCCCAGCAAGAGCCTTTTTTCCACCATCCACCAGAGGCTTTGCTCTGGGGAGACCCCACATATAAGCGGATGGAGGCTGGTGGCCCCACTTTCCTCAACCCTGATGCCCGGAAGCTCCTGGAAATATTCATCACCAAGCGAGCAGGATTGAAGCTGTGGAAGGAGAAAGAAAAGGGGTCATTTCTGAAAGAAGTGAGCCCAGATTACCCCTGGGGTTCTCTGGGGAGTATGTTAAAGTCACTGGGTGAGAAGCAGGACTCCACAACCTCACACCCCTTCTGGAACATGAAAGACAAACCAGAGCAGCTGTCTGATCCTCAGGGCGAATTCCCAGGGAGGGGTCAGTGTGGGCCAGAAGACAAGCAGGGGACCTCCCTACCCTCCCAGCCTCCTGAGTTTGCAGGTGAAAGCAGCAAGGATGAACAGAAGATGGGGTCCAGGCACTCTGAAAGATTCTCTCAGGAGGGCTCCCTAAGGGTCAGAGAAGACAAGGACATAAGCACGGACCTAGGGCAAGATCTGGAGAGGGTCCCAGAAGATCCATGCCAAGGTTCAAGAAATACTTTAGCGAAGGTTCTGGAGGAGGAGGCGGAGCAGGCAGATAGTGACTTGATTAGGCCCCAGAGGTATAAATCAGGAAGTTACTTACCCAGGGGCCCAGAGAAGGAGCATGTTGAAAAAGTTCTGAAATCTCATTTGGACCGGAAGTTGGGGGAGATCAACGAGGGCATGGTCCCTGTGCATGTGCGTCGGTCCTGGCTTACTGCCAGCCATGCTGTTCCCAAGTCTGACACCCTCACAAAGCCCAGAAATCTAGCATCCCAGAGGGGTCAGAAATGCTGTGTGAACACCTCCCAGAGGCTGTTCTTCCTCAGTCCCTGCGCTCAACAGCTGCTAGAAATACATATTGTAAGGTTTCGTGTGAGGCACAGGTGGGGTTCAAACCTCCAGTCCCTGGAACCCCTAAATCTCAAGGCTCAATCCCCACCTCTTGCACTCTCCACCCTTCCCTCCATGGACATCGGTGAATTTGGGGACAACTCCATAGTCAGTCCTCACCCTGACTGGGGGTCTCTGCCCCCTCACCAAATTCCAAAACTGTCCATGTGAACGTGAGTTCAGGATCTCTGGGGACCAGTAAAAGCTCCCTACCCTCTACAATTTCTGTTACCCAGGATCCAGGAGAGCTATATGTCCCCCAGTAATAAATTGGGTACATGCAGAGAATACCTGTTTTTTTCTCATGTTAGCGCCTCCCCTATATGCCAATGGTTTCTATTGCTTCCCAGTAGATGTGTTTTTTGTCAGCAGAGGTGGTGGCTTCTGTCTGTGGGGTGCTGGGACACAGGGAAGGGGTCAGAGTCCACTCTCCCTCAGTGCAGCTTCTAGAAGGGAGGGGCACGGGGGAGGCTGACAGGGGCTTGCAGACCCACCCTCACCCCGGGGTCCCTCACAGCACCTTGTTTTCATGACCCGGTCATTAAGAAGAGCCTTCAGGTCTATCAGGACAGGCAAACCCTATGGAGACCCCACCCTGGGACCTGGCTCACCATCTTTCTCGCTTTCCCTCTGCCATGAGCTTAGTGCAGTGGTGGGGGAGGGTTTACAGAGGCCTCTTAGGGCAGAAATTCCCCTTGGGCTCCAGGAATGCGGGAGCCAAGCAGCTCACAGCTCTGAAGTGGGCCGGGAATTGGGGGTGCTGGCCTTGGTGAGGGACAGAGAGATCTGGCCGTCCCCCACACTGGCTGTCACGGTGGGGATCAGACAACCCTGCCCACAGTCCCCTCCCTGCCTGCTGATGGCTGGGGAGGAGATGGGCCATGCTGGCTCCTCTCGGCCCAGCCTTGGTGACAGGAGCATGCTCCTCCTGGCCTGATCTTTCCTCCCTCTGAGAGCTGCGGCCGAGACAGGACCAGGGTGAGTAGGTGCAGAAGGAGGTGCCAGGGCCGCGTGTCCACCTTCCGCAGCCACCCGCCTTCCCCTCTAGTGGGACGGCATGCACAGGAGCCATCTGGTGGTGGCACGTGGAGGACAAGGGTGGGGTGTGGGAGAAAAACAATCGGAGAGGTGGGAGCCAGGAAGGCAGCAGAGTGCATGCAGCATCCTACGCGCTGACCACCCAGTGCACCCCTAGGCCAAGGTGGTCGGGCAGCGGCCCCATGGCGGGGGCCGGACCAGGGGGCACAAAGCTGTTGCAGGAAGGTGGCTTTTCCTACTGCATGATTGACCAGCCTGAGTGCCATCACCTCTGGAATTCCAGAGAGGACAAGTGGATGACCAGCAGAAAAGCCGGGACTTGGTACCCGTGGGATCACAACCTGGTGACCGTTGCAGACGTGTGGCCCCAGGGCTGCTGGGATGGGGGTGGAACCTGGCGGAGCAGGGCCAGTGCCCAGGCTGCTCATGGATCGGTCCTGTCTCAGCCAGGGATGGGGCAGTCACCAGGGGGCCCGGTGGCGAGGGGGGCCCAGGGCCCCAGGAGGACTGGGGCTGAGCAGTGACCTCAGAGAGAGACCCCCACAGAGAGACCCCCCACAGAGACCTCTGACAGATCCACACACAGACCCGTGACAGAGACCCCCACGGGGACGTCTGACAGACCCACACACACGGACCCGTGACAGAGACCTCCACGGGGACCTCTGACAGAGACCCCTTCGGTGATGACCAAGACGCCCACAGGGACCTCTGACATACACACACAAAGACCTGTGACAGAGACCCCCACAGAGAATTCTGGCAGAGACCCCCATTGAGAGACCCTCACAGAGTCTTCTGAGAGAGACCCAAACTTACAGACCCCTAGAGACACCTCTGACAGAGACCCCCGTAAGTAACTCTGACAGGCATTCCCGCAGAGACCCCTGACAGAGACACCAACAGAGACCTCCAGGGGCATCTGACGAGACCCACGCAGAGATACCTCCACGGAGAACTCTGACAGAGACCCCCACAGAAACTTATAGAGTCCTCAGAGAACCCAACAGAGGTCCCTGACTAAGGCACATAGAGACTCCAGAGGCCTGTGACAGAGACCCCCACTGAGGCCTGCGACAGAGATCCATACTTAGAGACCCCACAGATACCTCTGTCAAAGACCCACACTGAGAGACCTCTGAGAGAGACCTACACCAGGAGGCTTCACACAAGAGACCTCTCACAGAGACCTCATATCCATTTGTATTGCCTATTCCAGTTTTTGCTGGGAAACGCTGTTTTCATTATTCTGCAAAACATGGCACATCACAATCCAGATTTGAAACCCAAGTAACAGTTCCGTCTCTGTCCAGCAGTTTCTGCCGGGTTTGCCTGTGCTCGGGTGGGGGAAATGCCTCCTTGCTCGCCGCCTGGGCAGGCCTGCAGGGCAGGTGGATGCAGACCCGGGGCGCGGTGGAGCAGCCTGAAGTCACCTTCTCCCTGTGCGGTACAGTGGGACTGGCGCTCACCGAGGCTTGCTGTGTGCCCAGCACGGTGTGGAGCCCTGGCACACTGGATTCGTCATTTTCAGTCCTAACAGCGAGCCTGGGAGAAAATGCTGTCATGATCCCCATTTTATGGAGAGGAAGGTGGCAGCTTGTGAAGTTGGGGTCTCCCCATCACAGCCACCCCGGGCCGTGCTGAATGGGACAGCGAGAACTCCCCAAAGGCCACAGCACCGAGCACGGAGCTGGCAGTGGGGCCACCAGCCCCTGAGAGGGGCAAGGCTCTGCGCTGCCCCTCAGGCCCCTTCCTGGCCACTGGGGGTGGCGGCGGCTCCTGCACTCCCAGGACCACTGAGGATCAGGTGTGGCCAGGGCCTGGGGAGCATTCGCCACTTTTCTTCTTGCTGCTGCTTTTCAGAGAGAGAAATGTTCTCCCTCCAGTTCTCAGTCCATGTCTGCAATGCCCTGCAGGACACTTCTGCCCCAACAGAGCTACCCACCCCCTCCTGTGCCAGCTGGGCACATTCAGCCCCCGCCCAGGCCAGGACGAAGCCACAGACTGTACCCTGTGCCCAGTAGTCAGGGCCTGTACCCAGGCTGGGCTGACGCAGCCACACGCAGTGTGCACACCTGGGTAAGTGCCTGCCATCCCTCCATGACGAGTAACCGCAGGGGAGTCAGAGTCCTCCCCTACGTCCCTCAGAGAGTCGGACGGTGGCCAAGGTGCGGCTCCTCCAAGTCTCTGGCCCCCTTGGGGTTTGGGGAGGGCCGCTGCCTCCAGATCAGGGCTTGGTCTCAGCCAGCCTGGGGCTCTAGGACCTGCCCCTGGAGCGCTGAGGCCCAGCACTATGTCAGGTCCCCACACTCAGGAGGTGTCTGGGGAGCTGTCATCCTGGCTTTGTTCATGGGGAAAGGGAGCTCAGAGAGGCCAGGTTACCGTGGAGAGCCACACAGCAAGCTGTGGGTATGGTGGAATTGTGCTGTGACTCTCCAGGATGCTGGGCTCTGCCTGGTGGCCACCTGGCACCAATCCCTGGCTGTCGTAGGTATGTGTGCCCTGAAGTCTCTTCCAGTCCCCAGGCTCCTTCCCATGCCTGCCCTCCTGGGACCTTCAGCACCTGCAGACCTCTCTGACTCTTCACAGTGTGAGACCTGCCCCGCAGGGTGGGCCTGTCCTAGAGGTGAGTGAGGAGGGGACCAGTGACGTCGCTGCCTGCAGGACCTGCCTCCAGGTGAAGAACCAGCTCCACCCCAGGGCAGGGAGGCAGGAAAACAGACCCTGGCCCGCAGCCCCTTTGTTCCCCATGAAGAACACCGCCCCCCTCCCTGTGGGAGCCCAAGGGATGGGACCATGAAGAGCACCCCGAGTCCCCACCCTGCTGCTCAGGTGGGGCGGCCTTGGGGGCTGCTAACCCAGGTGCCCCCACCCTGGAGCTGGGCCCCAGCCATGTCCCCGCGACCTGTCAGGGCTGTGGTGGAGAGAGCAGCAGACTCCAGGCCTAGTTCAGGGCCGTGTTTGCAGGAACTGGGGACCCAGACTGGCCCCCCACCCCCTGCTCAGATTGAGATGGAAAAAAATAAAAATAAAACTCACTAAAAACCTTTTACCTTGAAAAGAGAAGCTATAGCCCTGTTTATGTTAGCTTACTTAATCTGCTTCTGTAAAACTGCTTGCTACCCTCCTAGTTTCAGGAATGCTTGAAGGCCACAGCTGTTGCCAGAAAGATAATTAGTAGCCGGTTGGCGTGAGCCAGCTTATGTTCCTGCACCAGCTCCCTCCCTGCAACTCTCTTATCTGTATGCACCGCTCTGTACCCTTCCCCCTTGTTTTAAATTATAAAAGACAAGTTCTCCTGACCAGGGGTGCTCAGACTTTGGAAAAAACTCCTCTGGGCCCGCCAGCATTAACAGTTAATAAACCTGGCCTCTGCATCCTTGTGTACCTCTCGGTGTTTCCTTGGACAGCGTGACTCTGGTTTTTGCCGTTACAAGATGGCCATTACTGTACTCTGGGCACCGAAGAGCTGACCCAGCTCCAGTGTTCCCCAGGCACCTAAGTTACTAGACTGGACTGACCTAAAGTGAAGAGTCTGTGCCCTGCCACAGGGGCTGGATCTGTGTTGGTGGAGCCCAGGTGCCCTCAGGGACGTGCAGGGCCAGAGAAAGTGCAGCCTCCGAAAGGCTGGTTCCTGGAGAGTGACACCTCTGCCCCCTGCCCCATCTCCATGGCCTCCACTAGGGAACTGTCTTGAGGGAGCAGGTGAGGATCCGATGTGCTGGATGACACACGTCTGACCCCCTTCCCTCCTCTGATCCCCTCTTCTCTCTGAAACAGGGTCGGAGTGGGGGACCCAGTTCCCCTGCCTCATGGGCACCTACAGCAACAGCTGGCTGGAGGACTGTCTGTCCCCAAGCCCTGAGCACTGCCCACAGTAAAGAGGCCGAGCGTGTGGCTGTTACTGAAGCCAAGTCACCATGAGTTCATTGTGTACCTGTTGGGGCCTGGCACTGGGCACCCAGGGATCTATAGAGAGAGGAGCGCCTGGTCTGCCCTTGGGACCTGCAGCCTTTCTGACACAGGACACATGGGAGCAGGAAGAGCAGGGGCTGCGCTCCAGGTGCCACAAGCGAGGGGCACCCAGCAGCCAGGGTGTTGAGTGAGGGGACTCACTCTGGGCTGGAGTCAGTGGGAAAGGTGTCTGTTAACCCAAAATGAGAGACTGAGGCAAGAGTCTCAATCAATCAAGGTTTATTGAGCCAGAGCTTGAGGGTGAAAAGTCTGTGCAGGCCTGTGCTCTCCCAAGAGGTTTCAGGAGGCTCCGGATTTATACATTTCTTTAAAGGGCAGAAGTCATGTCAGAAGAGGAGGGTAGGCAGTGAGGCAAATGGTTACATTTTTGTGAGACTTTATGAGTGCCCAGTAAATCTACCTCTTACTTAAGATAAGGTGAACATTGGAAGAATAGAGAGTAAAGGGAGAATCAATTATGCAGACACCTCAGAGTAGGTGGAGGAATAATTGATCTCATCTTGTCCTTGTTCTGCACCTGGGATAATAAACTTGTAATTGACATTGTCAGTGTGAAATTGAACAGACTTTAGTTTTGGGAGCTGGATTCAGGTTGCGGACCTCAAGTTACAATTGACATGTCCTTGTTTTATGGGAGGATTAACATCTTGAAGGTTTCAAGACCAGAAAAGAATTCACTTGTGAACAATTTGTGAAGGCAGTCATCTGGAGATGCATGAAGACTTCTGCCTTTCTGTGGGGGTCTGACTGACGTTTGTGAAGTGGCAGCTTTCTATTTGGGAAACGGATGGTAGTGTTACACAACTCAGTATCCAGGTTTAACTCTCTGTCATAAAAAAGTTTGAGGTCCTGAGATTTTAATTTTCCTTTACGAGCCTTAAAAGATGGGCAGAAGCCAGGGAGGGGCATGAAGGTATCCTCCCCGCAAGGCAGCCCTTCTCCAGCCACCACCTCAGAGGGAGAAGCTGCTTCAGAGCTGCCCACCCCAAAGGCCAAGTGCTCTGGACGCTGATGTCAGCCAAAGTCTCAGAGGAGATCATTTGGCCCAAGCTCTGGGGTTCTCTGTGGATTTGACCATTTTATTAGAATGTGCCTTTTCCTCTGGTCAAAAAGAAAACTTAGGGTTTGTCCTATTAAAAAAGCAATACATGTTCTTCATGTAAAAAGTAGAAATGGCATTGAATTACAGATCAAATACAGATTTCAATGACGAAACCAAAATCATAAAATTGCAAAATATAAATAGATATAAAATTTGAAAGAATGTGGAAAATTCTAAGCATGATCTGAAAGGCAGAAACAATCAAGGAAGAGACTGTGGGATTTAAACAGTATCCTAAGCTTCTGCCCTTCCAAGGCATCATGAACAAGGTTAAAAGACAAACAGCAAAGTAGGGGAGATATTTGCAGCCTGAACCACAGGCCAAGCAGCCATCTACTCACTACCTGATATATAAAAAGCCCTTACAGACCAGCTGTAATAAGACAGAGAACGAGAGAGAGAGCGCCAAGAGGAAAACATAAGCGAAGCGGAAGAACAGACACCTTTAAAAAGCAGCACCATTAGCCTGGTTTTAAAATCTCTCGCCCCACACTCCTCAGCCGAGGCCACCCCCTCGGCCTGCCCCAGGGCCTGTTGCCAGTTCACCAGGCTGGGACTCTGCCCTCACGCCCTGGAGGAGGCTGGGGGACAGTGGACGACTCTGGCCTTGAGGAAATGGTGGCCCTGTGTGTCAGGGCTCTCCCCTGGGAAGGCTGTGGGCATCGGCCCTCAGCTCTCTACTCCTCCTCTAGGGGAACCTACTGCCAAGGCTGGCCGTGGCCTGTACACACAATCACCACTGCCCTGAAAGGGGACACCACACACCACAGCCATGTGGACCTGGCAGCTTCTCTGTAAGTGTTCCCAGGATAGACTCCATTCCCAGAGAGCTCGGAAGTGGGAGGGATCCTAAAACTCAGGAGGTGGGGAAGCCAGGCCAGTGGGGAGCCTGCCCCAGAGAAGACAACATCCCTCCTGTGTCTGGTGACTTCTCAGAGCTCAGCTCAGGCAGGGAGGGAACACAAGATTGGGGGAAAATCTTCTGCTCCAGGGTAGGCTCGGGCTGGGCAGGCCCCCAGCTGCTTCCTCCAGGGCAGGGGGACAGGGCACAAGACAGGCCTGCAGTCTTGCCTCTGGGCTGCCTGGAGCCTTTGCACAGGCTGTGGCCGAATCCAACATTTCTCTTCAAGGTAAGGTAAGAGAAGTAGGGAGGATGTCAGTGGGACAGGGGGATCTAAGGGGATACTTCCCCACACCCACCCTACCCCAAGATGGGCGATTCTGGGGCAGAAGTATCATTGTCAGCCCTGGCTTGGACTCCACTGTTGGGTCTGCCCCAGAATGCACGGAGTAGATAAGTCAGATAGGACTCCCAAAGGCTGCAGGCTCCAGGGGAATCTCCCGAGGTTGTAAAGATAACTTTGAATTACAAAGGCTGGGAGGGAGCCGGCAGAAACTGGCAGAACTCCCCCTCCCAAACTTTCTATAAGACTCGCCACCTTCCCCTCCTCTGGGTGGACACCTTTTTCAGCCACCACCCACTTGCACCCAGGTGCTCAAAATAAACGGCATTTTACCGTGCCCCCAGGCTTACTTGTCTTCCTCTCGGCTCTGACCTAACATCCACCACCCCTGCCAAGAGGTGGCCAGGAGCAGGCCAGGAGAGGGACTGATTTTTCCATTTGGAGGGGGAAGTGGCATTGCATATATGTCTTATTGCTCTGCCATTGCCATCTCTGCAGGTTCCTATCAATGGAGGAGCTTGGTGATTATCTGAAGAAGTGACATGAAGCTCAGGGAAGCGGTAAATGGCCCTGGCAAGTTCTGCAGAACAAATCACAGAATGTGTGGTTTGTTGAGTATCACTCGTGTTTCCACACAGGGGAACTGCGGTGAATGGCTGCTGCCCAAAGGGCCCAAATTGTGCTTTTAGCCATGATCTTTCTTTCCTTCTCTTGAAGAACCATCATCGCCCCTTACAATTAACTGGAGCCCTACTATCCACACAGCCCTCACCTGTGTCAGCTCAGGAACCGCCCCCCCCAACCCCCCACCAGCATAGCTTTCCCTTCCAGAATGAGGAGGGGTCTGCAGATGGCAGAGCTGGGATGCAAACCCAGCAGGGCTCCAGCATCCAGTCCTAACCTGATGGGGCAGGCTCCCACCATCTGCCCTGATGACACAGGAAAGTAACTCCCAATGCTGGGAGTCACTTTTGAGGTCCAAGTGGGTCCTTGGCTTCACGCAAAAAAGAATTCAAGAACAAGTCGACAGTATAAAGTGAAAGTGAGATTTATTCAGAAATATAGAAAATCTACTCCACAGAGCAGAAGCAAGTTCTCCCTGCACAAGAGAACAGGCCTCCTGTTGCCTTTCTATTTAAGCTATGGCTTAATTAACAAGGGGAGGAATATTCACGGCAGGGGCACTGTTTTCTGGAATCAGGGTAACAACCTGTATTCCTCCACCATCTTGGTTCTAACTGGTTGGAACTTGCCTTGCCTCCACCCTGTTTTGATCAGGGCAATTTGAAACTTTGTTTTGAGACTTCCTGACTCAGGTAATGCTGCAATTCCAATAGCAATGCCCAAGGCAATACCTGCCAGCTCCCTGTCTCATTCCCCCCTCAGAGATAATACTTCCCCTTAATCTTAAAGGGTTGTAGAAGGACGAAGATCCGTCTTCTGTAGCTTCTTCCTGCTCTTATGGGCGTAGGCCCTGCCTAGCATTGGAGGAGTAAAAATCTCTGGAAACCTGGTCTAAGGGGCCCACTGGCAGGATGTTTCCACATTCTGGATCAGGTGGTGGGATGGGTTGGAAGCCTTGTATTAGCACCAACGTGAATTGCAATTACTGTCACCTGTAAGATACAAATTTACCAGAGGGCTAAACAAACATGGTCCAAAGATTAAACGAAGCAGCAGAGCTAGTAAGGGCGCTAAGAAGGGAAGGAATTGAAGGACACTGGGCAAACATCCCTTAATAGAATCCCAGATGGTCCGGGCAGTGGGGTTATTGATGGTATGCAGCCACCTAGCCTGTGGAAGGAAAATCTTTGCCCTTGTTTTACCTCCCCCGACTCATTAATTAGATGTAACAAGATGTGTTTGCAACAACACTCACCACTCCCTGTTCAGCCAAAATGCAAGTTTGGTTAATAACTATGCAAGTGACTTGATTCCAGCCACTAGGAAGCAAGCCAAGTCATGATGACCAGTAGATTATTAGGAAAATACTAACAATGACTAAGAAAAGAGCAAGCACATTCATACTAGTCATTTGAGTGAGCATGTTACTGAGCTTTCTTGCTGTCTTCAGAGGCAGCCTTGTGAGCAGGCACCTGAGCTCCTCTGTGGGCTCACAGGAGTGTGCTGGCTCCTCTGTGCCAACCTGTGGAGGCTCATGAGAAACAGGTTTAATCCTAGACAGCCCCAACTAGTTAGTTCTGATAATGACAGGAAAAGGAATCTTATAGGTAGCTAAACGGTTAAATTATCTAGTAACAAAGATATATTAATTCAGATCCATACAAAATTATTAAATGAGTCTTAATGTCGCTGAATACAGGCCTGGTCCTTTGTTCATAAAAGCAGTTTATTTTGCTTGTTGTCTTTTACTGGGTCTGAAAACAGGATTTTGGTTAACTTGAGTTTGGTGTTAGATACCCATGAGTCAACAAGGGTTTGTTAACAACATTTGACACGGACACTCATGAAAGATGTCTTATCTCTCAAATTCCCAGTCAACAAGGCAATAGTGCCCAAACCTTGCAAAGTCAAAGTTGGTGCCGCTGAGGAAACACAAAGGCTAGTGGAGAAAACATCTGTGCTTGGGAAGGAGGCTGTATTCTCCAGCATAAGGAACACAGCAAAACAAATGTTGCCACACACAATATTGCTTCAGTTTGAGAACAAAAGTAACATTATAATCTGATTTGAAGAAACTGCTTGGGGTTTGGGCAAACGAAAAAAAAAGGTTACAGCAAGAGCAGCAGCCTGATGCCAGCAAGCAGAGACCTCAGGCAGAATAGGTTTTCGTGATCTCAAACAGCTCAGAGAAATTATAAATCCAGCTCACAAAAGATACCAAAAATAAGGCTGGAGTTTAAGAGTCTTGGGAAGCAAACAACCCAAGGAGCAACAGTTGGCCAATTTGCTGGGGAAATGTAAGTCTTGGTATTAGGGCAAGTGAAGACAGGTCATCAGAACTAAGACGTGTAAATAAGGTGATTAAAAAAACACTGGCAGAGGGCACAAGGCCCTTTGGTTTGCAGAAAAAGAAAACAAATCCGGAATACCTAAATTACCCCTATTTCTGCCCTTTAACTTGGGAATACCTGATTGTCCCCAAGGGGCCTGTTTCAGCCATTTAACTTGGGGAAATACCCAACTATCCCCAAAAGGCAAGAGGCCTATTTTAGTCTTTTATCTTGGGGTCCCCAAGGGGCCTGTTTCAGCCCTTTAACTTGCGGTTCCCAATGTTAGGTCTGGGTGGACAGCAAACAGGTGGCAAGGCAGGTAGAGGAAGTGGCTAAAGGTGGAGAGCAAGAACCAGTGAGAATGCAGAAAAGAAACTGCCATATCAGGTATTTGTGGCTAAAGACTTTTCCCTAAACGAAGCACGCACAGTGAGGAACGCCTAGTGACCTTAACTGACCTGGGGCTCATTACCATCTAGTTAGCATTATAGTTTTTGACCCCCTGGTAGGGTTTTCATGGATGATTCTGGGAAGATGCGTGCATAAAAAGGAAAATGTTATATAACTGCAACCTGTTACATAACCTATTATGTAACCTGTTATATATATAACCCCAACCTGTCAATCACCCAAAGGTGGGAAACGGCAACCAATCGCATCCAGAAGAGAGGCAGAACAGACTATTGAGCACATAAAAGACAATGTGTGCTAAGACTTCGGGGTCTTCTCCACTCATGGAGAATGACCTGTCTCTCCCTCTGAGATGGTACTTTTGCTTAGCAATAAACGCTGTGTGTGAGATCGCTTTGTATTTGTGATAGCTCCGTCATCGGCCCGTCTCGGTATCTGCACTCATTCCTGACACTGGGAACCGAGGACCAGAGAACATTGGGACAGACCTAACATTTGGTGCCAAAACCTGGGAAGCCGCCTAACTCCTGGAGGGACTCCTCTCGCAAACTCTGGCAAGGTAAGATGACAGAGTGCCACGTGGCTGCTTTGTGTGTTTGTCGGAGGCTGCTGCTTTGTCACACTGTCTTTTATGTTGCCCTGCTTCTCCGCGTTAGGTCCTCTCAATTTTCAAAACCTCTGTTTCCCTCCCTCTCTCCACCATGGGAGTGGAAGTTAAATTACAATCCCCCTGTGTATTCCACAGTTTCTCTTCTGGCTGGGAGATCGTGTGTGCTCACTCCTTCCCTGGGGCTTCCCAGTTGCCCTACCCCCACTGGCAACAGCTGTACTCTGTTGCAACACTTGTTTCACTGTCTTCTACCCTTTCCACCCTAGCCTTTGTGCTTTCTCAGCTGCACCAACTTTGACTTTGCAAGGTTTGGCCTTGCAAATTTAGAAGTTGTTTTGACGTTGATTCAGAGTATGGATCTGGAGGAAAAAGGCAAGATATTCCCCAGTTTTATTAAGTAGATATTTTAGTTACACCCTAGAAAAGGACCTCAACATCCCCTCACACTGAGTCAACGGGCTGCCTTATTCACTGCGTAAGGTGACGTGTTTGAAAGGCTGAAGAGGTGGCAGAGCGCCTTCGGGACTGGAAGACACTCGCAGTGTCCTATAGGCCACCCTGGAGCAGGAGGTGCGTGAGCTGGACGTGGGCTCTACTGCTTAAAGTCAAAGGACAAGCGGCATCGGTGTCCTAAGTAAAAGGTTGACACGATTTCTGACCCAGGCAGCCATTCCTTTCCTTACTTTCCCTTCTTACCTGCCTTTCCTAATGCTGGGCCTTCCTGTCCTTAGAATCCCTCCCACTCTCAGGCGATTGAGCAGAAAAGTTGCCCCTGAGAGAGGCCATGGGGGGTGAGAGTCGGGAGCCGAGGGTAGGGACCTCCCCATATCTGCCACAGCGCACGGGGACAAGGGGAACTTGTTGTGGGTGAGGGACTGCAGCACCCCTATAGTCAGGGTCGACGTACTGGGACCGGAGACGCCTGGTCTAGTGGCCAGTTGGGGAGGTGCGCTTGTGGCTCAATGAAGCTGGCCGGGCCTCACATATCGGGAAGTCAGAGTGAAGCCTCCAACCCCCGTTCTGCCTGTCATGGGGACGCCTGGTCCAGTAGGGAGTCTACTCTCTTCTTTTATCCCCGTAGAAACCATGGGACAGGAGACCTCAATCCCCACCAATTCTCCCCTGGAATGTCTGTTAAAAAATTGGAAGAACCTCGGACTTGACAGCCTTTGCAAAAAGAAACTAGTGTTTTTCTGCAATACAGCCTGGCCCCAATATTAGCTGCCAGACAGAGAATCTTGGCCTGAGAATGGGAGCCTTAACCCAAACACCATCCCATAATTAGATCTTTTTCATAGAAAGCAGGGAAAATGGTCAGAGGTTCCCTATGTTCAGACTTTTATTTATCTGAGGGTTAACCCCCAATATTGTGAATCTTGTGTGGAAAAGTATCAGCTCAGGGGGACAGGGAAAGGTCCAAGTGCCTCTTTGACTCTGAACAAACCCCAAACTTTAGGGCAGAAATCAGGTGAAGGTAAAGAGACTATGGCTGTTGCTGCTACCCAGAGGGGACTCAAGCCACACCAACATATGGCGCACCTCCTCCTCTTTACCCCCTCTACCAAATTCTAACTTGCCTCCTACATGTCCTCTGCAGGAAGTACCGGGAGGGACCCAAAGGACAGCCTGTGAGGGTCCATGTTCCATTTTCAATGGGGGATCTCAAAATGTGTAAGGAAAAATTAGGAAGCTTCTCAGCTGACCCAGGAAGGTTCATAGAGGAATCTGAACACATGGCTATTGTTTTTGACTTGACCTGGAAGGATGTATGGGTCCTGCTATCCCCACCGTTGCTCCTCAGGTAAGAAAAACAGGATTTGGGCAGCCGAACAGATCTATGGGGACTGACTTCATGCTCTAAACCTTAACTTGCCCCCTGGAAACCTAGCAGCCCCGCAGGGGGGTCTGAGATGGAATTACCAGCTGGGAGGTGGAGGATCCCAGTGGTGGGATATGTCAGGGTGCCTTCGGGGTGTATGAAAGCCATCCAAGAAAAACCAGTCAATTTTTCCAAGTTGGCAGAGGTGGTTCAAGGAAAGGAGAGTCCAACAGTATTCAGAGAAAGAATCACTGAAGCTGTTAAGAAATATACTAACATGGACTCAAACTCGACAGAGGCAATACAGTGATAAATACCCACTTTATTAATAATTCTTACCCTGATATTTGCAGAAAGTTCCAGAAATTGGCGCTAGGCCCAAAGACAGACACAGCCCAGCTGCTACTGGTGGCCTCCACTGTCTACAACAACTGGGCTCTGCAAGTAACTCAGAGGGACTGCCAAAAGGCCAAATTATTAGGGACTACTATTGCCAGAATGGCTCCCCCAGCCACTTGAGGGGATCCAGAGCCTGCTACCAGTGTGGAAAACCAGTCCTCAAGAGAAAGAGATCATCCCTTCCATCCAGCTGGGAGACTGAGAACTGTTAAAGGACTAGAAAGAGGCCCATTAACTTAGAGCCACTCTGAATAGGCCCCTACTAAGTCCTTTTATCCACCCTGTGATAGAAAATGGAAATTCACTAAAAACCTTTTACCCTGAAACAAGAAGCTATAGCCCTGTTTATGTTAGATTGCTTAAACTGCTTCTGTAAGACTGCTTGTCGCCACCCCTTGGTCACAGGAATGTTTGTGAAACTGATGTTACAAAGAAAGAAAACTGAAACTGACTAAGGGCTGCAGCTCATGCTCCTGTAAACAGCTCCCCCTTGCAGCAGCTACCTTGTAAATTATAGTAACTTCCTTATGTGTACACTTCCTGGTATAAACCGCTCTATACCCACCCCACCCCTTGCTCTTGAAGTATAAAAGACAAGTTCCCCTGACCGGGGGGTGCTCAGAATGTGGCGGAGGAGCCCCCTCTGACCCCGCCGGCCTTAACAAACCTGTCCTCTCTGCATCCTCGTGTACCTCTTGGTGTTTCTCTTGGCAACATTATCCCGGTTTTGCCGTTAAAACCCCATAGGAGTCAAACTCAAGGGGATTAAGAGCTAGGCACACATCTCTAGAATCAAGCCAGTGGATAACACTCAACATCCAAAGCACAACAGAGAAGCTGCTTATGACTGGAAGCCCACAGAAGGGTTGAGAGTCCTCTTCAAGCAAGGATGAACCCTGATGTGCCTCCTCTGGATGATGGTTCATTTGTAAAGGCGTCTCACTACTTGGACAGTGGGTTGTGTTAAACCTAGACAGATGAGTACCATCTGCAAGGTAGGGACAGTGACCATGTCCGATTCCTTCATGCAGGTAATAAATGGCACAACCCCTGCCACTGACTGCCACCAGCAAAAACAGGCAAGTGCAGCTCTAATAGCAACAGGGATCCTGGCAGGAGCATCTGCTTTGGCCTCATTTACTAACATCTTTGTCACCCAGGTACATCTTACTAACCTGTCTAAAACAGTCCAAAATATAGCTATACAAAGTAGTCAATCCATTAAAGCAGTGCAACAGTCCTTAGATTCTCCAGCAAATCTTGTCCTGGATCCTGGCCTAGCTTTGGACTCCATCCTCCTAGGAAAAACAGGTGTCTATGCAATTAAGGCTACCACCTGTTGCATATACATAAATGCTTCAGGGGAAATTGAGATGAGAACTCAGGCAATCTTAGATCAAGCCACCTGACTAAATAAAAACTTATCCCCGACCTCGGTAGCAATTTGGGAACAGCTAAAAGGCTACCTTCCTTCCCTCTCATGGTTACTTCCTTCTGTGGGACACTTAACTATAATAATCCTTCTTCTAAGGTTTGGGCCATTTCTTTTTAACCACCTGGTTAAGTTTGTGTCTTCTAGACTCCAACAGTTCCATATGAAGCTTATGCTGGCCTGAGGATTCCAACCTTTCCCCAGACAAGAACCCATCAAACCAGTCCCTCCAATACCCCTTGAGCCACTGGACCTTGCTACACACACCTTCCACTTGTGACCTTCCCACAGAGACCAGAGACCTTGAGAAATGCTGTGCCCCTGTTTAGCTTGAAGCAGCTACAAAAGACAGACCTTCACCCCTAACCCCAAAGATTTTCAGGCTCCATATTTCTCACGGGGGAATGTTAGGTCTGGGTAGAGGGCAAACAGGTGGCAAGGCAGGTAGAGGAAATGGCTAAAGGTGGAGACTGGGAACCAATCAGAATGCAGAAAAAACCCTGCAATATCAGATATTTGTGGCTAAAGACTTTTCCCTAGACAAAGTATGCACAGTGAGGAACGCCTAGTGACCTTAACTGACTTAGGGGTTTTGACCCCTCCCCTGTACGGTTTTTGTGGAGGATTCTGGGAAGACCCATGCATAAAAAGGAAACTATTATATAACCCCAACCTGTTATGTAATTTGTAATATAACTCCAACCTGTCAATCACCCAAAGGCAGGAAATGGCAACCAATCCCACCCAGGAGAGAGGCGGGACTAACTACTGAGCATATAAAAGACAGTGTATGCTAAGACTTCAGGGTCTTCTCCTCCCATGGAGAATGACCTGTCTCTCCCTCTGAGACATACTTTTGCTTTGCAATAAATACTATGTGTGTGAGATTGCTTTGTATTTATGATCACTCTGTCATCTGCCTGACTCAGTACCAGTACTCATTCCTGACACTGGGAACCAAGGACCAGGGAACATTGAGACAGACCTAACACCAAGGGGACTATTTCAGCCCTTTAACTTGGGGACATACCCAATTGTCCCCAAGGGGCCTATTTTGGCCCTTTAACTTGGGAATACCTGATTGTCCCCAAGGGGCCTATTTCAGTCCTCTACCTTGGGGTTACCAAAAGGAGAATCCCTTCCCAATCGCCGAAAACCCCAAAGCACCTGGTGAGGGCAGTGTGAGACATTTCAGTGGAAGTGCGTCCCCAAGGGGCCTATGTCAGCCCCTTAACTTGGGGTCACCGAAACAATCTGGCTGTGGTATCCCAGAGTCACCATAATAAGGGACCTCTACTTAACAAAAGAAAAGAATTTGAACATAAACAGGGGAAATGTCCTACTTTACAAATAATGGAAAACAATGGCCCAAATTTCTAAAGCAAAGCATAAATGCAGATACCAAAGAGCCCAAAGAAGAAAGGCAAAAGGAGAGAGTGAATTTTTGGACTCTTCTTGCTTGGTGTGGGAACAAGTCCCCCCAACTCCCAAAGCCAGAGTCACCCAGCATCCATTTGAATCTGCATGGCGTGGAGATAAAGACTCCTGCCACCTGGTTACCAGCGGAGCCGTAGTTAGACGGGTGGAGTTGGGTTTTATGTCCGTTAGTTCAGAAAGACACTCTTGAGAACAGAGTTGGAGAAAGAGATGGAAGAAAAGGGCCTGACACTTTAGAAGACGGGAAGACCAAAAAGACACCGGACGAGACCCAGGGAGATGTACCTGTCCTTCAGATTCTGAATAATGCCGCGCAGCCTTAATTTGGGGTCCGGGTTGGGGGGTCTCTCTTCATCCCATCTGGGTCACCAGAAAGATGACACAAGAAAGTGACCCCAAATGCTGGGAGCCACTTGAGGTCCAAGTGGGTCCTTGGCTTCACGCAAGAAAGAATTCAGGAACGAGATGTTACTAGAAAGCAAGACTTATTCAGAAATTATAGAAAATCTATTCCACAGACAGAGCAGAAGCAAGTTCTCCCTGCAGAAGAGAACCAGCTCCCTGATCCCCGTTGCCTTTCTATTTAAGCTACGGCTTAATTAACAAGGGAGGAATATTCATGGCAGGGGCACTGTGTTCCTGGAATCAGGGTGACACCTTCTCCACCATCTTTTCTAACCGGTTGGAATTTGCCCTGTGTTCATCTTATTTTGATCAGGGCAATTTGAAACTTTGAGACTTTCTGACTCAGTTAGGTAATGCTGCAGCAATGCCCACAGCAATCCCCAAAGCAATACCTACAGCAGTATCTGCCAGTTCCCTGTCTCACTGCCTCCTCCCAGAGAGCCCAGGACTTGACCACAGGCACCAGGCAAGTCCAGGTGGGCAGGAGGAGGTGGGCAGGGCCAGTGGCACAGAGCCCACAGAGCAGCCCACCATGTAGCCACTGTGCACACCCAGCCCTGCAGTTCTCGTATGTCCCTCCTGACCCACAGGGAGGCCTCCACAAGGACTAGCACAGCCTCTAGCTTGGGCCCCATCCCTTTAGCCATGACAATCCTGAGGCCAGGCCAGGCGCTCAGAGAGCAGCCCAGGTCTGTTGGCATCTGCCTTCATCATGAGGGAGATGCACATAGAGCCTGGGGTCAGCCAGCAGCAGCATCCCCCAACTCCCCATACTTCCCAATTCCCTGCCACGCACCAGGCCCACATGTTAGAGGTGTGGAAAGAACGTTGGCCTTACTGCCCACCCTCCCTTTCCAGGCCAGGTCGTCTCTAGTGCCAAGAATTCCCAGGAGGAAAACTCTGCAACTAGATAAAGCTGGCTGGCCCTGTGACATGTCCACCTGGCACTACTGCCCAGCCCAGGACCTACTTTCCCATGGTAAGACCCTCACTGGGCCCCTCCAGCTGATGTCTCTCGGCTTCTGCACAGGAAGGCCAGGAGCCATCGGCCCCGTACTGGTGGTCAAGAGGGAAAACTTCCCTTCACCATCACATGGCCACATTCCAGCCCCACCTCCACCCTCCACTCATATGAGGGCTGAACTGCGCAAATTCCTGCAGCTGTTTCCTGCTAGGGTGCTAGACCAGAAGGTCACAGGGACAGTGTACTCCAGGCCTGTGGGAGGAGGGAGGTTCAGCAAGCTGGAGGGCCAGGAGCAGGTGCAGCTCCCTGTAGGGCAGCCTCCCCTCCTTGCCCCCCAGCCATGGTGCCCTGCCCCAAGGTGCACACACCTCTTCACATGACCTGGGCTCCTCTGTTCCTCTTCCCTCCTGCCATCAAAATTTGCTGTAAAGAGTCATAGTTACAACATTTCTTAAAATGTGGGCATTTTGCAGTCAAACTTTTTAGTCTATTAAAAAGTCAATGCCACCCACTACTGCATGTGTCTTGGAGGATCCATCCTGGGGAGAGGACTATCCATCTCCTTCTCCCCTGCCCTGTCTGTCTAAGGGGAAGGTGGAGGGTCCTGCTCCCTCCCTGGCAGAACAGCCAGCCTGTTCAGGCCTTCAGACCTCCAGAACCTTGACCTTGGTGGCATCCCATCCCTCTCTCCACCCAGGGCACTTTTCAAAAGGCCCCTGGGGCTGCCTGTGTGGAGGACTGTCACCTGTGCCAACCCCAGGCCTACTGTGGCAGAGCCAGCCTGGCTGAGCCCCAGAGACTGTGGCTCCAATACCTAGTCCTGGTGAGTGCAGGCCCATCCAGGCCGCTCTGAGGGCCATGGTCAGGCATGCAACAGCCCGAAGACCCAGCACCTGCCCTCTGGGGCCTACTGCACAGTGAGGGACAGAGTAGCCCAGGGAAGATGGGATGAAATTACCGCAGAGACAGAGTAGGTAGAGCGGTAGTCATTAAACAAGGCCAATGAAAGCGTACTGCAACAAGTAAAGCAAGGGCCTGGTGTCCAGTGTCCAGGATCCACTGGAAAAGGGACCCAATACAAATATGTCATCAGCTAGCAAAAGGCACAGTGGGCTGACATTAAGGGCACACAAAGCAATGCCATTTTTATACCAGATGCATCTACTAACCACTGAAAGTAAACACAAATGCTGGAGCCCTCAGGAGGTATCGATGTGGGATAGAGTCCACGCTCTCCGCTGCAGCCTGGGCCCAGGGTGCTGGAGACCTATCTCACAATCGCAGCAAGAGCCTCAGGCAGTTTGTACCCTTTGATCCAATAATTCCAATGTGTGAAAGAACCTGAAAGGGGGAAAAGTCATTTATGAAAAAATGTTCAAAACAGCACAAATTTAAATATTAAAAACAGAACAACAAGAAAACACCACAAGGGCCCAAGAATAAGAAAATATCGTGTGGTGGCTCACGCCTGTAATCCCAACACTTCGGGAGATGGATGCAAGAGGTTTGCTTGAGGCCAAGAGTTGAAGACCAGCCTGGGCAACATAGGGAGACCCCATCTCTATAAAAAATTAGGCATATATGATGATGCACACCTGTAGCCATGTGTGGTGATGCAAAGCTGTAGTCCCGGCTACTTGGGAGGCTGAGCCAGGAGGATGGCTTGTGCCCAGGAGACGGGAGGTTGCAGTGAGCTGTGATCACACCACTGCTTTCTATTTGTCCATTTTATCCAGCTTTTTCTTCCCCTCCTTCCTGCTTTCTTTTGAATAGACTGAAATTCCCCCAGCACCACCAACTGTATTTTTTTTCCTTCTACTGGTTCGGAATGTAACAAATCCTATTACTATTCTTTTAGTGGTCCTCCTTGAAATTTTACACTGCGTTCTGCCTAAAAATTTAACAAAGCCTAAAATTAAACAAATTTTAACTCCCTCCACAAGATACTGTAAGGACTGTAGAATGCTTTAACTCTGATCACCCCCTTTTCATATTTATTTGCAGCTGTTCACTTAGATTTATCTTGTCTTCTTTTCTTCAGTTCCATCAACTACACCCAGATGTTGTTATACACACAACTTTATTATTGTTTCAAGTAAGTGATTAGATTTTCAGAAGTGTCATTGGCTTACCAGCTACTAGGTTCTAACTAATCATAACCGCCCTCTGCTTTCCCTTTCTCAATAAACTTATCTATTAGCATTTCTTTAGTGAAGGTTTATTGATGTTAAATGCCCCTAAGGACTTTATATTTCTGTGAATGACTATCTCACTTCATTCTGGAAAGATGAGTCCACAATTCTTGGTTGGTAATTAATCCCTCTCAGAACTTTGAGAGTTCACCGGTCTCTGCATTTCATTGTTGTTTGTTATTTCTATCTCAGGCTGCTTTAATATATTCTCTTTGATACTGGTGTTGTACAGTTCCAATATAGTGTTGCTGTGGGTGTAGATTTCTTTTTCTTTTTGTTACTAGGGATTTGAATGTCTTCCTGAATCTAAAGATTGGTGACTCTCTTCAATTCTGGGAAATTCCCATAAATTACAAGTATTTTCTCTTCCGCCATACTCTTTGAGAATTCAGATCAGATACAAGGACCTTGTCACTCTCTTCACCCTGCTGCCCCTTAACCTCTTTCATATTTTCCATCTCTTTGTCTCTCTGTGGTTCATGATGATTATTTATTTCAGATCTGTTTCTAATTTGCGAGCTCTCTTACCTGTCTAATCTGCTGTCTCAAAATCCACTGAATTCTATCAGTGATGCAATTTTCATTTCTAGAGACTGTTCTTTTTCAATTCTACTTGATCATTTTGATAGAAATAAGCCTATTATTCTTTCCATTCTATTACCTCTTTAAACATATAAAATAAACTTTATATTCTAAATATATCATCAATATCTACATTTATTTTTATCTCATTTGGTAGTTTGTTGTTTCCACTGATTCTCCTTCATGGTGGCTTGTTGCCTCATGCATTTCGTTTTTATTTTTATTATGAGCAGGTTTCCTAGAAATGGATGTGTGAGCGTAGTGGAATGAATTTGAAATGCATAAATCTGTAGAGTACTAGCGGAGTGTTTGGTTCTGCCAGGTGCCCCCCCAACTGAAGACTACTTAAAATATTAGCTTGTGAATCTGGGGGCCACATATTGGGTATAAAGTTGACCAGTCCTAATTTATGGTCCAAAATTCACTGGGGAAAGTTTTTTGTTTTGGTTTTTTTGTCCAAAGTCCATACTGGAGTCAAAGGTAAAACCAGAAATTTCCCTACAAATATTCTCTGTGGGAGAGGTTTTATTCTCTGCATCACCTCTAGGGACATTGCCTTTCAGAGGTCCTGCCTTTTAGACGGCTTAGACAGTAAGGATAGCCCCCAAATTAGAAATTAAATGCCTGTCCTCACATCATAGAGGACATGTGTTCATTTATTTGTTTAATCTTTTTTTTAATCTTATTTAGTTTTTAATTGTTAAATAAAAATAGTATTTATGGGGTACAATGTGATGTTTTGATATATGTACACAATGTGGAATGATTAAGTCACACTAATTAACATATTCATCACCTCATATACTTGTCATTATTTTGTGATGCAAACATTTAAAATATACTCCCTTTGCAAATTTGAAATAAAAAATACGGAATGCTTCACAAATTTGTATGTCACCCTTGCTCAGGGACCATGCTAATCTTCTCTGTAGTGTTTCCACTTTAGTATATGTGCTGCTTAAGTGAGTACAAGGATATAAGTTTATCTTCACTTTTCCGTCACATTTTCCATCTCTTTGTCTTAATACTATCACACTTTTGTGAAATCCTTGTATCTGATCGTCCTTTTATTAACTCAACCCAACAGCATCAATTCTGTTCTTTGGGCCATCTACTGAGTATATTATACCAAAAGTTAAGTTTTTAATTTTAGGCTTTACATGATTCCTTTTTTTTTTTTTTAATAGAGATGAGGCCTCACACCATTGCCTAGGCTGGAGTGCAGTGGCATGATCATAGCTCACTGCAACCCTGAACTCCAGGGCTCAAGGGATCCCGCTGTTTCAGCCTCCCAAGCAGCTGGAACTACAGGTGCTCAACACTACATCTGGCTAATTTTTTTTATTTTTTGTAGAGACAAGGTCTCCCTATGTTGCCCAAGCTGGTCTCAAACTCAGCCTCAAGGGATCTTCCCGCCTCGACCTCCCACAGTGCTAGGATTACACGCCTGTGCCACCCGTACTGGGCCTCACTGATTCTTTTTGTTGGACACAGTATGCACTTCCTGTCTTTTAAGGACAGTGATCAGCTTAATTTAACAATTCCTTCTGCTTGGCTTTATTCTTTCTAATCAACAGGTTTTAGTTTAACTGTTTCTTGAGCTTTCAGCTGCTGCTTTTCTTAAAATATCTGGTGACTCTCCCTTTGTGTGCTCCCACTTGGATTTGAGATTCCTCTTTACACACATGTGAAGCCCATCTGCAGTTGCCTGCTTCGGAGCATTTGGTGGGGGAGAGAAGTGCTTCTGGGCAAGTGTGCCTGTAGCTTACTTGATCTCCCTGGGTGTCTCCAGTCTCCCAAGGTATTGTCCAGCCTTTTTATCCCGCACGTCTACACGGGGCTCTCACCTGAGGACAGGCTCTTCCATAACTCATGGTCTGGACAACAAGCAGTGTAGGGGGATATGGAGTGTCTCACAAGCCAGCTGCTCTGTTTTGGTTCTGTCTACAATTTTCCCTAGGACCTCTCCTGCTGCTAGGATGTACCACTCCAGACTTACAGAGACTTCAGACTCTCAGGACCAGATCCATCTTTTATAGTCACTCTGTTAGTTGTCATTATTTGATAAATCTAATTATTTTTATTTTTATGTAAGAAGACATGTTATATCAATGTTATATCAACAAGAAGTTATATTATTAAATGACTGCCCTAATATTGGTGCTCAATAGTAGATAATAATACACTTATTTTTCTTCTTTGTTCCTCCCATATAAATTTCTTAACTATATTATTTGTCTTGCCACAAGAGAAATCCAAAGGATAATTCTATTCAGGCAGATCTGAGAAAACTAGTTCAAAATGTAATATTTGCTATTTCAAAGTCACTGTTAAGAAAACAAAATGGCAAGTGCCCACCTGGGAGAAAACACTTGCAAAACATATATCCAACAAAGGATTTGTAACCAAAATACATAAAGAGCTCTTACAGTTCAATGTTAAGAAGATAAATAACCCTAATTAAAAAACAAGCAAGAGGTTTAAACAGACACTTCACCAAAGGAGATATATAGATAGCAAGTAAGCACAAGAAAAGGTGTTCTAGATCATTAGTCATTAAGGAAACAAAAATTAAAACCACAATGATACAGTACTACCTACGTAATAGCTAAAATTAAAGACTGACCATACCAAAGCTGCTGAGGATGCGGAGCCACTGAAACTCTCAACACACTGCTGGTGGAAATGGAAAATGGTACAACCAGTTTGGAAAACAATTTGGCAGCTTATTAAAAAGTTGAGCATTCACTTACCATATGCCCTATGTATTCTACTACTGGGTATTTACCCAAGAGAAATGAAAGTATATGCCCACATAAAGACTTGTGCACTACTCTTCACAGCAACTTTATCTATAACTGCCCCAAACTTGAAAAAACTCAAACGAATACCCATAAACAGGTGTCTTAGTCTGTTTGTGACAGAATATCACAGATTGGTGACTTATAAAGAACAGAGATTTATTTCTCACATTTCTCAAGGCTGAGAAGTCTAAGAGCAAGGTGTCAGCATCTTGTATGGGCCTTCTGGCTGTGTTCTCACATGAAGAAGGTGGAAGGGCAAGCAAGCTAAACTCTGCACACCGCACAACTCCTCTTTTTAAAGGGCTCTAATCCTATTCACACGGGGGCAGCCCTCACGGCCTAACCACATGTTAAAGGCCCCAACTCTTAATACTATCACAAAGGCAACACCTGAATTTTGGAGGGGACACATTGAACTCATAGCAACAGGTGGGTTCATTTTAGTATATCCATACAATGGATTACTACTCAGGAATAAAAAGGAATGAACTCTTGTTACATGCAACAAGATAAATGAATCCCAAAATAATTATGTTGAATAAAAGAAGCTAGACAAAAATGTATATAATGATTCCATTTTATATGAAATTCTAGAACATGTAAAATAATCCACAGATCATCGGTTGCCTGGGTATGGGGGAGGCTGAAGAAGTGGGAAGGAAAGGAAAAGAAGAAACCCCTCAGAAATGAAAGATATGTTTACTATCTTGACAGCGGTGATGGTTTCACTAGTCTGTACATACACCAAGTTACCAAATTGTGCACTTTAAATGTGTGCTGTTTAATCTATGCCAAATAAACCTCAAAAAAACCTCCATAAAAATTTAGCACAGATGCTATTCAAGTAGTTTTGGCAATGATCATGGTACAACACTCCTATTAATAAGTTACAAAGCGAAAATCCTGAGGCACTGTACCCTGTGGAAAATAGAGCTTTTATATAGAATTTGCACAGTACCTAGCTAATTTTACATAACTGTTCATTTTTTTAGTGTCTAATCTCATTTATATATGTCTTTTTCATCCTTCTTCTTCTGTGTGGTGCTATAAATAGAAATCATTGAAGACTCCAATGCCTTTTATGCTAATTCTCCAACCCTGCACATAGGCCTACTGTTAATAGTCTTTGTCCACCTTAATGAAAACATAAATAAACTGCAGAGATAATATTGAGATTCACTTAGTTTATTAGTACAGAAATTTAATTAACTGAACTGCAAGCCAACCGGTAAGTGAACTGAACCACAGATTCAGTAAAAAGGAAAGCACCTTCTGAACTTCTATGCTAATGTCTGTGTGCATTCATGCATGCAGGTGCTCAGCAATTACAAATGAGTGCATACTATGTGCCAGACGCAGTCTGAGGTGCTGGGGACATAAAAATGACCAAGGCACTGTTGCTGTCAGAATCTGGGTTTGCCAAAATGTACCTGCAATGCATGGTGATGAGAGCTGTCAAAGGAAGACAGGTTGGTACAGCAGAGCCAGTGACTCAGTGGGCATGGGATGGAGATCCTGCAGAAGGACTAAACCCTCCACAGGGAGACCAGATGTGGACAGAAAGTCCCTCGGAGGGGGAGCAGTGAAAGTCTGGTGGAAGAAAGCCAGTGCAGCAGGTGGTTGTGGTTTAGGGTCAGAGCAGGAGCAGTGAGTGAGGAGGAGCGTTTGTGTGTGCTGTGTGTGAGAGTGTGTGTGGTGTATGCTGTATGGTGTGTGTGGTGTGTTTGAGTGTGTATGTGGTGTGCGTGTGGTATGCAGCATGTGGTGTGTCAAGTGTGTGGTGTGTCTGAGAGTGTATGTGGTGTGTGTGTGATGTGGGGGAGGTTGTGAAGTTTTACCCAGGAGAATAAGCTCATCTTGGAAGTGACCTTTAGAAAGATCACTGCAGGGGCAGGACAGCAAATGGACAGGAGATGAGGTGGAGAAATGCCTGAGACACGGAGGGTTTCAACAAGTCAGTGACAGGACAGCTGAAGAAAAGAGGACAGGAGCAAATCCAAGGGATGGAGCTAAACCTAACCTTTCAGAATCAGACAGTAGTGCTCTCTCTCCAAGGACCCACACAGAGGTTTTCACACACATTCATACTGAGATGGCATCTCAGCGTACAGACGTACGCTCCATGTGGAGACCGGCACTCACATAACAACATGAACGCCGCACAATCCAGACTGCTGGCCAGAAACTGTGTGTCCCAGAAGACTTTAGACAAAACAGTCAGATCATAAGCAGCATATGCTTCAGGGGCATGTTGTCCTGACAAAGACATCTAGACAATGACCTGGGGAGTCCTTTTCAGCTAATGGAAAAGTATGCAAAATTGAAAGACGTTAAAACATTAAAGTTGTTAATGACAAATTGATCCAAATTGCTAAAATCTGAAGGACTTATCATTTACAGAGATACGATATTATAGAAAATCAAAACATATCAATGTACTGTAAGAGTTTCCGATTCTGTACAAACAGGCTTCTTTTTAATAATCTTATTTTGTAACAATGCTCTAATAGTGGTTATTAGTGATAATAGTTTGGATAATGAAAATAGCCAGTACAAATACTCTTCCCTAAATTTTGCTTATCTTGTCATTCTACCCAAGGTCATGAACCAAGGTCACATTTCTTATTTTATACTTGGCATCAATAGGAACAATAATAATGGCTAAAATTCACCGAGAACTTAACTATGTTCCAGGTATTATTTACATATGTTAATTAATTTAATCCTCATAACAGTTCTATGAAGTAGTTTACTATTATTACCTGTTTTTAGAGATGAGAAAACTGAGACACAGAGAGGGAAAGTAACTTACTCACTACCACACAGCTGGCCTGAAGCTGTGGAACCAGAATTCCAAGCAACTCCACGCCACTGCCTGTCAGAACGTGTGATTGTGTATGTTAGTGCATTTTTTTAAAATGCTGCTGGAATCATCTTCATTTATATACCTTCACTGTGCCCCATCCATGTAATTCTGAAAATAAAATTAAAATCAATCTTCATTTGAAAATAGAGATATTCTCTGAGCGATGGCATGGGCATGTGGTCATGCCCTTCAGCTAGCTAGTCATAAAAATTCTCAAAGATCACAGCAGGTTTTGTTGACAATAATGACCAGCCAGGAACAGACTCAAAATCTCCCCAGCACAGACCAGTGGGGTCAAGTCTGCAAGCACAATGGAAGCTCCCTCTTGCTGTGACAGTCACCAAAAACAAAGTCCACAGCTCCCATGCCCAGAGGCAGTTATGACTCAAGTGCATTTAGCCTCCTGGGCACCAAGGAGAGAACTGGACGCCACGCTGAAGCATAAGGGTGTCTGTCCACCTGCACGTCCTTGGCCCTAATGTGTATCTCCCTTCAATCCCCAGCCTCAGCCAGCCCATATTCTAATCACCTGGTTCTTATCAGGCTTTCCCCACTTGGATCACACGCTGCTTCGAGTACCAACCAGACACTATAAACCGGGCTTCTGGAGAATTCCAGTTATACACTGCACCCAGGCACCCACTTTCAGACCCTGAATATAGAGCCTGGATTCTAAGGACCCCCCTAGATATGGTAATTCTGTCTAATAGCACCTGCCCTGTGGCCTCTTCTCTCTTGCTCTTTGGTCTTGGGTGATGTCCCCAACACTGGCCTTTTTCAGCTGTACCTCAGGGGCTCCCAGCAGCCTTGGTAACAAGTGCCAGGCTCCTTATTAAAGCCTCAGGCCATACATCATGTCATGCACTTTGCTACTGAAAGAAAATAAAACCCTCAAAAACCAGCCAATGGATCTTTCCATGGATAAATGGGTCAACAGTTGTAGACCTCAGGGATACTCACATGAAATTTCATTTTTATTAGGCTACCTACAAAATGTTCATGAAAAAATACACATGGTGATTGTCCATCTTCTGCATGCTTTCAAAACAGCATATTTTAAATGTATTAATTCCTTTATGTATTTGGTGAATACTGAGTGCCATCAGCAGACCATAGAGACAAAAGAATCATGGTTCTGTTTTTAGGAAGTTTAGAATCTAACACAGGAGGCAGACACATACATACTCAACCATCTGTATATGGAGCAGTTAAGAATCTGAAAATGAATACTTTTCATAACAGATGTTAAACTAAAGAGATGGTGCACTTCAGTTTCCTGTCAGCAAAGCGCCTGGTCCAGAGTCAAGTCCCAGTCAACTGCTGTCTGTACCCCTGGTGCTTTAGAAGGCCATGCCCCTATCACAGTCACTGGGTGAGAGCTCTCAAGCACCACAGCAGACAGGATGGGGGCTTGGAGTGAGACAATAAACAGACGAGTGCATCATGTTTCCTGTAGCAATATGGACCAAAGTCCAAAATAAAGGAAAGTATTCTCTCTATTAGTGTTGCTGGGTAGACTGACCTTGACCTTGGAGCTGCCAAACAGAATGTTGCCCAAGCCTCAAACCAATGTGGGAAGACAGAGCTGAACTGCAAAGAGAGGCCCATCCTGATGGCATAATTTCATCCCCTGGATCCAACCCTGCCTGAAATGAAATGCTGGGCTTTGTAAAGGAATGTGAGCCAACAAACCCCCCTTCTCTAAGTCCATTTGACTGGGTTTTCTGTCACTTGTAGCTGAGAGGTGCTTGCCGACGCCCCATCCTGACACACCCACTTCTTACCCTCTACGTGCAATCACTGAAGTGAGCGTCTCCATTCTGCCTGCCATCCTCTGGCTCCAGTCCTATTAAACCTGGGGAATCGAATCACAGCGGAAGACCTCAGATGGCATGGGTCCCCCTGGAAGCAGTGAGGGAGAAGGGACACCTCTCTGTCAGCCAAATCCATGTAAGTTGACAGAGGCAATCACTTGGCATCACAGCCCAGTCACCTTCCTCCAAATGGAGGCTCACTTATGGTATCTATGGGGGAGGGAAAGAAACAGTCTAGCTTCTTCCCTAGAGAATGGGACTGTGTTTAATGCTACAAGTGCCTTTTTCATGTTGAAATGCACACTAGCCTACAGGTCGTATCTTCCCACTCCCTCCTGCTTCACCTTGCAATGAGATTCACAAGAAAAAGGGATCTTTTTCTGGGCAAACATGCTGCCAGTTTTCGAACAAATGAATCTGGTATTTACAAGGAGAACCACTAAAATCAATCATCAAGAGTGATATAAATCTCTCAAAGATCAGGATTTTAAGCTTACTAAGATAGATCAGTAGTTCATCATGACAATAACAGTAAATTATTATGATTTGTTTTATTAGCCTGTACAAGTTCAAAAAGATCATGTGACTTTAAAGGCATTTTGACTCTAAAATCTGTTAACTGTATTGTCTTCTACATCTGAAAATTTTGTTTCAGAAATTTTTCTTGTAACTTTAAGAAAGCAAATAGTAATTTAGTGTGTGCTCTTAACCCTTCTTGAACATACCTCAAGCTGTATGCAACTTATCCTTCTCCCATCCTCATTTTTTAAACTCCTAGCAATGATTACACATTTCACACCATAAAAAATGATATGCTCTGAAACGTCAAGGCTCACAGCTGTTTTGATCAGAACTTCCATGAATCAATACGACACTGCAAAGAAGCCCAAGAATCACAGATGCAAAGCCCTTAGCTAGCTTGATGACCTTACACAGCTATTTATTTTTATGTTGCATTTCTTTTAGTGTAGCAATTTGCTTATACTCGTTTCTAAACATTGAAAACTCAGTAAATATAAACTATACAACAAACCCTTAACTTTGATAATCTCTATTTGAACAGACATCTACAAACATATTATTTTTCTTAAACCAGTTAACTCTGAGAGACAAAATAGTCAATAGTTCTTAAAATATTTTCTTCCATAGTAGAAGTTTTGATTAAAATTACTTTCTTTGACCTAAACCAAATTATGGAATTATTTTCTAATGCTAGTTGGGTTCCCATTATTATGCCTATTGGCCTTTATTTTTTTTATTACACTGGTGTTCATTTTATTATTATTTTAACCTTATATAATAGTTATACATGCTCTTTCATATGTCAAAAATATTTTATAATGAAAAAGTGTGGGAAATGTATACATTTATTACATAGACATAGGTATATATAATAAACCCCCAACAGAGAGCAAATGACACAAACAAAAGACAGCCGAAACACTTACGATGGAATGTTCAGAGAAATGCAAAGTAAAACAAAATATCATTTCTCATTAACCAAACTGGCAAAGATTTTTAAAAAATTAAACCACCCAGTAATGGTTAGCTTATAGAGAAAGGGAGACACACATATCTTATCAGTGGAAAAGGTAACTGATAAAACTTTTTTAGAAGGTATATATCTCAAAGGCCTTTAAAAAGCATATACCTTTTGACCCAGTAATTCCACTTCTAGCAATTTATCCTAAGGAAATAATCAGAGATGGACACAATATTTATGTACAGGATGTCCATCACAGTGTTATTTATAATAGCAAAAAGAAGAAAAAATGCAAGATAAGGCAATAATAAAATACTATATTATAAAGTACTATGCGGCCATGAAATCATGATACTGAAGAATAAACAAATGAGAGAATGCTTAAAAAAGTAAATGACCCCGTCTCCAAAAAAAAAAAAAAAGAAAAATTAGCCAGGTGTGGTGGCACACGCCTGTAGTCCCAGCTACTCAGGAGGCTGAGGAGGAGGATGGCTTCAGCCCAGGAGGCTGAGGCTGCAGTGAGCTGTGATGGCACCACTGCCCTCCAGCCTGGGTGACAGAACAAGACCCTGTCTCAAAAAAAAAGGTAAATGAAAAATCAGTTTACAAAAGGGTATGCACAGTATGATCCTAATTGTTAAAATATACATGTAAGTACATCAAAATGCTAATAGTAGATGATGAGATTACAAGTGATTTTAATTCTCTTCTTTATACTTTTCAGTAAGTTCCAAATGTGCTTAATAAACATGTATTATTTTCATCATCAGGAGGAGAGAAGCTATTCTCAATCATCTTCCCTCCCTTTAAGAATGTTCACACGCATTACTCCCTTTAAAAAAAAAATTAGGAAATAAAGACACTTACATCCTACAATCTAGCAAGTTCAATCTTGGGTTTCTATCCCAAGTAAAACTCCAAATACTGAAAAGACTTTGTACAGCAAGGTGTCTATCGCAGCGCTGTCCGTGGCGGCAAACAGGAGCAAGCGACCCAAGCTCCCGCAAAAGGTGGGTGGTTAAGTAAACGACGGTGTATTCACCTGACAGACCACTGCATAAGCATTTTTAAATGTTCACAATTACTAGCCTGGGAAAACGGATGAAGTAACACAAGCAAAAAAAACTGGATAAAAAATATATATACCAAATATCACAACAGTGTGTAAAACTCTATGTAGGGAAAAAACTACGAAAGGTTTAAAGCACAGCGGCCGCGTCTGGCACTGGAACCACAGGCAACACGGATGTTTTCCAATCTCAGTCTTCAGTCCCCTCTTCTTTCTGAACTGTCCCGCACTTTCTTTAGAGAATGAGTGTTACTTTAAGAGGAAAAAAACCTGAATCTCCCTCTGGGGCAATGAACACACTCCCAAATGACAGAGTCCACTCCATCAGCCCCTTCCCCGCACCCCTCCCCCAGACTAAGGCTGGGTCCTAACGAAGGTCAAGGGAAGAGACTCCTCTCTGTGGCCTCGGGTCTTCTCTCCGGGGTCTCTGAACAAGACCAAGGTTCCTCTGACCCGCTGATGCCAAAGGCCCTTTCCCTCCCCTCAAGTCTTATTCCAGCCTGGACTAGTTCACCACAACCCCCAGGGCTGGGAAAAAAATTTCCACCATGGCAATTTGGAACCTGATATTTAGTCCAAGTTTTTCTTAGCCCCTTTCTGTGTCAAAGAAGGCTCCTCAAAGCCTCTTAGACAACTAGCGCCCAGCTTGGCTCCCAGATCAGTGCTACACTTAAGCAAAGCCCCGAGTCATCCGTCATCACGAGGGAAATGTGAGAGGAGGAGCTGCAGCAGGGAAGCCCCTGTCACACACCCCACCCTCACGCCCTGAAAGCCTCCTCCTGAGGGATGGCCAGGGCTGTTTCTGGCATCAGAACGTTCAGACTCAGTTTCAGGTCTGTAATAATTCAACAAAGAAAAAAATCAGGGTACAAACATACCAAAGGCAGAGAACTGTCCTTTCAAAGCCCTTAGAACCCTCTGCCTCCTCTCTCAAAGGAAAGTCCAGTACTGGCCAGAATACCAGCTTCTGAGCAACCGAGCTGGGGTAGTTATCTAGTTGGAACCAAAACGCAGACTGGGGATTTACTGGACCAGGGATTGGCTCTCATTCTGGTATTAATAAGGAAGAGCTCCAATAATTGCCCCAATCCCAAACTTCTCAATACTCAACAGAATGGGAACTGCTGTTCAGACAAGGGGGTAAGCAAGGATCCCAAAAAGCAGTGTAACAGCAGTTTCACAACCTTTTTCACCTCAGGGCACACATAGAAAATAATACTATTTGTACAGTACATGGAGTAGAAGCTGATCCCAGCCAGAGGGAACCAACTCATTACCTCATGCTACTCTCCTTAGGTTCCCTCATCTCTCAATATTCTCATGCTAATCTTAGGTTTTACTAGAACTTGAGCTTTCTCAATGAATATTCAAACAGCAGCAAAAAGGCAAAATATGCTCTGTATATTTTAGACTTAACAAGAGGAAAAACAATGGTAAACCATCCTATTTGGTTGTGGGACTTTAGATATTTTTTAGTGCCTCATTTTCAGAAACATGTCAGCAATTCCATTTACAAATATTAATAATAAGTTCTAATTTTCAGTATTAAGTTTAAAAAGATCAGCTGTACTCACCAGCATTCCTCCTCCTACTGTGTTCCAGGTCCGAGCAGACAAAAGAACGAGCATCTTGGCTGGGCACGGTGGCTCACGCCAGTAATCCTAGCACTATGGGAGGCTGAGGTAGGAGGATCGCTTGAGGTCAGGAGTTTGAGACCAGCCTGAGCAAGAGGGAGACCCCGTCTCTACAAAAAATAGAAAAATTAGCCCAGCATGGCGGCGCTCATCTGTAGGCCCAGCTACTCAGGAGGCTGAGGCCAAGGGGATCGCTTTGAGCCTAGGAGCTGGAGGTTGCAGTACACTATGATGACACCATTGCACGCTATTCTGTATGACAGAGTAAGACCCTGTCTCCAGTAAATAAATAAATGAACAAAAACAAGCATTCTGAGAAAAGAAAGGCTCTGGTGACAGGGTCCATGTTCATATTTGCTGGGGCTCCCCACCTCAAAACCTAATGCTCTGCTGCACACTGGGGTTTCTGGCTCACTTGCTCTTCTTCTTTTCCCCAGCCTGACGTGGAGGGGAGGTCTAACCTGCAGCCACCCCCCCAACAGAGACCCACTGAGAGAGCTCCCAGGGGTGGGCTGCCCCTGCTATGATGGGCAGGGGTTGCCAGCAATCCCCCATCATCTCTCTGCTCATCTGCTTATTTCTCGCTCTCAGCTCAGAACACTTCAAGAGGCTTCAGTCTGAGGAGGCCAGGCATGGTGACTTTAGTGATGCATGAGCATTAGCACTGCACTGCACATAGCACTGAGCACTGATGCTAGTAAATCTGTCATTATTTCTTTTTAGTTGAAAAGAAGTTACAGAAACAAGTAATCAGGTTTGAAGAAAATATTTACAGATAATGAAAGCTGTTATAAAGATTTCTTTTCTCAACTCGTTTAATGATTATTTTAAAAAACCCACTTTAGCTATTGTGTCAGCATTTTATTACATATATCCCTACTCGGAGATTTGGGAGTTACGATCCACAGAGAAATAAAACCAAAACTGGTACCTGGAAGGACTCTTAGTCCAAGTATCATCACAGAAAAAGTGACCTTATACCAAGCAAGTATACTGGACAGATTGAACTGATGAAAGGAAAGTTGTGTATGTCGTAGTGCTTTCTTCCCAAATCCTTTAATGGTCATTTCCCAAAAGGGACATAATTGAAGAATTATGGAATATAAAGGAAAAGGCATTGAAAAAAGAAAAGTTTCACAGTGTAAACATAGAATCCAGGTATCCAGATGGCCCATGAAAGAAGAGATCAGGGTTTCAGGACCCAGGACCTTCAAGTAAGCTGCCAGTCTAGTGTCCTTGACTGCGGAAAAGGATGTGGGTGAAGGAGTTATGGGCGCGGCATCCCACGGATCCACACTCTCCTCAAACTGTGGCCAAACTCTAGACAAACGGGCTGAGCCTATGGGAAGGCACTGCACCATCCCAAGTGATCAGTATATAAAAGGAAAGGATCCTCAACCTTTAGCAGGCCACACTTGCCTGGGAACAAAGCAGAAAGCTGTTCTGCTGTCAGAAAAAAAAAAAAAAAAAAAAAAAGACAACAGAATTTAAATAGCTTGCCAAGGACACAGAGTCACCATAAGAAGGGCTGAGAATTTAACCAAAACAGGAAGCTTCTGATCTCAACTTCACAGCTCTCTCCTCTTCTGTTCAAGGTTTCTAGGAAGCAGGAGGGCTCCCCACCCCAGCAATCAGCAGTCACGGGGAAAACACTCTGACAGCTGAAGCTTGACGCTCACTCAGAGAGTACATTTGGTACCTTGAAAAAAACCCCTGGCTACAGAGTGACCTTCACTCATTTATGATATCAGACACTTCTCCAGTGCCTGCTATGTGTCCTGGGTCCTGAATATTTCTAGTTTTTTAAAGCAAATATAAATTAACAATTTACATTAAAGATCTAAGTTTTTTGAAAACAACCTACACACCAGGCACTCCGTGTGCGTGTGCGCACGCACGCATCTGCAGTTGCAGCACACACCAAATACAGAAGAGAACTTGAAATCGGCAGAGTCACCAGTAAAAGACAAGAAACCAGCTGCCGATGCTGAGAAATGTGTGTGCACTCATGCACATAACCTTAGATACGGGCTGCCTAACTGAAACTCAACACACAGCATTTCCTCACCAATGTCGTATGTCCTCCCCATACACCTGGGTAATACCCACGCACCCCTAAGGCTTCCAGACCCACCTATGACAGGAGGAAGGACCAACCTGGCCAGGTGGAGTGAAGTCCTTTGTCGAGGCTCTCCACAGACTAAAATATGACTCCACTTATTTTCCCTCTTCATTCAGCAATTTTCTGTCTATAAATTCTTATTTCCACATGTTTTATTTAAATCTGGGAATATGTTTAACCTTACTCTCATAATGAAAACATATTTGCCTCTGAAAGTTAGAATACTATCAGTAAATATAATAGTATTCCTATTAAGAGTCATTTTGCCCATAAGCCCCCAAACAACGAATCCTGAACAACGATTATCAAGAGACAGACTCAGGCAGAATAAATGTCACCTGTGTGACACAGGATGCACACTGCCCAGGGTCATTTTGGGTTCTCTTTCATGAGCTGTGTTCTCTATAATTAGTCCTTGAAAGCTGGGGTTTTAACAACCAACAGATCATGCATCTGACTACACACATCTCAACTTCGTACTTCTTTCATATTCAGTCGGCTTCAACCCAGCAGGAATTTCTGTGACCAACCTAGCTATCTAAGACAAGGTAGGATAAGCCACAACTAAGAACTACAAGTATAAAAACAATAGTGAATGGTATTTCCAAAAGTGCTTAAGGAAACACTTCACATGATTACACAGAGACAAACACACACACTCACTTTTCCTGGCATTCTGGTGTGAACAGAACCAGAGAAGCGTAAAAGGAAAATGGAGCCCAGAGTCAGCAGGCCAACGTCCCACCCAGCTGGAACACTGCTCTACCTCCCATACCATTCTTGCACATCCACGTCCACTAACATGACCTACTGGCACTTCCCAAGGGCTAAGGACACCCAGGAGCAGAAAAAGGACACACAAGAACCTCCTTCAATCACAACACAAAAACTGACAAGTTCACTGAAACGACTACGTGAGTTTCCAGGGAAAACAATTCTAAGTTTGTGGAAGGCATAAAAGATGACACAGAATTTGTCTTCACTTCTTTGGGGGAGGGGGAGGGAAGCAAATCAAATCTAATCTTGACACAAAAAGAATGTGAAGAGTCACACCTGAAGGGGCAAGTTTTCTAAACAGAATTTTATACATGCAGAATATAAATTGTACTTCTTTCAATACAGAAAGTAAAAACAAATAAATTTGGATTGAGAGATCTCATTTACTAAGTGGAGCATTTAGTTTAAAAATAAAATGCCAGTCTATATACCGTACCAATGCAACTAGAAACTGGGAGGAAGTTAAAATTTTCTTGAGTTTAGCTTTTGAAATTGTTAGGCGTCATGGTGAAAAGCTAAGAAACTCTTTTTCAGAAGCATATACTCAAACTCTTTAAGTAGTGGCCTTCTCACACAAGAAAATTTGGTGAGTGTGAAATCTGTGTTTTATCACTATATGAGACAACTAGTATCATCTTGAGCATTCCAGTCCAGATACAAGTTATAGTTATAAAATTTGGTTGAGAGTAGAATTGGCTTTAGACTCCATGCGAAATCTATCTAGGAGACCCTGAGTTGTTCACATACACCGAATATACACAATATTCGGTATGCTGTAATCATAAGCAAAAGTTTCTTCTTCAAAGAAACTGGAAGCAGGGAAATAGTTACTATGGTTTTTTTTTTTTCCTTCTAAGTTAATATTTGGATATTATCATGGACTAAATGTTTCTGTCCCCCACCTCTTGCCAAATTCATATGTTGAAGCCCTAACCCCCAATGTGATGGTATTAGGCGGAGGGGCCTCTGGGATTGGGTAGTGTGGGTGGAGCCTTCATGAATGGCATTAGTGACCTTACTGAAGAGACTCCAGACAGCTCCCCTGTCCCTTCTGCAACTAGAGAACACAGCGAGAAGACTGCCATCTAGAACCAGGACGCGGGTCCTTACCAGACACGGAAGCTGCTGATGCCTTGATCCCGGGCTCCCCAGCCTCCAGAACTGGGAGAAATACATTTCTATTGGTCGTAAGCTACCCGGTGTGTGGCAAGTTGTTTTAGCAGCCCTAACTAAGCCAGATATTTAATCATATTTATAATAATTTTATTTTCCACTTTTTGGTGAAAGGACTTAAGTCCTACAATATAAAATGGTGCTTATGAATGAAATTTATCTTCACGTGATTACTGTTGAAGAAACGGTTTCATTTTTATTAAATTTGCATTTGAAACTTACTTTGACAAAAATGCATGCTCCAACTGTGCAGAATTTTAGAAGACCGAAACTCACCAATGATGGCTAAGATAAAAAAACACAGATAACAACAAATGTTGTTGAGGATGTGGACAAAATGCAGCCCTCATCGACTGCTGGTGGGAATGAAATGGTGCAGCTGCTTTGGAGCAAAATCTAGCAGTTTCCACAACCATCTGAGAATGGTTAAACAGAGCGTCACTAGATGACCCAGCAGGTTCATTCTGAGGTATGTACACAAAAGCAAAACTATTTTTTCTCTCTCTCCAACTCACCACAGAACACTTCCACAACCAACGTGTGCGGGGTTTCAACCCCAGCAACCAGTCATCTGGTGGACACTGACCAGGCGCCCGCGAGGTAACTCAACGCTGACGCTAACTGGAGTTAGTGGAGACCCCACAGGTTGAGGGCTCCGTTCCACAAGACTGCCCCCCACTTGAGACAACAATTGCAGGCCCCAGGTTGTGACCTGTGTCTCTGATGGACGGCCTGTAAGTCAGGGTTCCCATGACACCTCCTTGGGCTCAATAATCTGCTAGGACGGCTCACAGGACTTAGGGAAATACTGATGTTCACCGCTTTACTGTATCAATGAACGATATCATGAAAGGGTACAGACGACCAGACAGCTGGAGATACACAGGGCAAGGCCCGGAAGGGTCCTGAGCAAAGGAGCTTCTGTCCCTGGGGAGTTGGGGTGCACGACCCTCCCAGCACACGGATGTGCTCACTAACTGGGAAGCTCTACAAACCCCACAGTTTAGGGAGTTTTATGGAGACTTAATCACGTAGGCATGATTGAGTATTAACTGCATTTCCAGTCCCTTCCCCCTCTCCAGAGAATGGAGGGAGGAAGCGTAGCGGGAGGGGCTGAAGGTTTCAAGCTTCTAGTCATGGCTTGTCTTTCTGGTGCCCAACCCGCCCCCCAGGACCCCAACAAGAGTCTCCTCATTAGAAAAAAGGAAGCTCCTAACACCCAGGAAATTCTGACGGACCTAGGAGCTCTAGGTCAGTAACCAGGGGCAGAGACCAATATATACGTATTTCGCATTCTTTCACAAAAACAAGTGGAAACGTACATCTATACAAAAACCTGTACATGAATGTTCATAGCAGCATTACTCACGACAGCCAAAAGGCGGAACAACCCAAACGTCCACCAACACAAGAATGGATAAACAAAATGTGGTATAGCCATAAAACGTAATATTATTCAGCCTTAGAAGGAAGGAAATTCTGACACGTGCTACAACTGCACGAACCTTGAAACCATCACACTAAGTGAAATAAAGGAAAAATAAAATTATATATGATTCTACTTAGATGAGGTACCTAGAACAGGCAAATTTATATAAAGAAAGCAGACAGTCAGTGGTTACCAGGGCCTCAGGGGGAGGAAGGATGAGGAGCTATTGTTTAATGGGTACAGACTGACAGAGTATTTATTTGGGATGATGAACAAATTCTGGAAATGTATAGCGGTGAGGGTTGCACAACAATTTGAATGTACTTAATGTCACTAAATTCACATCATAAAAGGTTCTAAAATAGTGAATTTTATGTTATGCACATTTTACCACTGTTAAAATTTAAAATAACCTTACAGATACAAAGTTATAACTTTAGTATATATAGATCTTAATTTAGATTAATTGTAATTTCTAAATTGTTGACTGGGAAAAACATGACTGAAGTACTGACACAAGTGGCACACAGATGAACCTTGAAAACATACTAAGGAAAAGGAGCTGGTCATAAAAGGACCAGAGATTGCATGATTGCCATTTCATGAAATGTCCACAAAGGGACAATCTGTAGAAACAGAAAGTAAATTACTGGTTGCCGAGGGCCGGAGGGGTTTGGAAGGTTGGAGGATTTGTTGAGTGGGGGAGATTTCTTTTTGGAGTAATGAAAATGTTCTAACATGGATTGTGTTGAATGTCACAACTTTATAAAAACACCAAAATCACTGAACTGTACAATTTAAATAAGTGAATGACATCTCAAAGCTATTTTTAAAAGGAATACAGAAACTCTAGAAATATGTTCAATCTCTTGACATCTAATTTCCTACAACTATTACCAACATAGGAATTTTCCTGACAAGCATCACTAAAAGCTATCGGCAGCTGTACCCTTTGTTCCCTCCAGCTACAGGATGCTTGGACGACCACACAGCCCCCTTTGCCTGCAGGCCACGCTCCAGCTCAGCAGTGCTCTGCTCTCTCCCGGGTCACCACCTGTCCAGGAAGCTGCTGTTGGCTGATCCAGAATGGCCCCATCTGGGATGCTTCAGCTCGCGCCTCATCTCCAGCGAGAGCCCAGGCACGTGTCACAACAGCAGCACAGAAAACACAGATGCTGTCCTGAGCGTTCTCGTGTGTCACGGTGCATGGCATCCCCTGACCACAGCAAGTCATGTGGCCTGACTCAGAGTCAAGGGTAAAGGCGAGAAACGCTGACTCGTCAACAGAAGGCACCGAGGAGTCATTGTGCAAAGCGGATCAATTGCACAGGTGAAGAATGGCTATCCTAACACATGGTGCCACATAGCAGCTTATTTCGGCCAGCAGGCGGTGCTTGAAAAACTTAAAGAAATGGGTGTGATTTTCCAATCTGGGCATCCTTTACCATTTTCTGACTCAAATGCCAGTGGGTAACACTTCGAGTGTGAGGAGCTTCATGACTTCCTTTTTAATTATAACAACTTTTAGCTTTTGTAAAAGTAACTACTTTTTAAAATGCTTTTCTAGACTTTATCACAGAAATACATGCTTGTATTCAAAAGTATAAATTGGCATAAGGGAAACGTTAGTAACTACCTCTACACACACACAATTCCATTTCTCTATTGGTGTGTCATGATGTAACTGATGATAACTGTCTTCATGTTCATACACATATTAATAGGACTAGTTTAATGTAATTTTAACATGATGTTATTCTGCAACGTGTACTAAGTTAACACTTTGGATTTGCATTTTTCATTTCCAGAGAGTGGTTTCACATGTGGAAAATGGAATCCTATTTTGCCTGTCAGTCTATAAAACTAGTTTGAATCCCAAATGGGTCTTGTACAGTAGAGCCTTGAAGACCTTTTTTTGGTTGCTATATTTTCTACCACACAGACTGTATTGGTTATGTTAACTAAATAACAATTGCTCACCTTATAGCGTTGGTTTTTTATCCACTGGCATAAATCAAAAGGAAAAAAGTTTTATTTCACCAGAGTTGTTTGTTGTTGTTTTTTTTAAATGGTTGCTGTCATTGATTTTTCAAGGAGGGATTTGAAAGTGGTGGCTTGAAGTGGACAATTGAAGTCCCTTCTTTATTCACAGGCTTAGTCATGGTGCCTGCCAGGAAACAGCCCAGGGCTTTGCCTCTCTAACAGCTCTCCTTTCATGGGTTTCAATTAAGGCTAATGGTGCTAAACAGGGAAGGCATTGGAAGGGGCCCTTCATTATCTTCAGCATCAGGAAGTCCCCTAAGAACACCTGCCTTCCCTCAGCACTAATGGGGAGAGACACAGTGTTCCCCCATGCACCAGAAAAATGAGAACTGGCTTACCACAGCCTGTCAGACCTTAGCCATCGTTTTCAAGAAAACAATTCTGCCCCTTTCAGAGCCAGACTGGAATGTAATTTGAACTCAAATACAAAGCAAACCATCCTTTTAAAGTGAGTTATACAATTTCTTAATCTTGAGAAATCATCTTATATAGTCACATTCTCCTAAATTTTGTCTCTAACAATGTTTATTTACTAATCACCAAGTAAGTAGTAAACAAGTAGAATTTTTCTTCAAATTTTTTACACTGAATTAGAAGATTTGGGTTGCTAAAAGACTAGAGAACAATAACGAATACCTATCCTTTAAAGAATTTATCTTGTACTGTGTAGATTTTCTCATCTCTTATCTATATCATACCACAATGCTGCCAAAAGTTTAAAAGATTCTGTAGATGACCCTTTTTGACCTCTCTTCTCTCAAATATCGTCTCTGACATAGACCTAGAGTGACAACTCTGACTCTGTCAGGGTTAACCTTACATAGAAACAGTAGGTACCAGTGAGTAGGGTGGGTTTTCAGAAAATAGAAAATCAACTGACTCCACAAAATCTCTCTTGTACAAGTACAGCCTTGCTCATATTCAGCATTAGACAAAACACTTTATTCCTTTCTCCTCGTTATTGTTCCTAAAATGAAACAGAGGCAACTGTAAGAAAAGCAATATTGCCTTAAATTGCCCCTCATCTGATTCTCATGAATTTCAGATATGTTCTAAAGGTTTCATCTAGGGAAGGACATCCAGCCCTGAATTGAGGTGGAGTGTGTGGAGAAAACGGTCACCAGCACAGGGCTGCCAGGTAAAACACAGCACACCCAGCTAAATTTGAAATTCAGATATATGTGGAATCTGGGGGACATCTTACCCTCAAATATAAACCTGGCCACTCTTCATTCGGGTACAATGTGGACATGGGAGAGGATGAGACAAGGGGGTCTTAGAGGAGGATATGAAACTCTCAGCCTGGGCCAATCTGGTTTGCCCCTATTTAAATGTTTTATTAATATGCAGCCACGCCCATCCATTTATGGACTGCCCACAGCTGCTTCCATACTAAAATGGCAGAGTTCAGTAACTGCAACAGAGACCATATGGCCCAGAGAACCTAAAATGTTTACTATCTGGCCCTTTACAGAAAAGGTTTACCTCTCTGGTCTTGGGTTAACTAAAATGACAATGGACATCCTAAATCCTAGCTGTTCCCCACCTCTGATGACAGGCCTCTTTCCACAGGCATGTCTGATATTATAAAGCTGAAAATATTAGGGTATTAAATAAGTGATATTATTTTATCAATTGATTTAAACACAAGGCAATAATGCTACTTTTTAAAAAAAAGGCTGAGAAAGTTTTACATCTATCAACCTTTGTGTTTCAGAACTTCAGACAGCCTCATGACAAGCTCTCATTTTTCAGTACAATGAAGCAGATAACACTGTGAAAGATTTCAGAAAGAAGGAAAATGATCAGAAATACAGATCTACATAAAGAAAGGAGAACATTAAAGAAGAAATAAATGAAGGTAAAATAAAATCTTCATTTTTTTATTTCTATGAGAAGAAGATAAAAAAGAGGAGGAAGAATAAGAGGAGGTGGAGAAGGAGGAAGAGGAGGAGAAAGGAGAAAGAGCCAGAGAGACGAGAGACAGAGAAGACATAAAATTACTAATATCAGATATGAAAGAGAGGCCATCACTACTGATGCCATGGACATTAAAAGGATAATAAAGGAATATTATAAATATTATATGCTCACAAATTTGATTACTTAGATAAAATGGTCTCATTTCTTACAAGACACAAAACTACCCAAATTCACTGATTTAGTTCATTCAGTATGCTCTAACAAAATACCACAAACTGAAAAAGACACTTGCAATTGAATGTTTACTGCAGCACAATTCACAATCACAAAGATGTGGAATCAACTTAAGTGCCCATTAATTCATGAGTGGATTAAGAAAATGTGGTGTATATATACACCATGGAGCACTACTCAGCCACAAAAAGGAATGAAAAATGTCTTTTGCAGCAACTTGGATGGAACTGGAGACCATTATCCTAAGTGAATTATCTCAGGAATGGAAAAATAACCACCACATGTACTCTCTAATAACTGGGAGCTAATCAACTGGCACACACAGGCACAAAGAAATGTGAAGGACATAGGAAACCAAGAAGGGGGGAGGAGGGGAGGGGTAAAAACCTACCTATCGGGTACAATGAACACTATTTGGGTGATGGGCACACCAAAAGCCCCAACTTAAGCATTGTAAAAGGTATGCATGTAACAAAAACATTTGTACCCCCTTAATATTGTGAAATTAAAAAAAAAAAAAGAAAAAGAAAAAAATACCATAAACTGGGTGGCTCATAAACACAGAAATTTACTTCTCACAGTTCTGGAGGCTGGAAGTCCAAGATTAATTGAAGGTGCCAGCAGATTTGGTGTCTGGTGAGGACCTGCTTCCTGGTTCACAGAAGGATGTCTTCTCACTGTTTTCTCACATGGCAGGAGTGAAGGGCCTCTGATAAAAGCACTAATCTCATTCGTGAGGGCTCCATCCTCATGACCTAATCACCTCCCATAAGCTCCTCCAAATACCATCACATCGAGGCTTAGGTTTCAGGACATGAATTTTGGAAAGACACAAACCTTTATTCCACAGCACCCACAAAAGGAGAAAGGGAAAATCTGAATAGGTCTATATCTATTATAGAAATGTATGAATAATTAGCAATCTTCCAAAAAAAAAAAAGCACCAGATCATTAGAGCCAGATCATTTCACTGGTGAATTCTAACATTTAAGGAAGAAACAATACCAATTATTTACAACCTCTTCCAGAAAATAGAAGCAGAGGGAACATTTTCCAACTTATTCTATGAGGCCCTAATATCCAAGCCAGATAAAGGCATAAAGAAATAAAATGTATATAGACCAATACCTTTCATGAAAACAGATGTAAAAATTCTACCCAAATTTTAGCAAACTGAATCTAGCAATACATAATATAAATTCCATACCAAAACCAAGTGGGATTTATTCCAGGTATGTAAGGCTGATTCAACATTTAAAATACAGATAAAGTACACAAACAGGCTAAAGAAGAAAAATCATTTGATTATCTTAATAGATTCAGGAAAAGCATTTGACAGAATCTGATACCCATGCATGAATAAAACTCTCAGTAAAGTAGGAATAGAATGGAAATTCCTCAACCTGATAAAAAACATCTACCAAAAAACCTCTACACATAATACCATACATAATGTGAAAAACGGAATGCTTTACCCATAAGATTGGGGCAAGGCAAAGATGTCCCCTCTCGTGGCTCCTATTCAACATCATACTGGAATTCTAGCTAATGACACAGGACACGAAAAGGAAGTAAAAGGTACACAGGTCGGGATGGAAGAAATAAAACACTCTTTGCTCACAAATAACTTCATTTTCTATGTAGAAAATCCCAAAGAATCAACCAAATCAAACAAAAAATCTTCAGGATTATAATAAGTTTGCATGATATGAGGTAAATATATAAAATTAATTACTGTCCTATATACCAGCAATGAACAACTGGAATTTGAAGTTAAAAAACACAATACCACTTGCATAAGCAAATTATATTTGTTATCAAGAAAATCAAATACTTAGACATAATCTAGCAAAGTATAGGCAGGATCTGTATGAAGAAAACTATGAAAGTCTGTTGAAAGGAATCAAAGGTCTAAAGAAATGAGATTTTTCACTTTCACAGGTAAGAAGACTCAATGTTGTTAAGATGCCAATTCTCTTGCTTAATCTATAAACTCAAAACAATTCTAGTCAAAACACCAGCAAGTTATTTTGTGGAAACTGACAAACTAATTCTGAAGTTTATATGGAAAGGTAAAAGACCCAGAATAGCCAACAATATTGGAGGGAAGAACAAAGTTGGAGGACTTGCAAATTGATCAATGAAACAGAATAGAGAACCCAGAAATAAAAGCACACAAACATAGTCAATTGATCTTTTAAAAAAGACAAAGAAAGGAAATCAAGGGTATCCAAATGGGGAAAGAAGAGGTCAAACTAACACTCTTTGCTGATGATATGATCTTATATTTAGAAAACCCCAAAGATTGTGCCAAGAGACTCCTGGAATTGATAAATAAATTCAGCAAAGTCTCAGGTTACAAAATCAACGTACACAAATCAGTGGCATTCATATACACCAACAATGGTCAAGCCGAGAATCAAATCAAAGACTAAATACTTTTCACAACAGCAACAAAGAAAATAAAATACCTAGGAATATATTTAACTAATAAACAAAAAGACCTCTACAAGGAGAACTATGAAACACTGAGGAAGGAAATTGCAGAGGATATAAACAGATGGAAAAACATAACATGCTCATGGATCAGCAGAATCAACATTGTTTAAATGTCTATACTACTCAAAGTGATCTACAGATTCAATGCAATCCCCATTAAAATACCAATGTCCTTTTTCACAGATGTAGGAAAAATAGTTCTATGCTTCATATGGAACCAGAAAAGACCCCTAATAGCCAAAACAACCTTATCCAATAAGAAAAAATCAGAAGGCATCATTTTACCAGACTTCAAGCTACACTACAAGGCGACAGTAACCAAAACAGCATTGTACCAGCACAAAAACAGAGACATAGGCCTGTGGATCAGAACACAGAACCCAGATATAAAACCATCCTCTTACAGCCATCTGATCTTTGACAAAGCAGACAAAAACATACACTGGGGAAAAGAATCCCTACTCAATAAATGGTGCTGGGAAAATTGGATAGCCACATGTAGAAGACTGAAACAGGATCCACACCTCTCACCACTAACAAACAGGAACTCATGATGGATAACAGACTTAAACCTAAGACATGAAACTATAAGAATCCTAGAAGAAAATGTTAGAAAAACTCTTCTAGATATCGGCCTAGGCAAATAATTTATGAAAATACCCCAAAGGCAATCACAGCAACAAAAATTAACAAATAAGACTTGATTAAATTTAAAAGTTTCTGTACAGCCAAGGAAACAATCAATAGAGTGAACAGACAACCTACAGAATGGGAGAAAATATTTGCATGCTATACATCTGATAAAGGGCTGATAACCAGAACCTATACAGAACTTAGGAAAATCAACAAGAAAAAAACGAACAACCCCATTAAAAAGTGGGCAAAGGACATGAACATAAACTTTTCAAAAGAAGACAGAATAATGGCCAGCAAACATATAAAAAAATTGCTCAACTTCTCTAATCATCAGGGAAATGCAAATCAAAACCACAATGAGATATCACTTAACTCCAGTGAGACTGGCTTATATCAAAAAGTCCCAAAACAACAAATGTTGGCTAGGATGTGGACAGATAGGAACACTCATACACTGCTGGTGGGACTGCAAATTAGTACAACCTTTATGGAGAGTAATATGGAGATACCTCAAAGAACTAAAAGTACAACTACCATCTGACCCAGCAATCCCCCTACTGGGTACTTATCCAAAGAAAAAAAAGACATTCTACAATAAAGACATCTGCACTCGAATGTTTATAGCAGCACAATTCACAATTGCAAAGATGTGGAAACAACCCAGGTGCCCATCAATACACCAGCAGATTAACAAAATGTGGTATATGTATACCGTGGAGTATTACTCACCAATAAAAAACAACGGTGAAGTAACACATCTGGTACTATCCTGGATGGAGCTAGAGCCCATTGTTTGAAGCGAAGTTATCACAAGAATGGAAAAACAAGCACCACTGGTACTCACCATCAAATTGGTACTAACTGATCAATACTTATGTGCACACATGGAAATAATATTCATCAGGGGATGGGCAGGTGGGAGGGGGGTAGAGGGGATGGGAAAACTCTCATCGAATGGGTGCAGGGCGCACAGTTTGAGGGATGTCCATGATTGTAGCTCTGACTTGGGCAATGCATAGCTAATATATATAACCAAAGTGGTGTACCCCCATAATATTCTGAAATAAAAGAAAATAAATAAATAAATAAATAGGAACTAACCAATGAGCACACATGTGCACAGGGGAAAGTAAAACTCAGCGGTAATCAACCAGGGGGCAAGGGGGAGGATGGGAGGGGCAAAAACCTACCTAACAGGTACCATGAACACTTTTTGGGTGATGGGCACACCTACAGCGGGGACTCAAGCATTACAAAAGCATCCATGTAACCTAAAACATTTGTACCCCCTTAATACTTTGAAATAAAATAAAATAAAGAAAAAAAAGTGGGCAAAAGACATGAACAGAAGCTTTTCAAAAGAAAATAGACTAATGGCCAATAAACATATGAAAAAATGCTCAACATCTCTAATCATCAGGGAAATGCAAATCAAAACCACAATGAGATATCACCTAACTCCCCTGAGAATGGCGTTTATCAAAAAGTCCCAAAACAGTGTTACAGCTCTTTTAGAATTTGTCTAGCAGGTCTTCCGGTCCTCACCGGAAAACTCCCCCCGCAAACTTAAAAAAAAAAAGTCCCAAAACAACAGATGCTGGCGAGGACAAGGGGAGAAAGGAACACTTATACACTGCTGGTGGGACCACAAACTAGTAAAACCTCTATGGAAAACAGTACGGAGATAATGCAAAGAACTAAAAGTAGACCTACCATTTGATCCAGCAATCCCACTATTGGGTATTTACCCAAAGGAAAAAAGTCATTTTATCAAAAAGACACACACACTCAAACGTTTATTGCAGCACAATTCACAATTACGAAGAGTTGGAATCAACCCAAGTGCTCAATACATGAGTGGACTAATAAAATGTGGTATATGGAGTACTACTCAGCCATAAAAAAAATGGTTAACTAATACCTTTTGTAAGAAACTGGATGGAACTAGAGACCATTCTTCTAAGCAAAGTATGGCAAGAATGGAAAAATTAACACCACATGTACTCACTATTCAATTGCAATTAATTCAGCAACACCCACGTGCACATATGGTAGTAAAACTCAGAGGAAAACAAGCAGGTGGTGGGGGAGGAGGGAATGGGTAAATTCACACCTAACAGGTACAATGCACATTATCTTGGTGATGGGCACACTTACAACTTTGACTCAAACTGCACAAAAGCAATTCACATAACCAAAACGTTTGTACCTCCATAATACTCTGAAATTTAAAAATTATGAAAATAGTTTAAAAAAAAAGAAAAAAGGCAAAGGCAGTTCAATGGGGCAAGGATAGCTTTTTCAAAATTGGTGATGGAACCACTGGGCATCTATATGCCAAAAAAAAAAAAAAAAAAAGAATCGAGACACAGTTCTTGCTCCTCAAAAATTAATTCAAAATGAATCTTAGACCTAATTTTATAATTAATATTACTTTTAATTGAAAATCCATAACTATATACATTTATAGGGTATAGTGTGATGTTTTGATATACGTATACAATGTGGAATGATTAAATCTAGCTTCATAACATACCCACCACCTCAATTACCTATCATTTTTGTGCTGAGACATTTGAAGTTTACTTAGTTATTCTGAAATATACATTATTATTGATTATATTTACCCTGCTATGCAACAGATTTCAAAACTTTTTCCTACTGTCTACCTGAAACTTTGTACCTATAACCAATACTTCCCCATCCTCCCCACCCAGCACAGCCTCTCCTAATCATCATCCTACTCTCTACTTTATAAGTTCAACTTTTTAGACCTAAATTTAAACAAAATGTAAAACTTCTACAAAATAACATAGGAGAAGATATCTAGGTAACCTTGGGTTGGCAATGACCTTTTAAATACACCACCAAAGTACAATCCATGAAAGAAAATATTGGTAGGTCTTTGCCAAAATGAAAAACTTTTGCTCTGAGAAAGAAAATATTAAGACAATGGAGAAGCAAGCCACAGACTGGGAGAAAATATTTGCAAAGCACATATATTATGGACATGCAGCCAAAATATAAAAAGAACTCTTAAAACTCAACAATTAAAAAAACCCTATTAATAAACGAGCAAAAAATCTGAAAAAACACCTCACCAAAAATGATATACAGATGGAAAAAAGTTTATGAAAAGACATTCAACATCATATGTCATTAAGTAACTGCAATGAGATATCACTACACATCTATTATAATGGCTAAATGTTTTCCAAAAATGACAATACCAGGTACCAGTGAGGATGTGAAGCAAAAGGAACTCTCATTCATTTTTCTTGGGAATGCAAAATGGTACAATCACTTTGGAAGACAGTTTGGACATTTCTCACAAGGCTAAATACAGTTTTACCATACGATACAGCAGCTGCACTCCCAGGTATTTATCCAAATGAGCGGGAAACTTATGTCCACACAAAAGCCTGCACACAAATACTTATGGTAGCTTTATTCATAGTCACCCCAAAATGGGAACCTAGATGTCCTTCAACCGTTTAACACAGTCTACATCCACACAACAAAATATAATATTATTCAGCAATAAAAAGAAATGAGCTATCAAGCCATGAAAAGACATGGAAGAATCTTAAATGTATATTGCTAAATGAAAGATGACAATCTGGAAAGGCTACATAATGTATGGTTCCAAACCATGTGACATTGTGCAAAAGTTAAATCTGTAGAGACAGTAACAAAGATCAATGTTACCAGGGATTGAGGGGAAAGGAGGATAGGGATGAATAGGTGAAACAGAGGGGATCTTAGGGTGATCAAACTATTCAGTATGAAGCTATAATGGCAGATACATGTTGTTATGCATTTGTCAAAACCCACCTAAGAGTATAACTCAGAGAGTGAATCTTAATGAAAACTATGGAGTATGGTTAATAATATAGCGTCAATATTTGGTCATTAATTGTGACAAATGTACCACGCTAATGCAAGATGTTACTAATTAGGGGTAATTATGTGTGGAGGTAGAGAGATGGGTATGGTGTAGGTATATGTACCTGTATGTATTACCTGCCCAACCACTCTGTGTATCTAAAACTTTATTGGAAATAATCTATTATTTTTAAATCAGTAATAGAAAGATCTCTAGAAAATCTCCAAATATTTGGAACTAAATAACAAACATCTAAATAATCCATGGGTTAAAAAACAAAATAGAGAGATTAAAAATCATTTTGAATTGAGTGAAAAAGAAAACACATCATATCAAAAATTTTGAGATGCTACTAACAGTACTTAGTGGGAAATTTATAGTACTATATGCATCTGTTTGGAAAGAAGCACTCTAATCAATGTTCTCAGTTTTTACCTTAAGACACTAGAAAAACATGAACAAATGAAACAAAAATTAATCTACAGAAAGGAAATTATAAAGATCAGAGCAGAAATCAATTAAATTTTTAAAAATGGGGGGAAAACTATGAAGCCAAAAGTTGGTTCTTGGAGAAACATAATAACCTTCACAAATCTCTAGCCAGAATGATCAGGAAAACGTGCTAATAGACACAAGTTACCAGAATAGGAATGAGAAATTGTATCACTACATAGTCTACATATATTAAAAGAATTAGAAAATATTATGAATAACTTTTTGACAATAAATTTGATAACTAAGATAACAAATTCCTTGAAAGATACTAAAAGTTCACTTAAGAAGAGGCTCAGTAGCCTTACCTCTATGAAAGAAATTGCAATTATAGTTAAAAACCTTTCCACAAATAAAAATCCAATCTCAAATGGCTACAACATTGAATCCCACCAATCATTAAAGGAAGAAATAATACCAATTCTACACAAACTCTTTCAGAAAATTGAAGGAGAGGAAATGCTTATCAACTCATTTAATAAGTGCACTATTATTCTCATAACAAAACCAGAAAAAGGAATTACAGGAAAGGAATACAACAAACTAAGATCCCTAATGATCTTTGACGCAAAAATTCTAGACAAAATTTGGCAAGTTAATTCAACAATACATAAAAAGTACAATATATCATAACAAATTTCACCTGGACATGCAAGGTTCTTTTGACATTCTAAAATCCATGTACCCAGACTTTGCCAGATAACCTCAGGGGGGCAAAATCTCCAGGGTGAGAACCACTACCACATAGGATGCTACAATCAAGGGGCGCCCACGCAGCAACCGTGCAGCAGGCGGGCAGGTATCCTGGAGGCTATTTCGCAGATGGGAAAACCCACGCTGGGCCCCGCTCAAGGCCGCACGGGTGGGGAACCGGAACGAGGGCGGGGGTCGCGCTGTCCCGCACTCTGCCGCAAGGACCCGGAGCCGCGCGGCCCGGTGGTCCCCGGGGACCGCGCCCCGCGTGCTCCAGCCCCACGCGCGGCCGGCCCACCGGAAGCGGGAGCCCAGGCCACGCTGTGCCCGGGGCAGACCGCGTGAGAGCCCAAGAGTCCCCCGCCCGGACACGGTCCCCTTGCGGCCCCGACCCCACGCCCACCCAGGACAGCCCTCGCGGGAGACGGCCGTAGAGTACCCACCCAGAAGAAGGCGGTCCATATCAAAGCTGAGGTGGGTGACGGGCCGCGGCAGGGGCGCCGCCATGATGCCCTCTCGCCGTCTCTTTGTCTCCCGCTCTCCTCGGTCTGGTGGGGGCGAAAGTGGAGGTGCGCGCGCAACCCCCCCGTCCCGCGCACGCGCGCTCCGGGCCTCCTCGCAAGCTCAGAGCAGCTGCCGCTCACATACTTTACGAAAACTAGCTCAGCATGGTTCACGATTTCTAGAAGAAAACATAGGGGAACATCTTTGTGACCTTGGATGACCTCGAATTAGGCAACTATTTCTTAGATATGACTGCAAAATCACTATACATAAAAGAAAAAAATCAATAAACTGGACTTTATCAAAATGAAAGTGCACAGTCACTTCTGCACAGATAAAAGCAAAATTCACAGTTGAGAGAATAAAAATAGTAGCCACAGACTGGAGAAAATACTTGCAATAACAATGGAATACATAAAGTGCTCTCAAAACCTAATAATACGGGTCAAACAACCCAGCTTTTTAAAAAGTTGCCAAAAATCTTCACCAAAAAAGATACGTGGAAGGCAGATCAGCACATGAAAAGATGCCTGCTTCACAGTCTTAGGGAAATGCAAACAAAGTTCACGATGGAATTCCACTGCACACTGTTTGAAGGGCTAAAATTAAAAAGACTGAGGAATGCAAGTGTTTATTTTGTGACAGCCCCAAACTGTAAAGAATCTAAGGGTCTATCAAGAGGTGAAAGTGTAAACAAATTGTGGTGTATATCTATGCAGTAGCATAGTAATTCCACAATAAAAAGCAATGCATTGTAGATAAGTGCAATAACAATAGAACTATTCAATGTAAGAGAAATCAGGCAAAAGGTACTGCATACTGTGATAATTATATAAAATTCTATATGCAGTGCAAACTATAGTGACAAAAGTTGATCAGTGATGGTCAGTTGATGGGGAGGATAAGGAGTGGGAGGGAAAGATTGGAAAGGGGTAGATAAAAAAGCCTTTGGGGGAGCTGGATATAGTCATTACCTTGATTGTGATAATGATGTTGTAACGGCAAAAAGCAGAGTCACACTGTCCAGGAAACACCCAAGAGGTACACGAGGATGCAGAGAGGTCAGGTTTATTAACTGTTAATGCCAGCAGGCTCAGAGGGGTCTTTTGCCAAAGTCTGAGCACCCCTGGTCAGGGGAACTTGTCTTTTATAATTTAAAACAAGGGGAAAGGGTACAGAGCGGTGCATACAGATAAGAGAGTTGCAGGGAGGGAGCTGGTGCAGGAACATAAGCTGGGTCACTAATTATCTTTCTGGCAACAGCTGTGGCCTTCAAGCATTCCTGTGACTAGGAGGGTAGCAAGCAGTCTTACAGAAGCAGATTAAGCAACCTAACATAAACAGGGCTATAGCTTCTCCTTTCAAGGTAAAAGGTTTTCAGTGAGTTTTATTATTTTTTCCATCTCAATGTCATGGTGTATACATATTTAGAAACTTCTTAAATTGTACACGTCAAATATATGCAGTTTATTTCATGTCAATTATACCTCAATTAAGCTGTTAAAAAAGGAATATCTCCCCTATAAAAAAAATGTGCAATTATTAGCCAATGAGCGCTGAGTTTGAATTCCCAAGGCATTTTGTTAAATGGCATTTTTTCAATAAAATATTCCCAGCTGTCTTCTTTGGCTTAAAAAAAAATTCATAAGCCACACTTTAATGGACAAGATAACACACTCCACTTGCTTTTTGTGTCTTATGCTATTTACTAGCATGTCTACCTACTAAAAGTATAGAAAAGACCACAAAATATCACACCTTTACTCTTTCCCATATACCCTCTTGTGCCCTGGAATTCACCCACAACATTTTTTGTTTTGGGACTGTCATTGCCTTACCATGTTAACAGGAGACACATTAAGGTGTTTATATTATAATACTAGCAATAATTTCTTAAAGCACGCTGTAGAGGAAATGCCTTAAAGAGGGCTACAGCCTTTCTCCCACTGCTTGACCAATCCACACCAGTGAGTTCCTGAAAAGATGCTGTGAAAGTGTGTCTTACGCTAAGAAAAGCACGCTACCTGGGGCATAAGGACAAAGGTTTGCAGAATTATAGCAGTAAGATGGGACCAGGAAACTCATTGAAATTAACCAAATGCCTGTTTAGGAAAACCAATACAGCATCGAGGAACCTTTCCTCTTTGGTTCGCAAGATGGTGGTGAAATTAAATAATCTAATTTAACTTCACTAATAAACAAAATGGTGGTTCTCTTGTAAATGAGTTACTTAAATCAAAGACATATGCTCATTTTACATTTGTATGAAAGTCATGAGTTTAATTTTTGAAAATTATACCCTGACAAAGAACAAATGTGAGTAGCACTAGTCAATAAACCATGGGTGTACACAGTAGGGGCCACATGAATGAAGACACACACACCAGAAAACTGGTCCCTTTAAACAGTATCTCTGTGGTCTTTATCCAATTTTACTTGGGCTCATACAAGCTAACCTATTACAATGTCTGGTATATACGTTAAGGTTCTCTGTGAAAAATATGTAGGCTCGTATTTGTTTTACACCATTGCAATTTTGGACCATGATGTCCTCTAGAAGAGTTAAGGCCTAACACTTTTCCAGACACCCATCTGAAGTCAGGAAAATTTGTTCTGGAAAGTTAGAGCCTACACATCCATACTTCCTGAACTCTGAACCGTCCTTACCCATCACCACCTCCCAGTCCTGGCTGTTCCCACTGCCTGCTGCGGGTACACGCACCACCTCTTCACCACTGTTTCTTCTTTCTGGTTCTCTCCCCACAAGGCTGCCTGTGCATGGCTGCCACCGCCCTCATTGCTCCTCTTTCCTCCCCTTAACTCCTGCTTTACCAAGATGTCTAATCATTCTCCTCTCAAAGAACTATTTCCCTTGCAATCAATTTGCATTGCAATTGCCTTGATTGGTGGATATTGACATCATCCCACTATCAAAAAGAATGAATCAAATACGTGACCTGGTAAGTGGGGATCTTGACATCCAAATCAACTTTTGAGCGCTGTCCATCCTGTCTTCACAGATTGTCCAAAATCCATACTTTGTGCTGCTGATTGTGAGCTAGCCAGCTCTCTGCACTGTGCTGCTGCTAGCTGGCAAGTTTTCTTTTCTTCTCAAGCTGTGCTGTTTTGTCCTACTGAGTTCTGCTGAGCCACTGTTATAGACTAAAAACTGATCTAAGGCAGAAGTTATAATTGGCATTTAGGGACAGAAGTGGCCCCAGGTATCTTGTCTGGACCTAGTTGCATCTCAGACTGCATTGTATGTCTTGATTCCAGCACTTCTAAAAGCAGGTGGTCCACTAGGACCCAATCAGTGCTTTTGCTGTTGCTTCTGCTGCTGCTGCTGCCTATGCCTCTGCCACAAAACAGTTCTTGATCCTCAGGGTTGTAGGAAAAACCCTCATGCACCCCCGTGGTGCAGCACAGGTGTTAATCCAACCTTCACCATGGTGGAGGTCACTAACCGTGATGATACTGATTTGAGGCTCTGGAGGAAGAAACTTATAAGTATGAGCAGGGTCTGTGCCCTTGAATTGTGTCCAGTAACCACAAAAGAAAGAAGAAAGAAGGAAAGAAAGAAAGAAAGAAAGAGAGGGAGGGAGGGAGGGATGAAGGGAGAAAGGAAGGAAGGAAGGAAGATAAGAAGGAAACCTGGGGAGAGGAGATGGTGGGTGCTCCTGATATACAGTCCCCTGTAGCTTCTCACAAACAAGCAGGCCATTTGGAAATGGATTTTGCAATCAAATAGGCGGGCATCGAGCTGCCATCAGATAAGTCCTCAGAATGAACTTTCCAAAGCACTCGAAGCCCAGGGCTCTCCTGACTCTGGTTCCAGAAGACTCTGGGGTCTGAGATCCCTGCCTCGGCCCCCATGTCTGCAGTGGCCTTTCCTGGCACCCCTGGCTTCCCTGAATGAGTAACTTGCCTCTAGTTTTCCTGCCTCTGGAGTCTTGGGGGACAGGTCTCCCTGCCAGAAGCGTCCTCCTATCTTAGTGAGAAAGCCCATTCATCACCGCTTTGAAGCTCCCCTGTCCTTTCCAGGAAGTTGCGTTCTCCATTTCCTGCGCTCCCCTACGCGGTGGTTCCTGTGTTCCAGTCCCTGTCCGCTACTCTTAGGATGCATTGCAGTTGTTAAGTGTGTGGATTTTGCTCCACAATATTCTGGAGTCAGTTCACATTTCCTGATATTTCTAAATCGGTGACAAGTTGCCCCTCCCCAACCTGTCTAGCAGGAGATGCAGCCCCAGTTAATTGAGCCGCCCGTCTGTGGCCTGCAGGACTCCCAGAGGGAGGCCAGTCTTCAGTCTGGGGTGTCGCTGCTCCTGCCAGCCTCACAGGGGAGCTCCCTGGGTTGGTCCCTCCACATCTACTAGGAACTCTGTCCTGAGAGCACCTACGTGCCCCCACGGCTATAAACTCTACTGATCCCAGACTTGCCCAGAGAGGCCCCCTCTCCCCACCCAAACGTGTCCCTCAAGGCCATGGGGCTCTCTGTTGGGCACCTCCCAGTGTCCGTCATCTGGGCACTAGGGCAGTGGCCTTCTCTCCCACCCTCTGGCTGCTCTGTTCAGCAAGCACTGGGCATCTCCAGCTCTTGGCCTGCCTTCTTGAGGCTTCTGAAAATGAGACCTCTTCTTAGGGGCTGGGGCACTCAGGCTTCCAGGTCTCAAAATCCTCCTCACCCTCTGGAAGGGGAACATGGGAGTGGGAGGAAGGGAAAATATCTCTCATCTTTTTTTTTCTTTCTCCCCTGCTGTGCCTTTAGGAAGGTAGGAGCCAGCTGCCTTCCACTGTGTTCTATGCAGTGACGCCGTGAGCCCCTGGCCCAGTGGCTTGTTCACTTACCCCTGCATCTGGTGCAAGGCCTGGCCCGATGCAAGGGTGCCTTACATCCTTGTGAAGTTCTTGGATGCTCTTCGTCTCCTTAAACAGAGATTATAGAAGGCAACTTAAGCTTTTCTTGATGACACAGTATTATTGTCGACTACCAGTGAAGTCACACAGATGGTGAATGTGAGGCCTTCAGGTGCTACTGACTTATGTAGAACTGTTTGCCCCTACACTAATTAGCCCCAGAAATAGTGACTTTTGAGTCATTGTCACCTCCTTTCCTAGTATTTCTGTCTCCTTCGCTGTGTTTGCTTTCACTTCTTGCTGAAGGTTCCTGCCTGCCCCTTGGAGCTTCCTTCCGTCACCCTTTCTCATTTGCTGGTTTCCCGTGGAGCAGAAAACCAGATAACCAAGGGTGGTAGAATCGGTGTGCACCAGGAGCCGTTAGACTTTAAGTGGAGACAGAAGATTTTGTTAGGAGTAAAGTATCTGTTTTAGTGTACAAACTTTATACAGTCTATTCGGGTGACCTCCTCACTCTTGACAGGCTGCCAGAAGAGTGGCCTATGAATGTGCAGTGGTAGTGGAGCCCTTTTAGATTAAAAATACGTATTTTAAGATGACTTTGGAAAAGGGACAAGAGAACATATTGAAGCCTTTTGGAACTAGAGCTGGCCGTTGAGATGGATAAGGGAAGTGGCCTCCCGAGATTCCTCTCTGTTTCTCTGCACAACGACAGGCCCAAATCCTCATTGTCCTCCGCTTTCCTGGTAACCTGTCATGACAAAATTTGACTCTGTGTTTTAGTCATAGACTGTGGGTCCAGAGGTTCAGATGAGGACAGTTTGGTCTCAGTGGGTGGGGTTGTGCCACCAGCCGGGAACGTTGACTGAGGGGACAAGGCTTTCATGCTGGGGCTGTCACTGCCTCCCCACATAATGCTGGGCAAGTTGTAATGGTGACAGCAACGCCCATCCTGACCAGGGTGCTGTGAGGACCAGGTAGAAATGATGCACCATGGTGGCGTCACACTGCAAGACCCTTTTCAAAAGAAGGAACATGCAGGCTGAGTTAATATCAGTAGTGTGAGGACGGAGATGACCCCTGGGCCATAGTTCCCAGGTCCTACCACTAAATCTGCCCCATCTTGCTGTGAAAACCTCAGGGAAAACATGGAAAACCTCTCCGGGTTTGCTCTTTTATCTAACCACAAGGGGACTGAATTAAATAATACTTATCTCAAATTCTGTGCTTCATAAACTATGATTTGCCTTACTTCTGGAATTTGAGGGTGGGGAGGAGGGAGTATGTGTTTTGAGGAGAACCACAGGCTTAGGGCATTAATAAAGGTCTTGTCACCCAGCAAGGTGGAAAAGCCAAGGGCTTTGCATGTGGCTGCCGTTCTGCAAGTCTTGTGATTCTATAAGCTTGCATGAGCCTGTGCGGACAGTGTGTGTGTATGAGTGCCGTGCGTGTGTGCGTGTGTGAGAGATACTGAGGGAGACATGGGCACGTGGAGAAAGGGCTGGAGCTGCTGAGCCACTGGGAGAATTGGGAGAGGGCTTCTCACCCCTGCATTGCCCTGTAAGGCGCAAACTCTTGCTCACTCTGGAGTGCAGATCAGGGCTGAAAGAGGGACCTTGGGTAAGCCCTGTTCCCCTCTGGGCAGCAGACAAGGAGGACTAGAAAGATGAGAGAGAGGGACGGAGTTCGAGGCCTGTGTATCCCCTTTCCTTCCACCTGCACAACATGACTCCAGGCCCTGCGAGGGGGAGGGGCTGTCTGGGCGGGCTCAGGAGCAGCTGGGATGGGCCTATGGAAGGACATAGGCACCTAAGGGTGTGTGGAAGTGTATCAGTGAGCCTAAGGGCTTCGTTCGCAACTGCTGAAAGAGTCACCTTTCCCCAGGACTCCCTCTCACAAGATCTGCTTCTATTTTTCTGTCCTCTAGAAGGAAGTCTCTGTTTCCCTTGAATCTTCATGGCTTTTTATTTCTGCTTCTCATTTGCCACTTAGGTTTTATTGCGTTGTCATAGGTCAGTAATTTATCTTCTGGATCCCAGAGGAAAGGGGCAAACAACTTTCTATGAGCCAGGCGTTCTACTAGCTGCTTGTTTACAGTATCTCATCTGATTTCCACAAGGTTTGGTTTTTTATTTTTAAAAATCCCCATTTTATAGATGAGATAACTGAGGTTCAGAGAGATTAAGTTGCTCTTGGCTAGTACATGTTCATCTGTGTTTCCCCTGCAGATCCCAGCACAAGGGGGTGGGGGCTCACACATAGCAGATACTCAGGAAATAATGGTGTGATACATGGACAATGCCACTTCTAAGAGCAGGGCAGGTTGATCATTAGGGCAGGCAGTGGGTGGGGTGTGGTAAGAGACATTTGTATAGACAGGAGGGAAGAGAGGGCCCAAGATCAGAGTGCCTTACAGCCACAACAAGCTGAATGCTGGTGATGGCTGGTGTTGTCCCCTGTCCTTGTGATGGCTGGGTGGTCCTGAGTCCCAGAAGGGCCTCAGCCACTTACCTCCTGCTGCCAGAATCCTCTCTCCCGCCCCCAGCCCCCATGGGGACTCAGCAAGAGCCATCCCTGGGGCTTCACTGCTGTTTCCTCAGCCCCCTCTCCCCACATATGGTTCAGAGGGTTTTCCTCCTTATGCTGAATTTGTTTTTTCATGGGGGAAGGGAGAGGGACGTGCTGAGCGGTAATTCTGGAGTCTGGAGTGGGGTCCTTGGAAGGGGGCAGGCGTGTGTGGGACACCAACATGGGTGGCCCTGAGGAGTATTTGGACCAGAGACCCTGGAAGTAGGGGAGGGGAGGGAGAGTTCATTTAGGCCAGGCCCCCAGCCTGGCAGTGTAATTCCTCTCAGTTTTCACCTTTTAACCTACACTCCTCTGAAGCCGGTCCCTTAAGTTCCCCAATTTTTGGCAAGAAGCCAGGAGACCTTGTCAGATGGGAGGGCATTTCCTAGAACGGAGCTGCAATGACAGGGAGGGCACGTGGGAAGGGGCTTCCCTCGTGTGGCCCAGACCCCCCACTACCCAGCAAGGGCCCGGGCTCTAGCAGGCACCACTCAGCGGCAGGGGGAGAGGACGGAGGGGGTCGGACAGCGTCCCAGGGTGGGCCAAGTGAGAGAGGCCTTGGGAGGACAACCACACTCTGCTTCCAAGGGCAGGAGAAGCCCGTTCCCGTCTAAACCTGCAAGACGGGAGTTGCTGCCTCTAGCTTTCCAAATAGCTAAGGCTGCTGGTTTTGAGAGTGACCCCTCCCTTCATTCAAGTCTGTTTCTAGCGTTTACTACATGCCAGAATCTTGTTGTTTAAAAATGTACCTTAAAAGGCACTACCAGGCACCTACTCCTTAGTGCAGCCCAGATCCGGTTGTGGGCAGCGCAGAAAGTTTATGAGGCACTGCGTGTACCCCACTGTGTGCGCCCGCACAGCTGCACGCAAGGAACTGTGCGCGACAGCGACAGCGACAGCGACAGCGACAGCCGGGGGATGCGGGGCAGCCGGTGAGGACGTGTCGGAAGGGAGTGTGGAGCTGGGGTGCCCGCCGCCGCTCCCCCTCTTGCGGGAACATGTCAGCAGCCTCCCCCTCCGCCAGCCCTTTCCCAGCCGGACGCTTCCTTGTCGGTCCTTCCGGGCGTTTATTGTAAACTCGGTGACTACAACACGCCGGTGCCACCGCCAGCCCTCCTCTCCCCCGACCCGCTGCGGCCGAGGCGAGAATCGCAGGACTCGGGCTCTTCTTCGGTGGACCAGCTGGCGTCTCCGCCTTGGATTTGGGGCTGCATATCACCGCTTGGCTATTGTTATTGTTTTTATTTTTATTTTTTTACCCAAGGGAGCAAGCCAAGCAAACCTGTGGGATGTATTTGACGTGCTCTTGCAAACGCCTCCTGCCTCTTCCGCCGAGGTGAGCGGCTGCGGGCGGGGGGGCGTCCGCGAGGAGCCGGGACTCCGGGGCGGGGCGAGGTGAGGCGGGCCGGGCGGCGGGGGCCGGGCCGAGGGACCCGAGCCACGCGGGGGGACCGGGAAGGGGAGTCGCCACGTCCAGACCGAACGCACACACACACGCACATCCCGTCACTGACACAGCGTGACATCACTCATTTCCCTCAAGATAAAATAATGGGAGAAAACATCCAACTCTGGATCTGGAAGAGAGGAGGGCGGGGCGAGGCTCAGCGGCGCCTTTCCGCGTCGCCTCCCCTGTCGCCCGCGGTGGGGGACGTGGGTTTCTCCGCGGCTCCTGCTTGGGCATCTGCGGGGAGGGCGGCAGTCACCCGCCACCTGCCTGGCCGCAGCCCCACTCCCCGAGCTCCTCCCCAGCGGCCCCGCTCTCTGGACACTTTTCAAGTTTCTCCCACCCTTTCCCTGCTTCCCACCCAGACCCGAGCCGGATGGGTGGGCGGCGTGGAGGGTGTGAGCAGCGGTTTCCCGCCTTTCCTCCCCCACCTCGGGGGACCGGGACCCCTGGCTGGTGGGAAGGGGGAAGGGAGGCCAAAGTTTGCTTCCTCCGGTGAAGAGGGTGGGAGGCCGGGAGGAAAACGGACCTGAACGAAGACCACCGCTTGTTCTGTAAGCTCCCTCCCTCCGGGGCAGGGAGGAGGGGCTGCCTGGGGCCCCCGAACCCCGCAGTTTCTTGTCCGCACAGAATTCCTAGCCCCTCGACCCCCTGTACGCTTTGTGAAATCCCAGCTGCCTGGGAAGCTGGGGTCTAGAGAAGGCATCTGGGGTGGGGGGAGCTGAGGAAAAGTGGGCGTTTGCCAGACTGTGTGCTGAGCGGAGTGCCAGGCAAGGCTGCTGCCAGGGAGTAGGCGCTCCGTAGAGAGAGCCTGGTAACTAAGGTGTGTGTGTGTCTGCGTGTGTCTGTGTGCGTGTGTGTTGGAGGAACACACACCTGCTTCAGTGCAGGCTCTGTTCCAGCCACCCTGGCTGACTGTGTGGCCAGTGGAGAGCCAGGCTGTCCTGCAGGAGGGGCTCTGGGAAGGCCCAGAGTTCCAGGTAGGAGCTGGTCACAAGACATGTATCGTCTAAGCGCCCTCCAGCCTGGGACAAGAAATTCAGTTATGGGTGTCTGCGCTGGTCAGGCCAGGGCCCTGTGCTTCTACCCTCCCTCTTCCTGCCCACCCCAGGCCTGAGTTCCCCAGGGGGCAAGGCCCTGCCCTGGGGTGTGGCCTCCACTGTTCTGCCTCCCTCAGCTTCTTCTGTCTGGGGTGGGAGGGGCTGACGGGGCACCTGGAAGGTGCTCTGGGCCCACTGTGGTCACCAGCCCTTCCTGGCAACCCTAGCAAGTGCATTCTCTATCTGAAGGGGCTGTTATAAAACCTGACCTTTCCTCCCACTGCTGGTTTGAAAAACCAGGTTTCTGGGGCTGAGGAAGATCAGAGCCAAGAAGAAAAGAAAACTGAATTTCAGGCAGAGCAGCCAAATTGCCTGCTGCTGAGCTGCACACCCCCTTGCCAGCAGGGCTCCCAGGTGGACCCACCCTCTGAGGGCCTGGAGTAGAGGAGAGAGCCTGGGCCCCTTACCCTCTCCAGGCCCAGACCCCATGCTGCAGGCAGCTTCCGTAGCTGAGGAGGCTGAGGAGTCCACTCTCTTCTCCTTCCCAGAAGTGGCACCGGGGGTCCTGCTCATGGTGGGTGTGTATGTGTGTGTGAGATCCTGTGCATGGGGGGATGGTCAGAGGTCCCCCCTCACCCCCGTGTCTGCGACCTTGGAGTCTGAGTGTTGAGAGGAGGGGGCGAGAGCAGGGCAGGAGTGGGCTCAGCACCCTGTCCATTCCTCCTCAGCACCCACCCTGGGCCTAGGAGCCCTGCACAGTAAGGCCAGGAAGGCCCTGCTCAAGACCACAGACAGTCTGGGATGCTAGGAGTCCAGACAAGAGGGTCCCGGCCTCCGCAGAGAGCTGGGGCGGCAGGGCTTGCTGGGGTGTGCAGGGGGGGATTGCTCCTTAATACCACCCAAGCCGCCCACGACCCCAGCTCCAGCCAAGGCGCTGCGTGAAGCCGTGAAAGCACTACAAAGTCAGGCAACGCTCGAGGCCCGCTGGGACCTCATAGAACCAGAGTCCAGCCCCCACAGTTTACCCTAGGGAAACCGAGGCCCAAAGAAGGGCAATGACAACTCCAGGTCACTCACAGGCGGGAATGCCCCCTCCGGCCCCTGTCTAGTCATCCTGAGCTGCTAGACTGCAAGAGAAGACAGGGAGAGACCAGCCCAGGAGGGAGGAGCTGCCCCTTGCCGGCCTCAGCACCCCTACACCGTCCAGGCCAACTTCACACCAGACGGGATCTGAAAACTTGCCCTCCATGGGACAAGTTCCGCCCAGTCCCCTCCAAAAGAAAATGCTTTAGGCAACCTGGTGAGCACTTCCTCGTCCTCCCGCTGCGCTCCTGTCTCCATGTCTCGCCCTTCTCTTGCCCACTGAGTCCCAAGAGGTCCGCCTCTCCATCCCCTTTTCCTGTGTGCTTTGAATGGCCGCGGTTTTCCCTCCCTCCCTCTCTCTCTCCCTCTCTCTCTCCCGTCCTCTCTTTTTTTCTCTTTTTTACCTCTCCTCCCCTGAAACCCTCTCCCCCTCTGTCACTCTTTTGTTTTTCTTCCTTCCAAAAGCCAAATAACAAATCAATTGCAAAAGGCAAAGTGCTGCCCCCTGGGACCCTGGCCCGCAGGCGGAGCCTGGTTTCTCCACAAACAGCAGCGCCCACCAGCCCACCTTCCTGCCCTGTCCTCTCCTGAGCCCTAACTCCAGATCCCGCCCCAGAGAAAGCCCACACCGTGCCCAGAACCACCACTGCCATTTCCGAGACCCAAAGAGTGGTTTGGGAGGCTTCCTCTGCTCCATCTCACGCCCAGACATAATAAATGGCAGGCCAGAAGTCCCCTCCTCAGAATACCGCAGAATCCCCCTACCCCTAGCCAGAACAGCCTCCCACCCTCCCCTAGGACCCCTGCTCAGAGGGCACTAGCGCAGGGAGACAGGGACATCTAGAAGCGGAGCCCTGCGCAGTGGGCCATCCCTCCCGCCAGCCCCAGGGAAAGGAATCCACTCCAGGTGGCACCAGGCAGGGGGCCCACCCCCAGGAGACCAGGGAAGAGGACCAGGGAGGCCTGGGATGGAGCAGGCCTCAGGGGCCAGAGCAAAAGACACGTCCTCCTCCCGCTGACCACACCTCTGCCCCAGAACAGGAAGGCTGGAGGATGTGGCCAGACTGAGACAGAGCAGAGAAGAAATCAGCACAGAGAGGGAGCTGGGCACCAGCTGGAGAGGTGTCCTCCACGTGAGCTGAGGCAGCATCTTCCTTTCTCCGCTCAGCAGATGCCTACCTCCCTGAGCAGGCCCCAGGTGCATCTGGGCCCCTCAAGAGCAGCTGAGCCGACATGGCCTAGCCTGCACCTGCTGACTTTGCCTGGCATCCCATGGGGGGCTTCTCCCTGTCACCTTGACTGGTCCAAAGGCTGCACTGACAGAGGGGGACTGGGAGTGGGACCTCCTAGCATCCTCGGCCTTCTGTAGGCTCAGAACTGACAGCACGCTTAAAGGTCAGATGTTGGTTAGCCCGCAGGAGGGGCAATAAGGACACTCACTCTGCCTGCACCACAGGTGAGGCCTAGAGCCCCAAGCAGTGATCCTCACAGAATCTCACATAGGCTTCCTGCCAAAAGTCAGGGCTTCCCCCATCCTGGCAACTGGCACATGAGACCAGGGCCTGGACATGCTCTACAAAGGGCCAGGGCATCCTATCCCCAAAGTGTCCTTGGCTCTTCTAGCCTGCCTCATGACCCCCAGAACCAACCAAGCCCCCCAGAGGAAGGAATCATGGTGACCTGGAGCCTTTAGCCAAAGATCCTGAGAGTAAAGGGCAGAAGGTGTCCTGGTGATGTCTCCCAATCCTAAATCAGAAGAAAACTTGGACCCAAGAACAGACATGGGGAACAGCCTCTAGAGACACATGCACTAGGGGGAATGAGAGACGACACACAGCTACAGCTGCCCTCCTGGGTCCAGCCTCCCCACCAGACACAGAAAGCCAGTTGGGAGTGGGCCCCCGACCCCCCCACCATCCCCTCCCAGTCACATACCCCAGCTCCTTCTCTCCCTGGGTCAGCCAACACAGGAGGTTAGGATGGCTGGGCAAGAAAAGACTCTCTCTCCACCAGTGGTCCTCCACCCCCAGACCCCGCTTAGAATCTTGGGAAGGTCCCACCGAAAGGCCTTGTCCCCAGCTTAATTGCCTCCCCCAAGTGGAATTTCCAACTAGCTCCTTGCCAGGAAAAGGGCCCTAGGGCCTGGACGGTGTGGGGGTGCGGAGGCCGGCAAGGGGCAGCTCCTCCCTCCTGGGCTGGTCTCTCCCTGTCTTCTCTTGCAGTCTAGCAGCTCAGGATGACTAGACAGGGGCCGGAGGGGGCATTCCCGCCTGTGAGTGACCTGGAGTTGTCATCGCCCTTCTTTGGGCCTCGGTTTCCCTAGGGTAAACTGTGGGGGCTGGACTCTGGTTCTATGAGGTCCCAGCGGGCCTCGAGCGTTGCCTGACTTTGTAGTGCGTTCACGGCTTCACGCAGCGCCTTGGCTGGAGCTGGGGTCGTGGGCGGCTTGGGTGGTATTAAGGGGCGATCCCCCCCTGCACACCCCAGCAAGCCCTGCCGCCCCAGCTCTCTGCGGAGGCCGGGGCACTCTTGTCCGGACTCCTGGCGTCCCAGACTGTCTGAGCAGGGCCTTCCTGGCCTTACTGTGCGGGGCTCCTAGGCCCAGGGTTGGTGCTGAGGAGGAATGGACAGGAAACCTGAAAAGGCAGTGGGGGAGCCAGGGGAGAGTGGCAGCCTGCCTTCTCCCCTGCGCATGAGGAGGCTGTTCCACTCAGTCGGTCCTGGCGTGCTCTGGTGTGAAAGGGGAATGAAGTTCCCAGAGGGCCCCAGCCCCCAGGCCTGCGTCTTGGGTGGGAGACGGTGGCACCCTCATTCACGCGTCTTCCCTCCCCGCCACCCAGAGGAGACCCTCCGCCCTTTGGCCAGCCCTTCCTGCAGGGCCCCGAGCTCCATGGCTGGCGCCCCCATTGGACTGTGTCTGGGCCAGTGGGCTGTTCGTGGCCGAATCCATCTGCAGCTCCAGCTCCCGCTACCATGCGCTGTGGCAGTGCCTGGCGGGCCAGGGCTGCAACACCATGCTGGCCAACAAGGAGTGCCAGGTGGCCTTGGAGGTCCAGCCTTCTGTACGACTGCCACTGCAAGTGGGGCATGAAGAAGGAGCTGCAGTGCTTGCAGATCTACTGGAGCATCTGCCTGGGGTTGACTGAGGGTAAGCCCGGGGGGGTGGGGGGGGGTGGGGGGGGTGGTGAGGGTGTGTGGGGAGCCAAGGGTTCAGGAGGGAGAGCTCAGCAATGGGGTGAACTGGCCAGCTCACTATGTCTACCTGCCAGGGGAGCCTAGAACCCAGAGGAAGTGGCTGCCCCACCCAGGAGGAGGCCAGGAGAGACAAAGACTGGTGGAGGTGACAGCTGGAGGAGGAGGAGGGAGGTGACGGGAGGAGGACACAGGCTGGAGGATGGGGCGGTAAGCAGGGCTGGGGCAGGAGCAGGAGCATGGGACTCAAGCAGGGACAGTGTGAAGTGGGCCCAGGAGGCAAGGGTCAGCAGGAGAAGTGAGAGCCAGGTGGGAGAAGGGGCAGGTGTGTGCTGAGCTCCCTGCCCTGCCAGGAGGCTGCCCTTACTCTGTCCTCCATGCTCCCACCTCCCTGCTCCCGGAGGCTGCCCTCCACCTGGCTTCCGGCCCATGGCTGGCCCAGGCACCTTCCACAGGGCTGGGGGCAGTGCTGTTCCTCCCTTGCCTGCGCTCTTCCTGCGTCCCCTCACCTGTGTAACTGACTCACTCTTTGGTCTCAGCTTGGAGCTGCCTCTTCCAGGAAGGCTCTTTAGATTTGGTGACAAGGGCTTAGACGCCCCTCCAAGCTGCCACCACAGCACCCTGTGCTTTCCCCATCACAGCAGCCATGCCGTAAATGACAGAAGCCCCTCACTCATCTGCACCGCACCCCCAACCAGGAGTTCCATGAAAGTGGAGGCTGCACCAGCTTGTTCCCACTGTTCCCACACCTAGCACACAGTACACTCTCCATAAACGTTTGTTGAATTAATAAATGAATGTCTGGCTGAGGCAGCCAACCCTCCTGACGTATGTGCAAACCCTCCACACCCCAGTCTGCAGGGGGAGGGGATGGGGTGGTGTTGGGGGTGGGGCTTCCAGGTTCTGCCTTGGGACTTGGAGGCAGGCTTGCCAGGGATGTGGGACCTGTGGCCCACACACTGCCCCCAGCCCTCTGGAAGGTGCCTAGGCCAGCCATGGGGTCTGAAGCCACGTGGAGGGCAGGCCTCTGGGGAGGGAACAGGGAGGGCAGAGAGCTTGGTATGTATGAGAGAGTGGGACCTGCTTGCAGAGCTGCAGGTGCTCAGCATGGTAGAGGGTGGGGTGGAAGGGCACAGGGTGGAGAGGCAGTGGGCAGGGAGGGAACCCTGAGGGTTTTAAGTGAGATCAGATCTAGGCTTCAGCAAGGTGTTTCTGTGGTTCCAGTGAAGAGAGTCCATTGGGGGGACTGTTGAGAAGCCACTGCTGTGACACAGGCCAGGGACAGTTGTGGCAGAGCCAGGGCAGTGGCAGGAAAGGAGAAGATGGTCTGGGAGCTATTTAGAAGGCAGAATCTGCAGGTCGTGGTGACTGAGTGAAGGTGACAGGGGAGAGGGGACTCACGGAGGGCACCCAGCTTCCTGTCTTGGGCACCTGGGTGGGTGACAGGTATGTCAGGAGCAGCGCCCGGGCTTTGGGGGGAGGGCAGGGGGTGGGCCTGGCCTGTTTTGGGGCATGTGCCTCTCGTTGACCACACCCTGCAGGTCTGGAGCTCGGAGGAGGAAGTGTCCTGGAGAGAAGGGCCAAGGAGTGCACATCAGCCTGTCGATGGTCACCAGAGCCAAGGGCACGACCACGGTGGGAGGAGGGCAGTGACAGACCCCGGGACCACCGACATGTAAGGGTGGGCAGGCAAGGAAGGTTAGGGAGCGGATGGAGCTGCGGGTGGGGATGGTGAATGTGGACACCTCCTTCCAGAACTTTGGTATGAAGGGGAGAGAACAAACGATGACATATATTAATATATATTTTTAAAGATGGGAGAGGATCGAGCAGTTTAAATTCTAAGGTAGGACAGTGGTGATGGAGATGCTGCTGTGAAGAAGAAAGAAGGGTCTTCTGTGGGATGGTGCCTGTGGGGGCTGCCCATGCGGGCCTGTGCAGGTGGGCCTCAGGCCCTGGCTTTCTTCTCAGTGACAAGCAGAGCGGGAGCCGTGTGCAGCGCAATGTTAGTAATGTGTGGTTTTGTTGTTGATTTTTTGTCACCTGTTTGTGGCTCATGTTACTGGTTTTCCATTGACTGTAATAATGCAGTTTGCCTTTTCAAACAGCAAATTTATTTAAATCATTCCCTTTAAGAAAGTTAATAGTACAGGTGCTAATGGTAAGAATTAGTGGTACAGTAGTAGCAAATGTTGGTAAAGTGGTAAAAATAGTACCCGAGCTAAGAGTAAAAATTGCAAGGGCACATGGCTGAAGTTTGGAAACCCAGTAGTGGCTCTTAGGTGGCGGTGGTAGCCCTTAAAAGCAAGGACCTGAGAGGGCAAACGGTTCCTCCCAGAATTCCCCAGCACCTGGCACCAAGATCCCTTTACTGTGGGGTTAGTTTGGGCAGGGGTGAGGGGGACAGGTTGGGATGGCACAGCTGGATAGATTGAACCCCTGCTCACCCTACAACATAGCGGAGAGCTCGCCCGCATCAGTCTTCAGAGCAGGAGCCAGTGAGCGCCCCTCCTTCCTGGGACCGGAGTAGCTGAATCCAGCACACGCTGTTCTCAGAGTGGCTGGGTCCACCCTGCACATAAGAACAGCCCTTGTGCTCCTGGTGCAGGCTCTGGGCCCTGGGGGCACCAGGGGCTGCTGGCCTCTGAGGACACATATGAGTGGGTCCCTCCTGCAGAACTCAGCCCTCTGCACCGCCCCGCCACCACCACCATGGAGTCCTCAACTTTGGCGTAATAAACCTCCATTGATTGAGATTTTTGCCTCAGTCAGTTATATGGGTCAACATAATTTACACACATCCTCCTGTATACTTTCAATCATCTCTAGATTACTCATGATATCTAATATAATGTAAATGCTACATAAATAGTTGTTATACCGTATTTTAAAAGTTGTGTTATTGTTTATTGTTGTTATTTTTTGTTTTTGATAATTTTCAATCCTCTGTTGGTAAATCCGTGGATGCAGATGTATATGCCACGTGACCCAACCTTTCCACGCGTAGGTGAATTAGAAGTGATACACTGTTGGAGGAAGTGCTCATTGTATGCTGTATGTGACCAAGAAAGAGAACATTGAGTTATTTTCAAATATTCTCTAGATTTAGTAAAACTAATTCCAAAAAATTGCACAGAAAGAGTTCACATCTAAATCCATGCCTTGAGAGAGTGGGAAAGTACTTTAAAAATAAATTCTGATCATTTAATCACTAATTATTTTAGTAAGGAATAAACCAACATGGCTACACAGAACTTCTCTCTTTTAAAGAAGCTAAATGATAAGGTGGGCTTAAATTATTTAATAGTGTGTTTTGTAAATTCTATGAAAAAATCAGTAAAAAAATTAACAAGGAGAGTACATGATACACTAAGAGTGCTGCTAAAATAAAATATAAAGTGCTCAGTTAAAATTAGAGAAGGCATAAAAAATGGAGAAAAAAAGGAAAGAGGGGGTAAATGCAATAAATAGACACAATTCCAATAATGGCAGAGATTTTTCCCCCGTATCAGTAATCATTTTAATATAAGCGCAGCATGGTTGCAGGATGTAAGTTCAATATACAAACGTTAAATGCTCTCCTATGTACCTGTACTGAACAATTGGAACTTGAATTTAAAAAGAAATATTATTTATATAGCACCAGAATGTACCAAGGTGTAAATCTATCGAATTAGGTACAGGGTCTCTATGTGAAAGACTACAAAACACCGGTGAAAGCAACCAAACAAGGTCTAAATAAATGGAGAGATATTCCATGTTCCTGGATCAAAAGACTTGGTTTTATGAAGATACCGTATCTTCGCAACTTAATCTATAGATTCAACACAATCACATTCAAATTTCTGGCAAACTATTTTGAATACATCTATGAACAGATTTTCAAATTTATATGAAAAGGCAAAGGACATAGTATAGCCAATACAATACTGAAGAAGAACAAAGTTCTTCACATTACCTGATTTCATGATTTACTATAAAACTATAGTATTCAAGACAGTGTGATATTGGTGAAAAAAATAGACACATGGATCAATAGAACAAAATAAAGAGGCTAGCAATAGACCCACACAAATATAGTCAATTGATTTTTTATAAAAGTGAAAAGGCAGCTTAATGGAAAAATAATTATATTTTCAGCAAGTTAGTGTAGAAAAAAATTAGTCACTCATATGCTAAAAAATGAACTAGACACAGACTTTATGCCTTTCAAAAAAAAAGTTACTTAACATCAATCATAGACCTAAGTTTAAAATGCATAGACCTGTGCATAGACCTAATCATAGACCTAAGTTTAAATGTTTTGTCCTATATAAAAAATAGGAGAAAATCTACATGAACTTGAGTTTGGTAATGAGTTTTTAGATGTAACACCAAAAACATAACTAATAAAAGTTTGTTAAGTAGACACAGCAAAAATTAAAAGCTTTTGTTCTGTGAAAAACACTGTTAAAAAACTTAAAACAAGTCACACAATGAAATAACATACTTGCAAATTACATATCTGATAAAGGACTTGAATAAAAAATATACAAAGTACTGTTACATATCAGCAATAAGATAAACAACAATTAAAAACAGGCAAAAGTTCTAAACGGACATCTTACAGAAGAAAATATAGAAATGGTAAACAAGCATATGAAAAGATGCTCAATATAACTTGTCATTAGGGAACTGCAAATTCAAACAACAAAATACCTAAAATGACTAAATTGGAAAATTTGGCAATACTAATTGCTGATAAGGATGCAGAGCAACAGGACTCTCATTCATTGCTGATGGGAATGCAAAATGATACAGCCACATTGGAAGACAGTTTGGCAGTTTCTATAAAGCTAAAAACAATCTACTATACATTCCAGTAAATGTGCTCCTGAGTATTTATCTAACTTATTTGAAAACTTATGTGTGCACAAAAAACTCCATGCAAATGTTTATATTAACTGTATTAATAATTGCCTAAAAGAAAACCACACCAAGAAGTCCTTCAATAGGTGAAAACATAAACAAACGGTGGCACACCCATATCATGGAACATTATCTATTGATAAAAAGGAATGAGCTATCAAGACACATGAAAACACGAAGAAACCTTAAATACATATTACCAAGTGAAAGAAGCCAATCTGAAAAAGCTACATATAGTATGATTCCAATTACGCCATTCTAGAAAAGACAAACTATAGAGATAGTAAATAAAGTAATGTTGGATTATAACCCAAAGTTTAAAACAAATATCTATATGCGTCCATATGATAAATAATTAATATATAAATTAATGATTGATTTAATTTAACAGATTAGTGGTTTCTAGGTCTGCGTGTGTAATAATTCCAAATTCAACTGTTTTTCCTTATTGCAGCAAACTAATACACACTAATACACTAATGCCCCACCTGCCAGCCAGCACCCTACATATAACTCTCACATGGTGCATCCCTAGAGCTCCTGCCCTCTCCACACAGCAAGTGACTACCCACCCTCTCCAGAAAAAGGCCAAACTTTGATACAAAAGGCTCTGGTTTCATGAATGTGAGGTAAAGCTGAGGATGGCATGACATACAGAAAAAGTAGAATTAGATAAAAATCTATACAATAAATGGTAAGATACTCCAACCCCAGTCATTTGTCCCCATTCAGACTTGAGAGCGCTAGCAGCTGGGCTTCCTGCCAGGGACAAAGAGGAGATGAAAGGATTCTCTCTAGGAAAGTGACCAGCAGAAGAGAAAAAATACATAGATACGAGCATACAGGGCCCCCATCAATGAAATGGTTCATCCTGAAACAGAAGCCTCCACACAATAATCCCCTACCCGAGCTTCCAATCAGATTTTTAGTTCCTCCCTCCTAAACTTGAATGAACATTTGAGGATCACCAAGTATCTGCAGGAAGGCTCTAACTTGAAAGAAAGACACCAACACAAATCGCTTTTTTTTTTTAAGTGCAAAGAGGAAACAGATGGGAGCGTACAGGAGCAGAAAAAATTTCAAAACACTATAGTATATATTCAATAGATAAAAGAACAGTCATGAGCTCATAAGATAATAGCAGGAAGTTATTCAAAGCAATTTGCAGAGAACAAAAAAAGAGCCCTTTAAAATATTTAAATATATCAGATTTTAAAAAAAATCAATGAAAGGATCAGGATGAAAAGAAAAAAACTTATAGAAAGTAAAACAAAAAAGTGAAAAGTAGAAGGAAATACAGAAGTCAGAAGCTTGGTTTGGGAGGCCACAAGCAAGGTAACAGAATCCTAAACGACAGGGCAAAAAAAGAAAGAAAAGGCGGGGGGCGGGGGGGATGAACAGGAAAGAAGTATGAGAAAATTTTCTACAACTAAAAGGCATGAACTTCCAAATTAAAAATAGCCACTAAATGCACAGAAGAATAAATTAATTTGATGTGCCACACACGACAGAGCATCAGGGACAAAGAGAAGACCCTAAAAGACTCTATTTTTCTTGAGAGACAAAAATAAACGGTTCACATACAAAGGGCTGGGGATGAAGATAACACTGAAATTCTCAGTGGCTGACTGTGAACTAAATGATAGAAAGAATTGCCTTCAAAATTCTGAACGAATATGACAGTCAGTATATATTCAGCCAAACTGGGTATTTTCAGACATGCAAAGTCTCAGAAAATGAACTCTTCAATACTCCTTTCTCAGGAAGCTGCTTGGGAGTATATTCTACAAAATGGCAGAAGACACCAAGACAGAGAATGATAGGACTTCCGAAAGTGTGAATGATCTCCATCCCAGGAGAGAGGAAAGTCCCAAAATGATGGAGAAGGAAAATTCCAGGGTAATAGTGGGAACAGAATCCAAGCAAGCAGCTAATACCGAATGGAATAGGAGAGCTATGTCCTCCAAGAGAAATTTCTCAGAATAAAGAAAAGCCAAAGGGAGGGGGGAAGAAAACTGATAGAATATCTGATGTGTTTTGGGTTTGTATATTCATCAGAGGTTTGGGGAATTAATGATTTATGCATAGAAAAATAGGCAACAAAAATGGGCTAAATTTTTTACCTTAGGACAAGAGAAAGAAAAGGTTGTACCAGAAAGAGAACATAATCAGGATATACTATGAATAGACTAATATACTGTGAATAATAAGATCATGATATTGTAAACATTGTAACTTACCCAGAAATTATTATATTTTATGATGAGAGACGGGAAAAAAGTAAATATTGGGGCAGTGCCAAAAGAATTAAATTCTCATCTACCATAGTAAGAAGTCAATAGACAATATGTAAAATAAAAATCATGAGATACCATTGTAAGCATATCATTTATAAGGGTAGACATTAAACCATAATAAACCCCTAAAAGATTGAAGTTTTCTCGCTTCTAGGGAACAGGAATTATGAGCGTGGAGGGGTAGGGTAGAACACTGCTTCTTCTCTTTTTAAATATTGAAAGAAATATTCCACTTTTAAAAACAGCTACAAGTAATATTATGATAAAAATCAAAACAAAAACTAAAAAAAAAAAAAATCTTCAAATCTGCCTGCCATTTACTATATGGTATTTAAGTTCTAAATTATGTTTAGAATGGCTTTTCCTCCACCATATAACTTTTAGAATATAGAACATTTTCCTAAATTTTATCCATCTGGAATTCATTTTAGTAATGGTATGTAGGAGAGGTCTAATTTTGTTTTGATTTTGTTTTGTTTTTTAAAGGACATATAATTGACTTCCCACCATTCTCGGCCAAATTATTTTAAGTGACATTTATATCGTATACAAAGTTCCCACATGGGGATTGGTTTGTTCATGGGACTGATACCTTAGTGCTCCCAGAGGGAGGAGGATGCTAGTGGAGGCGAGATGGCTTTGAGAGAGTTTAAGGAAGTAGGAAAGACAGAACTTTGGGATGAAGGGATGTGAGCAGGCATTCAGTGAGAGGGAAGAGTCAAAGAATCTGCCCTGAGAAACCAGATGGTGACTTTATCTTAATTTTTGCAAACTGAGGTACCCCCCACGCGCACACACACACACACACACAAACACACACAATGTGTTTTTTAGGTTTTCCCATTGTTCTTCATCCACCTTGGTTGACATTCTAAAAAAATCTCTGCATAGTTCATTAGTGTCTTATTATAGTTAGTAGCGCCATCTGGAGGTCTCCTGGGACATGTTAGTTTCCACACTTGGTTAGCTTTTCCTCTAAGAAGCTAATTATGGTTAATCATTTTATTTTTATTTTGTATTTTTTGAAGTTTATCAATCAGCTTTATTTTGCTAACATAACATTAAGAAAAATAAGTATTTTTGTTCTATAGAATGATGCACATAAAAACAATGCTAATTGTAAACTGGATACAGTACAACTTCTGATAGCCTAATTAAAAGTTAAAATGCTATTTACAAATCACTTTATCTGGTCATTATAACTATAAATATATAAACCTTATATATTTATATCTATATAAACCGTATAGATATAAATATATTAACCTATATAAATCTTAGGTGGCATTTTGTTAAAGTTCTGTATTTCAGCCAACCCCACTAAAGCAAGTAAAATTCACCAATATATTAAAAGCAAGTCAAATGTTAGGATCACATTAACTTTTCCATATGATTTCAAAAAGAAATTAAAATCAATTAAAAGTACCTACTTGAGCTAGGTATGTACATTCTTCAAGTTCTATGAGCCATGACTCTCAAGAGTCAAAGTCAATTGAGTCAATAAAGGAAAATCAAGATAGGAAATTTAATTCAAGTTTTAATTCATAAAATGTCTCTATTTCTTGCATGAATAAAATGGATTTGGCAATAGTTATTAACCCAATTACAGGAAAGCACAGGTAGAGACCACCTAGTAGTTAATCATAAGGTCTGAATACATTCATAAGACAAATGTGTCATGCTATTATCACTGCAGCCATTGTTTAAATAAGTATGTGGTCCTTCAAGCTTCTGTAGATTTAAAAAATATATTTTTCTCATCAAAATTGGGTTGGTTGCATTTAGAAGTCTTGAAATAACAGCAAAATCACAATAAGACTACACAATGAAAATTCCAATATGTCGTGTTATATTTTTTCTCTTACTTGACTGCAAGTTATGACAGTGAAGTACAAAGTAGAAGCTTTCGCAAACCAGCTTTAAGCAAAAAACCCAAAAAAACCAAAAAACAAAAAAACCAAAAAAAAGCCCAGAGAGATAGGTAAAACATCCTTAAGCATGCAATCACTTGAATATTCTGCAAGATATTTTCAGGAGCACTAAGAATTCAATATACCAGCTTCCTTCAGAAAAAAAAAAATCAAACATTTGTCCTCAACTTTTAAAGCTCCCTAACAAGATGAAGTGGAGATTTTAAATTAAAATGAGTAGAATTTCAAAATGTGTTAGTATCAGTACTTTGGTAAACAAACAAAAATATATTAAAAGCTCTTAAAGGCTAATGCTCACTCATCATTACTCAAAATTATCAGAATCACATTTTCCACATGCATGGCAAATTTCCAAGCCAAAGGATTATGACAAACATTAGAATTTAGATCCAAAGTTTGCCGTGTCTTTAAAAGTAGTCATATTCCTTTTTTATTTTTGACATATGACTATAATACTGAAGTTTCTTGCATTTCAGCAATAAATATTAAATACCACTTTTCTGGTTTGGCTCATCCTTGGGAAAAGTATTACTGTCAGTACAGAGGAGAAGACATTTTGTTTGAAAAATGAAACCACATGTTTCAGTTGTCTACCACTGCTGGTGTTTTTTTTTTAACAACATAGATAAATTCAACAATCTAAGCCCAACAATTATGTGTAATATATCTGTGGGTTGGAATTCAGTTACAGTGGTCTTAGAAGAGTTTTTTTAATTACGCGTTCAAGAAACTTAAAAAACTTTAAAAATTCTGCACGAAGTCAGACAGAGCTCTTTGCTACACGCTGTAATCTGATACTAGGCTGAAAAAGTTGACTAAGTTTAAGTAACCCAAGAGGAACTGTTTTCTGCTAATAGAACAGTCTACAATGACCTACAGTAACACTGCTGAGGCAGAGGTTACTATCCAGCATTAGATGCTGCTATCGCGAAGTCAGTCGGCTCAGTTTTTTTTTGTTTTTGGTTTTTGGTTTTTTTTGCAGTATGGCACTCATCTCAAGTGTTTGTAAGAATTCAACCCTGCTCTCCCATTAAGTTTACAAAGACAAGAAAAACCAAAAGAAGAGTTGGAAAATGCACCCAGGCCAACTACATAGCTCCCTCTTCACCTCAACAAAAGGGCTGTGCCATGGAAAACAAGCTAGAAAGGAACTCAGTCTGTATCAAAACAAATTTGCCCGTGAACCTGTCTGGAAAGGTGCAACCTCCCCTTCTAAATGGAGTCAAAGATCTCTTCGACATTGGTTAATTTTAGCATCGCTTTACCTGGTCTGCTCCTGTAAGATGACATGAGGCTCCTCGAAGAACTTCACTCGAAGAACTTCACACGCAGTTTGAGCCGGTGAGGGGCTAGCCCATCCATCTGCTGGGAGATCCGGTTTCTTAGATTTGGCCATAAACTTGCAACTTTGCTACCTGTAAACTGTAGTCCAAAATAATCAACTTCTATGATTCCCAATCGCCTGCACACCTAAAACAAAAGTGAATGCAGCACGGATGAGCAAATGTACATGTCAAAGCAAACCCAAGGGCTCCTTCTGAGGCTAAGATTGCCGCCTGCTTTTTACAGAGTTCAACGGTGTTAGGATTCCTGATCTAAGCTGGAATAACAAAGTTCTGAGGCTCCAGTGATGCTAAACCACGAGCTCTAGCATGGAGGCTTGTACTTCCTTTACTATCTAGGGCATGACCAATTGCAGTAGAGAAAAAAGAGTCCTCAAAAGTAGCCTTCCAAAAGGCTGAGGAGAGGGAACTACTGGGTATTTTCCTTCTTGTTCCAATCACCGAAATTCCCTCCACCAGCACAATCTGCACAGCTGACTTGGAGGCTTATTATATAGACAGTTTTAACCTTGTGGACTCCAAAAAACAACACACTGAGGGAACACGCCACAACTGTCAGCTAAGCTGTACGAGCAGTTTTCCAAACATCTCGGGTCCAGAGCGTTTGTGGGCACTGGGATGGAACTGCTGTCCGGCGTAGCAGCTACGCACTGTTTGCAACCGTTCTTCTGCCCTCCTAAGGAAACGCATGCTAATGACAACCGAGCACTAGACGGCCCAAACCGACAGTCCTCTCGTCCCTGCAAATCCGGAGAAGCAGGTGAACGGCCCATCTGAGTAGCAGCCTGAGCAGCAGCACGAGACAAGGGCCCGGCTCGTCTGCCAAGGAACCCCGGGACCCGCCGACTGCTTTGAGCCACCCCATCCTGGGACGCGGATGGCGCTGCCAGGAGCTGCGGGGACCGGACAGGCGGGCATCACGCACACACCTGCGGCAGGTGTGCGGGGCCGCCTTCTTCCGGGAAAGTGCCGGGCTGGGGGACGGATCCCGGCTGCCGACTGTGCCCGCGCCCCCAGCGCTGGGACCCCCGCCGTGCGCGGTCCCCGCGGCCCCCACGCGCGCCGGGAACGCCGGGGACGGGGCCGCGCGCCCCACGCCCCCGGGGAGGAGGGAGCGCTCTGGGCCCCCGGCGTGCGCTCCCCCCGCCGCCACCGCAAAGCCGCCCGGCCCCTCGCCCGCGCCGGGTTGAGTCAGTCCTCGCCGCTGGCTTTCGCCTCCACGCCCACCTCCATCAGCACCGCGCGGGCCTCGCCACATAGCACGGCCTCTTTGGTGCGCGCGGGGCTGCCGCCTCGTCGCGGCTCGGCCCCAGCCCCGGCCCCGGGCTCGGCGAGGGCTGGCCCTCGGAAGGCTGCGGCCCTGCGCCCGCCTGCCCTGAACCCCGCGGCCGCCGCCGCGTCCCAGCCGCCCCCTCGCCCGCCGCCCGCTGGCTCCCCTGGGCTCCGCGGTGGCGCCGCGCGCCGGCGGCCCCGGGTTAATCAATCATTCCAAACCAACTCTTGGATTGCCCTCCCCCTGTATTAAGTTCCTGCATTGAGAATACTTTTATTTGTTGTGTCTGCTGAGTCTAGCTCAGAGCAAATCATGTTCCTTTGTGTTCTGTGTTTTTTTAGCTCATTTTCAGTGGCGCCTGCTCAGAGTATCCTCAGGAGCGGTTTGACGTTTGCCCTTGCTGTCACCCCAGGACTACGGTTCCTTAATTTCTCAGCTAGATGGTTAATAAACCTACTTTGCATTTTTCCAATATTTTTGAACTTTAATTTTCTGGAAAAAAAAACCATTTATTTTTTAAAACACATAAACACATATATTAATAGATAGGAAGGTACATTTTTCATTTTGTCTCAGGCTCCGATATAACTCAGCATGGCACTGCTAGATCTTGTCTTTACTTAACATTTTGATATTTTGCTCATCCTGGGTTTTTTTTTTTTTTAATTAGTACTGATTTTTTAGATACCATAGTAAAATATCCATCTTGATTACTGAGATTTTTCACACCCCTTAAGTTTTGCCCCTACGGGGAAAGTCTCGCTGGCTTCCCCCTAATCTGAGCCCTGCCTGGGTGGACATTCTATCTTCTATCGTGATCTGACTACATCTAATTATCCACACTCCTTGCTAAGCTGGGCTCAGACTACCCTTTCCCATCCACCTTTGAGCCTGCTCAGGGCCGCAGAAGGGAAACATGGGACTCGGGTCGTCACTGCTCACCCCACAGATGACATGGTGTGCTCCAGTATTTCAAGCTGCATCTCAAACAGAGTCAGGGAGATACATTTTGGGACAGCTAATTAATCAACACATCTATACTGAATGTTTACTGTGTGCAGAACTCTTTTGCGGAGACAGAGAATGCAGGTTTGTTAAGACAGATAAAGCCCCTAGAGAAGTGAAGTGCTAGGGCTTCACTGGAGTCCCCAGTCCCCAGGGAGAAGGATGTTTGATGTACTTGAAGAACAAATTTTTAATCATCATAATTTTCCCTCCTTTACTTAACTATTTCTCTTTTGACTGGTATAAAAATTATGCTAGGAATGTCTTTATCCTTAAATCTTTGTCCGTATTTCTAAGTATATCCTTAGAAGGAGCCCAGAAAGAAAGAACTGCTGAGTCAATAGGAAGAAATGTTTTTAGGGCCAATACCTATTTCCATATTACTTTGTAAAGAGCTGTACAAGTTTACTACGCGCAATATGAATAAACTTTTCATCAAGAGCCTCATTTGTATTGTCTTGCATATTTTAAAAGTTTTGTTCATTAGTTAAGCTAAAGATGATATCATTATTTTTGTGAAATGTCTGGTTGCTGGTCAGTCTGATCTTTTATTCAAATGTGTATTAATAGTTGGTATTTTATTCCCTCTTTGTGAATTGTCTGCACCTATTTGTCTATAAAGATTCCAGTGTTTTCTTACTGAAAAATCTTACTGAAGCCCTATAAATATTAACATTCTTCTTGTCCTTTATCACAAATATATCCCCCAACTGTTTATATTTTAACTCTTCATGATGATTTCTGACATTATGAATGTTTTTTGTTTTCCCACTTGGTGGAATCTGTTACTTATAAGGGTAGAAAACTCACTAGGTGCTCACGGCATGGGGGAGAAAGATTTCTCACATAGGGATAAGGATGTAAAAGTATGAAGTTTATTTTATCTTCTTAGGAGGAGAGAGAGAGAGAAGGGGAAGAGAGAAAAAAAGAGAGTTGGCGTGGCACCCAAGGAAAAAGGGAGGTGCCCGCCCTGGGGCCAAGTGGCTTGCTATTTCTACAGGGACAAAGAGAAAGAAAAAAATTAGTGATTGTTGTCAGTTGATAACAGAAGTGGCTGTGGAGTAATTAACAGGGTACAGCAAAACTGCTGTATCCGCTTCTTCTCCTTTTCTTAGTGGCAGGCAGATAACAGAAGAGGCTGCCTTTTCCTTTGAGACAAGCTTATCACTGGTGATTGTGGTCTTGTCTGTGATTTTGCCCTCGAGATATGGTTTTGAGCAGGAACGGAGGCCTGAAGCTTGCACCCCCACCCCCATCCGTTTAGGAACTCTTCAAGGCTGTAAAAAACAAATGCTAAAAGGCAGTTTCTGGCAAATGTAAAGAAAAAGATTTTCATTTCTTTTCTGTCTGTTCGGATCTTTTCAGATGTGGAAACAGAACCCCATGGGGTGCCTGTCAGTGAGGGGGAGAGAGAGAGAGAGAAAACTCATATGATTGATTTTAGCCCCTACTAAAAAACTATGAGTTAGATAATTTTTCTGTTATTGATATTTTTCTGTTTCACTACAAGGCCATCATTTCATCACTCTTTGAGAATTCTTCAAGTACATCTAAGACTAAAAACCCTTTACTTTTTCTTTGCTTTTTAAAGAATATTGTTGTGGAGTGGAAGTTTTCATTTTTAATTCTAATCCATTTGAAATTTTTTTTTTTTTGGGGTGTGTGATGGAGGTAAAGCTGTAACTATAATATTTTTTTTCTCCAAGAGTTATACATTTTCCCTGACCCAATAAAAAATGGCCTTCCTTTCCCAGCTGGTTTGAAAAGGCTTGTTATTTCCTGCCTTTTGTAGGGGGTCATGGAGTGGACGCTAGAGACAAAAGTTCTGAGAAGAAAGTAGGCTTATGTCTCAAACATGGGGTATTCAAATAATGGATGGAAAAGGGACTTTTTCTGAATTCCAGTCCCAGGATTTACTAGTTGGATGACCTTAGTCCCTTTATTCTTAAATGGCTTACTTACCTATAAAATAAAGTTAACTATAAGGCCTACCTCAGTGGGTTAGACTGAGAAATAAATGCAATAATATGTATAAAACATTTAGCAAATTGCCAGAATATAATAACAGTTGCACCCAAAAAAAATGTTATTTCATATTATTACCATTTGAGATAACTTTGACAACCAATAGGGTAACTTAAATTAAGGCTTAAGTGATACCTAGAAAATACTCAGAAAAATTAGGTGGTATGATTAGAACATTATTTGAATGAATAATATCAATCTGTAGGAGACAAAAACTAAATGTGGAAAGGCCCTCCTTCATAGTACACCTGCCAGACTTGACTTCTTTCTGAGGTCAGCCTTGATGAAATTATTCTTAATATTTGCTCCAAACGTTTTCTTGAAAAGATAGCCTGTTTTCCTTCTTCTTTCTCATTTATTTGAGTTTTTCTTTAGCAAAAGTTGTTCCTGGTACACTTATTGAGGTCCTAGTCATTTTTCCCATGTTTTTATTGGCTTTTGTGGCTTCTGTGTGGGTGGAAGTAACAATAGATGGAGAAGTGTTTTTCTTCTTTCCTTCCTTCTATGATAGACTTTCATATTGTGCACTTGTGTGTGGGTGTGGTATATGGTTTATGGTGTGTGTGGTATATGTGTGTGCACATTGTGTGTGTGTGTGTAATGGCAAGAGTAAACCTTGTTCAGATCAGATTATGCATTAACTTCATTTTAACCTTAGAACACTCTTGAGAATTAGATAGTATTGTGATCCATATTTTACAGATGAGGAAATTCAGATATTGAATTACCATGTTTATTGAGTATACTCATTTTTATTTAAATGCCTATTCATAAACTTTTTAAAATTTTATTTTGATTTTTATCTTTTTTCATACTGATTTCATACTAAATTCTTTTCTATCCTAATATTTCAAATATGTTTTCTAAATATGTCCATTGTCCTTTAACTTTATTTCTGACATTTTTGTCATAGAGAATAATTTAATGTAATACAATCTAATTATTTGGTTTTGTCCTAATGATTTCTTCTATCATTTTTATGTTGAGATATTTCTTTCCCCATTTCAGGCAAGATAAAAGAGTTATGTGGATTTTATTTTCATTTTTTTATTGTTTCTTTTTTAATTTACAATTTTCCTTTCATGCATCGGTATTCATTTTGGTGAACGGTATGAACTACAGATCAAATCAATTAAGTTTTTTTCTAAATACTTTAAAAAAGTGTCACTCTAGTCATTTTATTATCTACCCTTGTCTGAGGATGTAGAATATTACCTTTATCATACACTTACATAGTACACATACTAATTTCTATTTGAGGCCTCTAATTTTATTCTTCCAGCTGTCTGTTTATTCTTTTGACAAATCCATTACTTTAGTTATGGTAACTTTACAATACATTTAAAATTTGTAAACACAAATTCCACTTATTACACATTTTCTCCTTGATTTCCTTGCTAGGAACAGGTAAGAACTTCTCATGGATTGGCAAGAGTCCTATTTTGACTTATTGAACCATTAATTCAAAAACAGCACCCAGCAAAATGACTGATTCTCTACCTCCTGATGAGCAAAGGATGAAGAAAGGTCAAAGCATGGGCCTCCACATGGGGTTAGGAAAGAGGAACCTGAGGCTAGCGGCCCACTCATCTTACCCAAGACCTCTGTTAAATTTAATCGAAAGCTGCCTTCTTACATATTTTAAGTTCAGCCTAAAGGTTTCTCCATACATAGTGAACTGTAACCTACCTGGATGTGTAAACAGACTGTAACCTACTCCAGTAACAAGCAAAGACTCAACCACTCACAGGTGGCCAACTGTTCGAAACATGTTCAAATAAGGCAAACGCTGAGCTGTGACCCATCCAGCTGTTTCCATAGCTCACTTCCATTTTCTGTATGTCACTTTCTTTTTCTGTCCATGTATGTTATCCGACCATGTGGCATCCCAGGCTTGTTCTGAACCGATGCTGGTTTTGGGGGCTACCTGATTCACAAATCATTCTTTGTTCAGTTGAAACTTTTTAAATTTAATTTGTCTAAAGTTTTTGTTGTAACAGGTAGCATCAGAAGTGGGATTCAAAATAGAGCTTCCAGTAACCTGCAGGAGAATCTAGTGACTAAGCAAGTTACCTACCAGACCCCTTGTGTCCGTTGCTGTCTTGCAGCAACTGGGGATCATGGATGAGTTTTCTCTCGGATTCCAAAGCTCCACAGATTTGTGTTTTGAGCTATCTGAGTTTGTTTGAGCAAAGTTTTGATCCAAACTGGGTTTGGAAGTCATGACAGAAAGTGGACCAGGTCCGGGATCATATTGGATCTGATAATTAACCAGATTGGATCCAGTTAAAGGCCTCAGATGTCTGACAGAAACAGACAGTTAATGGCAAAACTCCAGCTGTCAGAAAATCACAGGGATATTTGTGTTCTACCTCCTTTGTTTCTTTTTCTTGCATGCGTAGGTAGGGAAAAATTATTGGCTAAGTTAATAAAGGGTGTCTAAGAACCAAACCCAAGATTCAACATAACAATGGGATCCTTACTTTCTGAAGAACTGAGTACTCCAACTTCTTGGCTATGCCTAACTTTACATGTGTAAGTATTAGGCCCAGAAGCGGCAAATGCTTACAAAAATGGCAAAATATTAAATTACAGTGGAATGTTCCAAATGAACAACACTGCACTTTAAGAAGTGCACTTAAAAATGAGGGCTCCTGAATTAAGCTCACCCAGGGACATCTACTGATGTGCAGAGGCTTCGAAAAAGATTTCAATATTTGTATTGCCTCTTTTAAAAGACTCTTTATAAAAGGCAAATAAAAAGCTTAAGTGACTAATTGATCAGAAAAATTAAATCTGCTAACATTTTGGCTTAGTTACTATCCTGCCTTGAAGGCAAAAAGAAAAATGGATAAAGTGTTTATAAAAGGTAGGCCCTCAGGTAAAGTAGGATGACTTCTTTTTCAGAGAAACCATGCTGAGTACAGGCATAGAGAATGCTTTCTTTGCCCTATTAGTTAATGTGCTCCACTCTGAACTGAGTAATTTTAGTTAAGAAACAAGCTAAGTTAAAAATACCACCTCTTGAACTAAATCAGTCTCCAAAATACACCTTTCTAGAATTTAGCTGGCTATTTTGAAACCCTTTTGTAAAAGATATTTATGTCCATAAAGGAACTCTCCATTTGCAAGTGTGTCTACCTCTGTGCACGGGGATGAGAAGGAGGTGGAGTCACTAGAAATTCTTCCATTGGCTTAAATTTGCATAACAAGTCTTACCTTTGTTTAAGGTGCTACTCTTGGCCATCTTATCTTAACTGGGCCTTTACCTATACCCTCTTTCTTTGGTTTGGGCAAATCATGGCATGATATTTAGGCCTGAAGTCTTAGCTCTGTGTCTTTAAGATATAAATTTTCTACCTTGTTTTACCTAAGAGGCATTCCTTTAGAATTGCCTAGCCAACAATTGCTTAGGGCAATGGAACAGGTAATTGGTAGACTGTCCAAATGGGGAGAAGAAAAACTATTTGGAAGTTGGCAAATAAAAAATCTTAATGAAAACTATAAGATCTGCTTCTGTCTGTATGTCTATATGTGTTATGTGTATGTGATATTTCTATGTGGTCTAAGATAATATTGATAAATAAAATTGATTTTAAAATTGTTGGTAAAATAAAATAGGAATGTCTTCAGAATTGTTAGTATTTATACTTCAGACATTGTTGCCTGGCTCTACTGGTTAAACAGGTTTATGCTGTCTCTACTGGGGAGAGGGGTGTTCTTTTTTGGGTTTTTTTGTGTTTTTTTTTGAGACAGGGTCTCACTCTGTCATCCCGGGTAAAAGTGTATTGCCATCATCATAGCTCACTGCAACCTCCAACTCCTGGGCTCAAGTGATACCTCCTGCCTCAGCCTCCCGAGTAACTGGAACTACAGATGTGCACCACCATGCCCAGCTAATTTTTCTATTTTTTTTGTAGTGAGGGGGTCTTGCTCTTGCTCAGGTTGGTCATGAACTCCTGGCCACCTCAGCCTCCCAAAGTGCTAGGATTACAGGCATGAATCACCTTGCCTGGCCTCTACTACATGTTTTAAGGTAATAAAACTGCTGCTTCTGTAATATTTTTGATATTTTTTATCTTTCCTTTTTTTTTTTTTTTAAATAGAGACGGGGTCTTGCTGTTGCTCAGGCTGGTCTCAAACTCCTGAGCTCAAGCAATCCTCCCGCCTCGGCCTCCCAGAGTGCTAGGATTACAGGTGTGAGCCACAGTGCCCCGCCTCTACTACATGTTTTAGGGTAATAAAACTGCTGCTTCTGTAATATTTTTGATATTTGTTTGATTTGTCTGTAACCTAAAACTGTAAGGGCTGGTTGCTGCACTCCCCCAAAGGCTTGCACACATCTTACTGTGAGCTTGTATTTTTGGTTTTTGCCTCTAGATTCTGGGATCTGGATAGGTAGCCATGGTGATCCCTGGGGACATGTCTTCAGTGCCTGGGCCACCAGCTGTAAGGTAAAGCCAAACTTAATATGGCCCTGTCCTCCCCGGCCAGTTGTGCCTTCTGCCCATGCTGAGAGGGGTCAGACCACCCAAGCATCATTTTTACAGATCTACCCTCTATCCTGAAGTCTATACCTGGTGTGTAAATTCAGGATTCAGATGGGCCTAGCTCTTCATAGCCTTCCTGGGTGCCACAGGGGTAATCAGGACTCAGGATGACTGGGGAAAACATTAGGGAGGGTACCTGTGTCATTGTTTCAAAATTCTTTTCAGCAATTTAAAATCTTTAGAGCCATGTTAAATTACATAACAGATACTCATTAGAGTCTAAGTCATTTCTAATTAAGTTCAAATATCAAAACATTAATTATTAAATATAAGTTTAAATTTATATGCTTTGGCATCTTATTTTTTTTTTATTTTATTCCACACCAACAGCTTTCAAGCATCTTATTTTTATATGGTATAGAAAAGCTTAACACTTAAATCTGTTTAAAAAATTGATGTAAGATATCTTTCAAAAATTATGACTTCCAGTGGAAAACATAAGCTGACCCCTTGTGAAATAGTCACTGGAAGGCCTATGCCCCTAACCTCATGTATCCTGCTCTCCTAAACTCTGATATGACTAAATGCTGCAAGGTTTTAATGCATTATGCTAAAGTTTATGTTTATAAGGTAAAGGAAGGTTGGCATGATCCACCAACTGAGGACAATCAAACCCTTTTCAATCTAGAACCTGGAAACTGGGTCTTCTGGAAATGACATCAGAGAAAGACTGCCCTTGCCACCCACACTGCAGCGAAACTTTGAGACCTTGAGCCTTGGGTTCATAATCTCATAACTCAAAAGGGCCCTCCCAGACTCTCAGAACTGTACACACACTGGAGACCTTAATGTAAGCCTAATCAGGGAAGTTTTTCCCCAGAAACAGACAGTATCCCAAGATGGACAACTTTCCCAAGATCACAGATAAAGACTTCTCTGCCATTGTCAAATTCTTACTGCTCTTGATTTTTTTCCTTGCTTATTTATGCCTCTATGAACAATAGAACTAGGAAAAGGGCCTTGTGTGCACCCATGGGGTATACTTTTATTTGTGGAAGATTTTGCAGCCAACCTTATACATGGGTAACCTTATGCCTTGCTCGATGGGAGAAACTGAAAAATCTATGACCACAGTAAAATACTTCTCAGTGATTTATGAATGAAATACCAAAAGTTAGTAAATATTTGAACAATAAATCTGATTTAATAGACATATATAAATCCATGCACCTCTAAATTAGAAAATGCACATAATTTCCTAAATATTAATGGGAAAATATATAAACATGGGCCATATCCCGGGCTATAAAGCTGGCTTCAACAAATTTTAAACAGTTGATGTCATATAGACTGCACTCTCTGACCCCAAATTAATTAAGAGAGAAAGCAGTAATAAAAGGAGATTTCATTAAGAAAACAACACCTATATGTTTGGAAATTAACCAGTGAATAACTCTAAGTAAGTCATGGATTAAAGAAGAAATCATAATGGAAGTTAGGAAATACTTAACCTGAATCTTAATGTAAATTATAACTACCTACTAAAAACAAAAACACTACATAGAAAGCAGTGTACAACAACAAAAAAAATACCATATTCCCCAAAAAAAGAAGAAAGCAGAAAATAACAAAGTTATAGAAATAGCAGAAATGGATTAAATAGGGAACCAAGATATAAGTAAATATGTCAAAAAAGTTTAAAGTTGGTTCTTTAAGGGGATAAATAAAAGGAACAAACTTCTGGCATAATTTTGCAAGAGAAATAGACAAGATATTGTATTCTGACAATATTAGGAGTAGAAAAGAAGGCAAAAATAAAGTTATAATGGATTTTTAAAAATAATCATGGTACTAATAATAGTAACATATACTGCTTACTATGCACCAGGTATAGTTCTAAATGTTTTGTAAATACTAATCTTCACAGCAGCATTATTAACAGCCCTATTATTATCCTCATTTTTCAAATGAGGAAACTGAGGCACAGAGAGGTTTCATGAATTCCCCAAATTTAACATCATTTAAATGTATTAATAATTGTGATTGAACCCACACTTTTAACCTTGGCACTATAATGCCTCTAGGATGGAACAAGAGAACTCTACGCACAATGCTAACTAACTGAAACATTAGATGAAATGCACTAATTAGTAGAAAATAAAATTCAAAAAGAAATATAACTACTGGTTTGACATGGAGAGTGACTATATCCTAGAGCAGGGGCTGGCAAGCTTCTGTAAAGAACCCACAGTAACGCAGGCTTTGTGGGCCACATCTGGTCTCTGTCACACACTCTTCTCTGTTTCTTTTGTAACTCTTAAAACACATAGACAGCATTCTAAGCTCAAGGGCTGCACAAAAATAGGCCATGGGCCAAATTTGGCTGACTGGCTATAGTTTGCTCACCCCTCCACTAGAGTATATATTAGAGTAAAACCAGAGCAAAGAGATTTTTAAAGACATCACACTATAAGGACAGGGAAAACAGGTATTCCAGTTACTGTTGCTGCATCACAAACCACCCCCAAATTTTGTGGTACAGGTATGGAACAATCATTTTACTATCCACACAGATCCTGTGGCTCAGGAATTTAAACAGAGCCCAGTGGAGACAGCTTGTCTCTGTTCCACAGTGTCTGGGGCCTCAGCTAGGAAGACTTGAAGTCTGGGGACAATTCAACGTCCAAGGTTGGATCATCTGGAGGCATCTTCACTCACATATTAAGAATTGATAATGCCAGTCCGACATGGTGGCTCATACCGGTAATCCTAGAACTTTGGGAGGCCGAGGCAGGAGGATTGCTTAAGCCCAGGAATTCAAGACCAGCCTGAGCAACATAGAGAGACCCCCGTCTCTACAAAAAATTTTTAAAAATAGCTGGGTGTGGTGGCGCATGCCTGTAGTCCCAGCTACTCAGGAGGCTGAAGCAAGAGGATCACTTGAGCCCAAGAGTTTGAGGTTGAAGTGAGCTATTATGATGCCACTGCACTCTAGCCCAGGCAGCAGAGCGAGAGCCTAGCTCAAGGAAAAAAAAAAAAAAAAAGCAGCTGGATCCCTGGATCCCCTTCCCCACCCCACAGGGCTGGATGACATTCAGTGGAACCCTGGAAGTCTATTCTCTTGAAAGAACCTTTGGGCTGAGGGTTGACCAGAACAGTTGAACATGAAATCACTTTACTTTAAAAGGGAGGTAATTAGGTGGACACAACTGATTGCTGACATCCAGCCCTCTTGGCTCTCAGAACACTAAAACCAGATATAGACCCTTCAAGCAGATTGGAAGACTCACTTTCTGGAGAATCTGAACAGCACATGAGGAAAAACCAAATAATATTGATGTAAGGATTGGGTTCCCCAATAACGTACACCCAGACCATGTCACAGTGGATTGCAAGGTTAACAAGCCACATCCACTTACAGAACTTCCAATAAGCTGTTTAGTCCCATATTTTTAGTCACGAGCAGACAACCAAGATTTACCAGACAAAGCCTCTAAAATGGAAGATAAGGGCCAAAGCAAGCAAAGAGATAGAAGCAACTTGGAGAAACAAAATTATGGAAAAGTATTATGTCCAATTCTTTATAATCTCTTTTGAGGATATTATATATATCTATGCACATTAGAGTATGTATATGGATACATATACATGAAAAATAAAGAGGATGCTATTAAAAGGAGCATTCAGAACAAAAATTCAATAGGACAGTTGGAAGAGAAAGTTGAGGAAATCCCTCAGAAAGTGGAGCAAAAGTACAAAGAGATGGAAAACAGAAAAAGTTAAGAAGACCAACCTTCACAGAACTAAAAGTAGAACTACCATTTGATCCAGCAATCCCACTACTGGGTATTTATCCAAAGGAAAAAAAGACATTTTATAATAAAGACATCTGCACCTGAATGTTTGTAGCAGCACAATTCACAATTGCAAAGATGTGGAAACAACCCAGGTGCCCATCAATACACGAGTCGATTAATAAAATGTGGTATATGATACCATGGAGTATTACTCAGTAATAAAAAACAATGGTGAATTAACACATCTGATATTATCCTGGATGGAGCTAGAGTCCATTCTTCGAAGTGAAGTATCACAAGAATGGAAAAACAAGCACCACTGGTACTCACCATCAAATTGGTATTAACTGATCAATACTTATGTCACACATGGAAATAATATTCATCGGGGTCGGGCAGGCGGGAGGCAGGTGGAGGGGATGGGAAAACTCTCACTCAATGGGTGTGGGGCGCACAGTTTGGGGGATGTCCATGATTGTAGCTCTGACTTGGGCAGCGCATAGGCAATATATATAACCAAAGTGTTGTACCCCCATAATATTCTGAAATAAAAGGAAAAAAAAAAAAGAAAAAGTTAAGAAAATCAGAGATTAAGTTCAGGAATTCCAATGTCAAATAACAGGATTTCCAGAAAGAGAGAAGGGGAGGAGGAGGAATGTTGGGGAAGAGAAAGGGGAATTTAAAGCAACACTGGCAAGATTCTTTCACGGTGGTTCAGCTAGCATTAGCAACAACATTTTTTTTGGATAGGGGGGTCTTGCTATGTTGCCCAGGCTGATGTCGAATTCCTGGGCTCAAGCGATTTTCCTGCCTCAGCCTCCAGAGTCGCTGGGATTACAGGCTTGTGCCACCATTCCCAGCTTAGCAACAATTATTTTTATTGGTGATGTTATCCAAATTGTCCCAAAGTCATTCTTAAATGGGGACAGGGGTAGGAGGTGGGTCACGAAATTCGGTCCAATGTACTCCACTCTGTTGAGACTCACTGCAGTAAAAATGGCATCATTTTCAGGTCTTCAAATTTGAGACAGCATAGAAGCCCCCGCCACATCTCCAGGGCCTCCCAAGGCACTTGAGGACAGGTAGGGCCGAGGCGAGGGTGCTCTGAGACAGAGGGAAGGTGAAGTGACTCTCAGCGCTCTGACCGCTCAGCCCAGGCTTCCCTCCCCCAAAGCTCAGTGGATGAGAAGAGATGACATCAGTTATAGTCCAGTGGGTGTTTGCCTCGACCTTACTGGAAAAGAAGAGAAGAGGGAGAGGGGAGAAAGGAGAAAAAAGAAGATAAATAAATAATAATAAATAAATAAATAAAAGGAGGAAAAAGCAGGAAAAGGAAGAAAAATATTAATATTTTAATAATATAATTTAATATTAATAAGGGGTGGAGGGAGACGCTCCAGTTCTTTCACCACAGTCAGACCAAGTTGAGGGATTTGGATGCCAGGGCTGGAGGACAGGCCACAGGCGGCGGAGGAGGAATGCCAGAGGAGGTGAGAAATCAGCATAAGCGAGGAGGGTGTCATAGGGAATACATATTTTTAGTCTGGGTTTATCAGATAGAGGAGATTAGGATCAGCCCTTGGAAAAAGAACTTGGAAACGGAAGGCTGTTGTGTCTGTGGGAGAAACGTTCCCTGACTCTGCCCTTTAACTTGTTGATCTTTGTAAAGTGACAGCAAATATATTCTGAAAATTCTGAACTGTCATTCTCTGCCCATGTTGCAAAATCACAGGTGTCTGACCCTTTGCAAGACTCTCAAATACTCTGCTCAGTTAACTGAGAGGTGGGCAGGGATGGCTATCGACAGCATGAGAGTATCCTCCCTGGCAGACCTGAGATGCAAACCAGGTCTTTAGAGGGAATAACAGAGTTCTTTGTGCCACCCCCAGCTGCCTGCCATACATAAGCCTCAGAGAACTCACAGGCCTCACACGGAGTTTCTTGGTGGCCAGCTGCCACCTCCTTTCCTCGTCCCATCCTCCAAATCTCCCTGGAAGCCTAATGGTAGGTTTGAGCATAGGATCTCCATTACCTCCCGCCTCTGCCTCGTGTACATCCCTTCTCCCCCACCTTCCAGGAAGGGGTCCTGCAGAGAAGTGAAGAGCTACAAAGACGCATAGATAAGGGGAGATTTCCCAGAATGAGATGCATTTCAGGGATTGTGAGATATTTCCTGGGGTAGGAAGGGGGAGGCAGGGTCATTTATCTTTGTTTTGATGCTTGAGAGGCGTATTGGTTTGGCCCCATCAAACCCAAAGATGTCATTTCTTAGCTTGTCCCCCCTCTCCCCTCCCCCTATACAATTAGAACTTTTCAGCAGATCTCAGCTCAGACAGGCAGATTCTGCTCCCAGGTCTGTCTAACCAGGACCACGGGCATTTCAGAAGCTTCAGGTGATTCAGAGAAAGGTGTTTATGTGCCTCTAAAGGCATTTATAATTCAGCTGGAGAAATTTGATGAGAAAAAGAGAATGAAGGAAGTTGAGTTTGGCTAATTATCTGCTCAGATTCTTCCCCTAGAAAATAGGGGATTTAATTAGCTTAATGATTTTCACCCAGAAGTTGAAAACAAGACTATGCGTCATTAAATATTCATTTAGGACATTGTTTGAAATGGGTACATAATAGTTCTTGTTATAGAAGATCCATATAATTAATCATTTTGTTTTTGTTAAACTTTACAAATTATTTCTAATTTTTACTATGATAAACAATGTTCTTGTGTATATCCTCAAATATTTTATATGTGAATATTATCATTTTTTAATCCATATGATAGGTAAACAATGATACATCCCTATTTTAAACTGTGTTGCTTTTTAAATTTAGAATGAGTTTTTCAATATGTTTATTGCCCATTTATGGTTCCACTTTTATTTTGGAGGGAGCTATTCATCATGTCAAAAGATAAAATTACAACAAATTTGGTTGTAGATTTAATTGGCTTTTGTTTTCGATGCATGAATGGGGCAGCCTCCATTCTACAACACAGAATGAGGATGCCCACTGGGCATTGTGGAACAGGGGGTTTCGTAAAGTGGGAACAGGAATGCAGAACAATAGGAAAAAAACTAATTGATGACTTCAAGTTACGTTTTTGTAGAGGTTAAAGCAGAGGGGACTTCTTTGTTACACTGACTAAGGTAGACTGGAATCACCTGTTTTTAGGAAAAAACTGGTCTGTTTGGGGATCTATCTGCTTCCTTTAAGTCTCAGTTTGATCACATGGCATTTAGCATGGGTGATTTCATTTTGGTTCGGGCCGGTCTGCTGGGGCCTAGCGCAGGACTTCAGTCCAAAACAATGGCCTCCCATGACTGTGTTCAACAATCATTATCTGCACTTATTAATTTCTCTGTCGTTATAAATGCTCTAAGTTTTTTTTAAAGTTTGTCATCTGCCTTGCAAGTTTTGTTTGTTGTAACTATCTTCCCCCATGTTAACAGTAAGTTGTCTCTTTTCTTTTGTTTTTCTTATTTGTATGCTTTTTTCTTTTTATGTATTTCTTATGTTTATGCTTTTATTACCCCTGACTAAGCTGGGCAGTCATATGCCACCCTGTGGTTAAGAAAACTAGGTGCCACGAAAGAGGAAAGGTTGCCAGGCCGCTACACGGAGCCAGTGTGGGAGCCAGAACTGAACCCCAGTCCTGCCAGGCTCTGCCCTCCACGCCACAGGCTTTCTCACATGGGCTGCCTGGGCCAGGGCCCGGGCCAGAAGGAGCCTGGGAAGTGGAAGAGGAAGCTTCAGGCAGAGGTGCCAAAAAACACAAGGGCTATGGAAGAGCAAGCCGACAGAGGACCATCTGCTCCCCAGCCAGGCAGCTCTGCTCTCGTCCCTTCTTGCGGCACTGGCGATGGGAAGTCCAGAACCTGCCCTCACTCAACCGAGCCCTGACCACGACCCCGGTGCGCTGGACTGTGGGACCCTGCCTTCTAGGAGCTCAGCCTGGTGGGATTCGCACAGCCCCCTTCAGTTTGGAGTGCCACTGAAGGAAGGGGAACGGGCATGGGCGCGCAGGAGGAGCTGGGGTTTTAGGCTTGAAAGAGGTCTGCTGAGGAACAGGGCCCTTTGGAATCAGAGCCTGCAGCACTGATGTAGATACCGTGCCGGACTCCGGGCTGTGTGTCCAGGCCTAAGAGCTGCAGGGCCCCCCCGGGCTGCTGTCCGCATCAGACAAATGGGAGGAACAGGTAGATAACGATGTGCTAAGGGATGCACTGACAGGCCATCCTATGGTCTGTTACACACTCGCGTTTCCGAATGCTCCAGCTCTTTCTTAACCTCCCGCATTGATCGTATGGTCAGTTACACACTTGCGTTTGTGACTGTTTCACCTTTCTTAACCTCCCACATTGATCATGTAACAGGGAGAGTAAAGCATGTAAGTGACGAGCATTTCTCTGGACAAGAAGCCCTGTGCTCTGCTCCTGGTTTTTCTTAAACTCAAATTACACAGAACCATTTAAGTCTCCCTGATTTCGTCTCTAATTTACACTAGATCCTTATTTATAAATTGGGAAAAGCTAAATTTTGTTTCTCAGTAACTGCAAAGGTATGGTCTCCCCCAAAATGAGAGGGGTCTTTATTTCCCCAACCATGAGGGATCACTGTCGACCTTCCCTGGTTGAGTGAATGGCTTCCGTGCCAGCGTGCTCCCCGTCCTCCTCCCATCCCCGTCACCCCTTCCCCCCCACCCCGCCTTTTCTCTCTCATATGGCGGGGTGAATGTTGCAGGGGGAATGCTATATGCTAGACGGTGTGAATGCTTGGAGAGAAGTGTATTTCCCTCTGCTCAGACCCACTCATTTCACTCTGGAGTTTGCATTAGGCCCTGCAAGGTGAGTTGGGGGGGGGGGGGCTTGTTTCAGGAAACTGCCCGGGTGCAGGGCCATGCTCTACATCCAGAAAGAAACCCCATCTGGCTGGACACAGAGATAAGAACACGGGATAAAGCTGGAGAAGTGAGGACGGATCAGGGAGCAGCGAACGCCGGGCTGAGGGGAGCCACCACTGTGCACACGAAAAGAGGGAGAATCCATTCGAAGGGCACAGAAACGGCCAGAGTACGAACGATCATGCTGTGCTGACTGGGGAGTAATACATTTCTGTTTAATACAAAGCAGTCCTCACCCTGCCCTGAGCTCCTTCTCTGTAGTGGAGTTCATACGACATCGTAAGTACTCCACGTTTACTCAGTTAATATTTAATAAATGGAAGGGCAGATGAATAAAAAAAAAATCAATCCTCTTTTCGTTCAACTAAGGAAACCCCCTCGGTCCTCCGCCTACCTCGTTTCCCCTGCACTTTGACGCCCTTCCATCCTGACACCTTCTCCATTTGCCTGAAAAGTATGTCTGGAAGTCCTTTCCGCGACAAGGTATTCAAATCTTCACATTGCTCTTCAGTTTTCACAATGTGAAACGTTACGGATGAACCCCAGCTTGGTTCATCTGTGTCCCGTCGCCGGACCCTGGGGTCATTTCCACTGTTCCGCTGCGCAGCGGCCGCGGCCGGGGCGGGGGCCCGGGGCGCTGCGGGGCCCCCCTCGCAGGTCCCCCCTGGGAGGCGGCGACGGGAACTGCTCCTGACCCGCGGCAGGCGCCGGCTGAGGAGCCGGATGCGGCCAGAGCTGCCGGGGAGGGACCGGCGGGGGCTGCTCCCGGGCCCCCGGGCGCCGGGGCGCCATCCTGGGCTCCCGGCCCCACCCTCGCTGCTGCTTCCCAGAGGCAGGACGCGGCCCCGGGGGCTGCAGGGCCCGGCCCCCGTGGCCCCCGAGCAGGCCAGGTGCCCCTGGGTGCCCCTGCGTCCCGGTGCTGCCCGCTTCCGGCTGCGGGTGGGAAGCGGGACGTGGGAGCAGCGCTGAGCCCCAGGAGGGAGAGCCAGGGACGGCTCCAGAAGCCTGGCCCCGCACACTGGCTGGAGTCTCCAAGTCGGGGGAGGCCACATTCGCGCCCAGGACACCAGCGTGCCCCGAGGGGACGGCTTGACCCGAAGCATCCGCTGACTCCCAGGAGAAGTAGCCCCCATCGAACGGGAGCCCTGGAAGGCCCTGCTGGTGAGAGTGGTCCCGGGCGAGCGCCCCAGGCTGGCTGGGGCCTGGGAACGGGGCCCCTGCCCAGGTTGCCTCCCCGCCGGGGTTCCTCTCGCTTCTCTTGGGTATTCGACCGAAGTCCGAATCTGAAACCAAACCTGGGAAGGCAACAATCGAGAGTGGGAGAGGACAGGGCAGTAGAGGGAGAAAAGACATTTTCTAATCAAGCCCAGTTCCATAATTAACATCAGTAAGTAGTAGCCTGTGACCAGGGTTAAACACTTGTCAAACAAAACTACTACAGCTTAGAATAAAAGCAAACTTCCTGGCTAGGCTGATTCAAGCCATTCACTGTGTGGCCCAGCCTGCCTACCCACCAACTCTCTCCAAAGCACCCACCTTGCACCCACCTGCAACAGTGCTCCTGCCGCACTGCTGTCCTGGTGCCCTGGCCGGTGCCCAGAGTTGTCCTGTGTGCTGGCACATTCCCTCTTACCCCCTTCTCTCCTCTACCTTGACAACTGTAGTTTATCCTTTACTATCCCTATCATCTCTCAAAAATGCCTCTCCAGTCCCATCAGACTGAATTTTTTTAAGCCATGAGGATTTTGGCTTTTTTTTTTACATATACTTTTATTATCAAATATGTATCTAAAACATACCATGCACCTGCCCAGTCCTGGGAAAACAGGGAGGGCCTGACTATACAAAGGGACCATGCCAGCCAGGCCACCTGCAGCCCTGGGACCCTGGCCCATGCCTCTGCAGCATCGGCACAGAACTGTTCTCCCCTGCTTTTTCACACACACCCGCACTGCTACCTTCCAACTCAGGACCAACCAGGGGAAGCCAAATGTGCTGCCCTACCCAGTCCCACAGGATGCCCCCTTCTAGTTGGCCGCCACAGCTTCCCTGGCCGACAGCCTCCATCGGAGTCCACCTGGGCCTTCCCTTTTCCCATGATGAAGTTCCCAGCTCCTTAGCCTGCCTGTGAGTCTCTGCAGACCAAAGCAGTGGCTATCTCCCTGCGGTAGCAAGCTCAATATACACCTTAGCTTGTTCTCATTTGGGGGGTCTCACGTCCACAACAGCAAAGCATAAAACAGACACCTCTCTGAGTAAATGCCTCCATCCACGACAAATCCTAATTCACTTTCAGTCCCCCTGTGGGTCCTTTTCCTGACTTCACCTCAGGCAACTGCCTCCTTTTCTTTTCCCAAACAGAGTCAGCCCTTCCTCCTTCCGCATTCTGGGGCAGGGCACCAAAATCACAGGAAAAGCCAAGTCTTTGGCCCTGGTCAGGCTCACGCTCACACCCATGGCCTCGCTCAGCCAGGACCCCAGGAACACAAGGGTGGCCTCCTCAATGTCCCAGCCTCTAGGCAGCTCCAAAGACCTCAGGCTGAGAAATACAATAAAAACACAAACAACTCACCAACATTTTCCAAGCTTAAAAAAAACCAAAATCCTTTACTGCTAATTACAAGACAAAAACCCGATTCTTCAACCTGGCATTTCCAGAACTCCAAAACAGCTCCCATAGAACACACCCAGCCCCAGGCCCCGCCCTGCTGCTGGTCACTCCTAAACTCAGCCTGCTTTCCTCCCCCAGGGCCTTTGCAAGTATAAACTAAACAAATCTTCCTAAGCAGCAAACTGCCAGCCCCTCTGGGCCAAATACTAGTGTCTCCCAGGTGCCTCCTGAAAGGAGAAGATGCAGTGTCACGTTGAGCTCCCGAGCTACAGAACTTCAGGATTTCCCTTTCTGGTTCCAGGAGCTACCCGCCATAACCCGGAGCCATTTACCGAACTTCTGAAAACAGTTCTTTTGTCTGTAAAATGTTCATAAAATTCTACCTACCCAGTACGGTTGTTTGGGCCTCCAGGAAACAAGAGCTGGAAAGTCCTTGGGGTGCTGTGATAAAGTCCTAGTGGGCTGCCTGCCCCCTCTCCCAGAACTGCATTTCCCTAAGGCCAGCTGATAAGAGGCTTTCCAACCCTTAGGGCGATCTCAACCTTTCTGTGTCCTAGCCCACTTGGTAAAGTTTGGAGCAGCAGGGCTCCACAGGAAAGAAGATACAGAAATGACTGTGGTTTGGAAAAATTCAGGGCTTCTAAAGATTAAAAGCCCTACTGCCTGCCCTCACGCTCACCCTTCTCTACTGTGTACTTGTTTCTTTGGTTAAACCTTTCCCCTCCGGGTTGCGATTGGTTTAAATATCTCTGGGGTTACATAGATTTTTAAAATAAAATTCTTAAAAAAATGCCTGGCCCATAGCAAATCCTCAATGGATGTTTATTCTTACTCAGGTAGGTCCTGATATTTTTTTATTTTATTTTTTTTAATTGGCAAATAATAATCGTACACATTCATGGGGTACATAGTGATGTTTCAATACATATAATGTATAGTGATCAGACCAGGGTAATTAGCATATCCATCAGTAGGTCCTGATTTACTGCACCGTCTTTATCAAGCATCTCCCAAAGGCCTGGGAAGAAAATAGAGAACAAAACACAATGCCCGCCTGGAAGCAGCTCAAAGATGATGGGGGAGGGGGTGCTGCTGGTCTGAGGAGGGGAGTCACCATAGCAAACAGGGAAGAGACAAGGGGTGGGATAGGGGACCTCTCCCCCTGTGAGGCACTCCGCTGCACATGAGAACCACCAGGGTGGATTTCGGAACTCCCCAGGCCCAGGGTTGAAACCCTAGACCAATAACCCCAATATCATTATATAGGTCAGTCTATAATAAACAACATTCGGTCAAGGCCAAGAGCCCCCAGGTGTAGGGAAAGCAGTCCATATGGGTCACCTGGGAGTTGAAAATTGTATACATGCCAGGCCACACTCCCAAAGATTCTGATTCAAACGCTTTGGGCCTAGGCACTGATAGAGTCTAGGACTGAAAACCCTTGGTCTAGGACTGGAACTGTTCAATCCTAGCTACACATCAGAATCAACCGGGGAGCTTTCCAAACAACCTGTGCATTCTCAGGCTCCACTCTCAGAGACTCACAGATTTAATTTAGGGCAGCCATTCTCAAGATTCTCAAACTTGACTGCACACTTCAGTCACCTGGGAGCAGGAGGAATTAAAAATCCCAATTCCCAGGCTGCACCCAGACTAGTCACCTGGGATTTTCTGGAGACCAGACTTGGCTCCTCAAGTGATATCAATGCACCCCAAGGCTGAGACCCACAGGACCAAATCCCACCAGGAGCCCTGGGCAGCCTCAGGAATTGCTGAGGCCAAAACTGTTCTCTTTACAACACTCAGCCATGATTCCCCTTTGCCTTTTTACTCCCCAGTCTCTTAGCGGACTTTTCCTGAGGCCCCATGAGGTGGGGCAAAGATGGAGTTTGGAAGATCTGAAGCCTATTCTCTGGTCTTCTATTGCCGTTCCTCTTACTAAATTTTCTGGCTTTGACAACATAGTTGCTTTTCTTGAAAATACCTTAAGATGTAAAAGATTCATTGTTGTTATTTTAAAATGCATTAGTGAATATTTTTCAGCTTCTCAGTTTTAATTTCTGGTTTTTTTAGAGACAGGGTCTCACTCTGTCACCCAGGCTGGAGTGCAGCAGCACGATTATAGCTCATGGTAACCTCAAAATCCTGGGCTCAAGGGATCCTCCCATCTCAGCCTCCTGAGTAGCTAGGACTACAGGTGTGTGCCACCATGCCTGCCTAAGTTTTAAATTTTTTCGTATAGATGGAGTCTCCTATGTTGCCCAGGCCGGTCTTAAACTTCTGGCCTCAAGTGATCCTCCCAAAGTGCTAGGATTATAGGTGCGAGCCACCACACCTAGCCATAGTTTTAATTTCTTTTTCTTTTCTTTCTTTCTTTCTTTTTTTTTTTTTTGAGGCAGAATCTCGCTCTGTCGCCCTGGCTAGAGTGCAGTGGCGTGATCACAGCTCACTGTCACCTCAAACTCCTGGGCACAAGCGATCCTCCTACCTTAGCTTCCCAAGTAGCTGGGACTACAGGCTCCTGCCACCATACCCAGCTTAATTTTTCTATTTTTAGTAGAAACAGGGTCCCGCTCTTACTCAGGCTGGTCTCGAACTCTTGACCTCAACCTATCCTCCCACCTTGGCCTCCCAGAGTGCTAGGATTAGAGGTATGAGCCACCACACCCAGCTCACAGTTTTAATTTCTAACATGGTAGCTATTTGACAGATGTAACTCACATAAACCAATTTAGACACTACCCCTTGCCATAGTTGTAAACTAAATTACTAAACCTCTCTGATCCTATTTTCCCAATCCAGTGAATAAGGAGAGGTAATACTGACTTCACAGGGGTATTGCGAAGATTAACTCAAAAGTGGTTTTTAAGCCTGTGGAAAAACAGGCGTGCAGTACATGCTCAACCACACCCCCTCTGCCTTCCAGTCAGAGAGACAGATAGCTACATTTATACTTTACCTGGATTCGTGGCTCAGGAATCTGTGTTTGTCTGGCCAGTTCTTCTCTGATAGTAATACCAGGATAAGGGTCCCTGTCAAAGGCCTCACTAAGAATCTTGTATTGCTCTTGGTTAAACTTGGTCCTCCTGCGCCTCCCGCCTCGCTCAGGTGCAGGATAACCACCTAGCGTAAGAGAAAAGAAGAAATACTCACAGGGACCAGTGGCCTAGGTGTGAAACCCAATGCCACCTCTCCTGTCCCAGCTCAGTGTAGGACCTGCAGCCTCCTGACAAGGGATTTGCTGCCATGAATGAAGCTTAGGCCACTTTGCAAGGGTCTTACGGCCCCTCCCAAGATGCTGCCGCTGGCCCCGGACCCTTCTGCAGAATTCTGTGAAATACAGACTTAGAACCCATGCCTAGACTCTCCCCTGAGCTCCCAACTCGGGGTTCCACCTGCATGTTTTAAGATACCACAAAAGTTAGTGTACCCCAAACAGTTTTGGGGGCATCCGAAACATAAAATAAAACTACAACTTTTAGACACACATCCCTACATGTTGATACGGGCAAGACAGCCTCTTCCAAGATTCTTATTAACATATATATATCCTATTAACCTGTGCATTACTTTTGTCCTTTGCTAGGACCCAAAGTACAAAAATATTCACAGATGCCAAGAACCAAAACATAAGTAAATTTGGTGGGGGGAAAACCCTAAAATTGAGGAATTTCTATACACTACATTTGTATTTTCCCTTGTGACTTGGGGAAGCCCCCAGCCCTCAATTTGAGCCTTGGACTGCCCCCTGAGTACATCAGAGCTGGACTCATTGTCAACTTTTGACTCAGCTCAAAACAGAATTCACTCAGAGGAGTAAAACAGGCAAAAGCTATGGCTCCCTTCCCTGGAAGACCTCCTCTTCATAGCTGAGGAGACGGCCAGCCTCTGCCCAAATCCAGAGCCCCCAGGAGTCCCTGTCCTGCTTTGCAACAGGGAAATGTTCCACTTTTCTACACTTTCAGATTGAAAAAAAACTGTACCACCCATGGATGCCTTCTTCCTCCTGAATTCCTTGAGGGTGGCTTTCAGGCTTTGGCTTTTTTTTTCAGTCTTTAGTTTTAAAGCCTTCCCCTTTCCCAGTCTTAACACTGAATGTCACATTGGATAGTAAATGTTAAGGCAACTGCAATGCCCAATACATCACCAAAGACAGGCCTAGCTCCTGCTCCCGCTTCTCCAGCTAAGGACTCTGTGGAAAGGGAGCCTGCCCCGCCCTCAGAAAGAACTCACCATCTGCAGCCATGGCCCGCGAGTGCTTGCCGTCTACCAGAGCCTCAACCGTAACAGACTGTCTCCCAGGAGGCTCCTAAAAAGGCCCCATGGGACCCGCCCACTTAAGCCCCTTGTCGGCACTTTGCAAGGCCCACCTCCTTTAATACTATATTATCTTCTCTGGAAATGGATGTTCCCAAAGTAGTCAAGGGATGCTTTTCTGGCTTGCCTAGAGAGCACAGAGACTTTTCTCCATCCGCTCCCCTGGCCTTGCACAGTTGTTGAGATGAGCATGCCTAAATCAGGGCTTCAAGAAACATTGTCTTACCTAAGCTTGCCAAGGACAGCCTGCAAACAGTGTGGAACAATGCTGAACACAGTTAGTCATCAGGGAGTATTGTTTTGAGGGGCAGACCACGAATGAATTGGTTATAGATTGAAAAAGAAACACCTTTGCACTCCGAATGCGCCCCTCCTGTGTTGGGTGCAGCAGACTCCCTCTAACAGAACATGCTCCAGAGAACTGGGCTTCAGAGCCACACTTTCTGGTTCAGTGGAACCCTCCACTGCTCCGTTTCCTCATCCAAATCCTCATTATTACTGTGCAAGCCTGTGTGACATTTTGATCACGAAATAAGCTTTTACAAAGCAGCAGATTTGTGCCATATCAGAGCCCTTTTTTCTTGAATTTGTATGGACTAATCAAGTCCCAGGGTTTTCTATTAATAGTAGCACATAAACTGAAGTAAATAGAAAGGAAGTGCTGGCCGGGAGTGGTGGCTCACGCCTGTAATCCCAGCACTCTGGGAGGCCCAGGCGGAGGATCGCTTGAGGCCAGGAGTTTGAGACCAGCCTGAGCAAGAGCAAGACCCCATCTCTATCAAAAATAGAAAATTAGCCAGGCATGGTGGTGTGGGCCGGTAGTCCCAGCTACTTGGGAGGCTGAGGCAGGAGGATCGCGTGCGCCCAGCAGTTTAAGGTTGCAGTGAACTGTAATGACACCACTGCACTCTAGTCCAGGTAACAGAGCGAGACCCTGTAAGAAAGAAAGAAAGGAAGGAAGGAAGGAGGAAAGAAACTGCCTTGAGTTGCAGGTAACAGGAAAGGAAAAAGTGCACAGAGGCCCAGGTGGCAAGCAGCACACCTAATTGGATTAACTTACTTGGGGAAAAGTTACATTTTAATGACCAACAAGTGATCCCTTCCAAACTACTGTAAAGTTTTGTTTGTTTCTAGTTGGATTAATTTGAAAATGAAACGTTTTCAGGAATCCTAATAAAGTCTTTTGGGATTGCCTGAGAAAAACAAAGGAAGAAAAAGAAATCATTCCCACAAAAATATATGCTGAGCTAAAAGATTAAAATACTAAAAGGAGCAGCTTTGAAAAGACAGGGCTTGGGAGGTAGGGTAGGAAACCATCCTTGAGAGTGGCTAAGAGGTCCAGTATGTAACTCCACATACAGTTGACCCCCTACATCTGCAGATTCAACCATCTGATGATAAAAAATATTCAAAAAATAAAATAAAAAATAACAATAAAAATAATACAAATAAAAACAATACAGTATAACAACTACTTATGTAGCACTTACATTTTATTAGGTATTATACGTAATCTAGAGATGACAACGTATATACATGCAGGAGGGTGTGCATAGGTGATAGGAAAATATTATGCCATTTATGTAAGGGACTTGAGCATGCTCGGATCTGGGTATTCCCGAGGGGTCCTGGCGTCAATCCCCTGCGGATACTGAGGGATGACTGCAATGCCTCCTTGACAAGTCTCGTGTGGAGAGTTCCATCTCAAGTGTATTGATGGGAAATCTGGTCCCTCTGTTCTTGCTCCATTTTCCAGGAATCTCAGAGAAACAGGTGAAGCTGTGTCACAGGTCTCAAGTCAGCCCCATGCACCTTCCTTGCCTCCTCCAAGAATCAGTCTTGCTAACCTGTCTGCACATTCCCTCTGCTGCAATGTGGGAGAACCAGCCCACAAACACACACAGAACGTTTCCAGTCCTAACAGGCTTTCCACCCTCACCAAGTCTGATTAGAAATCATCTCCAAAGCTAACCACTCCTGGAAAGATGTGCTTGAATGTGTTCAGCATCAGAGAGTTCCCCTGGGGCAGAAGGAGCCACCTTATTCCCAGCTTACCCGTGGGGAGATACGTTCCAAGACCCCCACGGATGTGTGAAACCGCAGATATTCATACTCTGCAGGAATTTCGTTTTCCTTCTTCACAATTTTAAGGATAGAAGATTTGTTCTTGCCATAGATCTTAGCTACCTCAGCATATAAGTTTTTTCTTTCCATATTAAGTCAAGAACTTTCGCCTTTTCACTTAAAGGAAGTACTTTACAGCTTCTCTTTGTCACATCCAAATTTCCAGCATCACTTCTCTTGTGCTTTAGGGCCATGACTAAGTAAAGTAAGGGTTCCTTGAACACAAGCATGTCTATACTGTGACAGTCGATCTAATAACCGAGCAGGCTACTAAGTGACTAACAGGTGAGGAGCATGTACAGCGTGGAGACGCTGGACAAAGGGATGATTCCTGAACTGGGCGAGATGGAGCAGAGGGTGGGAGATTCTATCATGCTACTTAGAACAGCACACAATTGAAAAACCTATGAATTGCTTACAGTATTTCTGGAAATTTCTGTTTAATATTGTCAGACAGAGGTTGATCGCAGGTAAATGAAACCATGGAAAGCAAAACTGCGGATAGGGGGAGACAACTGTATTCCAAAGATCTTTGAATCCTCTGGAACTAGAAGAATATGGCCCAACCTCTCCTTGCCCAGGCAACAGCTATGCCAACTCCAAACTGACTCCCCCACCCACACAACCCCACACGACCACCACCACCACTTTTCTACACCTGAAACCTCTCACTTTGTTTCTTGCCTCCAAGAATCCCATTTAAGACCTAAGTCTAGTTTAGGAGAACTACTGCAATTCCGGGGGACAGAGGAGGATGACACTTTTTGCAAGGAGGAGAGATGTGAACTGGAGCTATGTCCGCAGATGGATGGACACAGATTTTTATAGGGGAAACTTGCTCTAGAATGGGAGGAACTCAAGCATTGGTGTAGACCTGTAGGGTCCCCCAGTTTCCCCGCTTTCTTTCTGTGTCTTGATGGAAAATCAGAGTGCCTTGACCTCTCTGTGACTCAGGCAGCTGCAGGCTTTTTCCAGCAGGTTTAAACCCAAACCAGAGCCCTGAACATTCCCAGGCACCGATACAGGTATCTAGGTTGGTGCTCAAAACACTGAAAGAAACTGGTGCTGGCCCTGAGCCAAATTCCTTAAACCTGCATATAAACTCCATCCCCTGACCCCCTGGCTGGGGACATCCATAGGTAGAACACCCCTTGTCTCTCGCCGTCTGTGGTAAAGATTGCTTCAGCACTCAGTAAGTTCTCCTAATGAAAGCTTTGGACTGATCACCCTGGCATTTAGTGCTGCTTTCTTTGGAATCCCAACCAACCCCATCTAGGGATGACTTGGAGCAGTTCCTTGTGGGAACTCCCCTGCCCCTGCTTTTGGGGAGATTCCAGCTAAGGGTTCAGCAGGACAAAGCAAGGCCTTGTGGGGCACAAGGGCTCATGTATTTTGATCTCTCCTCTGGGCTAAGTTCTGTCCCAAGTCCTCACATGCATTAATTAGTCCTTGCAACCACCCTCACCCCTATCTTTTCAAGAGGGGAGGCCGGGGCCCAGACTGAGCTCCTTCCCTCAGAGCAGCCCTGAGATTCAAGCCAGTCCTGGCCACCATGAACTACTACATTGAACTGGAGAAGGGCAGTGAGGGAGTTTGTGGTCACCTGTCCTGTGCTGTCCAGCACGGCAGCCGTGAGCCATGCGTGGTGATTGTGTATCTGAACATGGCAAGTCTGAATTGAGATGTGCTGGGAGTATAAGACATACCAGATTTTGAAGACTCAGCATGGAAAACGAAATATGAAATATCTCAATGATTTTTATGTACATGTTGAAACGATGACATTTTAGACATATTGGGTAAAAGGAAATATATTACTAAAATCAATTTCACCTGTTTCTTTTTAGCTTTTTAATGTGGTTATTATAAATTTTAAAATTACGTGCGTGGCCTGCACTATATTTCTCTCAGGCAGTGTGGCTCTGGGACCCGTCAGCCCTTGGGCATGTGGTAGAGGTGTGGTGCCAACCAGGATGCCAAGCCTCCTCCACTTAGGGACAAATGTTCATCTCCTCCTCTCACATCTTTCCCAAATTGCCCTTGGAGACTGTTGACAACTCTTGGCCTGGGTCCTTTACCCCTCCCCACCTCTCCAGAAGAGGCAACCAGAGCCCAGAACACCTGGAGAGTTGATAGCTTCCAAGGCGCATAGATAAAGAGTTCCCAGAAGGGAGATGCATTTTGGAGATTGTGAACTGTTTCCTTAGTGGAGAGAGGGACAGCTCCGCCTTGCTCTCACCCTGTCCTTGTCCTGGAACCTGCTCCTGCCTAAGGTTGCTTTGGCAGAACATTTTGCTTTCTGGGTCTCAATTCCTGCTTGGCAAAATAAGCCAATAAGCAGCTCAGGATAGATTATCCTTAAACACCATTCTTGAGATGCAAACAGACTGTGCCTGGCATCCTTTGAGAACTACCTAAGTATTTTAAGGACTCCAGACAAAAGGGCTGCACTTGCCTTGTACAAACGTCTTGTTGTGACTTTTCTCCAGGTTTCTTTTCCTGAGGTTATAACTGTCAGACGACTGTTAAAACAATTACTATAGAACTTGGTTTGCAGAGACGAAGGTTGAGAGATGGAAAATCACTTTCCCAAAGGGACCTCACCCACAACTGCCAAAGCCAACATTTTAACCTGAACTTCAGACTCTAGGTGAGGGCCTGCACCCCTGCACCACCTGAAAAAGGAGGTTACTACATCAGGATTTGCAAGGAGTCATCCAACTCCAACATGTGGGTTCTATTCAGGTATAATTCACCAGAAAGCAAAGTCAGAGACTAGGCCTTGGGGTAAGGGCAGAAACAACAGAGACAAAATCTCTCTTCTCCTGTCTTAATTTTGTTCTATTAGTTTCATTAGGAAAATCACAGAGGAAAACAAACCATACAAACAAGGTTAAAACCAACAATAACCCCACATATTTTTAAAAATGATATAAAATTAGAGTGAACCGTCTCCCCCTACCACAGCCCCCAATACCTGCCCCTCCAATTGCAAATCCCCCCAACCAGGTAACCATCACATTGTTCTTCCAGAATTTTCTTATGCTTATAAACATAATATATTATTTATTTTAAAAAAACGTAAGCATGTTAAATCTATTAGACTGCAAAACATACTTTCTCCTCTCTTGGACATCATTCCCGGTCAGCACACATGCAGTACTCAGTGGCTGCATAGAATTCAGTTTCCGGGATTCACTGTTTTGTGAGTCTTTTCTTCTGAGACAGGGTCTAGCTCTGTCATCCAGGCTAGAGTGGTGCAGTGGCCTCATCACAACTCATTGCAACCTTGAACTCCTGGACTCAAGTGATCCTCCTGCCTCAGCCTTCCGAGTAGCTGGGACTCCAGGTGCGTGTCACTATGCCAAACCCGACTAATTTTTTTTTTTTTTTTAGTTTTTGTAGAGACAGGGTCTCACTCTTGCTCAGGCTGGTCTCAAACTCCTGGCCTCAAACAATCCTCCCACCTTGTCCTCCCAGAGTGCTGGGATTACGGGCGTGAGCCACTGCACCAGGCCTGGGATTCACTGTTTTAACTCATCCTTCCTCCACAGATAGACATTTAAGTTTCTTTCTAATATGTTGGAGCTACAGTGAATGCCCTTGAACATACATCTCTGTGAACTTATTTCTGTGGACAAGACTTCAACAGTGAACTGTTGGGGATAAGGGTGCTGGCCACAGCTTAACAGAATCTCCAGATGCACGGATAGGGCTGGCTAGATCTGGAAACTTGCTCTCAGAGCCTGCAAGGGCAGATTCCTACAGGGGAAGATTCCCAAGGATGGACCTAGTGTCCCGGGAACAGAAGGGGGTGTCATCTACCAAGAAGCTGGGTAGTCAGGAACTGGTTTGCCCCTGTTCATACCCGTCATGGGGAAAGGACTGCAGCTGAGAAAGAATTCAAGTTGGTAGGAAATGCGAAAATGTTCAAAGGCAGAACTTGTAACCCTGGTGTAGCAAAATCTTAAAGCTTCTTTCAAAAAGTCCTGGGAAAAGGCCTTGATGCGCAACTGGCTGTACGTAGATTCCCACTCCTAGCCCCGGTCAAGCAGACCCACCTGCCAACTCTCAATATTGCCTTTTAACAAAACTTGGAAGAGACAAAGAGCTCTTGAACAGAACAGAAAAGCACTAACTATAAAGGGAAACAATGATACAGTTGACTTCTCTAAAACCAAGAACATCTGTTCATCAGAACTGGATTAAAGAGTGAAAAGGCAAGCCATAATGGGAAAGGACACTTAACCATCTATAAATCTAACCAAGAACTCTGCAAAATTGTGGCCCTATATTATACTAGGGAATGGTATAGCTATCATGTGAAAGAAAATATCATATTTTTATTGTGGTAAAATATACATAACATAAAATTGCCCATTTTAACCATTTTTAAGTATATAGCTCCCTGGTACTATGTACGCTCACATTGTTGTGCCACCACCACCACCATCCATCTCCAGAGCTTTTTCATCTTCCCAAACAGAAACTCTGTACCATTAAACACTAACTCCTCATTCCTCCCTCCCCTCAGTCCCTGGCAACCACCATTCTACTTTCTATCTCTATGAATTTGACTTCTCTAGATACTCATGTAAGTGGAATCAAACATTATTTGTTCTTGTGACTGGCTTATTTTATCTAATATAATGTCTTCAAGGTTCACCCATGTTGTAGCATGTCAGAATTTCCTTATTTTTAAGGCTGAATAATATTTCATTGTATGTTCAGTATATGCCACATTTTGTTTATCCATTCATCTGTGGATGGACACTTGGGTTACTTCCACATTTTAGTTATTGTGAATAATACTGCTGTGAATATGGATGTACCAATATGTCTTCAAGACCACGCCTTCAACTCAGAAGTGGAATTGCTGAATCATACGGTAATTCTGTTTAATTTTTTTAAGGAATCGCCATACTGTTTTCCACAACAGCTGTACCATTCTACATTTCCCTCACCAATGCACAAGGGTTCCAATTTCTCCACATCTTTGCCAACACTTGGCATTTTCTGTTTTTTTTTTTTTTATAGTAAGCATCCTAATGGGCATGAAGTGATATCTAATTGTGGTTTTGAGTTGCATTTGCCTAATGAGTAGTGATGTTGAACATCTTTTTTGTGTGCTTATTGGCCATTTGTCCATCTTCTTTGGAAAAATGTTCCAGTCCTTGGCCCGTTTTTTATTCAGGTTGTTTGTTTTTTGTTGTTATTATTGTTGAGTTGTAGAAGTTCTTTATATAGTCTGAGTATTAATCCCTTATCAGATATATCATTTGCAAATATTTACTCCCATTCAATAGGTTGCTCTTTCACTCTGTTGACTGCGTCCTTTAATGCACAGAAGTTTTTAATTTTTATGAAATTCAATTATCTATTTTTTCTTTTGTTGCTTGTGCTTTTGGTGTCACATTCAAGAAATCATTTTTTTCTTTTTTTTAAAGATTCTTCTAATAGTTTTATAGTCTTAGCTTTTATAGTTAGTCTTTGACCCATTTGGAGTTAATTTTTGTATATGGCAACAGGTAAGGGTCCAACTTCATTCTGTTGCATGTGGATATCCAGTTTTCCCAACACCATTTGCTGAAAAGACTATTCTTTTCCCCATTGAATGCTCTGGGTACCCTTGTGAAAGATCATTTGACCATATATGTAAGGATTTATTTCTGGGCTCTCTGCTGTATTCCACTGGTCTATAGATCTGCTTCTATGCCAGCACCACACTGTTTTGACTACTGTAGCTTTGTAGAAAGTTTTGAAATCCGTAAGTGTGAGACCTCCAACTTTACTCTTTTTTGAGATTGTTTTGGGTTGCTTCCAAACCCAAAGGTCCAAGAAAATAACATTTTGACAGGCACAATGTGATGCACTGATAGCAAATTATGTTATTATTTATAAAATGTTTGGTCAGGCACTTGCATAGAGAAATACAGTAGTCCCTTCTTATCCTTGGGGAATATATTCCAAGACCCCTAGTGGATGCCTGAAGCCTCAGATAGTACCAAGCCCTATATACATTATGTTTTTTCCTATGCATACCTATGATAAAATTTAAGTTATAAATTAGGCACAATAAGAATTTAACAGCAATAATAAAATAGAACAATTATAGGCCAGGTATGGTGGCTCGTGCCTACAATCCTAGCACTTTGGGAGGATCCAAGCTGAGAGGATCACTCGAGGCCAGGCGTTTGAGACAGTCTGGGCAACATAGCAAGACCACGTCTCTACAAAAAATAGAAAAATTTGCTGGGTGTGGTGGTGCCTGTTGTCCTAGCTACCAGGCAGGCTGAGTCAGAAGGCCAGGAGTTTGAGGTTTCAGTGAGCTATGATGACACCACTGCACTCTAGCCCAGGCAATACAGCAAGACCTTATCTTAAAAAAAAGAAAAAAGAATTATAGCAATATACTGTAATAAATGTTATGGGAATGTGGTCTCTCTCTCTCTCTCAAAATATCTTCTTGTACTGTACTCACTCTTCTTCTTCTTGTGATCTGTCCAAATGAGACAGCTCCTAAGTGACTAAGGGGTAGTAGTGCATACAGCATGGGTACACTGGACAAATGCATGATTCTTGTTCTTGGAGGGACAGAGCAAGACAGTATGAGATTTCATCATGCTACTCAGAACAGGGAATAATTTAAAACTTATAAATTGTTTATTTTGGGAATTTTCCCTTTAATATTTTCAGACTGCAATTGACTGTAGATAACTGAAACCGCGGAAAGCAAAACTCGAGGAAGGGGGAGCTACTGCAGGCGTATTTCTTGTCTCGTGTCACAGAAGAACAAAATGAAAATAAATTATAGAGCTGGCTTCAAGGAAGCTGCTGCCTGAAGTCAGGGCCTAGAGAGAAAATATATTATCTCTGACTTAGTTTATGACCCAGGGCAGTTTATTTTTCTGCCAAAGGCAAACTGAGCCAGGTGAACTAGGCGGGCCCTCCAGATTCTCCAGACAAAAGGATTTAAGTGGCTTATGGGTACCTCTCTGGGGACAGCCACCACTTTGAGGGTCTTGCAATATTTGGGGGCGTGCCTGCTTACTTTCGTTCCTAAAGGGGACCAATCTAAGAAGTCAATATTCCATTTATGGCACCCTCTTGTGTCATCGCTTTGCGGCCTGCTTTTTCCCTCCCAGGTTTTTCCATCCCTGAGATGCCCCACAAAACTCACCATCCTCTTCCCAGCAGGAGGGGCTGCAGGGAGAGTTAGGGGTTGGAGCATCTGCTAAAGGGTGGGAATGCCTGTCACCTCTAGCGCTGGATGCACACCCATGTGAGCTGCAGGGCCAAGTGTGGGAGGAAAGAAACCTCAAGAAAACCCGTAGCAGAAAAGGTTCTGGACAGGAAGGACATTAGCGTGGATTACGTCATTAGTCTGAAATTAGGGGGCGAGAGTTGTACTTCTCTTAATCATTTGAGCTGTTGTAATGAGCGAATTCTCTAGTAATAGAAACACAGCGTTTAGCCATAAAAAGGAGGCCCTGCTCTCTTCAACTAGAAGAATTCAAAGTGGCTAAGAGATAGCTCTGTGTTTCCAAAAATTAAGTTTTTTCTCATCCGAGGAATAGGGTGGAGGGGATGTAAGGGCTTCTCAGACGGGCCTGTATGTCACGTGGGAATTTCTTTTACATTCTGTGTCCTAAAACACAGCAGCAGCACCCTCTCAGAGCAGACAGGTGCACCCTACCCTACCAAAGGCAGAGCATCTGGGGTGACCTGGTGAGCTAAAAGAATGGCCAGGACACCAGCGTCTGGACGCTCCTGCCGGCCCTGCCAGATCCACCCTGATGCTGGCCCCAGATGCAGCAGAGCGAATCTGGGGCTGAGGGGCAGCCATCCTGGACGTGCTGGAACCAGAGCTGCCTGAACAGGGGCCTCCCCACTCGCAGGCTGAACTGTGGCCTCCAGGGCTACCTGTGGATCTGCGGGCCTGCAGGGACTGGAAAAGACTTGGGGGCCTCCTGCTTTCTCTTGCTCTGCATCCCGGAACGCAGACAGTCCTTGACAGGATGTGCTCCAGTAGGGTAGTCCTGGGGCGGGCCTGGGTAGGATAATTCCAGGGTGGAGTGGCCCAGGGACTGGGTGGCCTCCAGATGGGGCTGACCACTGCGTCATGGGGGCTCTGGGCTCCTAGAGAGAAGCTTCGGGTCATGCTGCTGCCTTGGCTCCCTGACGCAGACAGTCCTTGACAGGATGTGCTCCAGTAGGGTAGTCCTGGGGCGGGCCTGGGTAGGATAATTCCAGGGTGGAGTGGCCCAGGGACTGGGTGGCCTCCAGATGGGGCTGACCACTGCGTCATGGGGGCTCTGGGCTCCTAGAGAGAAGCTTCGGGTCATGCTGCTGCCTTGGCTCCCTGAGCTTGAGCAAACAGATGCCCTGGAGGCAGTGCTGTTTGCAGGACCTGGCGCTCCTGCCAGAGCCACTCTGGCCTGTGCGCTGAGCTTGGTGGCTGCAGGGAGTGTTGCTTCCTCGTAGCCTGAGCCCAGGACCCTCCCTGCAGGGCGGCTGCAGGGGCACTGGTCCCATCACTTCCTTTTTCATAAAGTAAGGGGGCTATTTTAGTCCTAGTTCTAGGATTATAACTGATTTTCCAGGCAGCTTTGAGAAGGAAAATAAAGAAATAATTCCATTAAGGTCAAGCAAGAAGCCCAAATTCCTTACATCCAAGTCACAGGCCTTAGTGACCTGTATTTCATCCCAGGTTTCTCAATTTCTTTCCATTCTTTACCTGCATACTTATTTTGTTCTGGAACGTGAGCACTTGATACCCCCATTCCCTCCCAGCTCACCTTGTACCGGTAGCCCCACACCCTTAACTCTTTAATCTTTTATCAGATTATACCCATTGAAAAGAAAGCCCTCAATCAAGAGCAAATGGATTATATGTAATCTCCCTCCTAGAGCTATCTCTAGTCTCTCAGGTGGAAATAACAAATTTCTCCCCTTGCCTTCCCATTCAGAAAGTTCAGTGAGACCCTGCAGTACTAGAGCTAAATTATTTCTAGAGTAAAGACTATTTCAGACTTGCTTTAACAATGCTTCATAACAAGCCTTTAAAGGACCAAATAGAACTGCCAGTAACTTAACTGACTGCCAGCATGAATTTCAACATTCTTTAAAGAATGATCAGAAAACTCAGACATTCTATAGCATAAAATTTTAAATGTGTTTAAATGTATTTAAATGTCCAGTATTCATTTACTAGACATGGCAAGAAGCAGGAAAATGTAACACACAATCAAGAGAAAGAACAATCCATAAAAACAGACCCAGATATAGCAGGGATGCTGGAATTAGCAGACAGGCACAGTAAAAGAGCTATTATAATATAATTATATTCAAGCATTTAAAAGAAAATATGAACATAGGAGAAAAATGGAAGACAATAAGACCTAAAGAATTTATAGAGATGAAAAATACAATATTTGAAATAAAAATTTCATAAGCAGAGGGGCCAAATGTTTTTGAAGAAATGATAGTACAAAACTTTCCAAATTAGATGACAGCTGTAAACTCACAGACACAAAACACCAAGAAGTATAACGTACACAGGTGCACTTGTACATGCACAAAACCACACCAGGGCACATCACAATCAAATTTTCAAAAAAACAATACTAAAGAGAAATTTACAAAAGCAGCTAAGGGGAGAAAGGCACATTACATACAAAAGAATAAAGATGAGAATTTCTACATTATTTCTACGTTATTTCTTGTAAAAAAATAACATAAGCCAGAAGACAGTGAAATATTATCTTTAAAATGCTGAAAGAAAAAGCCTGTGAAACTACAATTCTATAACCAGAGGAAATACCTTTCAAAAATGAAAGTGAACTGAAATACAATTCTCTTTTTTTTCTTTTAACTTACTACTCCAGGGGAGACTGAAACGCAATTCTTAAGTAAATTTGAAGTCTGTCCTCTTAATCGTTATGTGGTATCACTGCACCTATTAGGTGCCAGATACTGGGCAGGATCCTAAAGATAAGTACGTAAACAAGGAAAATACTGTTCCCTTATGGTGTCAAAAATATTCCATGAGCCTCATGGGAGAAGACCAAGGCTCCATATTCCTTCAAAGAATAAGGGGAAAAAGGAAAAAAAATTAAGCAAGTGTTTTCTTTACCTCCAAAGACATTTGACAGTGAGTCTATCCCAGATTATGTTTATATATTACACATAAAGTGTATTAGACACTCATAAATTAATACATTCTTCCCATTAAATGGCAGAATTTGTAACACAGTTGTGAATTGATGAATTTTTTTGTTGTTATTTGAGGCTAGTATTTCAAGGATCATGGAAAACTTTCCAAAAGACAGAGCAACAGATGGAGATAGAAGAAAAAGAGAAACAAAGAATGTGTGTGTGCCTGAGAGAGAGAGAGAGAGGGTGAATATTGAGAGTGATTGAGAAAGATCTAAAAAGATTCTTTCCAAGCTTGCCTTCGCCAAGGCCCTGTGTGCCAGCCTCAGAGCTGTGCTTCCCCCACTGGCTGAAATGAACTCAACTCTTTCATTTTTTCCTCCCTTCTCCCTCCCTCCCCCTTCCCTATTCATCATCCACACCCCCCCCAAGTCTTCTTTTTTTTTTTTTTCCCCCTAGGGGTAGAGTGTGGCATTGAGATCAGGTGGATTTTGTTGTGATTCTGGCTCCTCCCTTTTCTCTCCCTGAAATTGGAAGATTTAGAAAAATTCTCTAAACCTCATTTTGCTTATGTGAACAATGGAAATAATTAATTATATTTGATACCTCATTGGGTTATCACTGAAAAGTGCCTCCAGTAGGTTCTGGCGTGTGTTAAGTGCTTATTAAACATCAGGTATTTTGTTTTCTTCAGTGGTCCAAGGATTAACACATTAATGCCCTCACTTTATGCTTGGAACTTCCCCTGATTCAGAGGAAAGAAAGAACAGACTAGGGATTTTTGTCAATATCCTGCACTCTCTTGGTGCTTCTGGTCATATAAATTCTGGCCTAAAGAAAAGATCCAGGACTTCCTCTCTGAACTGATTAAAAATGACCACATAGCACATGGCATGTGCTAAGGGTTGTTTAAGGGGAAACACAAACCATCCCTGCACTCCCTATGTGTCCCAGCCTCCAAATTAAGAGGCCATTTCCTCACTTTACAGATATGGAAGCCAGTTTTAATTAGTCACCATCATGATGTTAATTTAATATCATTGTGCTCTCTATATTTTCTGTGCCCCTGGGCCACCCACTTCACATCCTTGGGCTCAGATTCTCAAATGTTGTAACTTTCAAGTCCTCTCAGCGACTATTCCTCATAGTCCATCATGGGAGGGAGGTTGAGGAATGTGCCAGTATCCTCTTTGACCTGGGGAAATGGGGAGTCCTCCTCCCAAGGGCACATGGGGACAAGTGGCTTAGCCAGGGTTTCAACTGACATCTCCCATTTTAGATATAGAACTTGACACAATGGCCAGCCCCCTCAAATTCCCTGTTATCTGATGTGATCTGTGTAATTCCTTGGCTACCTCGAGACATCCACTGTGAAACAGCTCCAAAGGGATTGGCAATTGAGGGAGTGAGCTGAGCAAACTGTGAGGCACCAGTGAAGGGGTTCAGGACATGCCACTCCAAAATATCTCACTTTGGCATAAGGATCATTTTGAGCTGAAGGCACTTGAGAAACAACAGGTGCAGGAAGAATTTTCTGCCCTTCTCTTATTTACATAAAAGCAGGGCATAAATTTCCCTTTGTGAAAGTGGCAGAAATTTCCCCACTCTCTTGTACCAGGATGAGGAGAACAACCCTTATCACTGGAGTTGGAGGGCCAGTACTGAGGTGAATTTGCATAAACACACCTTACTAAAATAACTCTTTTCTCCCATTAGTTTCCCCCATAATTTTCCTAGTTACTTTCCCACAATGTATTGCCCCTAGAAACCAAAACCCCCTATTCTTTGTCTATTTGGTTCTCCACAATTTATTACCATTTGTTAAAATGGTATATAATCCCCTGAGTCTAACTGCTTTTTTGGGTTTTCACTTCTTCTCTGTGATGCCCTCATGCATATAAAATTAAAAATATTAATAAAATGTATGACTGTTCCTCTGTTAATATTTTGTCAGTTAAATTGCAGGCCCCAGCTACTAAACCTAAGAGTGTTGAGGAACGGTTTCTCCTCCCTACACCAGAAAACCAGACAGTCCAAGATTTTTCTCCCACCTGTTGCTCAGACATTAAGAGTCAGCCAAGGTCCCAGCTGCTCTAAGACCCTGATACACAAATGATGAGTGTCAGGTCTTAGTTTCATCTCAGATATCAAAAGTATCTTTATATATAGCAAAGAATAAAATCCTCAAGTCTACGCAGAATGTGTGTATGTTGGGGGTGGGTAGTAAAGAATATATTCATATTCTTTTTGTTTTGAAACATTTGAAATGTCCAAAAAAGTTGAAATAAAAATACAACAAATATCCATACATCCTTTACCAAGATTCACCAATTATTAACATTTTATTTCTTTCTCTAAATCTGTTTTTTTCTGAATCATTTGAAAGTTGCAGATATATGAAAATTCATCCTTAAAAATCTCAATATGTGTCCCCTAAGAACAAAGACATTCTCTTATGTAACCGTGATACTATTTTTAAACCTAAAAATACGGATACCATGATATTATCTAATATGTTGTCCATATTCAAGTTTCCTCAATCACCCCAAAATGTTCTTTATAACTTTTTTCTATTCATAATCCAGTTGAATGCATTTTCTATCCAAAACACAAATTCATTACATTTAGTTTCCATGTCTTCAGTGTCCTTTAATATTCAAGAGTTCTCTACCTTTTTTTTTCTCTTATGACACTGATATTTTTGATGAATCTAGTCCAGTTATCTTATATTATAGAATATTCACCATTGTTTCCTCAAGATTCTAGTTAAACATATTTGGCAAGAATATTAGAGGACACTGCATTACATCTTAAGTGTCTACCAGCCTGATCAAGAGTGAGACCCCATCTCTATGAAAAATAGAAAAATTAGCCAGGTGTGGTGGCAAGCGCCTGTAGTCCCAGCTACTCAGGAAGCTGAGGCAGGAGGATCACTTGAGCCCAGGAGTTTGAGGTTGCAGTGAGCTATGATGAGGCCACCTCACTCTAGCCTGAGTGACAGAGTAAGACCCTGTCACAAAAAAAAAAAAAAAAGGTCTTAATCTGTTCAAGCTGCTATAACAAAATACCACAGACTGGGTGACTTATAAACAACAAACATTTATTTCTCACACTTCTAGAGGTTGGGAAATCAAAGATCAAGGCACCAGCAGATTCAGTGTCTGGTAAGGACTCCTTCCTCAATGCTTTCATGCTGTGTCCTTACATGGTGGAAGGTGCTAGCTAGCTCTCTAGGGGCTCTTTTATAAAGGCTCTAATCCCAATCACTAGAGCAGAGCCTCCCAAAGGCCTCACCTCCCAAAGGCTTCCCAAAGGCCCCACCTCCTAATACCATCACCTTGGGAGTTAGGATTTAAACATATGAATTTTGGGGGGACACAAGTATTCAGACCATAACAAGGAGGCACTGCAAATGTGTTTTCTTATTAATAATGCTGAATTTGATCACTTGATTAAGGTGCTGTCTGCCAGATCTTTCCACTGGGAAGGTGTCCTTTTCTCTTTGTATTTATGAATAGTCCATACACTGATATTTTTTAACTGTGTCAGTATCCTGTCCCCCAACAAGTCCAATGGCTTTAGCATCCATTGATGCACCTTGCCTGAATTTATTATATTGGTGATTGCAAAACTAATTTCATAATAATTTAGGTGCCTTTATCAGTCTATGACCAATGACTTGATTCTTATCAGAAACACATGCATTTCAAAAAACTGGAGGAACCAAGCATCTACACCAAAGTTTTACTTTCTCCCCACTAATCATACTTGACAGGACAGTCATACAGCTTCACAGGTTATTTTGAGATTTTAGCCAATGCTGAAAAGTGTCATGCTCTAATACTGAGTTATAAAAAATTCTACACTAGTTCTGACCATGTCCTAGATGAACAGATTCCCTCAATCATGAAACATACACACAAAAATAACAATGTCATCTTCATTTCACTGTGTGCTTATTATATGCCAGGACCTAGTCTAAGCCAGTTCATGGGTCATTTTAGATAGTCTTCACAATTACCAAAGGAAGTTGCTATGAATGCAGCTTTTCAACGGCTTAATATGATTAGAGGGCTTGGTTCTTAAATTCCTTTCCTATGCCCAAGATCACAGTAAACTGCAAAACTAGACAATTCATGTGAACTTGCTTGTCTCTAATCCACAAGGGACATAAGCAGTTGGGTGTAACACAGTAGGGAGTGGCAGGAATGCTGGGGGAGGGTATCAACCTTGCCTGAGGTATTCAAAGGCAAATCATTTCTAAAATACTCAACCAGCCCTAATATTTTAAAAATTTTTTTGTAGAGATGGGGTCTCACTATGTTGCCCAGGCTGGTCTCGAACTCCTGGCCTCAAGCGATTATCCTCCTGCGTTAGCCTCCCAAAGTGCTGGGATTACAGGCATGAGCCACTACATCTGGCCTCTAGTATTTTAATTTCTATGCCCAAAATTTAGCCTGCATCTGATTTAGTTACCTGCACATCAGCTCAAAAAATATTAGTCCATATTAATTATCAGAGAAGAAACTTTAGAAGAAGCCTACAATATTAACAAGATTTTTTTTTGCAAATAATGAATGACTCCATGATGACAAAGGTCAGAGGAGGAAAAGCTAGAATCTTCATAAATATGTAACAATCAAATTAAGTTTATCATTTGATAAACTAAGAACTTACAATAAAGTACATTAGCAGTATTAATACATTATAATATATTTAAAATAACATTATAATAAAATATAGTCAAGCAGTTATGGATCCCAATGCTAAGTTTTCCTCATCTCTGAGATGGAGCTGGCTCTAACTAGCCTACAAGAGCTAATTATTATATTATCAGGAATTTTGCAAGTTTGTTGTTAAAAACTCATTATTTAAAAATTAAATTATATAAATTTATAATTAAATTATGTTAAGCACAAAGGTATTAAATACTTAGACTCATCACTTTCCAATTATCTTACTAATTATTAGAGGTCACTCATATTACTGAGCAAGTAAAGTTGTCTCATGTTGGCTATAAAATTATTAAATACTATTCTGGATTTTGCAAGAAATAGCAAGTTCACAGTGAAGTTATAGGTGCATGAAATTTGCCATAAAGAGTAGTGTATATTTTACTATTAGTAGTAAATTTTTTCCTACATATCCTTTATATCAGTAAAATTTATAATAAACTTATTATACATTTATAATAACCCCCTATAGTGCCAGTTGATAAACATTTACTCATAGGCCACTGGATGGAGCTGTTTTGTAGTAAATAACTACAAAGAGATTGGGGATTAAAAGATTTAGAAGATTTAGAGTCAAATACATACTCCAGCACTTTGGATGCTTAAATACATTATTATTTAATTTCTCTGAATCAAGGTGTCTTCACATATAATTCTCACAGGACTGCTGGTAAGACTCATCAGGCTTGCAATGACTTAATAATGATAAACATTTATGGAGGACTTAAGCACTTATTATGGGCAGGTCAGTCACATGAGGGTCCCATTAAATCTTATGAATAGTATTACTATCCCCAGTCGAAGAGGAGGAAACTCAGTAGTTGCCATGGTTCCCCAGCTGGTGAGGAGCAGTGTGAGAAACCTACTGCAGGTAGCTTTGCTCTGAACCCTGTCTGAGTCTCTACATGCTAGGGCAGCCCACAGCTCCCTGAGGTCAGAGCCTGGGTACATGGCCCTGGGCCCAGAGGATGGCACATCATGGACACTCAGTAGAGGTTTATTGATTTATTACTTGATGGATCAAGTAACAATGGATCAAGTAATGATCTAAGCACGATGGGAAGCCACTGATTCAGTTTTGAACTTGAGGAAGTATTGAATTTGGGGAGATGAGTAGCTGTGTAGGGGAGCAGAAAGATTGACCATCAGCTAGTAGTTTAACACTTTTGCTGCTGGCCAGGTGCAGTGGTTTATGCCTGTACTCCCAGCACTTTGGGAGGCCCAAGTGGGAGAATCATTGAGTGCAGTGGCCCCATTACAGCTTTTGTGAGGTCACTAAGGCTATAAGGGCACCACTGAACTCCAGCCTGGGTGACAGAGTGAGACACTACCTCTACCAAAAAAAAAATTACTGCTGATGTATTTAATCCTCACAAAGGTCTTTTACCTGAGCTTTCACTTCCTTCCTTCAGCTAAGGAACTACAGACACTGGCGTGGACACTGGGACTCATGTCCTCACAAAGGGGAACTTACAGAAGGTCCTTCTTGACCTTTAATGTATATCTGAGTCATCTTGGGACCTTGTAAAAATGCAGAGTCTGATTCAGTAGGTCTAGGGTGCTGCCCAAGCATGTGCATTTGTGACAAGTGCCCACAAAAGGCCAAAGCTGCTGGTCTGCCAACACTTTGAGGAACTAGTCAAGAGGGTTTGCATTCTGTTTGTTTTTCATTCTTTCCCCCCACCCCCACCCCAAACAAGCCAATGGGCTTGAAAGTTGGTTCAGAAAGTGAATGCACAGAATAACCTAGGGTCCCGCATAGATCCCTTTTGATGAGATGAGACCTCCCATTTCCTGACAGAGAACCCACTGCTGAGTTCTGGTCAGAGTATTTTGCACACGATTCCACAGAATCCTCCCAGCAGCTCTTAGCACCTGCCATAAAGGGAATCCCACATTCATGTAATAAATAAGAAGAGGAAAGGGAGGAAAATAATATAGACTAAGTGAAAATAAAGTCCAGAAATGAGCGATCTATTGACATTACCGCTGAAGGACAAAAAGTCGTCAGGACGAGTCTTAGGCTCTGGAACTGATCACGGCACTAGGACCCAATTGTCATGGGAGCCAGAAGACGAACAGATGCACTAATGAGTTTTTGACTGCCTGAACCTGGTGGCTCAGTGAGGGAGAACAGAGGTCTACAAGAAAGCTAGCTCTATGCTGATTCTTCTACCATCGCTTCTACCTGATAATTTTTTTTTTTTTTGATACAGGGTCTTGCTCTGTTGCCCAAACTGGAGTGCAGTGGTGTGATCACAGCTCACTGTAACTTTGAACTCCTGGGTTCAAGCGATCCTCCCACCTCAGCCTCCTAAGTAGCTGGAACTACAGGCACATGTCACAACGCTTAATTTTTCTATTTTTTTGTAGAGACGGGTCTCACTATGTGGCCCAGCCTGATCTCAAACTCCTGGCTTCAAGTAATCTTCCCACCTTGGCCTCCTAAAGTGCTGAGATTATAGACGTGAGCCACCACACCTGGCCTTGCCTGAGAATTTAAAGTTTGTGTCAGTGTATAAGGTCTGTTTTCCATTCACATTCTTCCACATACACATAGACCACCTCTGTCAAGAAAGAACCACTAGGTACTGGCCATGTTGGCTGCAGAAAGGAACTTGCCTCCTCACTATATATTTGTACTAACATTTATGTTTTAAATGATGAAGCTACTAATTTTTCAAATATTTTATATTAAAATTAGAATTTATGATAACCACTAAACACTATTGGGCTATGAGTCCTAATTTATAGAATAAATATATAAATATATTTTGAGAAAACAAGTATATGAATGTATATCAAAGGAGAGAGTAACAGTGAGAACCCAACAGGATATAAACCCAGGCTTCAGCAGGGGTCATTTCTGGGTGGACACGATTATTGGAGTGTCATGTACTTTTGCTCCTCTGTATGAACTGAGGTTGTTTTCACTGAAATTGCTTTGAATAGTAAAAAGAAGGTACCAGTCCATTTTATGCTACTAAAAGAGAATACCCGAGACTGGGTAATTGATAAAGAACAGACATTTCTCACCGTTTTGGAGGCTGGGAGTCTAAGATCCAGGCACTGGCATCTGGTGAGGCCCTTCTTGCTGCATCCTCACCTGATGAAAGGCAGAAGGGCAAGAGACAGCAGACCCACTCTTGCAAGCCCTCCTGAGAGTGGCATTAGTCATGCCCTAAACACCTCCCAAAAGGCCCTACTTCCTAATTCTGTTGCATTGGGAATTAAGTTTTCAACACATGATTTTTGGGGGATACATTCAAACCATAGAAGAAAGGAAACAAGAAAAAGAAACAATCTACAAACAAACCTTTAAAACTAATATATTGTTAGACTTTTAGCTATTCCAATTAATCCCCTGTTGTAGGACATTTTAGTTCTGTGTAATCCTCTATTGTTGGGAATTTGATGTTTTTTATGCTGCACCTGGATTGACCATGAGTAAAGTACAATAAAATAAAGGTAAGAGTTAAAAATAGAATGGAGAGGAAGACCATTAGCAGACTAAATCTCCAAAAATTCTGTCCAACATAAAAGCAACAAGAAAATTGGCAAAAATGGTCAGAATCAAAATTTTCAGAACTCTGGAATTTAAACAGTCCGGAGAGTGTTTATTCAAGGAAAGCGGCTGAATCTCAGTAAGAACAGTGAGCTTTGTGATGTCATCACTGGCCCTAGTCCCATCGCCTCCTTTCTTGCTCCACAGTAGCCTTAAAAACAAACAGCCCACAACTGCAGTGAAAACCAGCAGCTTGGCAGCTAATAGAGGGGGCATAACAGGATTGGAGGTCCTTCAAACCCTCATTCCCAGAGTATGGTCATTAAAATTTGAAATGTCTGATGGTTTCCTGGAATGCCCCACTCATAAGGCTATCTTTATCCCACCTGACTCAGAGTGACCCAGTGCAAAAATTTTTGCCTTTACCCTGGGACCTTAGAGGCAACAGATGAGTTTTGTGGCTGCATGATGCAGTGGATAAGAGTTGGGGGAAACAACAGGCTAACCAAACAGCTTAAAGGAAAGCTGAGGAATGAGATGTTGACGGGGGCTTTGAAAAACTCTGACATATTTCTGGGAATCTAGATGGCCATGTACACGTGCAAAGATGTGTGCATGCCCAGGGCTGTGTGCCTGCTCAGAAAAGATGTGAGAAGGCCCTAAGTTCTCACCTCTGCCTGGCCTTGAGGCTTTACACAAGAAGGAAGTGAAGGATGAGGCAGAGTTGGCAACTGCCTGGCTGAGTGTTGAAAGGGTGCCCCAACACACACACACAGTCTCTCTGCAAAAAATGGAAACCTAGTGGTTCCATGTATTTAAGAAAACCTCTCTCCAATTATTAGTTGACAACGAAGCTAACTGAACAGAGATTTCAGAAGTCACCATGATAAAGGAAACAGACATGATACAACTAAGTCAGAAAACAAACTAAACAAACAACAACAAAAAGAAACTATAATAAACCCTTGGAAGAGAAGAGAATTTGATTTCCTGAGTTGCCAAAATATGTTATTTTAAAAGTCTATTTTTCAACAAAACATTATGAGACATGCAAAGAGACAAGAAAGTATGGCCCCCATGCTGGGAAATAAGTGACAACAGGAACTGTCCCTGAAAAGCACAGATGTTTGACTTATTTGACAGACTTTTTTAAATATTTAATAATTTTTTTATTTCAAAATATTAAAGGGGTAAAAATGTTTTTGGTTTACATGGATCGCTTTTGTAATGCTTGAGTTATGGCTATAAGCGTGCCCAGCATCCAAATAGTGTTCATTGTACCCATTAGGTAGGTTTTTGCCCCTCTCCTCCTCCCCCTCCCCCTGCTTGATTTCCACTGAGTTTTACTTCCCTCTGTGCACATGTGTGCTCATTGATTAGTTTCAGTATAATAGTGAGTACATATGGTGTTTGTTTTTCCATTCTTTAGATACTTCACTTAGGATAAGGGTCACCAGTTTCATCTAAATTGTTGTAAAAGGCATTAATTCATCCTTTTTTATGGCTGAGCAGTACTCCATGGTACATATACCACATTTTGTTAATCCATTCATGAATTGATGGGCACTTGGGTTGATTCCACACCTTTGCAATTGTGAATTGTGCTGCAATAAACATTTAAGTGCAGGTGACTTTTTGATAAAATGACTTCTTTTCCTTTGGGTAGATAGCCAGTAGTAGGATTGCTGGATTGAATGGTAGGTCTACTTTTAGTTCTCTGAGGAATCTCCATGCTGTTTTCCATAGAGGTTGTACTAATTTGTGGTTCCACCAACAGTGTGTAAGTGTTCCTTCCTCTCTGCATCCATGCCAGCATCTGTTGTTTTTGGACTTTTTAATAAAAGCCATTCTAACAGGGGTAAGGTGATATCTCATTGTGGTTTTAATTTGCATTTCCCTGATGATTAGTGATATTGAGCATTTTTTTATATGTTTATTTGGTAGATAGACTTCAAATCATCTATTTTAAATATGTTCAAAGAACTAAACAAAACTACGTATAAAGAACTAAAGAAACAGGCTGGGTGCAGTGGCTCACACCTCTAATCCTAGCACTCTGGGAGGCTGAGGCAGGAAGATTACTTGAGGTTAGGAATTCAAGACCAGCCTGAGCAAGAGCGAGACCCCGTCTCTACTAAAAATAGAAAAAATTAACCAGGCATGGTGGTGGGCACCTGTAATCCCAGCTACTTGGGAGGCTGAGGCAGGAGGATTACTTGAGGCCAGGAGTTTGAGGTTGCAGTGAACTGTGATGATGTCACTACACGCTAGCCAGGGTGACAGAGCAAGACTCTGTCTCAAAGGAAAAAAAAAAAAAAAAAAGAAAGAAAAGAAAAGAAAAAAGAAAAGTATGAAAATCATGTCTTTCCAAATAGAGAATATCAATTAAAAAGAGAATAAATATTTTAAAAACCAAAACAGAAATTCCATAGTTCAACATTATAATAACTGAAATGGCAAATCCACTAGAGAGGCTCATCAGCAGATTTAAGCATTCAGAAGAAAGAATAAGCAAACTTGAAGACAGATCAATTAACATTATCCACTCTGAGGAACAAAATGAAAAAAAGAAAAGAAGAAAATTAAACAGAGACTAAGCAACGAGTGGGACACTATCAACTATATCAATGTATGCAGAATGGGAGTCTCAGAAAGGGCAGAAAGAATATGTGAACAAATAATGGCCCTGTCCTTATTTTGATTAAAAATCTAAATACATACATTTAAGAAGCTCAACAAACTACGAATAGAATAAATTTAAAGAGATGCATCTCTAGACACATCATAATCAAACTGCTGAAACTCAAAGAAAAAGGGAATTTAGAAAGCTGCAGGAAAAAAGTGACTCATCATTTATGAGAGAGCCTCAATGAGATTAACAGAGAACTTCTCATTAGAAACCATGAAAGTCAGAAGGTAATGAGATAACATACTAAAAGTGCTGAAAGTAAAAGACTGTCAGCCAAGAATTCTACATATGGCATTACTATTCTTTATAAAAATAAAGGAGAAATTAAGACCTGCCATACAAGAAATGTTAAAAGGAGTTCTTTGGGCTGAAATAGGAGGACTCTAGATGGTAGTAAGAATCCACATGAAGAAATAAAGAGCATCAGTAAAGATAACTGCATAAGAAAATATACAATGTAAAAGAAGACAGTATAAATGTATATTTTGTTTGTAACTCCTTTTTTCTCCTATCTAACTTATAAGAAAACTTCATATAGCAATAATTATAAATTTGTATTGATATACACACTAAAAATTAATTTGTATACAAGTCACAGCACAATAGAGAGGGGGAAATAACAGAACTATATAGGAGCAAAGTTTTTATATGCTATTACAATTAAGTTGGTATTAATCAATACTAGATTGTTATAAGTTAAGATAATTTTAATCCCAAGGACATTAAGAAAATAAGTTTTTAAATTCAGTAAAAGAAATCACAAGTGTATTAAAATGGAACACACTAGTAAACATCTATTTAACATAAAAGAAGAAAATGATGAGGAGTAGAGAAATGAAAAAGACATATAGAAAACAAATAGCAAATTGGTAGGTGAAAATCTGACCTTATAAATAATTACAATAAATGTAAATGGATTAAACACTACAAACAAAAGGGAGAGATTGGCAGAATGGATTTGCAGAATGGAAAGAAAATGATCCAACCACATGGTGTCTACAGGAGACTCACTTTAGATTCAAAGACACAGATAGGCTGAAAGTAAAAAGATGAGAAGAATGCAAATAACAACAAAAAGAGAGTCAGAGTAGTTAGCCTAATATCAGTCAAAATAGACTTTAAGATAAAAAAGACAAAGGACATTTTATGGAGATTAACAGGTCAATCCAACAAAAAGAATAACAATTATATACACATAGGCATATTACAATAGAACCCTCTAATACATGAAGTAAAAATGGACAGAATTAAATAGAGAAATATACGTTTCAACAGTAAAAGTTGGAGACTTCAATACCCCACTTTCAGTAATGGGTAGAATAACTAGGCAGAAGATAAACAAGGAAATTAAAAACTAGAACAACACTAAAACACAAACCTAACAGACATCTACAGAAGAATTTATCCACCAACGGAATATGTATTTTTCTCAAGTGCTCATGGAACATTCTCCAGGATAGACCATATGTTAGGCAATTTTAAAAGTCTCAATAAATGTAAAAGGATTGAAATTATACAAAGTATGTTCTTTAATGCATAGTAGAATTAGAAATCAACAACAGAATGAAGTTTGGCAAGTATGTGGAGATGAAACAACACATTCTTAAATAACAAATGTGTCAAAGAAGAAAGAGAAGGAAAATGATAAAATGCTTTGATATTAATGAAAATGAGAACACAACATACCAAAACTTATGGATGCAGCAAAAGTAATATTTAGAGTGAAATTTATAGCTATAAATGTTTATATTTTTTTAAAAAAAGAAAGATCTCAAAACAATAATCTTTCATTTTAAGACACCGAGAAAAAAGGAGCAAAATAAATCAAAAGCAAGCAGAATGAAGAAAATAATAAAGATTAGAGAGAAAAATAAATACAACAGAGAAAAGAAAAACAATAGAGAAAATCAACAAAACGAAAAGTTGGTTATTTGAAATGACTGGTAAAACCTTCAGTCTAGTTAAACTGACCAGGAAAAAAGAGAGAAGACTCAATTGTTAAAAGCAGGAATAAAAGCAAGGACATTACTACTTACCTTACAGACAGAAAAAGAATTATAATGGAATACTATGAACAATTGTATGGAAAAACTTAGATAACCCAGATGAAATGGATAAATTCTTGGAAAGAAAGACTACCAAAACTGACTCAAGAAGAAATAGAAATTCTAAATAGTGACATAACAAGTAATTAATAATCAAACACAATGCAATACTATTTACCCTAAAAAAGAGTGAAATCATGTCATTTGCAGAAACACGGATGGAACTAGAGATCATTATGTTAAGTAAAATAAGCCAGGCACAGAAAGACAAATACTGCCTGTTCTCACTTATATGTGGGAGCTAAAAAATTTGATCTCATGGAGATAGAGTATAGAATGATAGATACTACAGGCTGGGAAGGCTGTGTGAGTGGGGGTGGGGATGAAGAAGGATTGGTTATGAGTACAAACATACAGTTAGACAGAAGGAATAATTTCTAATGTTTGATAGCAGAGTAGGGTGACTATAGTTAACAACAATGTATTGTATATTTCAAAATAGCTAGAAAAGAGGACTTGGAATGTTCCCACACATAGAAATGATAAATTCTTGAGGTGATGGATATCCTGAATACCCTGACTTGGTCATTGCACATTCTATGCACGTAACAAAATATCACATGCACCCCATAAATATGTACAAACATTATGTATCAATAAAATAAATAAATAAAATATTAAGTGTTCAAATCCATGAAGATAGGATGTCTATTTATTTAGATCTTATTTAATTTTGTTCAATGTTTTGTAGTTTTCTATATATAAGTCTTGTGCTTCTTTTGCTAAGTTTATCCCTGAGAAATTTATTTTTTATGCCATTGTAAATGAAATTGTTTTCTTAATTTTATTTTCATATTATTTATTATTAGCGTGTAGAAATACAACTGATTTTTGTATATTGATCTTGCATCCTGCAACTTTGCTGAACTTGTTTGTTAGCTTTAATAGTTTTCTTGTGTATTCTTTAGTGTTTCTTGTATGCGAAATCATGTCCTTTACAAATGGATATAGTCTTACTTCTTCTTTCTAGTCTGGATTATTTTTATTTCTTCTTCTTGTCTGATTGTCCTGACTAAAATTTCCAGTACAATGTTAAATAGAAATGGAGAGAGCAGACATTATCGTCTTATTCCTTATATTAGGGGGAAAAGTTTCAGCTTTTTACCATTAAGTATAATATTAGTTGTGAGGTTTCTGTAGATGGCTTTATTAGGTTGAGGAAGTTCCCTACAAAGTCATGTTGGGATTATCTAACAGAGTAGCTTGATATTTACTCAACCAGCAGGCCATTAACCAATAGCCCCACTTCTGTTAGGGGTAATACTGTAGCAGAAGGCTAATTAGGGTAATTAGGTAATACCATAACAGCAGGGGTAATACCTAATGTATGGTTTGGACAGTTACTGGCTGTCCAAGAGTAAACTTTTAAGCTTCTTGCAAAGTATCACAAGTAGCAGGAACCTCTCTGAAACAAGTGGGCCATCCTTTTGCCACTACATCTAATTGCATAAAAAAATAGGCCACAGGTAGCTTGTGATCTCCCAAAGTTTGCATCAATACCCCGAGCCCAATTTCTTGTCTTTCTTGGATGAATAAATTAAAAGGTTTGCGTAAATCCAGGAGGCCCAATGTGGGGGCAGTCATCAACTTTTCTTTAATAGTCAAGAACGTCTTATGGCATTCTCCAGTCCAAGTAAGGAGTTCTTTTTCTTCCCCTTTTATGGCTTCATAGAGGAGTTTTGTTATTAGTCCAAAGTTGGGAATCCAAATTCGACACAACCCAGCTGTACCCAAGAATCCTCGCAGCTGCTTGCGGGTGGTGGGAACTGCTACCCAGTTTACAGCCTCTCTCTGGTCTGAGAGGAGGTTCTGAGTTCCCTAAGACAATTCAATCCCCAAGAATTTGACAGTGGACAGTGAGATCAGAGCCATTTTCTGTGATGCTTTCTATTTTTTGTCAGCCAAAAAATTTAACACAGCTACAGTAGGTTGCCTTGATTCAGCTTCAGTCTTACTGGCTCTCAGGATATCATCTACATATTATAAAATTTTTCCTTTGTCCAAAATTATTTCTCTTAAATCTTTGGCCACAATTTCTCCAAAGATGGTTGGAGACTTTTTAAATACCTGGGGAAGGACAGTCCAACAGTATTGGCATTTGGCTTTAGATCTTCAATCTTCCCATTTGAAAACAAATAGTTCTTGGGATTCGGGAGCAAGGGGAACACAGAAGAAAGCCTCTTTTGAATCTATTACTGAAAACAAAGCAAAATTTAACCTGCCTCAGAGGAAACTGTGCCGCTGGGAAGGAGGGAGGACCCTGCCCAAATTGTGTACCCTGCCAGGTGCACGACGGGGAGACCATCTCCTGAGGCTTCGCGGGACTGTCCTCAGAAGAGGAAGAAAGTGAAGGATAGATGGCTGGAGGAGCCAGTGGGGGTCAAATAAGGGCCCCAGGCTCATAAGGAGGAGTAGGAGGGCTAAGGAAGGGATTCCCAGAAGGAAGTATTCCCCAAGTTGAAGTACTCAGGGCCACAGCTGGAAATGCAGCCCAGGTGGCAGTTGCCCAAAGGTCCTCTTTAGAATAAGAATCCCCCCCTGTTGGCAGAATGGGGTTCTTTGGTTTGAATTCTCACTCTCCGACCTTTTTGAAGGCTTCTGTCCTCTGCACCAGAGTTTCATATTAATCTGGTCTGGCTTGTTTTGATAAAGAAGCATAAAAGACTGTACATAAGGGATTTTGTTATATTTTCCAATATGATGACAGAACAAATCTAACTGGAGAATAGTATTATAGTCTAGTGATCCATCAAGGGGCCATATTTCCCCAGACCTGATAGAGTACTGAGGCCAGACAGTATTCCATAAAAATACCATTTTCTTCTTCTACATAGGCTCATAACTATATTCATACCAGTTTTGAAGAATGCAACCCAAAGGGCTGCATTCAGGGATTGAATTCTGATTTCCCATGGCCACACATACACATCAGCTCACATAACCATTCAACATCCACCAAAAGACAAAAAATGACTGCAGTTCCAACAGATAAGCCTGGGGAGTGCCAAACAGAAACAGAACAGTTCCGACTCTCTCAAACAGATGGGGCTTTTCCAACCCCAAAACAAATGGGAATCTCCTCAGAATTCCCCAACTTGAGAGTGGTGCCCTTTACTGCACAGTACCCTCAAATAACACTCATTCATTCAGATGCAAATGCCAAAATCCAGGTATCCATTCTTCTGAGACAATCAGGAATGTGCTTGAAGCTGGTGACAGCTGAGCCAACAGGAGAAACAAAAACCAACTCCAGCAAGCTGCTAGGGAGGTTTTCAAGATTCTTCCCGCTCTGTGGCCACCAAGCCACAAGCAACAAGTCCCTGTACAGGCCACCAAGACTTGTTACCAAACCCACAAGTGGGTTCTGGCCTAGGTCCTTTTACTCTCTTCACAAAAAGCCAATTACTGAGACAACGAGGACTGCCAAGGAAGAAAGGTGATTTACTAAAGACGACACCACCTGGAAGACAGGAGCACTGCCTCAAATCTGTTTCCTCGACCTACTGAGGGTAGGAGTTTCTGTATGGGGTTCAGGAAGGTGGCTACGTGTATTGGGGCAGAGCGTGTTGAAAGCAACATGTGCAGGAGGTCTAATTCAAAAGGCACAGGTTAGTGATGGATGGTGAGTCTTAGCATTGTTATCCTGCAAAGAGTCTGCCTTTTCTGGGAGACAACCCAAAGGGTTAAAGGGTTAAACAGAAAGATGATTATGTTCTGGTCATTGAGCCCCACCGGCCTGGGAATGAAAAGCATAAGAAAGCTATAGGGAAGCCATATGTGGGGGAGTGTCATTCTGTGTTTGTTCACGGAGCCAATTACAAAATGGTGACAGAGCGGAAGCAAGAGAGAGAGGAGGAGCTGCCATGTTCTTTTCAACAACCAGTTTTTGGGTGAACTAAGAGTGAGAACTCACTCACTCCCATGAGAATGGCACCAAGCCACTCATGAGGGATTCACTCTCATGATCCAGACACCTCCCACCAGGCCCCACCTCCAACATTCGGGATCAAATTTCCACGAGACTTGGTGGGGCCGAAAAATCATATGCAAACCATAGCTAGCAAATTCCTACAAAATCTAGTTGACTTTTTTTTTTTAAATTGACAAGCTGATCTGAAAATTTATATGGAAATGCAAGAGACACAGAATAGCCAAAACAATCTTTTAGAAAGGGAACGAAGTTGCAGAATTCACATTTCCTGATTTCAAAACTTACTATAAAGCTATAGTAATTAAGACTGGGTTCTTGTAACCAAAGTGTTTGTACCCCCATAATATTCTGAAATTTAAAAAAAAGAAATAAAAGCTAATATGATAGGATTGTATTTACACATTTATGTAAAAATGGATTTCTACATACATAAATAAATCAAAATAATGAAAAAAAAGACTGGGATGTACTGCCCTAAGAACAGACATATAGATCTATGCATATGGAATAGAATTGAGCGTCCAGAACCAAACTCATACATTATGGCCAACTGATTTTTGACAAGGATTCTAAGACAATGCAAAAGGCAAAGAATAGTCTTTTCAACAAATACTGCTGGGATGAATGCAAAGAAATGAAGTTGGAACCCTGCCTCACACCATGTACAAAAATGAACTCAAAATGAAATGAATGCAAGAGCTAAAACTAGAAAACTCTTAGAATAAAATATATTTGTAAATCTTGTGATCTTGGAATAGTCAATAGTTTCTTAGATATGACACCTAATGCACAAACAATAAAAAGATAAATAAGTTGTACTTCATCAAAATAAAAATTTTTGTGCTTCAAAGGACACTGTCAAGAAAGTGAAAGACAACCCTCAGAATAGGAGAAAGTATTTGCAAATCATATATCTGATAAGTGATTAATATTTACAATATATAAAGAACACTTATAAGTCAACAATAAAAAGATAACTATCTAGGCCAGGCATTGTGGCTCACTCCTGTAATACCAGCATTTTGGGAGGCCAAGGTGGGAGGGTCGTTTCGGCCCGGGAGTTAGAGACCAGCCTGGGCAACCTAGTGAGACCCCCACTACTATAAAGATAAAAAATAAAAAAATTAGCTAGGCATGGTGGTATGCTCCTGTAGTCCCAGCTACTCAAGAGGCTGAGGCAGAAGGATCACTCGAGGCCAGGAGGTCGAGGTTGCAGTGAGCTATGACAGGGCCCCTGCACTCCAGCCTGGGAGATAGAATGAGACCCCATCTCTTAAAACACACACACACACACACACACACACACAAATATCTCAACTGAAAATGGGCAAAGAATTTGAATAGGCATTTCTCCAAAAACACATACAAATGGCTAACAAGCACATGAGAAGAAGCTCAATAGCATTGATTACTAAGGAAATACAAATCGAAACCACAATTAGATACCACTTTACACTCATTGGGATGGCTAGAATAAAAAAGATAGATAATCCCAAGTGTTGAGGAGGATGTGGAGAATCTGGAACCCTCATACACAGCTGTTGGTAATGTAAAATGGTGCAGCCAGTTTGGACAACAGTGTGGAAACTCCTCAAAAGGTTAAACATAGAGTCACTGTATGACCCAACATTTGCAATCCTATGCATATACCAAAAAGAATTGAAAACATAGACCTTTGGCAGCCTGAAAAAGAAAAAAAGAATTGAAAACATAAGAACTTGTACACAAATGATCATATTCATCATAGCCAAAAAGTGGAAACACTCCAAATGTCCATAACTGATGAATGTATAAACAAATTATTGCTATACTTATACAATAGACTGTCATTCATCCATAAAAAGAAATGAAGTACACATATACATTACATCATGGATAAACTTCGAATACATGCTAAGTGGAGAAGCCAGACATAAAAGGTCATATATTGTATGGTTCCATTTATATGAAATTTCCAGAATAGGCAATTCCATAGAGACAGAAATTAGATTAGTCGTTTTCAGGGGCTTTGGGAAGACAGGAATGTGTAGTGACTGCTAATGGGTATAGGATCTTTTTGGAGGGTGATGAACTATCTGGATTAGACAGTGGCAATGATTGCAATCTTATGAATATAATGAGAACCTTGTGAATATACTAAAAGCACTAAATTGCACACTTTAAATGGGGGAATTATATGGTATGTGAGTTATATGTCAATTAAAAATTAACCAATAGTTGCCATGCTTGTGTTAGTTTATTCCTGGACTCCATTCCATTCCATCAATTTATATGTCTTCTTCTCTGTCAGTATCACACTGTCTTGATTACAGTAGCTATTTATAACTTCTTAAAATTGGGGAGGGTGATTCCTTCAACTTTATTCTTCACTTTCAAACTTTTTTAAAAAATAGGTTCTTTTGCTTTTCCGTATAAACTTTATAATCAGCCTGTCTACATTTACAGAAAATCCTGTAGTTATTTGGTTGACAGTGTTGCTCAGTTGCTCTACGATCTTACTGATTTTCTGTCTAGTGATTCAATCAATTACTGTGAGAAGAATGTTAAAGTCCTTGACTACAATTGGTGATGTGTCTACTTCTACTTTCAGTTCTGTCAGTTCTGTTGTTTGGTGCATACACAGTTTGGATTATATCTCATCAGTGATTTGACCCTTTATCATTATAACAGTCTACTTTGACACTGCTAATTTTCTTTGCTCTGAAGGCTACTTTGTCTTATATTAATAGAGCCACTCTAGCATTCCTTTGATTAATGTTTTCATGGTATATACTTTTTTAAAGGAAACTTTAAATTTTAGAATAGTTTTTGATTCACAGAAAAATTGCAAAAATAATATAGAGTTCTCATATATCCCACATCCAATATCTCCATCATTAACATTTTATATTAGTATGGCACATCGGTCACAATCAATATTGATGTATTATTATTAACCACTTGTGCACTTTGAAAGACCCTGTGGACAGAATGAAAAGCCAAGCCATAGGCTGGGAGGAAATCTTTGCAAATCTTGCATCTGGTTAAGGACTTGTACGCAGGATATATAAAGAGCTCTTTCCACTTGGCTTCCCTCGGCCCTCAGGAGTCACATGGGTGCTGTGCTCTGGGCAGAAATGGGAGATGCCTCCCATCCTGTCATTTGTGTCACCTCAGCAGTGCTGCCTAAAGTCTGCTACAAATACAGGCTCCTTGGCCCACAGACCCTCCCCTCCTTGTGTCTGCACTCCCAGGCCAGGCCTTTAGGGTCCTCTCAGGACATGGCCCCTCCACCAAGACACAAGGGAGGGACAGTCTGGTCTCAGGCTCCACATCCTACCTTCACAATCACCCCCGCAAGGCCCTCTGGGCGCATCTCACAGGGGACAGTAAGGTAGGCTGGCACTGCCTGGACACTCTGTCTGGGCCTATTCCTGAGCCGCAGAGCCGCAGGAATGGAGGGACATGTGTCAGCCCCAGGCTCCTAGAGACGCAGCACAGAGGCCATGCGGTGACCCACTCGGCACTCGTGAGGCTGGGCTGGGGACCACACGAGGGCTGTCCCCAGACAGCCAGAAGAGCCTTGGTACCTCATTTCTGACCAGCTATCTTTCTCCCTTTAAGAATCTCCTTCATGCAAAATCATTAAGAACAAGAAAACTGATGAAAACAAGCAATGGAAATAAAAGAAAATAGAAGGACAATAAATACATCATCTTTCTGACCATCTGAAAGGAAACCCTAAGGGAGTCCATCTGACTCCGTCACTCTGACACGCCCAAGGACGGCATCACACAGTCCAAGGGCTATGCTGGATCCCTGCAGATGTCAGCAAGGGCACACGTGGGGGGTCATCTAGGGTCATGGACATGGACTTAGAGCAGAAACCGGGTGAAACAGGTGTGCACATGCTCACACAGCACACACGTGCATGTGCACACATGCAGGTACGCACACACTGGCACCGTCTTGGTCTGCTCCTGCGGTAGCGGCCCCCAGCCTGCCAGATGAGCTGCCGTGCACACTCTGACGTTCCTGGGCTCCCCTGACCCTGCTGGTTCCCCGGCCTGTGGTCAGTGGCATCCTTTGTGCCCCGCCCTGGCACAGGCTCAGGACCTCTGGAGTCCTGACACAGGGAGAGGTGCAGAAGGAAGGACAGAGGAGGGAAGGATGGAAGGAAGTGCTGCTGGAGCACAGCAGAGGCGACCACAGACCCTCCCAGGGAACCTTTGCATAGACTGTCACAAACATCCCAAACGGTGCTTGTGGCCTCGCAGGAGGTACACAGGAACCTCAGTGTCTGGCCATCAGCCCTGCTTCGGCCTTAGTGAGGGGGAGCATGGGAGAGGCTGGTCAGGGGCCTGGGCTGTGCCACCCTCTCCTCCTACCTGCCCCAGGGTGTCGGAACCTCCTGCAGAGAGCTGTGGGCACCACAAGAACAGGCGGGTCATAATGATAAACAATTTATTGTCCTTCAAACAACACGAGGGAGAGATGCCAAGGGGGAGTCTCTTGTCCCCAGGAGGGAGCCCTTCTTAAGGAATGCCACTTCCAGATGGGGGCTCTGGTCCCCATCTTGGAGCCTCCTTGCTCTGAATAGGGCCACATTTCCTGAGCATTTGGGACTGTGACTTGCCAAGGATGGCAGATAGAGGGACTCGGCTTCCTGGGCCCACGCCTGCCCAGTTTCCCCCAGTCCTATGACCTGGAGCAGCAGTTCTTGGATTGTGGAAGCAGAGCTCCAATGCTGTTGGACTGGCCTCAGGCATCTGCCCCATCGGTGACCAGGTTACCATCCAGGGCCCTGGAGCCTGGCCATCCTGCCTTCTTGTATGAATGAGGATGGTAGCCGGCCCACCTGCTCTTGCCATCTCCTCACCAAGGTGGTCGATTGGTCTTTGAGCCATGTAAGCTTACCGACTTTGCCTTTCCAGCCATCTGCAGGACCCAGGTAGCCATGCGCTGCTCTGAGAGGGCTCGACCTGCCTTGGGCCAAATTCTAGTACTGGCTAGCAGAACAGGAGGCTCGGTCCCCTTGGTGGTCATCCTGGCTACTGGGGTGCCCAGAGTGCCCCTTCCCTCCCAGGGCTTCGTTTGAGGCTGGGCCAGGCCCCTCTGGGTCTGAGACTTGTGCTGTGTGAGGGGGGCTCTGTCCCACAGGTAGGCTGGCATAAGGACGCAGAGCATGCTGCTGGCTTGCTGGGGCTGAGGGGATACCATGCGTACCCTCCCCTCCAGAGGCCTCCAAGTGTCCAGCTTCCCTGTGAACATGGATTTCAGGCAGCTGAGGAGTGGGCTGCCAGCCCCTAGCCTGGACTGGCGGTGTCCTCCCACACCTGCTGTCCCCTCAGACCCCCTTCCTGCTCACCCTGAGGCTCTGGGATGTCTATATCCTGCAGGGTGAGCACATGCTCATAGCCATGGTGTACCACAGCCTTCAAGGTGCACAGAAATAAATCTACATGCACCCAAGGATGCCAGCGGGAGTAGGCAGGACAGACCCAGCCAGCCCAAGGACAGCACTCACACTGTCCACACGGCCCACTGCTCCAGCCCCAGGTGAGCAGTCAGGGAGGGAGGGAGGTGGGCCAGGCACAGTGGGCTGGGCAGGCCACCATGGGTCCTCCCAGACACTGAGCCCTCTCCCGACACAACATGCATAAAGGCAGGAGTGGGGCAGACACTTCCCTGGATGGGCCTCCCTCTGGCTGTGGCTTCCTGTGCACAGCTGGACCCCAGGGGTGGACATGGCTGGACCCTGCAGCTGCCCAGTGGGAGGTGTCTGGGGCAGGCACAGTGTGAAGGGACTGACCCCTCCCAAGGGAACCCTCCTGGCATGATGCCCATCCCTGTGCCTAGAATCTCTCCTGAGGCTGCCCCTGGATGGCCTGCAGTAGTTTCCACAGGACACGCTGTCATAGCCTGGGCCCTGGAGGACGAGGTGTTGAGACACCTTCAGGCCTCCACTGCACAGCTTCAAAGAATGAAGTGTGACCTGCCCCTACCCACCCCAGGTGGGCTCCAGCCCAAGGTACCCGCCTGATTCACCATCTGGGGCTGTAAACAGTAGGAAGTATCTGGGGTACCACCTGCCCTGCTACCTGGACCCCTGCCTTTCTCCTCCTCCTCTAAGAAGCTTCTGAAAACCAGGCTACCTGGGCCTCAGGACAGGTGCTGACATGAGTTTACCGGACATGCCTGAGAGATGGGGCAGAGGGATGTGGCCAGACCCTGCTGAGTCCCTCCCTGACACCCTCCAGCTCCTGCCCTCAAAGGCTCCTGAGAGCACAGGCGCCCTCAAACCCATCTATGTGAGCCGAGGCCCATGCCTGGGAGCAGAAACAGGACCTCAGGGGGTCAGGACAATGAGCCCTGAGCCAGAGAGTGGACAGAATCGATGTCCCAGACCCAGAGAGGATTCAGGCAAAGAAGCCCAGTGCCCAAGGGCATTCCACTCACTGTGGAGAGAGGTCCCGTGTTAGGTGGCAAGTGGGTTAGGTGACACTTAAGGCCTCCCCCACCTGAGTTCTGAATCAGGGCTGAAGCCTGGGGTGAGGGCTTGAGGCAGGGAGCCCCGACCCAGCCCCAACCCTGAGGGGCCCTCCCAGGAGTAGCCTGAGGTGCCAATAGCACCCATGCCCCAGGCTGCACACACCCTTCACTCTGGGATAGCTGGGGAGTCCCCAGTCTCAGGCCAGGGGGGCCTTTCAGGGACCACAGGGACACAGATCCACAGGGTACATCCCTGCAAGGGTCGGATGGGCTCGGTGGAGAAGCTGACCACATCTGCTTTCCTTCCAGGGAAACCTGGAGCTTCCCCAAAGCAGCCCTAGGCCTGGAATGAGTGTCCCCAGCATCCAGGCCTCTGCCCCCAGCCCAGCTGCAGCAGCCCATGGGGCAGCCCCCCAAAACAGGAACCTACTCCTCCACAACCCTAACCAGCGGCAGGAGTGGGCTTCTGTAGAGACCAGGGCCCTGGGTATCTCTCTGGGGGTCCCAGGACTCAGGGTCTGGCCAGACTGTCCCAGCCCAGGACAGGCCACAGGTGGCTTGCTGCTTACTCTGACAGAATTCACTCCCAAACCTCCCCATAGACCTCGATATTGGGGTCCAGGTTCCCATACTACTGCTTCCAGCAGGGATGCTGGACCCCTGTCCCTTCAACATCTGCCCTGGCCACCCCCAGGACCATGGGACAGATAGGGTCCTATAAACCCACTGGCGCCCCATCACCAAACTCTGATCAGCCCTCTGAAGACCAGATGCAGTGCCAAAGACACCCCCCCACACACAGTGGTCCATGTCCTACCCCCCTCAGGGGGCAGTGACCTGCACAGCCCTAAAGGAACCAGAACAGCACCCAGCAAGCTGCCTGCAACCCCAGACCATGGCCCAGCATGGGATGAGACCCCTGTGAAGATGCATCAGCCAAGATCCTGCAGCTTCTCATGGGGATGGTCTCATCTCAGTGGAGATGTGGCTCCTGGAAGAAGGGGCTCCCTGAGGGCTCGGTGACTTTGTGGGCTGTTTCAGGACAGGTCCTGGCTGAGTCTGCCCATGATGCTGGCCCTGAGCCGTGGCCTCCTCTGTGGGATGCCCCTTCTTGGGCAGGGCCTGGCTTGTGTGCCCTGCACGGACCCACCTGTGCCTCCTGCTGGGTGGGGGAGAGCTGGGTCCTCCCGGGGGAGCCAGAACTCTGGGCAGGGGAAGCTGCCAGGAATGTGGGGCAGGAGGGTCTCCAGCCTGGGGTCTCCCTATGCATCCTTACCCCATGGAGGGAGGACTGAAGGAACCAGTTGATGATGCAAATCCTGCTGGACACTCCCTGCTTGTCCTGATGGAAGGCGCAGAGGTGCTCAGGGCCACCTGGCTGCCCTGAAAACCTCCCTATTCCAGGCCCCTCTGCAGACTGTTTGACAAGGAGCAGAATACCCAGTGGTGGCTGGGGCTTCCCCCTGCCTGCCCCCTGCTCTGACACCCAGGTGGAAACACTTCCCTCAGCACTGCCCAGACTGACCTCAGTCCTGGTCCCAGTGCTCTGTCCCCTCCAGATGAAGGAAAAGGGAACCAACCTCCTGAGTCCCCAGCAGACCCATGTTCCAAGAAAGGTCCTGGCTGGGACTCAGCCTCTCACCAGCCCCTGGGGAGGCCCTCTCCCCTGACCCCATGGGACCAGAGCCTCTAGAAGGAGGCAAGGGAACCATTCACTTACCATGTGTTTTTTCATTTTGGGGAGCGCTTTCCTTATGAGATGTCTATCATGGGCTTGGAACCTCAGGAGTTTTGGAAACTCAGGTATATGGAATCCCGAAAAGCCCAATAAATCAGAGTGTGCTCCCAGTGAGGTGGTCATTCAGCTCTAGGAGTTGGGCTGTGGCAGGTACCCCCAGGAGACCAAGGCTTCCCCTGCTCCTACCCAGTGATCCCACCACGTGTCCTCAGCCTTGGGGAGGAGGGAGTGGGGACATGCCCTGGAGCCCTGGCTGGACTCGCTGTCCTGGGCTGAGGTTCCAGAAGGACAGGCCTGCCTTTGAGGCAGTGAGGAAAGACAATGGCACAGGGGAGGCTTTGTGGACCCAAGTGGGGGCCACGTGCTTGGCAGGGTGACAGGGGTGGGTGATGGGGGTGTATGGCCATCTCCTAGAGTCACGGTCAGGCTGGGGGACATAGAATAGGGAGACACTGCCATCTGGGCCTTGTCTGGCTGAGGGCTGGGAGGGCAGCCAGATGTGAGGCAGAAGAACAAGCAGGGAAGTAAGAATTGCCTGGACAAGGATGGGGCCAGAGGGCCGTGGCTCCAGGGTGCTGAGGACAGTTACAGGGAGGCTGAGGTGCCCTTCTCAGATGGGGAGAGGTGTCCAACTTTGGATGTGGGGGACCCTGGCCAGCCTCAGGCTTCTGTGGGACCCACCCCAGGATACTGTCTTGGAGGCTTAAAACAAGGTGGGGACAGAAGGCACTGTGGCTGTAAATCACAATCCTTGGGCCAGTGTGGCCATCACCCAGCCTGGCTACATGAAGGCCTGTGGGCAGCTGTCCCCCTACTATGCATGGCATGCATGGTCAACACCTGTGCCAATGTTCAGAAGCTATCTTTCTCACTGAGGAACATCAGCAGGATAGCATCAACTTGGCTCATGCCTTGGCAGTAATCTATCTCCTGCAAGAACCAAAGTCACCTTGGGAGGACCTCACCTGGGAGGGCAGAGGTCACCTGGGAGTGATGTCACCTGGGAGAGCTGACCTCACTGGAGAGGTCTGAGGTCATCTGGGAAACCTGAGGTTACACAAGAGGGCTGAAGTCACTTGGCCCTGGGGAATTTGGGATGCAGCCTCTGGGCATAAGGACTGCACAGGTCAGTGGGCATCTCCATTAACTAGGAGCTCTGGAGAGATCCCGCACCATTCAAGCTCATAAGGCTGGAAAAAGCAGGGTCAAGGATGGGTCTGGGCCTCCCTCCCATGTGCTGGGCCAAGGAGGCTGCTATGCCAGGCTCAGGGCAGTACCTACAAGGGCCAACTGGGGTGCCCTGACTGCTACGCACACAGGATCCTGCGCATCCTACAGGCAGATAAGATGTGGGCAGACTAGGGCTTGCCGGGATCCTGCCCATTTCTCCCCTTCTATTAATTTTCACTCCAGAATATGCTGGTCTGATTTCTGAAAATATAAATTTAAGGAATTTTGCTCATGCAACGTGTGGGGGCTGGAGCCTGTGTTTGCAGAGATGGCCAGCAGGGGAGAAACCAGGAAACCCAGGTCAGAGCCAATGTTGCAAAGTCAGATCAGCAGGTGGGCCAGTGGGCTCTTTGGAAGCAGGATGGTTAGTGGACTCCTCAAAATTGAAATGGGTTCCGAAGACGCCTTCCTCAAACAGTGTCTCCCTGCTGTTTTAGGCTGCAAATGTTTCAACTGCCCATTCTAGTTCTCTGTTAATCTATTTCTCTGGAGATGATATGCAACCTGATATGTCCATCTGACATGGTATTTCTTTGCCCACTCATGGTCACTATGGCTGTGAAGTGTGTCTTACACTCAGGTAAAGAAGATGTGACCACCTCACATGAAGTTTGTTTAACTATCCCAATTTTCATCCAAACTTTTCACCTTAGTCCCATCAACCCTTGCATGCCCATATCTTCCCAATCTAACCTTAGCCCCATTAAGATTTCATCAACAAGCTTTGGAATCACAGCGGACTGGGCTCGTGGGTCCCAAAAAGGTTGCTCCTCCCGACCTAGCCATTGTACACACACCCACATATGTACACAGGGCCTCGGGTCCCCAACCAGGTCTCAGGCCAGGAGATCCCGGCCTCTCTGTCAATCATTACCCTGATTAACCAGTCCAACCATGCCTTCTGGCTTTTAAAATTCCTCTAAACTGGGATAAATGGAGCAGACTTGCTTGGGGCGTTTTAAGGTGGGTCCCACCAGCCCACCCAAGCTTCTATAGTTCTGCAACAACAACTTTGTTTCAGCACCACTGATGTCAGCCACATTCATCCTCTTTTTCAATAACCATCTAAAAACTTCTACCCTGCTGGGATGAATTCCCTGACTCTCCCTTCTGTCTCTCCCATTTAGTCACTTTACTGTCTTTGGTATCAGTGAGACCCATATGGGGAAGTTGAGACAGCAAATCAAATAAGGCTTCTCAAACTGTTGTTTGATTTTGTGGAAGTAATGTCACATGGAACCCTCATGCAGAAGGTAAATTACAACATTTACCATAACCTGGGTAATTCAATGGGAGAATATCCCAATCATAAAGCCAGACCCACATAGTTTGCATATGAATCATGTTAGCAGTTTCATCTGGGGTGCTCCACTTGGCATTTATAGGTAGATTCAGGAAGTCCCCCTTAGCAGAGTAAACAGACCTTACAGTGGCTTTTACCCGGTCTACCAGGCTGGCTGTTCACTCAGGAATAACCTCCTGTGTGTCTGGGTCACATAAAGCCATCTGCAATTGTTCCATGGTAAGCTGTGGGCCCTGCATCAATCCAAACATGCTCTTCCACTCTGCAGCATTCAAAACCAAAGACACTGCCCCTAAATTAGTTACTTCAGAATCCATTTTAGGAACAGCTCCTCAGGAAACTGATGATATGATCCACAAAATGAGACAATTCCTTTACACTGTACCCCCTGATCTCAGTGGTTTCTTGGTTTTGTCCTCCCCCACACTGCCTACCTTCTTGGTGACCAGAGGTCTTAGAGGTACTTTCTGTTGCCCTGGCATAATTTCCCCCTTTGTGGGTGGCTTTGAGGTTCATGGCCTGAACTCAGACAGATCGATATCTGAATTTGGTCCAGCCCCAATGCCCAACTCAGTGCTGTTTTACTTTCATTTTAGCTATTACAGGTAGCAATAACCACGTTTTGTTTAGCATGTTTCTTGTTATTTTGCATTTCCTTACATATCCAGTGAGCCAACTCCTTAGGGGTCAGGTCTACCACCACTTCTCAATTCTACGGGTAACTTTTCCCTTTAGTCACTGATCACAGTACGGCTGCAGTTCCACATCACGGGTGACCAGGGAGCCATTCGAGGCTCAAAGTATTCTCATCCTCCACCTTTTCATCCTCACTCTTCCAAAGCCAAACGTTTCCGTGAGCCAAGACCATTCTAGCAAACCCCACTTTGCTGACACCAAAGGAGTGGAAAAAACACAAACTGTTTCCCCTCTGCTCTCAGAAGCTGCCCTCCTTGCCCCCCGAGTGCCCTGAGATGGGGCAAGGCCACCCCTGGGAGCAGGTCCTGGGAGGAACGTTTCAGGAAGGAGCAAGCTCAGGGCCAGGAGGCACCCGATGTCATCGGGGGGGACAGGCCCCTTGTACAGAGAAGGGGAAGGGGGATGGTCAGGGGTGTGGCTGCCTCATGATGGGACCTCATCCCCCAGGCCAGGAGCAGCAGGAGGCCTGAGCTGGGGGTGGCTTGGTCCTTGTCTATTTAACAGGAGTGGGGGGCAGGTAAGAGGGTGAAGGGTCTGAGGCCTGGAGGAGCCCTCGGGCCTGACCATCAGCAGGGGGCAGTCCTCGGAGGCCCTCTCACCAGGACTGCTGGACAAGTGGTGATGTGGGCTCTGCTGACCCTCCCTGCCTTTGGAAACAAGCAAGAGAAGGGGTTTGCTGCAGAAAAACTCCCTTTGCAGCCAGAAGCACTGACTGTTTTATGATTGCAGTTTGTGGCAGTGAGTCTTTTGTGTGTTTGTAGGCTGGTTCCTCCTCTTGGCCCAGCCCTACTGAAAAGGAGCAGGGCAAGATGTTCTCACCAGAAATAAACCAGAATGACCTAGACTTACATGGGAGCCAACACATTAAGAAACCATGTTATGCTCAGGAAGAGCTATGGCATCAAGTAAGGCCTTTGGAAGGACAGGTGTCCCAAGGGAGATAGGGAGGTCCCAGGGGAGAGGCAGAGGTCCCAGAGGAGGTAGTGACACTGCCATCGAGGACTCCCTTGGCACAGGGAGCAGCCAGCACCATGTTCTGAGCATCTACTGGGCACCAAGCCCTGGGCCAGGGACTGGGGCACGTGGGGCCAGATTCAGGTAGCTCCCAAGGAGAGTGACAGCAGCAAACACAATAATGCTGCATGGTGAAAAGTGTTCTCCATGACCAGCACGGACCTGGGGTATGGACATACCAGGAGGGTGTGAGGAGGAGGGACTCCTGGGTGTTCACATGTAAGCCCAGACCTACAGGGAGACAGAACGCTGGCCCAGTGAACAGCAAGGGGACAAGCAAGGGGTGGGGGCACAGGGGTAGAGAACTAGCTGCCTAGTGATGCAAGGGGGAGATGTTGAGGTGAGGCCAGGCAAGAGCTGCTGGGTGTGCACTGTGCCTTTCACAGACCCCAAGAGGTAGAGGGCAGGGCCTGGGGAAGATGGGGCCTGGGGAGGATGTGGAGCAAGAGGAACTCTCATCCTCTGCCGGTGGGAATGTAAAATGATACCGCCATTTTGGAAGAAATTTTGTCAGTTTCTTACAACCATAATGAAAATAAAAACTCATCAAACTGTACATCTGAAAGATGTGCGTTTCATTGTATGGACATTTTACTCCAACAATGTAGAAGCTGAGGAGCCCTGAAGACCTCACTGCTTATTTGGCGGATAATCACAAAGGGGCCTCAGTTTCTCAGACAAAATTAAACTAACAGCATCAGCACAAAACAAACAAAACACTCTTTTCTTTCATTCCTAGGCAGCAGGCCTCATTCTATGCGCTTCTGACCTATTCTACATACAACACAGTATCGCCAGCAATGATATTCTAGGCCATGTTCCCATATTGATCAGTGTGGGTGTCTCCTGGGGTGTCATAGCTTCTTTAAAATTCAGGATTCATGACCAACCAGGACTCAAGCTCACTGCTGTCACAGAGGTCCAAGCAAGGGGAGGGGGGTCTCTAATCTAAAACTGAGACGGAAAGGGGTAGGTATCCAGGTTCCTGGTCTCATGTGGATCTGACCACTGCTTTTTAGCACAAGAAAGGCCACCTTCCTCCTGGGGTTGCCACAGAACCTCATGAGCTTGGCAATATTGCAGGCTCCCCTTCTCAGTAGAAATACTTCACAAGCTACTGAAGTGCCAGATAGACATTACTGTTGTCATAAAATGAGTATGGATGCTGAAGATGCCAATTCTTAATCAGAAATTTAGCAGGGTGGTTCCCATTCATTCAGACCCTATAAGAGTACAACAGACAGGAAGGCAATTCCCGAGTTGTCTCCTCCCCATTCTGCCCCCACTTTCCAGAACATTCCCTCTGGGGAAAGCAGCAGAGACAACTCCACAGGCTGACCACAGTGGGGCCTCAGCCCAGCCATCCTATACCCTACAACCTGTGCAGTCAGGAAACGCCTGAGGGTGGAGGGGAATCCTGATTTTCCCTTAAAGAGAATTATTTTGGGGTTTTCTCCTGAACTGGCAGACTAACCTGCCGTAGGGACAATGTCCTATTCCCAGCATATTCCTGATTCTTAAATAGCCTATGAGATTTTCATGTCCTGGTCTAGTGTTTAGTACTTATCCATGCTTTGGACATTAATGTCCCTTATTGGAAAATTACTAGCCCCAAAGCTACAGAGGGAATTCCAGGTTTCTTGCAAGTTTTCAACGCTTTCCCATGTTATTCAAATGTTCCATTAGGAATGTCAGTCTATAAATTGCTCCAGTTACTTGCTTTCCAGTCTTGTGTATTTGACCTTTTTTGCTCCACCCTTGTTAACTGTCCCTCTTAATAAACTTTATTATCCCTTTTTATCAACCTCACAGGGGCTTGTGAACAAAGAAAAAATTTTTATTATCCTTTTTAATAAATTTATATTCTAGTATAAAGAAACCCGACAAAACAAAAAAATTAAAACAGGGAGGTAAAAGCATGAGGGGCTGGCTTACACACGTCATGAGTGTATGTGTGTACTCAACATGAGTGGGGCTAAAGAAGGGGTCCCCACTGGATAGCTTCTTCCACTTTTCTGAGGGATCTGGGGGAGAGGGGTTTGGGGAGATGCTGGAGTGACTATGCAGTTCTTCCCACATTACCTCAACTTTCTTTTTTCCTGCTTGATGCAGTGATCCCAAGACTAGGGATGTAACTTTGTGTACTGAAAGCAGGAATGATTCCTAAGCAATGTTAATGGGAAAAAACCCCACACTGTTAAATAAGTTAAAGAGGTTTATTTTGAGCTGACTGTGTGTGACAGTCTTGAAGTCTGTAGCACATGGCCTCAAGAGGTTCTGAGAAAATGTGCCCGAGGCTGCCAGGTTACAGTTTGGTTTTATACATTCATGAAGACAGGAATTACATGTAAAATGTAAATCAATACATGGAAGGTATACATTGGTTTGGCCTGAAAAGGTGGGACATTTTAAAGTGAGGACTTACAGGTGGGTTCCCAGATTCTTTGATTTGTAATTGTTTGAAGAAATGAAGCTTTGTCTAAAGGCTTGGAATGTTTTAAGTTAAGATAAGGAAGCCTGTTAATCAGAGACAAGCCACTGGTAGGACATATGGTGATCTGCTAAGTAAACTGATGGCCAGCAGGTGTGGTTTAACCATGTCTTGCAAGGCCTTAGGTCCTGTTTATGATTTAGTATCTTATTGTTACAATGAGTAACTCCAAAAGGGAACAGGAACAATGAGGCATGTCTGACCTCCCTGCTCCTCACGGCTGGCAACTCAGTTTTAAGGTTTTTCTGGGGTCCCCTTGGCCAAGAGGGTCCATTCAGTCAGCTAGGGGGCTTAAAATTTTTAGTTCATAGCAACAAACCATAACTAAATCTTTAAACTTCTATGTCAGTATTCCTAAAGAACTGGTAAGGGTGGATTATGCCTTCATCACATCTGGCAAAATTAGGGTGATATAGTGATTTGTGATCCTAATGTCTCAAAATAGAGTCACTTATGTCAAGTAGCATTAAGCCCACAGTGAAGTTGTTCACCCCTCAAAGCAATAAACATATATGTAATGAACTGAGGTGCTGACACCTGCTGTTGCCTGCTACCTGAGACCTGAAAGGAATAGATAGCAAGTGAAAGGTGGCTAGGATAACAAGAATGGACACACTTGTGGAAGACCATAAAAGCAGCAAGGACCTGACCTTGTCCAAGACACCTTCGGACTCTGAGGCCTTCTCCCAACTTGGCATCTGCTGCCAGAAGCTCTGCCAGAGAGAAACAGCGACTTCCCTGCCGACCAGCGTCCAAAGGACTTTTGGACTCACTTGTCTGTCAGCATGTTGGTCTTCCGAGCTATCCAGCCATCTCTGTGGTTCAGTTACCCCCGTTTTTATTACCGCCATGTGATAAATATTAATTACATGATTGATGGTGTGTGAATTTGAGCATATATAATTGGCTATTGAGACCTAGGCCACATAAATCTAATTGACACATCAATTGGCTTAGCCTGCAGCAGCCTAATGACTCAGGTGCTTTAAAAGCCACTAATTAGCATACCTCCAAGGAATAGTCAAGCAGGAGCTCGCTGGCCCAATTCAGGGTCACACGGAGTGAACATCTGCTTAATTACCAACCAACCAGAGGTCATTGCTCCCTGCCATTGAGCAGTTCAAAGGTGACTGGAATATGCAGACATTAGTGAACTTGCTCACTAGTTCACCTCCTCTCGGGATCTTACCTAGGACCCAGGGAATTGTGACTTACTGGAGTATTACAAATTTCACTTGCAAATTATACTTAAGAATTATACTAAATTACTATGTTGTGAGCCAGTCACAAAAAATTTAAACAAATTACAACTCCAGAACCCATATTAACATCAAGTGGAAACCAGTAGATGAATGTGTTAGGAAAAAATGTTCTGTGAAAGATCCATCTGATGTTGGCCTCATCACCCAACCTCAGGCATTGGCCCCACTAATTAACAGATGTAAGAAAAATGAAGTACAAATGAAGTATTGAAGTACTTCGGTAGCACTTGAAGTATTCAAGACTTTAAGTGCTATTGATTTCCATAGACAAAAAGGAAAGGTTTTAGCTAAGAAAACGTTTTTAAAATTATCCTGGAGAACGTGACCCTCATCTAGAGCACCCAGGAGATCATCATGACACCTGGAAAGCCTGGCCAGCAGTCACAGTGAAGGTTACACAGGGGCCTGATGGCAGAAGTATAATCTCTACTGAAAATAAGTTTTATATGAGACAAGAATTACAGAATATTTTTACGGCTTTTGCATGGGAGTCAAATCAGATGTACAATTTCTATATGACTTATAGGTTAATGGCAGTAAATCCATTATGCTTGCAGGCAATGAATTAGCACAAATGACTGGAATAACACATTGCTCCAAGATTAATGAGGAACTAATGGCTAGAGCACAAAATAACCAAGACATCTCTGACTTATTATGGGGATAGGTAACAGCAGTTTGGAGGAGACAAAATCCAAATGTGAATACTAGGTTTATCCAAACTAAAAAATGGAATACTTTAGAAGAAGCTGGTAAAATGGCTCAACAATATGGAACATTATTATTAGCTTATGGTGGGACAAGAATTTATAGAACACCAGGAGGAATTCCCATTGAAAATGACATTAGAAAATTCATATTAGCAGGTGATCCATCAGAGGAAAGATTAGCACCGTTTGGTAATATATCTCATGCTAAAACTATAGGAGAGGTGACAACCTGGAAAAGAAGCAGTTGTCTTTCACAGCACAATTTACTCAAAATTTCTTAAAAGCTAAAAATCCAAAATACCAAAACAAAAATAATTTTAGGAGATGGGCTTCAGATAAGTCATTTATTTCCAATCCTGATCTGAGGCCCAGAAGACAAATTTTTAAAATTTTCAACAGAGACCATTTTCAAGGTCCCAGACAAAATTTTCAAAACCAGCGACAGGATTTTCAAGGCCCTAGACTAAATAGACAAAATAGTTGGAACCAAGTACAAGACAAAGGAAATAGATGCAAAACAATAACCCATTTTCACAAAATAATCCATTTAGACAACAACCTAACTCATAGCAAGTGATTAGAGACACTAAACAATTCTTCCAACAAACACCCAGGTATCAAAACAGACAACCAAAGACAAACCCAAACAAAGGAGACAATATAATTCCTTCCTACAATGATGGGGAGATTGTCTCTCTCATGTAGAGCCTAAACAGGGGTACAATCGCCCCAACATTGCATTGGCCATTAATAAAGAAAATGCTACTAACATAGATAAAAATACTAATTTCTATACTTTTCTTATAGATTCTGGCTCTCAGCTTTCAATGCTCAAATTCATTTGCCCTCCTATGTCTAGTGACAACAATGATAAAAGTTGAAGGACTGAGTGGCTCTGTGGTAGGAATAGTAAGAACTAAACTTTATATTTTAAGACAACAGAAAACCTTTACAAATAACAATGAGTACAGGACCTTTATTGGAAAGCATTTTAGGAATGGATTTAATTCCTACTATAATCAGGACAGACAAATTAGGAGAAATAAAGTATAAATATCATTTAGCCTCAGTAGACACTATACCTGTTACCTTACCAAAACCATTCAAGGTAACTTTTATACCGTAATTCCCTTTGAAGAGAGGTCATAGTGAGATAAGACAAAAAGGTAATTAGTTGAAAGGAGAAAATAATTGACCCTACATTTTTTCCATACAATTCCCCAATCTGGCCAGTTTGGAAACCTGATGGATCATATAGAATAACAGTAGATTATAGACAACTCAATAAACACTTACCAGTAACGATGGGAACGTTGCCAGATGTAGACACAGTAATCAGTCAAGCTTCCACACATCCAGGAAAACATCATGTAGTTACCAATCTCTCTAATATGTTTTTTGCCATCCTTATTGATCAATAGGCAATATAACCTTTTTTACATGGCAAGAAAAACAATATCAATTCACTGGGCTACCACAAGGATACTTTAAATAGCCCCGTAATTGCACACAGTATGCTCACAAATCACCTAAATGATTTAAAACTTAATTCTCAGGTGATTTCTTATATTGATGACATTATATTGATCAACACAAAGAAAACTGGTAGAAGGCAAATTAACACTTATCAAATTTTTAACAGAAAAAGGAGGGACTGTAAACCTGGAGAAAGCACGAGGTTCAGACATATCAGTACAATTTTTAGTATCATTATGGTCCTCGGAAGGAAGACAGATGCTACTCCCATCACTAATAAGATTATAAGGCTCATGCCTGTAATCCTAGCACTCGGGGAGTTCGAAACCAGCTTGAACAAGAGCGAGACCCCGTCTCTACTAAAAATAGAAAAATTAGCCAGGCATGGTGTTGCGTGCCTGTAGTCCCAGCTACTTGGGAGGCTGAGGCAGGAGGATCACTTGAGCCCAGGAGTTTGAGATTGCAGTGAGCTATGATGATCCCACTGCACACTACCCAGGGCGACAGAGGAAAACTCTGTCTTAAAAAAAAAAAAGATTATAAATATAATATTAATATAACCCACTACTAAAGAAGAACTTCAAAGATTATTTGGACTTTTTGGATACTGGAGACAACACATACCACACTTAGGGATTGTTCTGCAACTTTTTTATAAGATAACTAGAAATCATCACAATTTCTAGAACAGAAACAAGCTTTTCAATATCTTAAAGATACTATTGGATAATTTCAGACTCTCATAAAGCCTATCGGGGCAGATAATTATAGATTAGAGGTGTTATACATCAGACACTATGCCTCTTGGTCATTTTGGACAAAACTTAATAGTAAATATATGCCCATTAGGTTCTTTCCAAAGAAATTTCCTTATTCTACATACAAGTATTCTACTTTAGAAAAACTGGCATGGGCAACTTATGAAGCCCTTTTGCATGCAAGAACCTGTTTACAGGCAAAGCAGTCAATATCAGAACTCAAATACCTATATTGCTGTGGGTGAAATTAACACCTGAAAGTACTGTAGGTGCAGCTATTGATGCAAAAACACTGACATGGAAATGGTACATTTAAGAGAGAGATGCGACACCTGATGGCCAGCCAGATGTCCTCACTGAAGATGTATCAGAACTTCTAATGGGAGACTTGCCTGAGATATCTCTGACAGAGGAACAAATCCAGGCTCTGACAGGGCAATGGGTTTCTTCCCATTGCTTCCTGGTCACCTGAAGTTTCAGATGCTTGGTTTACAGACAGATCAGCCTCCGTGGCATTAGGACACACTCTCTGCAAAGCAGCAGCTTTAAGGCCAGCTGATCACCTCGTACTGTCGGACCAAGGTGAGCATCTGAGTGCTCAGCATGCAGAGCTTGAGGCAGTTCTGTTAGCAATTAGAAAGTCAGTAGAGGAGAATCAGACTGATATACACATATACACTGATTTACAGGCAGTGGCCAATGGGATATCTCTATGGGCATCTAAATGGAAAATGAATGATCAGAAAATTAATGGATAACTTTCATGGTCTGTGGAACTATGGGAAGAATTAGAACAGGCTCCACACCATTTAAAGATATCTGTCACTCATGTATCACACCAAAAGGGAGATAATCCAGAGTCCAAATTTAATAATGGAGTAGACATTCTATATGCAGAATTACAATGAAGATAATGACTCTTGACAAGTCAAAAATAAAATAGATCCTGGAGCCCTGTTTGTTCTTCATGAGCATTTAGGACACCTGGGCATCAATGCCATGAACAATTGGCTCAAAAAGCACAACACAGAATTCAATACTAAAGACTTACAAGAATTAATAAATACATGCATCACATGTAAAACTGTTAAAACATAACACAAAAATTACCATCTAGTGATAAGACAAACCCACATATACTAACCACTTTTACTAATAGACTTCACAGGCCCTATACCTAAATCAAATGGTCATCAGTATTGTACAATAGTAGATAATCCTCAGGACTAGGATTAGTAATTCCATAACTTCATTCAGATGCAGGAAAACTACCTGTAAAACTTTTGATATTTGGGTGGCACTTTTTGGCCCTCCAGTAATTATAAAATCAGACAAAGGATCCTACTGTATAGCTTATGAAATACAGTTACATGCTAAAAATCTTGACATTCAATGGAATTTTCATTTACCATATAATCCCACTACAGCAGGCTACATTGAGAGATTTAATGGATTAATAAAACAGCAGCTCAAGTTATTAAGACCATGATTTAAAAGAATGGCATAATAAATTATGGGAAGCCTTAGTATTTATTAATAACATGGAGAGAGCAAATAGACCACCTCCTACTGAAATACTTAATATAATACAACCTGGACAGATTACATCTAATTTACCTGTAAGGAACTACAAATATATTACTAAAGGCAAGACACCTAGGAAAGTAGAAGCACTGGCATCCTCTAACCCAAACACTCAGTGCATAAGTGGAGGAGAGGGTGAATTATTGCAACTTAAGCTATCTTCTCTTCTCCTCTTAGGATGAAGGAACTACACCTAACTACAGTCAGAATGAACTGGTTGATTCACCGGATAATGAAATAGTTATAAAACATAGCATATAATTCCATAGCCCCTTTTATGATATTTATGTTGATGTCTACATCAATAAATTTTGTTATACTACTTCTTATGGGCCTCGTATGCCTACTTAAGCTTACTATAGATTATCTCTGTTTACATGCAGAACTTATGAAAAGATATCAGATTGATAGAGATGATGGAGATGGCAGCAGTTTCAACATCCACACCACCACAGATCAACCTCCGTCTTACACTGAAAATTCCCTAAGAACTTCAGGGCAGATCATGGATACCTCCTCAACTACACCATCTGCCCTCGCATCTGAGGAACATGTGGGTCCATGGTAAGCTTAACCCTGACACCTCCCACTTCACTACTTAATTCACAACTAACCTCCCCTGCTTCACCTGACCCTGCTGACGTTGTTAATAGTAGCTCTACTGAAGATATTTAGATCATTCTGTGGGAGCAAGACACAGTTGCCCCCCAGCACCCAGGAAAACTGGTGAAAAACAGCTTAGATTCTCCCATACCTTGGGAGAGCTCAGATGATGATATGTTGGCTGAGTTAGAAAAGAATGCAACTTTTTAAGAAAATGTTGACTTAACTTCTTCAGATTCCAGCGCATCCAGTTATCCTACACATATGATTACAAAACGTAATTTTTTTTCCCCTGGTGGCTCTCCACCTACTTCTCTCATTTTTTCTTCTTTTTCAAACTCTGAACCTGACATTTTTAAATTACAAAATGATTTAAGCTGGCTAGCGGAGATTGTGGAAGAAGGTTCATTCCTTACAAAGACAGCCCCATACAGTTTTGGATCAGGAGCTGCTTGTGTACTTCATGCTTCTTTTGAATCAACTGAAGGTATTATTACTGAAAATCTTGATTGTGCTCCAGGAATATTACCTTTAATGGTAACTTGGATGCAAAGAGGTAGAAATGCTAGAAAAACCTGGTATAGGCAACTCCCTATTGATCCAATAAACTGGGCAATCCCAATTTGTCAAGCTATTCAAAAGTACCTAGACAAAGACTGGAGATAATTTTCTTGCTTACAGTACTCTTTGCCTTTTTACTTGTATTTCAATTGGCAAACACTGAAATAATTACTAGACATAGAAGAGGTAATGATGATAACAACAACTCTCCCTCCTACAAATACTACTGCTGCTGAACCTACTTCTGAACTTACTATTACTTTTACTGAATCTTCTACTACTACATCTACTACTAAACCTTTTCAAATAACCAGTTTTAGGTTGTACTACTCTTTTCTATATCTTCTGGCTTTTGGGTTCATTGTGCATTTCTAAACCTCTTACTTTACTCTTCCTGAAATGCAGGCATCCAGGCTTAGCTGGGGCAGGTCCCACGTGGTCTGGGTGCATCCCTATCCTGTCATTGTCAGGTGTGCACAGAGCACCCACTGTGTACAGCTCCCATGCTGGGGTTACTGCACCCACACTCTTGGCACCACTGCTCTCACATTCTGTGTAAACCCTGCAAGATGGAGATGGGCCAGGCTGACCGACTCCCACCACAGCTGCCTCCTGGGACTCCTGCTATTCTTTCCACTCTCTGCACACTCCCACCACAGAAATATTGGTGTGGTTTTATTAATAAGAGATGGCCAAAATGCTGTGAAGCTCAATTTCTGGTATTTGCCTTGGTTCTCAGCCTTCACCTTTTCAACATCCAACAGCAGAGACCATACCTGATCTTGCATCTGAGAGGGGAATTGGAATTCCTTTGTCTACCTGTGGAGACATCTACAGACAGCAGAAGGCTCTGGTGAGACAGGCCACAGGGTGACTGTAGGGGGGATCAGAGCATGGGGATTCTGGAAGTTTCCAACATTTGGCTCTGTGGTTTCTCTGGAGAGGTTGGGTCTACCTGGAACTGGGCCTCATCTCCCACAATTAAGTGTGGACCAGAGCTCAGGGTTGTGAGCTTTGATCTTGACTTATTCCACCCTTTGGGGCCACTAGGAGGAGGCACCCCTAACCCTGACCTGTGGGTGGCCCAAGTGCTGGCATCACATTCTCTCCCAGCAAGTTGACCCTTGCAGGGATGAGCAGGAAAGCTGAGGACGGAGGCCTGTCGTCCCTCAGGGTCAGGACAGTGTGCCACCTGCTATCTGAGGCAGGCAGCATCAGGCCCCATTCACCCCAACTCTGCAGAGAATGGTCATGGCGGACCCTCACTCTTCACTTTGCCTTCTTGCTGCTCCTATATTTACTCCAAGTGTTAGGCATTTTTAGTCACTTGTTAGATCATCCGATATCCTGACATTTTTGCTGGAAAATGAGAAGTGACGAAGTTAGCTAAGCTGCCAGCCTTCCTACATTGGTCTTTGGATGCTGCATCTCTCATGCTTCGGGACCCTGATGTGACTGACTTGGAAGGAATCAGAAAAGGTGCAGCCCGGAACCAAGACCCTCTGAGCAGGTGAGTACCGAAGACCTGGCCTTGTGACCCCAGGACACACTGTTCTCGGGCCACAGTCCCCTCAGGCACTGGTTAGGTCCCAACCTCAAGGTGGGATTGTGGCTACTACCTGGCAGCAACCCCGAGCTGCACATGTGGTTCTCAAAACAACCCCTCAGGACAGAGGCCTGGGGTCAGTTTCAACAGAAACAATCCCCTCCCCCGCAAGTGACCATGAGTTGCTTCCACTCACCAACACCTGTGCCCATGTCTGGCCCTGTATGAGAACTGCCCAGGGCAGCGAGGATGCACTTGGGACCCCTACAGCCTCACACTCCCATGGCCCTCACAGGCTCTGACCCTCCAGCATCCACCTGCCTCTCCCTGCACCCTGGCCACTGACTCTGCCTATTCTGTGACTTCACCCCATCCTGTCCAGCCCAGAGGCTATGCCTGTCTCTTCAGCCACTCTCGTCCTCCTTTCCCCTTGCCCTCTGAGTGCGATCCCCTGGATCATGGCACCTGCCTTGAGACTGGAGTTTCAAACTGTGCTGCTGAGCACTGATGGGGAGATACCAGGGGCAATGAGTGGTGGCCGAGGGCCGTGCAGGTGGCTGGGATCTCCCTATGGTCACATCTCCAGCCTCAGCTGGCTCTCGGGGCTATCAGCCCTGAAGCCTCCTCCCTCCCACTGCAGCGGCCTCAGCACATGGCACATGACACATGACACATGACACACGGCACATGGCACACGATTCTCCTCCTCATACTTTCCTGCCCAACTCGGCCTCTCCCATCTGTCTTCCACCACAGTGTTGACCAAGCAAGCAGGGAGCAGAGTCCCCAGAGGGCACTGCAGAGGCCTTGGGGACTGAAACCAGTTTTATCTCATAGTTCCTGCAATGACCTGCTGCAGCTCTAAGACCGGTTTTACCCACTGCCATGACTCCCCAACCAAAATTTGCCAGCTCCCCAGAGCCTCACTAGTGCCAATAAGCTTTCTCAAAGAGCAATACACAGTATTTCTGTTTTTTATAAAACCCTCAACCTTCTCTCTGTTTTTCTGGATATACTGAAGACCACTTGGACTGTATGTATGCCCCGAATTGCAATTCTTTCTTCCTGAATAAAACATTAAATTGAGAGATTCGTCTCTACATTTTTATTCGACTTGGACAGCTGCAACCTCTGCCTGCCTCCATGGCCTTCCCCCTGAGATTCCCAGGCCCAGTGCCTGTCTTCACCCCCAGAGCCAAATCCCTGGCTGCCCCTTCTGCCCCTCCATATGGGGCTGCTCAGCTGGGCCCCTGGAGCCCTTCTGAACAAATGCCCACAGGCTAGGCCAGGTGCCCCCTTGCCCTGTGGCTGCACCCTGCAGAGCTGACTAGGGCAGCTCCCCCAGGGGAGAGGGCTGGACCCTCAGACTGCCACCTGCAGACCTAGAGACCACACTGCTGAGCACCTGGGGGTTTGGCCCAGCACCCAGCTCTGTCCCAGTGTTCCCTGTTGGGCCGCTCAGCTCGGGCCTAACGCTGAGCAGGGGCTGGGCCTCGAGAGGAGCTGGGAGCAAGTCCATCCTTGGGGATGAGGTTGGTCTGAGCCTGGGAGACATGTCCTGCCCCAGACAAAGGTGTTCCTGAAAATGGAACGCATACTGAGGTGAGGTTGGGGGGTGTCCCTACAATCCAGAGGGGGGTTTGGGGGGGTGGGACTGGCGCAAAGGCAGCTTCTCCCTCTCCTGTGTCCCAGGGGAGCCCAGGCCCTTGACCACCAGCACGGCATCAGAGGCAAGGCCCCGCCTGCCCCAGGGGACCAGCCTGATCCGGCTCCTATTTGGCAATGATGTCTGCTCATTTGTGGGCCACCAGGGACTCCACATCCCCCTTCATGTTCAACCTGTGAGACAAAAACAATCCAAAGATTACACTGCACCAGGAGCTTCAGAAAACACACTGACCTGCTCCCTCTGGGGCTCCCGAGTGAGCCTCATTCCACCCCCACCCCCAGGGCAAAGAGAGGTCCTTCCACTGGGGATTCTGGGGTGCGGGCTCCTGCCTGAGGACTTGAGACCCATTGCCCCCAAAGGACCTGAGACAGGCACACACCTGCCCCTGCATGACTAACGGAGTGTGTGAAGACCCTGTGACAGGCAGTCCTGGGCACAGAAGGCAGAGTGGGTTGGGGACCACAGGTATCCTTATCATCAGCCTCCTGGGAGCACTCATGGGCCAGGCAGGTACCCAGTTCTTTACAGGAAACAAGACATCTCACAGTGGCTCCATTCTGTTCACATCTGAGCTGACTGTGGTGAGTCACTCAGTGTACAGAATAACTACTGCCAGGCAGGAAGTTTCTGGTTTGGGAAAAAGGATGATATATTTGGCTCTAAAGTGGCCTCTGAGCTTATGGAGACCATGTCTTAAGCTGAAGGGACAATGGATTTCACAATTCTGAACTTTTCAATACAGGAAGGAGCTTTGTTTTCCCTGGTCATGGAAAAGGAACAAGTGAACTCTGGGGACGTGGTCCTGGAGAACACCCAGAGGGACTGTCTCACCCGGGAACATCCTAGGGGTAAGGGGAGGGTGATGCCTCTAGAGAACTGGACTGAGAGAGTGAGCCACAGAGTGTGAGCCCCTGTCCCCATACTCCAGCCACAGGACAGATGCTTGTGACCCTCTACGCATTACTCGGGGCTCCTTAGCATCCACAACTGCCCAAGGGAAGAGGGCCCCCTACCCTCGGCCTGGGGACTTCATGTCTTGGTGGGTACTGCAGTGATTGTCAGTGACAAGATGTGAAGTCAGAGTTGGCCAGATGCCCACCCCCAGGGATCCATCTCTGCCACAGATTTGGGTGAGGACACCCCTCTATCCCTACCCTCCATGTCTGCAGTCCAGGGAGGCCCTGTCATGGTGGCTCTTTCAGGGCCAGGCTCTCCCCTATCAGGGTCTGGAATCTTGGGAAGATCTTGAGTTTAGGGCAGGAGGCTGCAGAGGTCAGGGCTGAGTCCAACACAGCACAGGACAGGGCTGTGAGCACAGCCCAGGGTCACCTCCGGGTCCCGGGCCACTTACCTCCCCACTAACCCTCAGGCTTCTCTCCTGTCAATGGTCACATCAGGTCACATGAGGATGAATGAGATGACTCTACATGGTCAACACAGAACAGGCCCAGTGAGTGCAGCTGCCCAGAGCCCAGCACAGCCCATGTAGTTGCAACTGTCCCCAAATCAGCAAGAAGGGAAGAGAGTGGGCCACACTTACCTGAGTCTGATCAGTCAGCTGCGTGGAGATGTGCCTCTAGCATAGAAAAAGGACCTGGACACAGAGTAACTCACAGACACTGCTCTGTCTCTCCAATTGCTCCAAAACACAAGGGTGGGTGGGTGTCTGGCAACACTGACATTGTGGGGTTCCACTACCCCATCAACAATTGCACATTCTCCAGGTCAGCAGGTTCAGGGTCGGTGTCCTTCACCCCCTAAACTGTCAACATGTGTGAGTGCACGTGTTTGTGCCTGTGAACACGTGCGTGTATGTGCATGAACATGTGTGTGTGTGTGCCCCTTCTCCCACCAGGCCTGGCTGTTCCATCCATGAATGCACACAGGTCCTCATCATTGTCGTGCACAGGGCATCTGGCTGGCAGAGTGGCTGCAGGTGCTCCCCAATCTCTGCCACCCCTACCTGGCACTGTCCTGGGGATGTAGGGAGGGAGGGCAGTGGGCTGGCCCCCTCTCTGGGGGTGTGACCCAGGCAGTGTGTAAAGTGCCAGGTCTGCCTGGCAGGGCAGGAATGAACACGCCTTCCTCAGGGCCTCCTGGAAGTAGCTTTCCTGGGGTGCTGTAACTCGTTTTCCCCCACAGATGGAGGCTAACAGGCTCTAAGGACAAACCCCTGCCCAAGGTCACACAATGGCCAGCTGACAAGGCCACTGCTGACCAAGCCCCTGCTGATCAGGCCTTCACTGACCAGGCTTCTGCCAACCAGCCGTGAGGGGTGGAGGAAGCCCAGGAGGGAGACAGAGGACTCACCTCTCAGATGTCAGGTGTCTGGTCAGGCCTCTCTCGTTTCTACTCTCCACACGTGCGATCTGCTTTGGCACTGGAAATAAAACTGAAGGGATGTGGGGTTAACCTGTTCCTACAGCCCCTCTGTCCCGCAGAAGCCTTCCCAGGGCCCCAAGGATGCCCCCTCACCAGCTTCCTTCTGTTCTCAACCCTTTAACCTTTAACCTCACTCAGGCACAAGGGCTGTAACAGAGGGAATGGCCTGAGAAAATGGCAAAAATATTTTCTGTCTCTTTAAAACATCCTCCACTCCTTTTTGAGAACTAAAACCTGCATCTCTGCCTCAGGCCAGTGGTTGGGAGGGGCAGGGCAAGTCTGCTGTTATTGGTGCTACAGATGACGGCCCAGCCCTGACCTGGTAAAAGGAGGTCCTGGGTGGAGGTCGGGGCACAGTCTTCAGTGGAGATGGGACAATCAGAATCATCAACTGTAGTTGAAACAGTAAATGCCTGAAGCTGAGAACCCATCCTTTAAAAGCGCTGTATTTCTGCTTATTGGACGATGGCATTTCAGACAGGAGTCTCCATCCTCCCCTTTCCTAGCAAAGTAATAAAAGTTCTCTTTCCTCCTCCCTCTCCCACTTGTCCTCATTCTTCCCATTTGGCCTCGTGGACAACTGCCCAGCTTTTGGTAACAGGGACACATGTCCGTTGGGTCATACCCCTGCTCAGGACCCACCATCAGCTGCCCCATCCCGACAAGACTCTCCAAGGGCAGCGAAGCCTCCATCAATCCCACACAGCCACGTGGAAACCACCTCAATGTCCATCCAGGGATGAACAGATAAAGAAAATATGGTCTATCCGTACAATGGAACATTAGCCAGCCTTACAAAAGGAGGAAATCTTGTCGTGTGCAACAATATGGATGAACCTGGAGAACATTGGGCTTAGTGAGATAAGCCAGTCACAAAATGACAATGTATGATTCCACTCACACGGGTTACCTAAAATAGTCAAACTCAGAAAGTGGAACAGTGGTTACCAGGGGCTGGGGAAGCTGGAAATGGAGAGTTAACGTTCAAGGGGTATGAAATTTCAGTTATGGAAGATGAATAAGTTCTAGAAATCTGCTGCATGAAATATCATGCCTATAGTTAATAATACCGGACTGTACACTTTAAAATTTCTACTAACGTTAGGTGATATATATGTGTGTGTGTTTGTATGTATATATGTATATACAATTATTCCATTGTATGGATGTACCACAGTTTGTTTATCCATTCACCTGCTAAACAATATTTAGGTTGCTTCCAGATTTTGGCTATTATAACTGGATCTTCTGTAAGCATTTGTATACAGGTGTCTGTGTGGACATAGTTTTTATTTTTTTATGGTATATACCAAGAGTGGGATTGCTGGGTCATGTGGTAAGTGATATATCTAACTTTATAAAAAATTGCCAAACTGGTTTCCAGCATGGCTGTGCCATTTTGTTTTCCCATCAGCAATGTATTAGAGTTCCTGTTGCTCCACATCCTCATCAGCACTTGGAATTGTCAATCTTATTTTAGACATTCCACTAGGTTTGTAGTGGGATCTCATCATGGTTTCAGCTTGCAATTCCCTAATGATTCTAATGATCAAGGTGTGGAACACCTTGTCATGGCTTATTTGCCTGTTGTACACCTTCTGTGTTGAAGTTTGTGTCCCAGTGTTTGTCTCATTTTTGGAACTGAGTTTGTTTTCTTGTTTATTAACTGGGTTGTTTTTAATTGGATTTTTTTGAGTCTTTACATGTTCTGGGTATGAGTCATATATGTGATTTGAAAATATTTTCTCCAAGTCTGTAGCTTGCCTTTTCATTCTCTTAACAGTCTCTCAGAACACAAGGTTACGATCTTGATAAAATCCAATTTATTCTTTCCTTTTATGGATTTTGCTTTTAGTGTCATATCTATGAACTCTTTGCCTAACTCTAGGTTAGTAAGATTTTCTCCTATGATTTTTTCGAAAAGTTGTGTGTTTTTATATTTTACACTTAGATCTATGATCCATAACTGAGTTAATCGTTGTATATAAATTGGGGTTTTAGTTCAAGATTCATTTTTTTCTGAATATGAATGTCCAGTTGTTCCAATACTGTTGAAAAGACTACCCTTTCTCTATTGGATTGTTTTGCACCTTTGTCAATAATCAATTAGCCATATCGTGTGGGTTTCCGGTCTCTCCTTCCTCCTCCATTGATCCTTGTGCCTGTCCCTTCAGCAACATGTCAATGGAAAAGAAGCCAAACTCTGTAAAATAATTTAAAGAGGCTTATTCTAAGCCAAATTTGAGGACCATGACCCAGAGCCACACCCAAGAAGCCTTGAGCAAGTGAACTCACTGTGGCTGGCTTACAGTTTGGTTTTATATATTTCAGGGAGACAGGGATTACAGGAAAAGTCATAAATCAATACGTGGAAGGCATACATTGGTTCGGTCCAAAAAGGTGGGCCATCTCAAAGCTGGGGACTTACAAGTTATATGTGGGTTTAAAGACTCCTTGATTTGTAATTGGTTAAAAAATGAAGCTTTGTCTAAAGGCTTGGAATGTTTTTAGATAAGGAAGAAACAAGCCATCAGACATATATTTGTTGGGTAAATTGAGGACCTGCAGGTTTGTCTTGCATAGCCTCAGGCCTGTTAACGAGTTACAAAGGATATTATCTCCAAGAAGGGAGGCAGGGGGTAGGGGAGGCATGATGAGGCATGTCTGACCTCTCTCCTCATGGCAGGCAATTCAGTTTTAGAGTAACCTCTTGGCCAGGAGGGGGTCAATTCAGTCAGCCGGTGGGGGGGAGCCTTAAGATTTTATTTTAATTCACAAATACCACATTGGCTTGATGACTGTAACTCTAAAGTAAGTTTTAAAGTTGAGTAATGTGAATCCTGTTTCTTCTTTTTTCAAAATTGTTTATTATTCTACTTTTTCCATCTTAGAATATACATTTTAGAATCAGCTTGTCTACATCTACAAAAAGACATGCTGGAATTGTTATTGGAATTGCAATTTATCTATAGATAAATCTAAGAAGAACTGATATCTTTAATATGTTGAGTCTTCTAATCCAAGAATATGGTATGTCTCTTCATTTTTTTTTTTTTTTTGAGACAGTCTCCCTCTGTCACCCAGGCTAGAGTGCCATGGCATCAGTCTAGCTCACAGTAACCTCAAACTCCTGGGATCAAGCCATTCTCTTGCCTCAGCCTCCCAAGTAGCTAGGACTACAGGCATGCACCACCACGCCAAGCTAATTTTTTTCTATTTTTTGCAGAGATGGGGTCTCGCTCTTGTGCAGGCTGGTCTTGAACTCCTGACCTCAAGCAATCCTCCTGTCTCAGCCTCTCAGGCGTGAGCCACTGCACCCAGCCTAGAAAACTTTTGGAGGTGATGGATATAGTCACTATCTTGATTATAGTGATGGTTGGTTTCATAGGTGTTTATATATCAAATTGTGTCAAACTTACCAAATTGTACATTTTAAATCTGTACAGTCGACTGTCAATTGGACAATTAAAAATGGAGGGAAAAACTGTATATGAATGTATCTTCCCTGCATATCATGTACATAAGAAACTGAAACTAATTACTACAAGCACAGTATTCTGTATTGATTCTAACATGCAGGAAAAAACTCAACAAATAATAGAACTTAAAAGGGCCAGCATGTCCTCTTGTGGCTCTGACCAAGACTTATGCTACAAACTATGTCCAACAACTATGAAAGCAGTCCTGAAACCTTGTCTTGAACCTGTTGTTAGGCTTAACATCAACTTCATCATATTCATATTCTAAGACAATTATATCAGCATTACATAGGAGCCACTGACTGAGCTCACAAGGGCAGCAAAGCCTCTTTGTTGGGGGTAGAGGATGGAATTTAAAATTATTAAAGCCATATATGATAAACCCACGGCCAATATCATACTGAATGGGGAAAAACTGAAAGCATTCCCGCTTAAAACTGGAATCAGACAAGGTTGCCCACTATCTCCATTTCTATTCAACATAGTGCTGGAAGTCCTTGCCAGAGCAATCAGACAAGAGGGAGGAATCGGGGGTGTCCAAATGGGGGCAGAAGAGATCCAACTTTCACTCTTTGCTGACGATATGATAATAAAACCCCAAAGATCCAAGCAAGAGACTGCTGGTATTGATAAATGAATTCAGCAAAGTTTCAGGATACAAAATCAATGCACACTAATCAGTAGCCTTCATATACGCCAGTAACAGTCGAGCTGAGAAACAAATCAAAGACACAATACCTTTCACAATAGCACCAAAGAAAATTAAATATTTAGGAACGTATTTAACTAAGGAGGTGAGAGACCTATAGAGGGAGAACTATGAAACACTAAGAAAGGAAATTGCAGAGGATGTAAACAGATGGAAAACCCTACCATGCTCTTGGATAGGTAGAATTAACATTGTTAAAATGTCTCTACCACCTAAAGTCATTTACAGAATCAATGCGATCCCTGTCAAAATACCAACATCATTTTTTGCAGATCTAGAAAAAATAATTCTACGCTTCATGTGGAACGAGAGAAGACTCTGTCTAGCCAAAGCAATCTTAAGCAAAAAGAACAAATTGGGAGGCATCTATCTACCAGACTTCAAACTATACTACAAGGCTATAGTAACCAAAACACCATGGTACTGGCACAAGAACAGAGACACAGACCAATGGAACAGGACTGAGAACCCAGATATAAAACCATCCTCATACTGTCATCTGATCTTTGACAAAGTACACAAAAGCATACACTGGGGAAAAGAATCACTATTCAATAAATGGTGCTGGGAAAATTGGATAGCCACATGTAGAAGACTGAAACTAGACCCACACCTCTCACCTCACAAAAATCAACTCACAATGGATAACAGACTTAAACCTAAGACGTGAAACCATAAGAATTCTAGAAGAAACGTTGGAAAAACTCTTATGGACATTGGCATAGGCAAGGAATTTATGAAGAAGACCCCAAAGCAATCACAGCAGCAACAAAAATAAATAAATGGGACCTGATCAAATTAAAAAGCTTCTGCACAGCCAAGGAAACTATCACTAGAGTGAACAACCTACAGAATGGGAGAAAATATCTGCATGCTACACATCTGATAAAGGGCTGATAACCAGAATCTACACAGAACTTAGGAAAATCAACAAGAAAAAAATCAAACAACCCCATTTAAAAGTGGGCAAAGGTCATGAACAGAAACTTTTCAAAAGAAGACAGAATAATGGCCAGCAAACACATAAATAATTGCTCAACTTCTAATAAAGACATCTGCACTCGAATATTTATAGCAGCACAATTCACAATTGCAAAGATGTGGAAACAATGCAAGTGCCCATCAATCAATACATCAGTGTATTAATAAAATGTGGTATATGTATACCAGGGAGTACTACTCAGCCACAAAAAACTATGGTGAATTAACACATCTGGTATCATCCTGGATGGAGCTGGAGCCCAATTCTTCGAAGTAAAGTATCACAAGAATGGAAAAACAAGCACCACTGGTACTCACCATCAAATTGGTACTAACTGATCAATGCTTATGTCACACATGGCATTAATATTCATCAGGGGTTGGGCAGGGGGGAGGTGGGTGGAGGGGATGGGAAAACTCACACCTAATTGGTGCGAGGTGAACTGTCTGGGGGATATTCACGATTGTAGCTCTGACTTGGGCAGTGCATAGGCAATATATGAAACCAAAGTGTTTGTACCCCCACAATATTCTGAAATTAAAAAAAAAAAAAAGTACCAGTGTGGTAGCTGGCTATGCTACCAGGAATATGCAAAGTTGTAGAATAACATGGCATAAATTCCTGGGGAGCTTATTTTCCTCTATAGGAAGCAATTTAAAGTATTTTATATTAAAATAAATGTAACTGCATTATGGAGTGGCATGTAAAAAATTTGTATGATCTTTTAAGACAAAATATGAGCATTCAAAGAGAGTTTATGTGTATATTGGGTAATTTAAAATTATACTTCCATGCCTTTTATTGTTGTCTCCTATAAAGACTGTAAGTGGTACATTAGTAAAAAAATTTGAGAACAAAAATTGATCATTTTAAGTTGTCTCTTATTCTTTTGGTAGTTGATTATTCAGTATATCTTTGTGTACATGTGAAAATGCCCAGATTTATATAAGATTTCCATGACACAGATCTGAATCTTCTTCAAAGTAATTATCAAATTCAAACTATTGACTCTTTTAAAAAAAACCATATTGTATATGATAAATTATTTTGGATATATTTCCAGGACAGAATTTTAAATATAAAATAATTATTTCTGATGGACTGTCTCACATTTGTGGAGGCTTGCAGTCTGCTCAGGTAGCATATCCTCCCAGAGAATTAAAACATTATTAAAGATGTTCATTTAGTTTATATTCATTCTTTCATTATCACGTGTATCAGTTTAAACTGGGCATAATGAAATATTTTAGCATTATTTTCATTAGTAATAGAGGATAATATAAAACTCATAAATACAAAAATAACCAATTTTATATCTTCCAGAATAGTCCATCCTAATTTTTCCATTTTCCATCTATATAATCCAAATAGACTTTGACCCATAATTTTATACTGGATCTTAAAATAAAACCGTATTTGTTCAATATGTGTGACTGATTATAAACTCACTAAGGAGTTATTTACTCAGTGTGGGAATTCAGAGAGCAGAAGGCTGCAGAGGGAAAAGCAGATGTTTTTGAACAGATTATGAGGGGACAACAGTCACAGGACTGATTCCCACTTTAATTGACTGACACATATATTCTTACTTTAGGGGAAACTGCAACTAACTCTGGACTTTGGTTCACAGCATATGCTATATTGTCCACCAGCAAGTTCATATCCAGGAGAACTGCTCACTGCGGATGATTTTGTCTCCTGGCTAGTGCCATAATTTTGTCTTTCGTAGGCTACTCCAAAAATTCTGTAATGCTAATAGATTTCAGTAAAGTGGTGTGAATTAAATCCAGTGAATTCTGTGGGAGTAATTCATTTTTATTTTTATAAAATGATTTCCTTGGTCAAAAATAGTGTTTTATAGGATACCAGGAGTGTGAGTAAGGCATCACATCAGTGTGCAGGTGATAGTGCTGGCAGAGAAATTTATAGCAGAAAAGGAAAATTCATATAAAGAATGAGTGTCTATTTGAATGAGGACAAATTGTTGCCTTCCCAACAATAGAAAAAGAGCAAAGTGATTTGCTAAACCTCTCACCTCCACTGGGCAGGAATTATACAAGAAGTGCAGTAGTGCCGTGTACTGTTTGCAGGATAGGCACTCGCATTAGTGGTGGCTAGAATAGCTTTGACCAGGAGGAGTCCATGCTGTTTCATTCCTTCTACCGTGGCCACTATAATATACTCCCCAGAAGTGAGTCAGCCTTACCTCCTGATTATTCAGTGCCTCCTCTTCAGTGGATCCTTTTGGTGAACACTCAATTATATACAAATACCTTATGCATTGTCCCCGTTTTTAGAAATCCATCCACATAATTCTTCCCAACATGTCTTAGTCCCCAGTACTCAAGTCATACTCTTTTTAAGTCTTTGTTATCTCGTAAATCTATTAGCTATTGCTCAAAACTTAGCACAGATCCACATTTTTGTTCATTTAAAATAAAACAGTAGGCATATTGCTCACTAGTTGACTACTAGTAGGATTTACCTCAATAAATTCCAAAAAGTAGAGATAAAAAAAAAAAGAAAATGCACCATTAGAGATTTTAACAGACCTCCAAATATTTTATAGAAGAAGATCAAAAAAGTTCAGTAACGTACAGAGATTTCAACACCACAAATAAACCAAATGACCCAGTTGGTACTCAAAAAATATTACTTCCAAAAGCTGAAGAATATTCATTCTTTACAAGCACACATGGAATATTCACCAAAGTAGATAATATCTGGCCATAAAGCAAATCCTCCCCAAACTTCAACTGATTAAAATCATACAATCTGTCAAAAACTAATAGAATTAACTATATTAATTATAAGTCAATAACAAAGTGATAACTAGAAAATGTGAATGTTTAGAAATTAAACAACATATTTCATAATAAACACGTTTAAAAGACTAAAATACAAAATGATTCTTAGAAAATATTTTGAACTTGACGATAACGAAAATATATCATGTCAAAATTGTGCAATGCAGCTAAAACAGCACTTAGAAATTTATAGCTTTGTACACACATAATGAAAAAAATGGTATAAGCTACTAACTGGTATAAGTTTACACCAAGAACTGATATAAGCTACCAGTTCAAGAAGTTAGAAAAAAGTAAAGAAAATTAAACTCGGAGTATAAAGAAATAATAAAGATAAAAGCAGAATTCAATTATATAAAATGCATACATAGGAACCAGGAGACATGGGAAGTCAATGCAATGTGGCCAACTGAATGGGATCCTGGAACAGAAAAAGAACATCAGGTATCCACTGAGAAAATTTGAATAAACTGTGGATTTCAATTAATAGTAATGTAACAATATTGGCTCAATAACTAACAATTGTACCATATTAATGAAAGAGGTCAATAATAGGACAAACTGGATGACAAGGCATGTGAGAAACTCTGTACTATCTTCTTTAAATCTAATTTTTCTGTAAATCTAATACTGTTCTAAGCAGTAAGTCTTAAACTCTACTGTAAAAGAAAGCAAATGTACAATAGAGAAAAATCATCAAAGCCAAACACTGGTTGTTACAAAATGTTAATAAAATTTATAAAAATTCTTATAAAGACTTTATAAAAAACACAAAAAAAATTACCAATACCAGTAATCAGTAAGCAGTGGGAATTCCTAATATTTAAGAAATAATACTAATCTTCCACAAATTTATTCAGAGACTAGAAATTAAGAAATTAATCTCTAGGTCATGTTATGAAATTAGCATAACCTTGGTACCAAAACCACAAAAGGACATTAAATGACATTAACACGGACATTAAAAGAAAATTACAGGCCAAGTTTCTCTCATAAAAATATACGCAAACATCTTAAATACAATATTAACAATTCAAAGGCAGTGATACACAAAAGGGGCTGTGCACGGTAGCTCATGCCTGTAATTCCAGTGCTTTGGGAGGCCAAGATGGGAGGATTTCTTGAGGCCAGGAGTTCAAGACTAGCCTGGGTAACATAGTGAGATCCCCGTCTCTAAAAATATTTTTAAAAATTAGCCAGGCATAGTGGTGCACACCTGTAGCCCCAGCTACTTGGGAGGCTGAGGCAGGAGGATCGCTTGAGCCCAAGAGTTTGAGGTTGCATTGAGCTATGATGATGCCACTGCACTCTACCCAGGTGTCCAAGCGAGAAAAAAAAAAAAAAAGCTTATTTTCAGTAAAGAATATACTTCTGCCATCAGGCTGCTGTGAAACTTTCACTGCGACTGCTGGTGAGGCTTTCCAGGCATCATCATAACTGTTACCAAAAACTCGGCCACTTGTCCTCAAGGCCGCATCAGAAGAATGAGGACAAGTGGTTTGGGGAGGAAGAAAGAGAAATTTTATCACTTTGACGGTAAAGGAGGAAGATGGACATTCCTATCTGACATGCCATCGTCCTAATAATAAGCAGAAATACAGAGCTTTTAAAGGATGGGTTCTCAGCTTCAGGCAATTACTGTTCAACTACAGCTGAAGACAATCTTGTGACCTCCACCCAGGACCTCCCTTTACCAGGTCTGGGTGGAGCCATCTCCTGTAGCACAAATAACAAAAGACTTACCCTGCCCCTCCCAACCACTGGCCTGAGGCAGAGATGCAGGTTTTAGTTCTCAAAAAGGAGTGGAGGATGTTTTAAAGAGACAGAAAATATTTTTGCCATTTTCTCAGGCCATTCCCTCTGTTACATATTCCCCGCTGTCAATATTTCCCTTCCATATCTACGGGAGGAGGGGCAACGTAGTCATTGAGCTACTTCCTGCTGATTTGGGGCAATGTTTCAGATGGAAGGTTTATACTTACGTACGTCATTACAAAACTTTGGCAGTGTATTTACAAAAACAGATTACTAGGTGGAAAAAAGTCATAAGCAACAACTGTAACAGTGAGGACTGACAAGGCAAAATGGACTACCACCTTGTACACAATGTCTGATATAGGGCTGGGCTAGAAAGATACACAGGACCTCTGAGGGAAGAGCTATTAGTTATAGTTTGTAGCTGATCTGAGATGGTGGCTTCTGTAAATTCAGAATCATATACAGCACCGAACATGGTTTAGGATGACAAATACAGATCAACACAGAGGTGATAGCCCGAGGAAATCCTCACTAAGGAGTTGTCTCTCCATCCTATAGACAGAACAAATAATCAAGGAAAGATTAGCAAAAAAATCAACATTTTCATTTTTCCCTTTCCTTGAACAGTTATTTTATGTGGCCTAAAGGCTGGCCCCTCCGCTGGGGCTTGGGTCCTTTTCTTTTATGGGACACCTCTTTACTCTGGTATGAGGGACCCAAGGTTTTCATTTCTGATAATTTCAACGAGGTGTGAGCTGTCAGAGGCACTTCATAGGGTCTCTTTTACTTCTTTGTTTCCAACTGGGGCAGAGACCTGAAAGAGGCAAACTCATACACAGTGGTTAGTACCTGATCCAGTCATTTGGCATACTGCTTTACCTGTTTTTTACTCATGGTTATATAACCATATTTACCTCGGGGTGTTGGGAAGGGTCTCTCATAAACTATTTCTTAGGGACTTAACTTAAGCCAGTTTCTGAGGGCTATCTTTATCCAGAAGAGGGCAAGCGGTAATACCCTATCTCCCTTTCCTGTATCAATTTCAGGATGTATGTAATTTCTATTCTAGATGTAGGACTTTGCTTACTTGCTGGGTTATCTCTGATTCAAAACAGTGTTCGTTATCACTCTGCATGGAGAAGCGGAGCCCATGAACATCTTGACAACCTACAGGATCACTGAGTCCACTGTGTCCAGCTCCCTGGAGAAAAGTTTCACCAGTTTCCCACCGATGCTCCACTCGAAGAAGTTCATGGGTGACCACAGGACATTGTGCAGTAGATCCAGGTGTAGACCACAGGAAGCACCACCACCATGGAGTAGTCATCTTGTGAAATGCCCAGGGCTCCCTGGGCTCCTAGGTCCTTTTACAATGGGGCTGTCAGTCTAGAGACCGAGCCAATAGTTAGAAGCCAGGGTGGCAACAAGAAGGGGAGTCCCAGGACACAGGCAGCTTGACCTTCCCTGTCTGAGCCTCATCTGTCTCCCTTGGTTACCAGGTCCCTTCCTTCTTGGTCTCAGATTTCTGCAGCTTGGCCACGCTGCTGTGGTGCTTGTTGACATCCTCGCTGCAGAAGGAGGAGCTGCTGAGCTATCTTTACAACTGCCTGTCCACGGGGTCCATCACCAGCATGTCATTTTCCACCTTCTTGGCCTCTTTCCCTGGACTGCTGATGTCCATCAACCTGTCATCCTCCGAGGCTTGTTCCTGGTCCGTGCTGGCGTACATGCACAGGAACTCAGCAAAGGCCCTGTCCCAGGCCAGCAGCTCTTGGTAGGAGCCCATCTTGGAGCTTTAGACGCCCTCTCTGGGTAGGACAGGCCTCCACCCAGCCTGGAAAGCTATCTACTAATATCCAGTGAAACTGTCAGGCCTCGAAAGGGTTGGCCCCTACATGTTGGGCTCCCTGTGCAGCAGGTCACCTTTCTGTCCTTGGACCACCCTGAGCACATAAACAGTTTGTTGTACACAGGATCTTCCCAAATGAGGTCTCACCAAATCCATTAAGGCATGCACACCAACAGTCCATTGTAAACAGGGTTTTCCCAAAAAAGGTTCCCCAAATCCATTAAGGCATTACACCCCTAATGTGTGCATTCATGTAGGTGCCTCAGAAGAGGCCAAGCAAAACTTCAGGTAGGAGAATGAGTCCATGAGAATTCTGTCTCCATTTAGCTGTGCCATCCCAAATGGCAGGGTCCCAGTCTTTAGCTTTAAAGGGGATCTAAATCTAGCTGGGTATCAAGGCCCAGAGAACAGATTGCCTCCAGTGGTCTTCAGAGCAACTCTGCCAGTGGCCTGACTTCTTTTTGTCATGTTGGCCACCTGTTTGGGCTCAGCCACGGCCTGTGTTGAGGCCATTATTTCAGTGGCATACTTAATATTCTTATTTCCTGCTGTCAAGAGAACCCTTTTCTTTCAAATGGCACTATGAGCATGTATAATCATAAAAACATATTTCGAGTCTATATAAATGTTTACCTTTTTCTCTTAATAACTGCAACTCAGCTTCCTGGGCTGAAGTCCCAGGTGGCAGTGTCACTGCTGTGATCACTGCACATCCAGTCCCTCATCCATAAAGCTGTTCCACCAGTGAAAAGATCCCAATCTTGTTCTGGCATTGGCTGATGTGACAGATCCATCCTGCTATAATACAGCCTCCAGAACCTCTAAACAGTCATATTGGAAAGGCAAAAAGGTGGCAGGTCTGAGAATAGACACGGTCTTTAATAACAATTTATCAAGGAGGCCATCTTCTTATAATATCATTCAGCAGCTTTGAGAAGCATGCCCCTGGCCTTCGGATGCCTCTCGGCATCTGTACTTAGACTGTAAGGCTCATTCCTTTTTTCATATTATTTACAAGTCAGGCAAACCCAGAGTGGGGCAGTCATAGGCTATTCCCTTAAAGGTCACGTTCAAGAGCTTTACCATCAGTCTGAAGTCTGGGATCCAGACACCATTCCTAAGAACCCCAGATAAGTTAATACAAGTTTAAAAATCTGTCCAATTCCAGGCTTCACAAGTCCCCTGCTAAGCTTTCATCACATAAGACAGGAGAGCCCTTTTAAAACTCCGAACACAGTCTAACAGCACCGTAAAGCCACTCCAGTCCCAGGATCCTGTCATTTAAATGTTGCTGAATACTATTCAAGTTCTCCAGCTTGCCTATAGCTGCCTCACTGAGTGCTGGGCATGGCTGGTGGTGGGGACAGGGCTGTGGCCGGAGGAAAAGGGTCCCCCACCGGACCACTTCTGTCCATGCAGGTGGGAACCAATTGAATTGCCACTGTTAATCTTTGCCAGGGCTCTTGTGGGAAGGTAGGGGACTTCAGCCTCCTTCTTCATCATCTGAGTTCTGGACTTAAAAAAAAAACATTTTGTTCTCCTAGGGGCTTCTTGCTACCTGAGTCCTGACAGTGTTCTGTCCAATGTCCTTGATTTTTACAAAAAGCACAGTTTAAAGGATCCTTAGTTGGCACTGTTAACAGAACAACATATAGGTTTCAGTTTTTTGTTTTTTCGCTGGCATTATATATTTTCCACTGCCCTTCTTTGGCTAGGAATGTGTACTGTGGCCAAAATGAGTTTTCTGCTGGGTCTTAAAGGAAGAGACCATTCCCTCCTGAGTCATAACCTAGTGGGTGTGGGGCTGAAGAGTTCAAGTGGCGTCCTCCCCTGCTCCTTGCAGTGGCAGCGGTCGCTTGGGCTCAGGAGCAGCAGTTCCAGCAGGGTGACTGTGGCCACAGCATAGGCCTTGCTGGCGAATTGTGGGAGTGGCACATGCAGACCCCCGCATTGGTGGGCAGCGCACCGCTAGCAGGCCTTGCTCAGTGCCTCTGCTGGGAAGCTCAGACCACCCCCAAACCGCTGGTTGCTCTCTGCCCTTCACGACAATGGCTTCCCCAGGACTATACATTTGAGCTTGGCCTCAAATGAATTTTTTTTTAAAAAAAAAAGATTATTCCTAGATATAGTTTCTGCTTTTATTGTCAATGGGGAACTTTTTTTCTTCTCCATAGTTTCTAATTGTTGGTACATTGACTTTAGTAAGTAGAAAACCTATTTACCAATTATGCTGAATTTTGCTTACTAATTCTAATGATTTCCTTAGGTTTCCAAAAGAGATAGTACTGTTTGGAAATTATGGTAAATATACCTCTCCTTTCTCATCTTTTTGAAACTCAACTATATTAAAAAAAAAAAAAAGTACTACATGTATTAGCACCTCCAGGGCAATACTTAATTATGGTGGTGATCGTTGTCACCTTTTCCTTGTTTTTAACTTGAGTTAATGGAAGAATGTGAGAAAGGCTCACAGAGATCTGCATGCTTCTGTAGGATTCTGTGCAGCTTCTGTAGTCCTGCTCAGGTCCTCATACTCCCCCAGTTGCAGCAGTGCCCCCTGAATGCCTTAAGAGCAGCCTTCAGAACTTGGATTAGGAGGACTTGAGAACACAGCATACTTTCCAAGTGCCTCTTCCCAGGGCCAGGGCACCATACTTCAGAAGACCACGTTGTCCTGGTAATATCCTATCAGACTCAGCCCATACCTTCAGCAAAATTTACAAGAGGTCGCAGAGCTTCCTGTATTCCTATTAAAACATCCCTTACCAAACTGCCATACACCCCCAAGCAGGGATCCCTAAAGCTGCACATGTTCTTGGGTAGAGCCACCAAACCCAGACATGACACCACCCTTGATGTCAGAGCCAACCCACAAGTCTTGTCAAGGAGGGTGGGACTGGACCTGATTATTATCTTTCCCTAAGAACTCGTGAGAACTGGATGGGCCCTTGTCTCTCAGGTGGCCCTAGAAACTCAACACTCCCCTAATCTGATCACCAATCTCTTGCCAGCACCTCAACCCCTTCCACTATTTTCAGCAAAAACCTCTGTATTCTCAATTTATCCAAATTCTCCCTTCATTTTCTGTGTATGTATGTCAGCTAATTTCTTTTTTATCTCCTTCCCCTCCCCTACACTACCACCTATGGGAGTCCTTCATTCTGGTTATCCTGACCACTTAGGCCATGAGTTTCAGAACATCATGCAAAACTGATGGAACTAGAAGAGGAATGGACCCCGCCCCTGACAGTTTCAAGAGCTAATGAAGACCCTGGGGCAACGACTACATGTGGTCTTGGCTACACAGGACATAGTTGCTAAATTAGGTAAAAAACTGTTGTTAAAGAGCAAATATAAGAAATAGGGCATATTTTGGTATTGAGCAGCCAAAGTGGTAGAGTGTAGTAAACAGCTTTTTATCCTTATTTTCTATTTTTCAGAAATTCTTTCTTCCTGTTTTTGAAGAATTTTCCACTGTGTGAGTCTGGGTTGGGGCACTTCCTATTAAAGATGAGGGGCCAGACTTTCCCTCTCCCCCATCCTGGCCTTGGTGATGTAGGCATGTGACCTAGATACAGCAAATCACATATGCACACACAGAAAAATGCACATGTGTGCGTACACACAGCACACACACGGCACACTAAATCTTGCTGCCTCCCTCAGGGGCAGCTGGGAAGTGTTTCAGATGGTGGCCGTGGTGCCTGTTCGGTGAAACTGATGGCAATACAGCAGCAGCAAACGGGAGAGCCACAGGGAAATGGTGATGATAACCTGGCAGCACCAGGACCGTCCACACCAGACCCGCTGGAGCAGGCCGTGCTGGGCTCCTGTTGCCTTTGGTCCCACCTTGTTTCTCCAGCCTTCCCACTGACTCCGTGGGCTAATCCATGTCTTTCCAATAAATTCCTTTCTTGGTTTCAGTTAGTCAGTGTCAGCTCCTGTTGCCTGCAATTAGGAACTCCGAATGATATGCCCACTAACCCCACCGTGATGACCAATACCAGGGGGCGCCACTGTTATGAAATAAAAAACGGCAGCCCTAAAGTTACGCTGCACGGTGCCACGCATCTCATCTATGTGACAGCAAGAACTATGTATTAGTATGTATCTAAAGTACATAACACAGAATAGGAAGATAAAAAATATTTACTTAATTATGTATTTGGATAACAAAAAGAATTATTTTATAATCGCAGTACTTTAAACATGGGCTTCCTAGTCCCTTACATTTGTATTTAACTCCTTTTGGTCACTTACTACCCAAATAATCTTGAGCAGGTTGCTTAGCACCTCAAAATTGGGGTTAATAATGGCTTAATTACTCTCCTTCTGCATTTCATTTTCCTTGCCTGAAAAACAGGGACAATAATACCTACCACATTGGCTTGTTGTGAGTATGTAAAAGTAAAGTGACACAGCACGGTGTCTGGCACATAGGAGGCATCTGAGAAGTACTAATTTCTTTCCCAGCATTGATAACATAATCAATCTAGTCATTGCACATGAAAGCTCTTCACCAAAGTGAGACCATGTTCAATCAGCGCCATCAGTCTGGCTGTGCTGTACTCTGAAGCAATATGACCTTAGGATGCCTGTTCCAATGCTTCTGGCTTCCACACCCACAATGCTCATGCTGTCGCTTTCCACGTGGGTAAATCCACTGCAAGGAGAAGGGTCACACCGGGTGTCAATGAGAGAAAAGGACAAACATTTCAGTGGTAAACGCCTTTATGTGGAGACAGAGCTCAGCCTCCTGTACCTTCTCCCACCCAATCCACCCCAGCCGGCCATATTTCCACCTCTTGTTTACTCTGGGCTTTGATTTGAGAACCTAAATGTATTTGAAATAACTGGCAAATATTATCACTTTCTTATGTGTGAATATCAATTCTGGGCCCTCCTGACAGTAGCTGCCTGAATCACAGTGATTCCAGCTGGTCTAGAAACTTCTTTATAAGAGCCTTGATGGGTTAAAAAAAAAAAAGAGAAGAAAAAAGACACTTCTAATAGAGGAGAAGGGGCACCTAACCTACTGTGGGCAAGTCTGAGACATTTCCTCAGATATTAGAATTAACCTTCAATTTCTGATCAGTCTCACTGCTCTCCTGAATGAGAGATGTAACCACAAGAGCTAATGGGTGCGCTCATTCTCCATGAAGTCAGAGTCAGGATCCAACCTGGGCTTTGCTGTGCCATTATCTGGGACTTTGGGCAAAATGTCCACATTTCTAAACCTCTGTTTCATCTGTATAATGTGGGTGACGTCAACTGCATGTGGTGGTTTTGTACATTATGGGAGATAATATCAACAATGCATAGCTAAAGATAGCAATCTGGTTTTTTAATAGAAGAGGAAACAGCATCCGAGCTCTGGCTTGTCTCAGGTCTCAGGTAATAAGGGGCAGGCTGGGCTTATAGCTCCAAGTCCTATCAGCACCCCTTCCAACATTTCCTTAAGAAACACTGCTTGGTAGGCCACATAGGGCCATTTTACTGGCAACGTGAAGGAAAACAGAGCCAATTACCTGGCCCATCTGTGGGATCCCCCAAGCAAGTGATAGCAGCTCTTGAGGACGGGAAATTTATTTTCTTTATTCCACACGTAGACTCGCAAAGAGAGGTCATAGGAAGAGGTGATGACTCGGCTCGGGTCCTCGAAATGAAAAGTCAAATGAGGTGTGGATGTGGACTCCTTAAGGCGGAGAGCTGTGATGTGGGCAGTGGGCATCGTACTCACCACCCACATGGACGTGATGGGCCTCTGGTGGTCCTGGAAGGCTGCCAGCTGCAGGCCGTGCATGGTGAACAGCAGCAGCTTTGCATCTGAGACCAGCAGGATCACCTGAGAGCCATGACCCTTCATGAGGTGAGGAGGCATTATGGTGTCTGGCAAGAGGAAATTGGCGATCTGTGGTACTTTTTGAATAAAAACACACAGGTTGGCTTCTCTGGAATAGACATATGCCTCTCATAAGCTGATGTGGTTCACCGAAAACAGTAACAGCTTTGTAGTTAGACCTGCAGTCTAGTCCTGACCCATGCATTACTCCCCTGGATCTCCAGTTCGTCAGCTATAAGATACTGACCATGATGCCACACTTGCAGGGTGTTGTAAAGATGCAACGAATATGCTCATGGCAGTGCCTAGCACACAGTACCACTCAGGGAACGGGGCTCCCTTCCTGCTACCCTTTCCCTTCCATGGCAGGGTGATATAAGAAATGGCCACATAAGAACTATGACATTTATGACATCTGCCAAAAACTATTATTGAAGATACTATCCTTTATACTATATGGCATTTCTTTTTTTACCAGGAAAAAAATTACCTCTCGTGAAGAATTCATGCATTTTCTCACATCAGACAAGGGGTTATATTACACATCCTGTTTTCCCTTTTTTCCTCGGCTGCCAGGAAGCTCAGAGTAAAATTTATGGTCAAACAATGATATGAAAACAAATAAACATAATACAAAAGAAAAAACGCTAAGGACCATAGGGAAGGCCTGTCAGAGTGATGTGGGGTTTGGGAAATAGAGAAGGAGATATGGTGGAGAAGACTATGGGTTTCACTTTCCTACTGGACTAGGAGTTCCTTGGGGATGAGATACTTATGGCTATGATTCATCTTTGTATGCAGTTAGTACTGAGAACAGGGCCTCTGATGTAGTCAGAAGAGAGGCAGGAATGAATAGAAGCAGGAAGATCAGCAGGAGAGCAGAGACTGGAGTGGACAGTATTTAATGTCTGAATCCCAGGGTTGCACTGAGGGCCCAACACCTAGCATGTGCTCACTCAACCAATACGTAAAATAACAAATAGCAAAACCTTTGTTGGGATACTATACCATTATATTTCACTAAGAGGGAAAAAAAAGTGTCCCCAAGGAAATGTAAGAAACCTACGCTGGAAACACCATACTGCAGTGGTAGTGACATGCAGACCTGCCGATGCCAGCAGAGGGACACTTACCCAGAATGTTCACGCTATCCCTGGGCTTTTTGGCCTCTAACTCATAGGTAGTGACAACCTGCTGCACACTACTTTCTTTTCTATGCATCACAATCAGCCTGGCTGCCTCTTCCGGGGCCCAGCAGCTTCTGGAACTCAGCCAGATAGGGAGGGTAGTAGACACAGGAGGCTTCTCTTCAAGCGGGTACAGCAAGGAGTGAGTGTAGAACACCTGGAGAAATAACCCTGCACAGTCACATTGCGGGTGAGGAACGGGGCTTCTCACACGGAGGAGTACTCGGAAACACTGCCTATCCCTGCCCCCATTGGGGCCTGGCTGGGGATGCTGGCTCTGCCCCAACACCCACACCCACACTTGTTCTATGGGGCCTTACAGGGTAGCCTGTGCCACCTTTGGATCCTCTTTTCCAGACTACACACAGACCTGGGGCTTTTCGAGGCTAATCCCAGCCCACATCTGACCCCGCTGGAAACATCTTGGCACTGTGATGGATGAATCAAATAAACCGTGCTTCTGTTTTTGACAACTGTGGCCACTGTTTTGCTATTGCCTCCAATGTCTTCCAGTGCATCCCTTTCCTATCTCTTTAAGCCTCCCCTAGAACCATAGGACTGCATTTTCAGAGGGTCCTGGTGGCCCCGCCTGTGGCCTATCTGCACCCAGCTGCTCTTCTCTGACCACCTGCCTACCTGGCTACTAGGTCCCAGGGCTCCCGGTCCCTTCCTGCACTGTGACACCTCTCTTTTTCTCTCTCTCTGTCCATCACCAGTGGTCTGCTTTTTACTTTGGTCTAATTTCTTAATTCGGGCCCTGGCACTCAAAAGGTGCCTCATCTCCAGCAAATGACTGGACGTCTCTGTGCCTGTGAATTGTCAGGACTGTCCATGACTCAGGGTGTCAGAGGACGGCTGGGCTCCCACTCAAATGACTGCAACACAGGAGGCACCGCAAAGCCCTGTTGCCTTCCTGATTCAGGCACGAGAGGCTCCTCTGTGGCTGACCTGATGACCTTCACTATATTCTCACTGAAGCTCTGTCCTCAGGTCACCAAATGGCTCCTGAACATTTCTTCCAAGGTGTCCCTAAGGTCCTCAACCTATTCAAAACTGAGGCCAGAGCCCTGGCCACTTCCAGCTCACAGGTAATGCAGCAGCCTGGGAAGAGCAGAGAGGCTCCAGGAGAAGGAACCCTGAGGACAGATGCTAGCACTGCCACTGACTGAGCAGTAGCCTTTGCCAAAGAGTGGATGTTTTTGTTGGGAACAGACCCCCATGAGGAGCAGAATGTGGCTCTCACTGAGCAACTCTCGACCAGGGCCCACTCCTGCCTGGCTGGGGGGTTGGTGCTATGTGAGGAGCAGCTCTCCAGCATGCAGCCCACACCCTGGGCTGCCTCACACCACACCAGGCCCCCGGGGGAGAGGGCTCAGCAGACACTGACCTTCGGGCCCAGGTCTGAGTTCCCTGTCGATGCAAACACCCACCGTCGGTCAGGAGAGCAGGTGAGGCTCACAGGGTTGTTGGGAAACACAGGCACTTTGGAGACCAGTTGCAGCTGAGGCACTGTCAGCGTGTAAAGGTTCCCTTCAGCACAAGATGCCTGGAGCAGAAAATGAATGAAACAAAAATTAGCTGGGTGTGGTGGCGTGGGCCTGTAGTCTCAGCTACTCTGGGGGGCTGAGACAGGAGGATCACCTGAGTCCAGGAGTTTGAGGTTGCAGTGAGCTATGATGACGCCACTGCACTCTAGCCCTGGCAACAGAGACCCTGTCTCAAAATAAATAAATAAAGCCAACAAATGAAATAGTACAAGCCTAATATAAAAAGGAAGATGGAGACTAAGGGTGCTACAAAAAGTATTAAGATAAAGATAACCACTACAACAAACATACAAGGCGTTTCTAAGTAACAAAAGGTATAACCAGTCCCCCACAGCATATACACAGAAAAGGGAAGAAAACAGACACAGAGAAAGGAACCCAGTAAACAAGCCACAACACACAGTCACCATAACATAAAATAAAACACAAGGTTGAGATCAAACACATAAGTATTATCAACCAACGGAAATGGCTAATTCACTTATAAATCAAGCCATTTAACAACAACAAAAAAATTTTCAGATTGATTAACAACAACAACAAAAATCCCCACAACTCTAATGCTATATTCAAGAGACCCATTCAAAACAGAAAGGCCAAACGGGAAGGAAGGGGTAAAGTTGCATCAGGCAAATGTGAACAATTAGAAAGCAGATGTATGATCCTGATAGCAGAAAAGGTAGGCCCAAAGCATGAAATGAAACCAAAGACACTTTACCATGTTTAAGGCTGTAATTCACAAGGAAGATATAATAGTTATGAACACCTATAAATCAGAGAAATACCTCGATCACCTTTAAAAAAAAAAGACAAAAGGAGAAATAGAGTGAAATAAATCAATAACTAATATATATATTTATTACTAATTATCATTATTAAATAAAAATAATAATGATAATAATACTGTTCTCAGTCTAAGGTCAAGCAGACAAAAAACAAATAAAGATAAGACCTAAACAATATAATGAATAATGATTATCTTTGGACCTTTGTGTCCCAATAACAAAGAATACACCTGCTTTGCAAGCGCAACATGGGGTAGTCACAAAATTGAATATATAGTACAGTTACATAGAAACCTCAGTAAGTTCTAAGGTAGAGGAATACAAGCAACATTCTCTGATCATGACATAAAACTAGAAATCAGTGACTATTAAAAAACCAAAATAGACAAGGCACTAGCTATTTATAGAAAAAACGGGAGAATGTACATATACACAAAAAATGACAAGGGGGAAACAAGCATTGAAACGGAAAATTTAAAGAAAAAATCGAGACTATTTTAGACAATGGCATGCATAAAAAACTGATAATTGAGATATACTGGATAATTTCCTAGGAAAATACAATATATCAAAATTGATACCAGCAGAGACAAAAGCTTAAGCAGACCATCCAATTTCCATAGAAGACAAAGAGAAAACTGTTTAAAAACTACCCCACAAAAAACCATCCAGTACCAGATGATGTGAAAGATGAATTCTATCAAACTTAGAAAAACCAAATAATCTCAATGCAACTGAAATTGTTCCAGGGCATTAAAAAAAGAAAGAAAGAAATATGGTCAAATTCCTTTTATGAATAAAGTAAAGCATTTATATGTAAACATGATAAAGCACAAAAACAATAAACTACAGACTAATCTCACTTATACAGATCCATAATCCCAATAAAATATCAACATTTAGAATGCATCAGCACATTAAAAAGAAATGTATGGATGATTTAATATTTTAAAAATCCAATAAGTCACTCTAACAACAGACCTATGGAGAAAAATCCTGTAATTTTATCTCTATGCTGAAAAGCCTTGACAATTAACAACACATTAATCCTGATTTTTAAAAACTAATAATAAAATGGGCATTGATGGTTATTTCATGAACATCATTCCTGAAGCCAGCACCTCCACAATGGGAAAGCACTAAAGGCAACCCTACTAAGGTCAGCAACAAGGAAAAAGGCCACTAATGCCACTACTAGTTAGTGCTGGATTGGAGGTATTAGCCAGTGCAATCAGAGCAAAGAAACAATGGGATGCCAAGACTTGGAAAAAATAAACTATGGATAATACAGTATTTACCTGAAAAACCCAAGAGAAGCAATGATAAAATAAAAAAGAATTCAATAAGAGCACAGGATATAAAATTAACATCAACAGTCTTCATTTAACAAACAATACTCAAAAAACATAACGGAACAGAAAATACTCCTACATAGCAATAGCAACAAATCATAAAATATTTTGGAATAAATTTTACAACAAGAAATGTGCAAAACTTATCTGAGGAAAACTTTAAAACATTTCTGAAGAACATAAAAGCACACTTGCACCATTGGAAATACATCATTTATTCTTGGACAGATTGACTCAATATCATAACGATGTCCATCCTCTCCATGTTAACATTTAAGCTGAACATGATCCCAGTGAAAATAACATTTCCTTTCCTGGACACAGAAAAGTTGATTCTAAGGCTCATATGGAACAGTAAACCTATGATATTAAAACCATGATCCAGTTTCAGAACATTTCCATTATCCCAAAAAGTTTCTTCATATCTCTTTATAAAAGTTAATCCATCCTGTCTCCAGCTCCAGGGACCACTGATCTGTTGACACTGTAGATTCGTTTTGTCTGCACTAGAATTTCACATAAGTATAGTTTGTTTCTTTTCCTTGATGAGTGGTGTTCCATTGTATACATTAATCACTTTAAAAAATCTACCTGTCTGTTGATGAACATGTAGGTTGCTTCCAGTTTGGGGCAAGCACCACTCATTCATGTACAAGGTTTTTTGTGGAAAGAAGTTCTAATATCTCATAAGTAAATTCCTAAAAGGAATTGCTGGATCATATGGTAAGTGTATGTTAAGATTAAAGTAACTATCAAACTAAAAAAATAAATAAATGTCAAGCTATTCACATTGTTGCAAATACATTTTTAATTTCAGCTATTTGGGTTGAAATGTTGTAGTATGTTGCTGTGATTTTAATTTGCATTTTGCTGATGACTAATGACTCAGAACATCTTTTCATGTGCTAATGGCCATGTGTGTATTTCCTTTTGTGAGGTGTTTAAACCTTTTGCCTATTTTAAAAATCACTGTCTCCTTTTCAATGAGAGATAAGGGTTCTTTATATATTCTAGACACAAGTCCTTTGTTACATTTACATATTACAAATATTTTCTTCTAGTCTGAGGTTTGTCTTTTTTTTAAATGATGTCTTTCAAAGAGCAAAAGTTTTGAATTTAAAGTCCAGTTTATCCATTTTTTACTTACACAATTAGTGCTTTTTGTATCCTAAGAGAACTTTACCTAACTTTAGCTACCTATGATAATTTTCTACTAATCACCAAAAAAACACTAGAATTAATAAGTGAATGTACCAAGGTTGCTGGATATCAGGTCAATATACAAAAATCAATTATATTTCCATACATATTATACAGAAATGATTTCTATGTACGCTGTATATAGTATATATAGCAATTTCTCTATATACTAAATACAAAACTATACATTTCCATATATGCTATTATTTATATATTTCTATATATGTTGTATATTAACAAAATAAAACTAAAAAATTAAATTTTAAAACAATGATATTTAAAATAGTAGAAAAATACTCATAAGGCCAGGCACAGTGGCTCAAACCTGTATACCTAGCCCTTGGGGAGGCTGAGGCAGGAGGATCACTTGAGGCCAGGAGTTTGAGACCAGCCTGAGCATGAGTGAGACCCTGTCTCTACAAAAAATACAAAAACTAGCCAGGCATGGTGGTGCACACCTATAGTCCCAGCTACTCAGGAGGCTGAGGCAGGAGGATGGCTTGAGCACAGGAGTTTGAGATTGCAGCAAGCTATGATGAGCTACTGCACTCTAGCCTCTCTGGCCTCAGGCAACAGAGAAAGAACCTATCTCAAAAAAAAAAAAAACAAACAAAAAAAACCAACTAATGAATAATTTTAAGAGAATATGTGCAAGCCCTGTTCATTTAAAAGTTCATTTAAAAAACTTTGTTGAGAGAAATACATGAAGACCTATATAAATTGAGACAAATATATTATATTTGTGGCTTATAGTACTAAACATTAGGGTATCAGTGATCTCCAAATCAATCGTTAGATTCAATGCAATCAGAAGCAGTCTGGTAGAAACTGACAAGCTGATTTGAAAATTTTATGGAAACGCATATATTTTTGAAAAAAAGCAAATGGAGGTCACAATACACTATAAATCTGCAGCAAACAGACACTGTGTTACGGTCATTAAGGATAGACATATACAGCGATAGAAATTGATCTATACATAACATGGTCAGTAAAATTTTTGACAAAGGTCCAAATTCCACGAGGAAAAGAACAGCCTCTCCTTCAAATTCTGGATATCCATTTGGAAAAAAATGAACCTCAACCCTTACCATACACCATAAATAAAATTTAGCCACAGACCTAAATGTAGAGCTTCTAAAATAATCTGTGGGTCAAAGAAGAAATCATACAAAGCTGAAGTCGAGGTGTCAGAATGTTGGGCTCTTGCCAGAAAACTCTGGGGAAGATTCCTCTTCCAAGCTCATTAAGGTAGTTGTAGAAGGGAGGTTTCCTGCTTGCTGCAGGCCAAGGATTACTCTTGGTGTCTAGGCTGCCTTAGGTCATTGCCACTGGCCTTCTCACAGGCTCTTCCATAACATCACAGCCAGCAGTGGATTCACACTGACTACTGACTATCTCTCAGGCTGCAAATCTGACTTCCTCTTCCACAAGCAGCCAGAGAAGACATTCTGCCTTTAAAGGGATCAATCGTGTAATTACACTTGGGTCCACCAGAGCCATATATCAGAAATTTCTCATAATGTTTACAGATTTAACCATTTCTTCTCGTAATTATATAAATTTTGCTCTCTATATTTTTAGGCCATATTTTGAAGTGCATCCAAAAGTAGATTATTATATCTTCCTAGGAGGTTAGAAATTAGATTGCTGTATCTTCCTGGGATGTTAACCGAATTATTATGAAATGTCCCCTAATATCTAGTAATGCTTTTTATCCTAAAGTTTTCTTTGCCTAATGTTAGTAGCTGTATCAGTTTTCTTTTGGTTAGCATCTCCAGGATACTAACTAATGGATTTTTTTCCATCCTTTTAATTCTAATCTTCCTTAAGTGTTATGTTTTACATGAATCTTGTATTCATTTCCTAGGGCTACTATAACAAAGTACCACAAACTGGGTAGCTTAAAACAACAAAATGTATTCTCTTATGGTTCTGGAAACCTAAAGTCTAAAATCAAGGTGTCAGCAGAGATGCACCCCCTCTGAAGGCAGTGGGCTTTCCCTGGCCATGGCAGCTTTAGTCCAATCTCTGCCTCCGTCTTCACATGGCCTTCTTCCCTATATGTCTTTGTGTCTTCTCTTCTTGTAAGGACACCAGCCATTGGATTTAGGGCCCAACCTAAATCCAGGATCACTGTATCTTGAGATCCTTTACTAAATACATCTGCAAATATCCCATTTCTAAATAAGGTCACATTCTGAGGTTCCAGGTGAACATGAACTTTTAGTAGGACATTATGCAACCCACCACACATCTCTTATGTTGCCTTTTAAAAATCTAGTTTATGGTCTGATCGTGACCATAAAAAAAAGAGAAAAAAAAAATCTAGTTTAAAATCTTTGCCTTTTAAGTGGTATATTTAGACCATTTACATTTAATTAATTACTGATATAATGTGGGTTTATATATACCTTCATATTATAGGACTTCAATTAATTCTGTTTTATGTTCCATTTCATGCTTTTCTGGACTTCTTTAGGATTATTTTTTTTTGTTTTACCATTCTGTAATAGAGTCTGATTCCATTTTTGATGTTTGACTGCTGACAGCTTCCAAGCCCTATGCTTCTCCCTCCCACTTCTGCCTTTGGGCAGGCTGATAAGAAAGCCCACACTGTCCCTCTTTTGGCACCAATGGGGAAGTTCAAGTCACACAAACCCTGGCCCATGCAGAAGAACCCACCTTGGTCTCATCTCCTAATCGTTACAAAAGCCAAGCCAGGCACAGTGGCATGCACCTGTAGTCCCAGCCACTTGGGAGGCTGAGGTGGAAGGATTGTGTGAGACCAGGAGTTTGAGGCTGCAGTGAGCTATTCTCACACCCATGAATAGCCACTGTACTCCAGCCTGGGCAACATGGAGAGACCCTGTCTCCTAAAAAAAAAAAAAAAAAAAAAAAGCCAAAGCCAGTCACCCCTATGTGCTTTCTCAAGCCATTTTTGGATCTGTTTGGGAGCCTGTCCTGCTTTATCCAAGAAAGGCTCCTTTTGTGAGTAATAAATCTTTTCTACCTTATTGGTGCATGTGTAAAGTTAGCAGTCTCTAAATCTGAGCCAAATGTGGAGGGGGGAGGTTGATCCCATCCTGTCCACCTGCAGGGCAACCACAAGAAGACTGGTGCAGAAAGTAGAATGTCTAGGTGACACACACCACACTTCTCTTGCTTTGGCTTGTTAATTGTGTTTGATGCTAGCTGGCAAGTAGGCACCATGTGCTGTGCTACTCAGTTCTGTGTGTGTGAGTCCCACCAAGCCACTGGTACAGATTTAACTGAACCAAGTTTCAATAACTGGCATTTCTGAACAGGAGAATCCTCTTTAAAAATGACCTTGCATCACATGTCTAGATTCCAGCATAAGCCAAGACTGACATTAGGCTCAAGGAACGGCTCTTGCCCTGGGACCACTGGTGTGTGTCTCAACTTGGCTCTGGTCTCTGTTTATACAGCACTCAGTGTAAAGAATTATGCCCTGTGCAACACATGGGCCCACGAGGTGTGAGGAAGACCAGTCACCATGTGACATACCCAGGCCCTCACTCCTGAAAGCAGGTGGTTCACTAGGACCACACAAATGCCTTAGCTGTTGCTGCTGCCTAATATCTCCATAGCAACAAAGATTATGATTTTCAGGGTTATAGGGAAAAACACCCATGGCACTCAGAGGCACAGACACTTTGAAAAGCAGCACCAGTGTTTTACCTATCTCCCTTCCCCATGCCCCTTCTTAAAGGCCAAAGAACAGCATCACCCTCTTGGTCAACTGTAAAATGACCAACAAAGACTTGGGATTCCACTGAGTTCCATGGCTTATCAATATGCTAAAGGGCTACTCCAATCCCAGCTTAGGTCCAGGGCCCCCACAACCAATAAGGTAACAACTGCCACAAGGGGTGGGGGACCCTAGCCCTCACGGTAGTTATTTGGGACTCTCTAGGGAGAGAAACGTATAAATATGAGCAGGGTAGAGAGGATGTCCCCCACTCCCCGAAGTATATCAGGTAACCATGAAAGAAAAAAGAAAAGAAGGAAAGGAAGGGAAGAAAGAAAAGAAAAGGAAGAAAGAAAGGGAGGAAGGAAGAGAGAGAGGAAAGAGAGCAAGAGAGAAACAGAAAGAGAGAGAGAGAAACAAAGAAACAGACAGACAAAAGATTCCAGGGGAGGAAACAAAAACCAAAACAGAAATCCGTGAAGCAATCCTCTAAGCAGCCACAATGTTAAGACAAGCACAACACTTTGTAGGCCTTTTTGGGTTCTGGAGGCCACACAATTGTCATTTACAAATTTTAAGGTGTTATCTACATATCAGCCACCACAAAATTTGTGAGGGAAAAAAGCCACCATTCTGAATGGTGCTTTTTATAGCAAAAGGCTATGGAAATTGTACAAATTGCAATATAACAGGCATCCTGTTAGTGCCCCCCAGAGACTCCTTCACCACAGAGGCTTCAGCAACCTCTTCTCAGGCCTCCTTGGGTCTCTGGACCACCCATGACGGCCATACTGTCTTCCTTGGCCCCACGCTGTATACCATCCGAGTGAAAATGGCTGGCCACATACTGGGCCCTCCTGGTGATGGAGGGTTTCACAGTTCTTGAGCCTGTGACTCTTTGTGCCCAGCTGCACATTGTGCCTTGGGTCATGGAAGCAGGACCCGCATTCTTGGCACAGCCACAGAAGCCTCCTTGCTAAAACATAATTGACACCTTCAGGATAAAGGCAGACCTGGGCCACCTGGAGGAAGCAGCTTCCTCTGTGCTCAGTCCCTTGCCAGATGCAATGGCAATGAAGAGGCCACCCCTCTCCAGAACACACTGGCTACCTGAGAGGCTCCCTGAGAACACATGCATGAGCCAGAAAGGGTGTTCATGCACTTTCTGGATGGCACTACCACCACTGCATGGGATGGCACCCACTGAAGAGCTGCTGCCATTGATCCCTTAACTGGAAGGTCCCTGATGAAAGGATGGGACCCAAAGCCCAAATGACTGAACCTCAGGCTGTCATCTTAGCCCTGGATGTCCTGGCTAACAATCATTCTCATTTACACATGTTCACAGACCTTTGAGCCATTGCCAAAGGTCTGGCTGTATGGCCTGCCAATGGCAGAAACAACTCCTCATACAAAATTTCCCCCTGGGGTAAAGACCTCTGGAAATCTCTTGTCTCCCAGATAATCAAAATATAAATCAAGGTCATTCACGTCTCTGCACATACTTAAGTCAGAAGACAAGGCCTCACCAAGAAACTCCTTACCCCTATGTACATTCATATGTTAATGACAGAGAAAAAAGCATTTCACCTTTCAGAATACACAATATCGGGCTCTTGAACAAGTCTTTAGCCCCCAAAAAAGCCTAAGTCAGTCATTCCTCCTTTTTCTCTCAATCCATTTTCAGACTTGCCTCCTGGAAGCCTGCCCTGTGGAATCATCAGTATTAACATCAAAACCAAATTTGGGGTCAGGTTCAATTCTGCTCCTGTAGGGCAATCACCAGACACATTCACTTTCCTCTAAGGACTTACAAGCTGTAAGCTCTTCTACTATCCTTTTTGGAGTTACACTAGAGATTACAACATGCATCCTTGACTTAAAAAAGCATACTATTAATTGGTACATTTAATCTTCCTGGACAATTCAAGGATCTTAGAACTTTTAGTTGCTTATAATCTTCTTCTAGCTTAAATGCCAATGTCACACATTTTATTTCCACATTTAAAGTCCATTACATACTGTTATTACTGTTTACAAAATCAGTATTCACTTAGATTTTCTTTTATTTACCATTGTTATTGTTATTCAATCTTTCCTGCCTCTCTGAAATTTCATCTGTGATCATTTTCTTTCTGCCTGAAGAAGTCCCATTAATATACATATATTTTAAGTGGTGGTCTAGTTGTTGCAAATTCTCCATTTTTTCATTGTTGAAAGACACTTTTTCTAGCTATAGAATTCTCAGTTGGCAGTTCTATCTTTAAAGATGTCATTCCATTGTCATCTAGCTTCCACTGTTGCTGTTAAGCAGTCTTGAAGGTAGTTTTATTTTCTCTGGCTGCTATTAAGATTTTTTTCTTCATCTTCAATTATCTTAATTTACTCTGATGGGTTCATATGTAGATTTATTTTTATTTACTCTTCTTGGGGTTGTAGGTCCTCTTGATTTCATGTCTTTAGACTATTTTGGAAAAGTGGCTGCTATTATCTCTCCAAATGTTTCTTCTGCCTCGTTCATCCCTACTCTATCCTTAAGATATTAATTAAACAAATAACGGAATTTTTTGTGGAGCCTTTATAGCCTTGTGTACCACAAGGTCTATGGGAGCAGCATGAACGACACCTAGAAGCTTGTTAAAGTCAGAATCTGAGGCATTCCCAGGAACCCCCTGAATCAGAATCTGCACTTAAAACAAGATCTCCCAGCGATTCATATGCCCATTAAAATCTGAGAAACCCTAGTCTATTTCTCTTACCCTCTCTTCCACAGTTACCACTTTTGGTATCCCTATAGTTAATTCTAGATATTTTCTTTTGATTTATCTTCCAGTTTACTAATTCTCTTTTATATTCTAAGCTTTTAAATTGATGTATAACACACATATGTAAAATTTCACAAAGCCTAAGTATAGAGCTGAATAAATCATGACGAAGCAAATATTCATGTCATCATCCAGATTAAGCAATAGCACATTGCTGGGGGCCCACAAGCTCCCCTTGCCCCTCCTCCAATCACTGTCTGCTATTAAATCCATCCACTGAACTCATAACCTGTTGGTGAATTTTCCTATTCTAGATCTGTTATGGTTTTTTTTTAATAGCTTTTAAGTTCTCTGATGAAATTTATCTCCCTGAACATAGCAACTATAGGTTTCATGTCTGTATCTACTAACCGAAATACCTAGAGCCCCTGTGGCTCTCTGTATATTGTCTGCTGTTCATCCTGCCAGTTCTAGTTCATGTTGTCTTATCTCCTCATGTACCCAGTTTTAAGTGTGGGTTGAATGTTTTATTTGAAAATGAAAATAATGTGAGGTGTAAGGTGATGCCATCTTTCTCCAGAAAGGATTTTCACTTACTCCTACAAGGTGACCAGGGGTGCTCAGCTGCAGCCTGTGCAAGGGCTGTTTGCCTTGTGGTCTACCCTTACCCTTAGGTTGCAACACTTGCTAATCTCACTCAATGTATGGGGACTCACAGGTTTCCCATCCTTGGTAGCTCTGCAATCCAACTTTCATCCTTTAGGCTGTGAAAGGTCTGCTCAGCCTGTCAGCTGTCTTAGAGTAAATGTCTCCAGGGAAAAACAGCCCCTAATGACAGGACTCACCACTTTGATTTTGCCATCTCTTGAATCTTGCCCTAGAAATTGTCCATTCTCTTTTTAGCTCTCTGATGTTATCAAGTAGATTTAATTTTTTTTATATATATATATATATATGTATTTTTTCCCCCTCCCTTAACTTTCTTAGTTATCCTTCACAAATAGTGTGAATTCCATGGTCTGTCATTCCCAGAGGAGAACTATAGTTGTTTCTTCTTCATCTATACAGTATTGTCTCACTCTGTTGCTCAGGCCGGAGTACAGTGGTGTGATCATAGCTCACTGCACCTCCACCCAAATAAGACCATCCCAAGGCATACAGTAATCAAACTCTCAAAGGTTGAGGACAAAGAGAGAATCCTAAAAGCAGTAAGTGAAAAGAAGCAAATAACATAAAGGTGCTCCATTTGTCTGGCAACAGACATCTCAACAGAAGCCATATAGGCCAGGAGAGGGTGGAACAGCATTTTCAAAGTGCTGAAAGAAAAAACTGCCATCCAAGAACACTGTATTCAACAAAACTATCATTCAAATATGAAGAAGAGAGAAAGTCTTTCCCAGGCAAATAAAAGCTGAGAGAATTCACCACCACCTGACCTGTCTTACAAAAAATATGAAAGGGAATTCCTTCAATCTGAAACAAAAAAACATTACTGTGCAAATGGAAAACACTTACAAGTCGAAAACCCACTGGTAAAATTAAGTACACAGACAAACCCAGAATACTCTAATACTGTAATTGTGGTGCTCAATCCACTCATAACTCTACTATGAAGCCAAAAAGATAAAATCTATCAAAAACAATAATAGCTATAGCAACCTGTTAAGAGATAGGCAATATAAAAATATGTAAATTGAAACAACATAAAATCACAATGTGGAGGTATGGAGTTAAAGTACAGAGTTTTTTCCCATTTTTTCTTTGGGAATATTATTTTCTTTATGATCTAAGTTTTCCCCTATTTAAAATAGATTCTTATACCTATAAGATGTTTTTTTATAAAGTCTCATGATAACCACAATGCAAAAAATTATAACAGATTCACTAAAAATAAAAAGCAATGAATTAAAACATGCTACCAGTGAAAATCACTTAACCACAAAGGAAGACAAGAAGAAAGCAAGAAAGGAAGAGAAGAGTTACAAAACAACCAGAAAACAAGCAACAAAATAGCAGTAGTAAGTCCTTACTTATCAATAACAATGCTGACTATAAATGTACTCAATTCTCCAATTAAAAGGCATGGAGTGGCCAAATGAATAAAGATACAAGACCCAACTATATGCTCCCTACAAGAAATCCACTTGACCTATAAAGATATATACAGACTAAAAGTGGAGTGGAAAAAGATATTCCATGCACCTGAAAACAAAAAAAGAACAGGAGTAGCTATACTTATATCAGATAAAAATAGATGGTTAAAAAGAGACAAAGAAAGTCACTACATAATGATAAAGGGGTCAATTCAGTAAGAGAATATAACAATTATAAATATCTATGCACCCAACAGCAGAGCACCCAGTTATATAAAGCAAACATTTAAAAGAAGAGATAGACTAGAATACAAAAATAGTATGGAACTTCAACACCTCACTCTCAGTAATGGACAGATCACCCAGACAAAAAAATCAACAAAGAAACATGGAGTTAATCTACACACTAGACCAAAGAGGCCTAGCTGACATTTACGCAACATTTCACCCAACTGTTGAAGAATACACATTCTTTTCATCAGCACATGGAACATCAAAAGCACAGGCAACCAAAGCAAAAATAGACAAAAATGGGATTACATCAAGCTAAAAAGCTTCTGTACAACAAAGGAAACAATCAACAGAGTGAAGAGACAACCAACGAAATGGGAGGAAATATCTGTAAACCATCCATCAGATAAGGAATTTATAACCAGAATATATAAGGAGCTCAAACAACTCAATAGTAAAAATAGAATAATCTGATTAAAAATGGGCAAAAGATCTGAATAGACATTTCTCAAAAGAAGACATACATATGGCCAACAGGTATATGAAAAAAAGCTCAACATCAGTTATCAGCAAAGAAATGCAAATCAAAACCACAATGCGTTATTTCACCCCAGCTGAAATGGCTTTTATCAAAAAGGGAATAACAGATGCTGGCAAGGATGTTGAGAAAGGGGAACCCTCATTCACTGTTGGTAGGAATCTCAATTACTACAGCCACCACATAAAATGGTATGAAGGTTCCTAAAAAAACTAAAAGTAGAACTAACATATGATCCAGAAATCCCACTACTGGGTATATATCTAAAAGAAAGGAAATCAATATATCGAAGAGATACCTGCACTCCCATGTTTATTGCAGCACTTTTCACAACAGCCAAAATATAAAATCAACGTAGCCAGGTACAGTGGCTCATGCTTGTAATTTCAGCACTTTGGGAAGGTGAGGCAGGAAGATTATTTGAGGCCAGGAGTTTGAGATCAACCTAGGCAACACAAGACCCCTCATCGCAACAAAAAATAAAAACAAAAGAAAAAAGAAAAAAAAGGAAAGAAAAAGAAAAAAAATCAGCCTAAGTGCCCATCAGTGAATGAATGGATAAAGAAAATGTGTTATGTATACACAATGGAATATTACTCAGCCATAAAAAAAGAATGAAACCCTGTCATTTGTAGCAACATAGATGGAACTGGAGGTAATTATATTAAGTAAAATAAGCTAAGCACAGAAAAGACAAATATCACATGTTCTAACTCATATGTGGGAGCTAAAAAAATAGATCACATGAAGATATAGATTAGATTGGTGGTTACCAGAGGCCGGGGGGTGGGGTGGAGTGGGGGGAGTTAATGAAGAGAGTTTGATTAATGAGTACAAATATACAGTTAGACATAAGAAATAAGACATAGTATTTGATAGATCAGTGAGGTGACTATAGTTTACAATAATCTATTGCATATTTTAAAATAGCTAGAATAATTGAATGTTTCTAGCATAAAGCAAAGATCAATATTTAAGGTGATGGAAATGTCAATTACACTGATTTGATCTTTACAAATTATATGAATGTATTAAATTATCACATGTGCCCCCAAAATATATACAGCTATTAGCTATTAATAAAAATTAAAGTTAAAAAATTGTTCCTGATCAGACATTTGGATGTCTAATCATCTTTTTATTCAGGAATACTAGCTTGCCCACACTTTCAAATACCCCTTTCCTCCACAAGTGGATGACACCAGCTCCAGTTGAGAACCACTTTCTCAATTTGTCACCTTAACCACCACCTTCATTGTGTTTTTCCCTGCTCAAATCTCTCCAATGCCTAAGAAGCATCTCTAAAATATTGCCTGGGCTATTGAAGGCCTTCACTGTCTTGGGCAAATGTTTGCATTCTGTCAATTTTCCTGAGTTAGACGTTAGCAAGGACTTGAGAAACAGCAATGAAGGATAAGAATGCAGCAGTAAGAAAAAATTGCAGGTAGAATAAAGACTATAAGGAAAGATCAGGAAACAGGAGAGCAAGAACACAGGAACAAAAAAACCCTAGGTAGTCCACAGATCTCACTGTGACAGAAAAGGAGATGTTACAGAGATGGGCTATGAGCCACGTGCTAGAATCAAAGGCCAGGACAAGGAGTCTGCACTTCACGTGGCAGGCAAGCAGTGGGGGGATCTGAGTAGGAGAGTGACATAGTCTGCTGTGTAGAGGGCCTGGCTTGAGGCTCCATCCACCATGGCGGTCATGCGCCAGTGTTCACAGACCCTGGAAACGGCCAGGAACTGCAGAGGCTCCTGAAAGTTGGGTAACTCACCAGCAGGAAGGGGCCCTCAGGATGGTCACAGGCCTCCAACGCAGATACGTGTGTCGGCAGGCAGAAGGAGGCCCACTCCCACCCGCTCTCTGCCTTCCATGCTTTGATCAATCCTTGCTTGTCCACGGTGACAACCACCTGCAGCTGAGGGTAGGTCACCAAATTCACCAGAGCAGCAGGCTGCAGAGGGCTTGACCAGATCTCCGTGCCCTGGGCAACAACAAAAGTAATATAACAGACATAGGGATCCACTGATTTCGTAAACACATACTATTTTCATGCATTCAACCAACGCCCATTTGTATGTGCCCACTTTGTCCCATGCTCCATAGTACACACCCGCCAACACACAGGTGAAAGAGCATGATCCCACCCTACAGCATAGTAGGTAAAACAAGAGGAAAGACAGGCGTGTCCTAGGTATATGAAGCAGAGTGGCTTAGCTGGGCTGTCCGGAAAGACCCCCTGAAGGCTGGACAGCACTCACCAGAGGACTAAGGGTGGGGCTATGTATAGCACACACAACTGCATGTCTGAAGCACTCTCAGCAGTTACCCAGGGCGCGACTGGAGGAGAAGGAAGGGCACAGGCTGGATGGGGGCTAGATGCAACACTGCCACGCCTCGCCCAGGAGCCTGGGCTGCACACTGCTGCACGCTGCTCTCAGTCTACACACGACGTTCGCGGGTGTCATTGCACTCAGTTCTCACAGCAGCTTTCACTGATAAGGAATTCAGGCTGCAGATGTGAATAAACGCAGTTTATGTTGCACAGACAGCAGCTGCCCTGCTTGGAACACCTCTCCCTTCTCTGGGCCCAGCCCTGGCCAAGGCCTAACCCCATACACAGTCCACTGATCCAGAGGAAAACAACTGTCCCAAGCTAGGTCCATTCCATGGTCTCTCCTGGGATTTTGAAAATTGGAATGAAGAGGTAAAGAGCCCAGGGCCGCTGGGCCCATGTGCCACTGAGACAGGGCATATGGGGTGAATCCACTGACAGCTGCTCCCGAGTGCCCAGGCCTGCCCGGTTAGGTTTCCTTCCATTTTAGGGTTATGATGACCTCTTTTTCATGTTTTATCATTATCTCTCTTTTTCCAATCACGATATCTTGGTTTTCCTCTACTAGTTTCTTTTTTCCCCCTCAGCTGATTTCTATTGCTTAAACAGCTAACATGATTACCACTCATACTGTATAGACCTTGGCACCAGGGACTGGGCTGATGGCAAATGACTCTCAGAGAAATACAGAATATTTACAAGTGGTTAGTGATATTGAAATAGGCAAAAAAGCAGTGAAACTGAATGCTGAAACATGATAGTCTAATTCCTGCCTGTGTTCCCCAGCTCCACACGCCCCGCCCCCTCCAAGGGGAGGGAATCCCAGACCAGGAAACACGAGGAATGTGGAATCTGGGGGCTGACACTCCCGCTGGCACCAGATACTGTGATGCTAGGAAGAGGCAAGCGAAAGCCCTAGAATTCTCCAGAGGTCAGAGAACAGTGTGCGAAGCCATGTCAGAAATCAATATAGATAACTGGTCAAGATGTGGAGTTGAATATAACAACATAGAAAATTAAGCAAAAATATTTTTTAAAAGATAATAGCTTCAGGGAAAGCCAAAAGTTATGGAAGGAGAGGAGGAAGGAATGGTAATGAAAGTTTACCTCCCAGCTCAGCTGTGAAGAGCATTTACACAATTCTAATAATATAAGCAATAAATGTTGTCCTAAACAAAATCAGTGTAATTATTTTGGGACAGGAAGGTTAAACCTGTGTGGAGGGAAGAACAGGAACGAGCTAAATCACCCGCCACAGAACTCAATAGATGCCTATTAATTAGATGCCTAATCATCCCTTTGGGAACACTGTTTCCTCTGGGCAAGCAGCGGTGTGGCATGATGGGTTTTTAAAGCAATCCTTTCAGAACTTTGACCTTTAAACTATGTACCACTATAATGTCAGCTGCACCCCAATTTCTACCATCCTTCTGTGGAGTGACTGCAAAATGTTGCCATGCTTTCAGTTATATTCCTTAAAAAAAAATTGTCATGAATTTTACAAATAAATCTTTTTAAAATGTATTCATGAATATAGATCCAAAAAATTTTAAATAAATTATTGGCAAACTGAACCCTACTAGGTATATGAAAAGACTGACAGACTAGTGGGAATGTGAAAGGATTACACACCACAGCCAGAAAGATGAGAAAACCAGAGCCGACAATGGGCAGTTTTGAGGCAACACATTTGAAAATTTAGAAGGAATGATGATTTTCCAGCAAAATGTTAAGTGATTCGACTTGACTCAAGAAAAGGTAAAAACTTGGACAGAAGAAAAGTTACAGGAGAGACTGAAAAGACTGGTAGAGATCAGTCATGACAGAGAAAAAAGGTCTGGATCACAAGTGAATTTAATCCACCTTTTAGAAATGCTCATTCCCACATCCATTCTTACTACGGTTCCAGGACCCCCATGTATACCCAAATCCATACCTGCTCAAGTCCCGCAGTTGGTCCTGTGGAACCCATGCATACAAAAGGTCAGCCCTCAGTACACGTGGGTTTCGCGTCCCGTGAATACCGTGGGGTTTTTTTTTTTTTTTTGAGACATAGTCTCACTCTGTTTCCCAGGCTAGAGTACATGGATCCATGTTTGGTTGAAAAACTTCATGTATAAAGGGACCCACACAGGTTAAAGCATGTCATCCAAGAGTCAACTGTATCTCAGATTACAGAAAGAGCTCCAAGAGGAAAAAGGTTCCAAAGTTCATGCAGAAGAATGACCATGAAGAAAATTTGAAAAAACAATTGTAAAAGAAGATCTGCCCTACTAGATATCCGAAGTTTTATAAAGCTATTGTATTCAAAATGATATGATACCAGCACAACAGCCATTCAGACAGATGAAACAGAAGGCGCGCAGGCCCAAACATAAATGAGAATTTGATACATACAAGAGGGGCACTGTAAGTCAGTGAAAGGTTTACTCAGAAAACAATGTTGTAAGAGTCGGCTACCTAGTTGGAAGAAACTATAGTCCAACCCCTATATTTTCAATCACACACACAAATTCTTACAAATTAAATATCAAAAATGTAAAAATAAAAAAGATTTAAAAAAACACAGGAAAATAGGATCTTCAAGTTGGGATAAGAGAGGCCTTCTAAACCAAAACAAGATACCCAGAAGTCATAAAAGAAGAAAAATTAAACTTCTGTAAAGCAAAATCTAAGAAAGAATAATGCTAAGGAGTCTTTGCCACTTGAGCAGGAAACTCCAAGTAATCCCTGATGACTACAGAGTGCAGTGGTTAAGAACAGGGGTTCAGAGGCCAGGCTGAATCTTGACATGTGGCTTCATCTCCTTGAACTTCAGTTTCCTTAGCTGAGAAGTGGAGATAATACCCTCCCAGGCATAGGGTGCCTGTGCGGATTCAATGAGTTCATTAGCTATTTTATTATTATTATTATTATTATCCTTTCCATATAAAGAACTACTACACATTGACAAGGAAAGGACACACAAACAGGCCTCCCTCCCACCCCGAGACCCACATGGATGAAGAATCTGAATAGAAATGAAAAAGCAAATGGGCAAGAAGCATAGTAAAACACGTTCAAATTCACTAGTAATCAGGGAAACAACAACTTTAACATCCTGCATATTAGATTGGCAAAAAATAAACAACGCTGGGAGGTATGTGGGACAACAGTGTTTTCATACAATTTTGGTGGCTTGTGATATAAATTATCACAAACTTTTCAGCACAAATATGGCAGTATTTATAATATTAAAGTCTAAATTGCTAATGAAGTTGAACTGTAACCCCACTTATGGAAATTTGCAGAGCAGAATAAAAGCTCTACGATATAAACATATGTGTACAAGCCCTATAGTGCTTAGAGCTTACACATACACACAAATAGATAAAATAGCAAAAAAAAAATGCATGCTACCTGAATGTTCATAAAGAGAGAAATGGCTGAATAAATTATGACACAACCATATTATGTAACACTGGAAAGGTGTTAAGGAACAGATGAGGACTGTATGAGCTGACAAGGAGGAATGTGCATCAACATAGTAAGTGATAAACAACTTACAGGAGTTAAGGGATGAACTAATCTGACTTTGTTTAAAAAATTAAAGAAAGTAATACTCTTTAACAACTAAGCACCTTTCTATTTAATCATACACACGTGTGCCTGTTTGTATTTGTATAATAAAGCAGGGAACAGACCAAATGTTAACACTGGTAACATTAGTGGGTAGGTTTAGAAGGGGCAGAGACTATCAATCTTACTTTAGACACATACATTAAATCTTTATGAGAACGTTTACCTTGAATTTGAAATGACTGAATCTTTTTAAATTAATTGATGTTTTTTTTAGAGCAGTTTTAGGTTTACAGAAAAATTAAGTGGAAAGTACAGGCAGTGCCTAGTGCACATAAAGCCCTGCCCAACACAGGTTCCCCTATTAACATCTGGCACTGGCCAGGCACAGCGGCTCACGTCTGTAATCCCAGAGCTTTGGGAGGCTGAGGCGGGAGGTTGCTTGAGGCCAGGTTCAAAATCAGCCTGTGCAACATAGCAAGACCCTGTCTCTACAAAAAATAAAAAAAAAAATTAGCTGGGCATGGTGAGGTGTGCTTGTAGTCCCAGCTACTCTGGAGGCTGAGGTGGGAGGATCGCTTCAGCCAGGAGTTCAAGGTTAAAGTGAGCTATGATGACACCACTGCACTCCAGCCTAGATGACAGAGCAAGACCCTGTCTCTAAAAACAAAACAAAACAAAACAAATCTGGCATCAGTGTGTTACATTTGTTATAAAGGATGAACTAATATTAATACATCTTTATTAACTAAACTCCATAGTTTACATTAGGCCTCATGCTTGGTGCTGTACATTCTATAGGTTTTGACAGATGCATAATGTCATGTATTCACCATTACAGTATCATATAGAATAGTTTCACTGCCCTAAACTTCCCATGTGCTACATTTATTCACCCCCCTCCCCCAATTACTACCAACCTCCTGGCAACCACTGATCTTATTACTGTCTCTACACTCTTTAACATACGATCTACCAATTGCATTTTTGGTATTTACCCAAATGAGGTGAAAACTTATGTCTACGTAAAAGCCAGCACACAAATGTTTAAAGCAATTTTATTTAAAATTGCCAAACTTGGAAGCAACCAAGATACCTATGTTTAATATGATAAACAAACTGTGGCACATCCATACAATGGATTATTATTCAGTGCTAAAAAGAAAGAGCATTCACATCACAAAAAGACAGGCAGGAACCTTAAATGTATACCACTAAGTGAAAGAAGTAAATCTGAAAAGGCGACATACTGTTATGACCCCAACTGTCCTAGTCTGTTTGTGCTGGTATAACAAAATACCTGAGACTGGGTAATTTATAAAGAACAGAAATTTGTTTCCTCACATTTCTGGAGCTGGGAAGTCCAAAATCAAGTTGCCAACAGGTTCAGTTGTCTGGTGAAAGCTCTCTTGCTATGTCCTCCAGAGGGGATGAACACTGTGTCCTCACGTGGCAGAAGGCAGAGGGCAAGAAAGGTGAACCCCCTCTGTCAAGCTGTTTATAATGGTACCTAAGCGCATGAGGGCTTTGCCCTCATGACTCAATCACATGCCAAAGACCAAACTTCCCAATATTGTTGCATTGGAGATTAAGTTTCAACATGAATTTTGGAGGAGACAAAAACATTCAAACCACAGCACCAACTATATGGTCAAAAGAAAATAAGGTTGAAGATTTCCTCATGAAGGGTTAATACCCACCCTTAATAGGGTGGGAAGCCAGGCAGAATGGCGTGAAGAGCCTCTGGCACTCTGAAACTGTCCCACACTGGAAACAATGAAGGACATTAGAGTTTGGCAAACTATGGCCTGTAGCCAAACCCAGGCCACCAATTATTTTTGTATTTTGGTTAAAAAAAATCAAAAGAATATTTCATGACGTAAGAAATTCACATTTCAGTGTCCAAAAATAGTTTTCTTGGAATACAGCCACTCTCATTTGTTTACATACTGTCCATGGTTGTGTTTGTGCTCCACTTATTCAACACAACAGCAGAGTTGAGTTCTTGCAGAGACTGTCTAGCCTGCAAAGCCTAAAATATTGATTATCTAGCCCTTTATAGAAAAAGCATGCTGACCCCAAATCAAAGCACTCTCTCTATTCAAATCAAGACCTTTTTGTTTTGGTGACTACGGAAGGCCCCAGCCCTCAAGTCTTCTTCCCACCCAAGTGCCCCTAAATCTAAGGCTGCTCATGCCACATGTCCACAGCCTGCAGGCAGGTCTCTCTTAGGAGAGACGATCCCACAGGGAGTTAGAATGGAACTGGGACCTGAGCTCAGTCACTTCTCCTGGAACCCTGGTTAGTGGTCCTTCCTCTCTGCCCGCTGTCACTCTCTTGTGTATAAGTAAACTTGAAAGGAAACTGTCACTTGTTAGAGGCAGCACACACTTGCAGCAAAACCGATGAACAGTGAAAGATGAGCCAAGAGATTGGAGCCAAGAGCCAATCTCACCTGCTAAGAGATTACTTACATAATAAAGTAAGGCACTGAAGGTGTTTTTACTTGTCTAAGGCATTCAAAACACGAAGTAATCTACAGTTTTCCAGGAAAATATCCATTATAGGTGGTTGGATTCCATCTCTTGTGTGGCCCTAGGCAAAACCCCTGTATTTGCAGGGAGATCACATGGTTCAAGACTCAAGAGACACCTGCCCTCTCTCAGTCCCAGTTTATACTTCTATAAAATTAGGATGATAATAATGAGTACCTTCTTGCCTGCTGTAATAGAAAATGGATATGAAAAGTTTTAAACAATAAGTACCTGTGACCACATCAGATGAATGGGCAAAAAAAAAAAAAAATAAACAATAAGTACCAACAAAGCGCCAAAGTTTAAAATATTAATCAAGTTATTCAGATTTTAACACTTAGTTTGCACATGAGGATGACTAAAAGCTATAATTATCTGGGCAAATCACCCAGTGGGCCAGCATAAGTGCCAATGTAGAAGATCACATGACTGAGTGGTTTCAGATCAAAGTCCAACGACGCTTGCAATGAAGGTACAAGGAATACCATGTCAGCTGCCATCCCAGGCACGTGCCAACACAGTCCCCACCAGGCACTATTGGTAAAGTCCATCTCCCTGAGGCAGCACCACAGGAAGCCAAGAATGTGTCATTTGAGATCAGTCAGACTCCACTTTCAAACATGGGTCCACGCCATGCCTGTTACCAGTGTGACCTGGTATACTGACTGAGCCTCTTGCAAGCTCAGATTTCTCATCTGCAAAATGGGGCTCCCACTCCTCACCTCAGTTTTCCATGATGAGTAAATGAAAACATAAAGAAAAAGGGCCTAGCTAAGACCAGGACACAGTAAGGATTCAATTAATTTCATCCTTGCCTTCACTTCCTGGGACCAGCTCACCTCATGTAAATCCCAGGCACGCACAGTACAGTCTGAGGACACAGTGCAAACCACAGACTTCTCCCTCCCATCAAACCGGCACTCATTGGTAGAGATGTAAGCCAGCTCATCTATCTGTCCTGTAAGAAAACACAGACACAGATGGCCCAGGATTTGAATACTTAACTTGGTGAAAGGGTAGGCAGGAAAACTATTCCTCTTTCTCCGTCTCAGGAGCACAACGGGTACTCATTCAGGGGACAATGTGGACAGGACAAGAGATAAGGCTTTAGAGGTACAACCAGGTTCTGCTCTCAGGACTTGCCATCAACCACGAGCCACCTTGAATTACTCCCTACTCTCTTAGTTTCTGTCTTTTTCTACTCTGAAATAGATATAATGATCCCTTCCTCACAGGGTTATTATTGCAAGGATAAAATGATATAACACAAAAATGACATAAACCCAGAAAGATATGTACTCATCAAGTGGCAGTTTCCAAGTAACTGGCTGAAACGCCAAATCCCATGAGACTTGATCAAGAGAGTGAGCAGTGGGAATAGACATAGAGACTACATTCCCCACTTCATTCATACCTGTGTGTCCAGCAATGGCTTTGCAGATGAAGTCTTCTGGCCGCCCAAATTCCATTCGGAACTCCAGCTCAGATCGGCAGAAATAGTACTGTTTCCATGTTTGTGTGCCCAGGACCATCTGGGAGGCTTTGCAGGATGACCAGCGTCTCAGACACAGCTGCCTGAAAAACAAACCCACAATTTCCAGCAGGATACAGGAGTCACGGATTTTGGAGCCAATAGGCCTGCCTTTGAATCCTGACTTCACCATTGACAGGCTATGAAACCATGGAACAACTCACTTTGCTTATCTAGGCAATTTTCTCTCCTGCAAAATGGGGATAATAAAGAGATAACACTGAATGAGTACTCACTACGTGTCAGGCAAGAAGTGCTTTTTTATGTATCCAGTGGATCCTCATAATAGCCCTATGGGAACTCATCCCCATTCTACATATGAGGACACAAGAGGCAGAGACAGGTTAAATAACTTACCCAAAGTTATGCAACTGAGATTCGAGAGCCTAAATTTTTTTGAAGTCTCATTCTTATTGCTGAACTGCCAATTTCTCCCTTCAATTCTGTCTCCCCTTCATGTATTTTGTTGCCCTATTGTTAGGAGCATGTTTATAATTGTTATATCTTCTTGATGGATTGACCCATTTATCATTATAAAATGTCCGTATTTGTCTTTAGTAACACTTTCTGTCTTAAAGTCTATTTTGTCTGATATTAGTATAGCCACTCCAGTTCTTTTTTACTGTTTGCATAGTATATCTTCTTCCATTCTTTTATTTTCAACCTAATGTGCCTTTCAATCTCCAGTGTGTCTCCTGTAGACAGTTGGATCACTTTTTTTTATCCATTCTGCCAATCTCTGCATTTTTATCCAAGTGTATAATCCATGTACATTTAATGTAATTAGTGATGAGATAGAATATACATGTTATTTTGTTATTTTCTAGGTTTTATCCCTTTTTTCTATTCCTCCACTACTGCCTATTTTTGTATTAAATATTTTCTAATGTACTATTTTAACTCCCTTATCATTTCTTCTATTATATTTCTTGAGTTACCTTTTTAGTGGTTGCTTTGGAGATTACACTTTAAATCTTAAATATAATAATCTAGTTTTGATTAACACCAATTTAATCAATAGTATACAAACAGAATCTCTGCTCATATATAGCTCCATTTCCTCCCTGCCTCATTTGTGCGGCTATTGTCATACAAATTACAACTTTATATACTATGTGCCCATCAACAGAGATTTATACTATCGCTTTATGCAGTTGTCTTTTAAATCAGATAGGGGAAAAGAGTTACAAACATTAAATACATTTATATTACCTTTTATATATGCCTATAGTTACCATTACCGGTACTATTTCTTCATGTGGATTCAAGTTACTGCCTAGTATCTTTCATTTCCTTTTAGTATTTCTTGTAGACTCTTCTTAGTATTTCTCATAAAGTAAGTCTACTAGCAACAAACTCTCCGAGCTTTTGTTAATCTAGGAATATCTTAATTTCTTCACTTTGGAAGGTTAGTTTTGCTAGATGTGGAATTCTTGGTGATAATCTTTTTCTTTCAGCACTTTGAATATGTCAACCCCACTACCTTTTGAGCTCTATGGCTTTTGATGAGAAGTTAGTTGTTCATATCAATGCAGTCCCTTTATACAGGAGTTGCTTCTCTTTTGCTACTTTAAAGAATCTCTGTCTTGGGCTTTTGACAATTTGATTATAGCGTATCTTAGTGCAAAAATCTTTCCATTTATCTTAGTCTTACTTGACACCCATTAGCTTTTGGATGTGTAAATTACAGTTTTTCATCAAATTTGGGAAGTTTTTGGCCATTACTTCTTCAAATGCAGATGCTCCTTAACTTACAACGGGATGTATCCCAATAAACCCATCATAAATTGAAAATACAGTAAATAGAAATGCATTTAATACACCTAATCTACCAACCCCATTAATAGCTTAAACTAGCCTACCTTAAATGTGCTCAGAATACTTATATTAGCCTACAGTTGGGCAAAATCATCTAACACAAAGCCTATTTTATAATACAGTGTTTAATATTTCATGTCATTTACTGAATACTGTACTGAAGTACGGTTTCTACTGAACACATCACTTTTCACACCATTGTAAAGTCAAAAAATCAAAAGTCAACCATCATAAATCAGGGACCATCTGTATTCTATCTATCTTCTTTCCCTCTCATTCTGGAACTTCTATGTGATGTTGTTATGCCTGATTGTGTCCCACAGGTCCCCTAGGTACTGTTCTTTTTTTTTTTTTTTTTTTGAGACAAGGTCTTGCTCTGCCACCCAGGTTGGAGTGCAGTGGTGCGATCATAGCTCACTGCAGCCTCAAACTCCAGGCTCAAGCGATTCTCCCACCTTGACCTCCCAAAGTGCTAGGATTATAGGCATGAGCCACCTTGCCCAGCCAGCACTGTTCATATTTCATTCTTCATATTGTTACTCAGACTGGATAATCCCAATTGACCTATCTTCACGTTCAGATTCTTTCTTTTGCCTGTTCAAATCTGTTATTGAGCCCCTCTACTGACTTTTTCATTTGTTATGTACTTTTCAACTCCAGAATTTCTATAGTTATTTTTTATAATTTCTATTTCTTTAATAGTATTCTATATTGGTTGAGATATTGTCCTTATACTTCCCTTCAGTTTTTTACTATGGTTTCCTTTAGTTCTTTGAACATATTTTAAATAGATGATTTAAAGTCCGTCTAGTAAGTCCAATGCCTGGACTTCCTCAGGAACAGTTTCTACTGGTTGCTTTGTTTCCTATGTATTGACCACATTTTCATGTTTCTTTGCATGTCTCATAACTTTTGTTAAAAACTGAACATTTGAAATAATATTATGTGGCAACTCTGGAAATCAGATCACCCCTGGTTCATTGTTTTTGTGTTGTGTTAATGTGTTTGTTTAGCGATGTTTCTGAACTAATTCAAAAAGTCTGTATTGTTATATGTAACCACTAAAATTTCTGCTCAGTTACATTAGTGCTTACTAATGACTGTACAGAGATTTCCTTAAGTGCCTGGAACCAGTAAGTCTCCCAGTCTTTGCCACGCAGCTGTGTGAGTAGGTTGGGACCCACATCCAATACTCAGCAGAGCAGTTGATGATGCCACCTTAGCGTTCACTTCCTGCTTGTGCAGAGCCTCAAGGCTAACAGGACAACATCTCATTCCGCAGCCTTTCCTTCCAAGTTTTTGGTGAGCCTATTCTTTGCCCAACTCTTATCCATCAGATCAGGCAGCCAAAAAATTAATCAGATGTCTGTAATTGTTCCAACAAATGCCCCAAAGTAGGTGGGTTTTTTTTTTTGTACTGGGTAAATGCTATGTCAGGTCGAATAAAGACAATTCTCTGGGAACAGGTTTTCAAGGACCTCCAACCCTATTCTTCACTCCAGTTGACTGCCAGTGACTGCCAGGCTGTTTTCACTATGATTGTGAGCTGTTGATATCCAAAACTAACACAGAGCAAGAGGGGGTTATGGGAATAGGGTCACTCTTGCTGAGACTCTGTCATTTTTCCTTAATAAGACTTCCCAGATTGCTGCAAACCTCTGGTTCTTTTCAGAGTCCTAAAAAGTTGATTTTGACTATATCTGCCAGTTTTCTCATTGATTTTGTGGAGAAAATTTTCATAAGTCATTACTCTGCCATTTTCCAAGAGTCTACATTCTTAACTTCTATGTGACTGTTATCAATTTTATGATAGCACATCTCTTGTAAGGTTGTTGAGGATAAAATGTTAACTCACCCACACTGTAAACAATTATTGAACACCTACCTAATCTGTAGGCCCCAAAGTGACTTAGAGGCTCTTGCCCTACAGGCATTCTCAGCTGGTGACAAGGAGGAGGATAAACAAAACTAAAACTCAGGGAGAATTGCCAAGTTTCAGAAAAAAGGAACAGCTCATGGTGCTATGGGAGTCGAGCACAAGGAGACTGGATGTCTGGCTGGAGAGGGTTAGGGAGGCTTCATGGACAGAGACTATCAACATTTATGTGGCATCCTCAGGCTAAAGCCCAGCACTCATATCTCAAGAAGAGTAAAATGAGGTCAGACGGGAAATAAGTGTTTCACAGCCCCATGGTATGAACAAGAACAACACAAAGTCTGTCTCTACCATTATACTTGTACATTCACTGAGCACCTATGTGTCAGGTTCTCTGCTAGGCAGTGGAGAGCTTCTAACACAGAGAATTCCAGTGCCCATGTGAGACAAAGGTTTATTGTGCTTGCTGAGTCTTTGGTCTTTCTACCAGAAGTAGCACACTGACAATCTGTGGGCAGAACAGTCACCAGATTATTTTATCTGGCCTGCATAGGAGTGGCCCACATGAAGCAGCTGCCAACACTTAAAAATTATGAGATTTTTACATAAAAATTAGATAAAAACAGAAGCTCCAGCAAAATACTGAACCCAAATTCGCACCTGGCAAAATCTGTCTGGAGCCACACAAAGGTGTACCCTTTAGACAAGAACAATTCACCACGGTCGTCATTCCCTTCATCTCCCGGACTCTGAGGTTGAATGTCAGTTGCTTTGTATCATCACTCTTACACTGTTGATTTACTTTTAGTTGAAATAAGAGGAAAGTGAAATATTTCTTATATCCATGTATAATATTATGGGTAATATGTTTTTGTCCATGATTCCTGGCTCATAACTCCCATAGCCCTTGTTAGTCTTTTATTATGTTAGAGCACTTTAGGCCTCAGAAGCAGGCCTCAGGAAAACAGACTCTCTCTCTCTGATCTTCTCCTGCCCTCCTTTCCCCAAGTAGTACTCTAATCTGACTGTGGGCTGTAAGACCTTCATTCCAAAGGGGGTTTGCCCCATACCCTGGAGAAAAGAATGCTGCACAGAGGGGCCAAGAAAAGTCTGAAGAGACAGGCCTTGCTGGGTTTCCCTACTCAAGTCTACTAGATCATACCTTTTTTGTCCAATCACATTACAAGGCTATCCACGCTTCACTCATGTCTATCCAATGAAGTCACCATAAAAGGTCCAAGGGGACTGGGTTCAGGGAGGTTCTGGAGAGCTAAACTCATGGAGGCTTACAGGAAGGTGAAAAAGAATTCATCCACACGTTGGGAGGGAGGGTGGCACACCCCAACTCCATGGGGACAGAAGCTCCTGTGGTTGGGACCATTCCAGGCCTTGCTCTATGTCTTCATCTTATTTGTATCCTTAAAAACATCCTTTGTAATAAACCAGTAAATGTGTTTCCCTGAGTTCTGTGAGCTGCTCTAGCAAATTAATAGACTCAAATGAGGTCATGGCAACCCCAACTTGAAAGCAGTTGGTCAGAAGTTCTGGAGGCCCAGACTTATGATTGGTGTCCGGGCGGGGGACAGTCATGGCGACTGAGCCCTCAACCTGTGGGACTGACACTAACTCCAGGTAGATACCGTTAGAATTGATTTGGAGGACACCCCCGTTGATGCCCACTGCAGAACTGCTTGCTTTCTTGTGGGGGGGGAGAAACTCCTACATATTTGGTCACAGAAGTCTTTTGCATTGATTGTTGCTGTGGTGTGAGAGTAGAGGAAAAATGGTTTGAGTTGGTTTTTTCTCCTCATACCATATTGCAGTCTAAACAGTTTGAAAATAAAAGCTAGACCAGGATGATAATGTGGTTTAAGAAAAAGGGGAGAAGGCATTTCTTTGTGGAAGTGAAATCTATTTCTTCATATATAAGGACATTATGCATCAAAACAGTGAAAACTGTAACCAATATTCAGAAAAGAAATAAGGAAACCAAATGATTTGACCAAAAAAGAACGAAAAAAGGTGAACATCAACAAGGTTAAAGTATGAATATGAATAAAGTATGTGCTATGCCTCTGAAATACAATGATGCATCCAGTGAAAAAATACCTTGGCCCCAAAACCTTTCATAGCTAGCAACTAACAACAAAACAATCTACTTTACACAACAAAAATGATCTACTTTTAATGAAATAAACCATTTGCAATTTTACTTTTAACCAAAAAGCTAATGCTTAGAGTGTTGAAGAAATGACAGGATTAAGATTATGAAGCATTCAAAATAGTAACTTGCAGCATTATATAATACAGATTAAAAATATATAACATGGTTAACCATGTTTATTTACTGTGTCCATGAAAATTCCAATGGGCTTTTGGACATGGTACCCACGATAGGCACAGCACCAGATAAACACATGCATGTGACCACAGGTGATGATGCCCTTGGAATGCTGTTGTCTGAGCTTAAAAAACATAAACCCAGTGTTTTTACAAGTGCATGGGTCAACATCACAAGGAATGTTTTTGCTAAAAAGTTCAATACCAAACACTATGAAATATTAATGAACTGAAAATCCATTTGTGAGTTGGCTTATAGACAGCTGAAGAATTTGTACAAGGAACCTGGAAGCACGACATGGTAACATATGACACTAATGTGATGTGCTAAAGACGATTTTTATTAACTACTCAAAGAAATATACATTTCACTTAAATGAAAAAGTCCTAGCCTGGCTTATCAGCAAAAATAACAAAGACTAGGACTGGGATTGGCATCCCACCCATTTAAACATGTGACTATTCCTCTGCAAAGGCTTCCACAAATAGATACACCAATCCATGAGCCAATTTATTTATTCCTAATGAAACAATTTCTTTGAAAAACACATTTGGCAAGACATAATCTAGGCCACCTACCTACAAAAATATCAATTTCCAGAACTGAATGTTATGCCTAGACTATATTCCCCAAATTGTAAACACTGAATTCTAATAAAAGTTCTTACTTTAAAACTAAACAGATTAATAGTTTTCAATTAATATTAGTAACAAAAAATTAATAAAAAGCCAACAAACAGAATAGTGTTATGTCATGCTGAAAATGAAATATGGCAAGACTGACATTCTAGAATTCTCAAATATCCCAAGGCATAGTTAACCTAAAAGTAAAAACGAAGACTCCCTCCATGTTTCGAAGAACATGGGTGAAAAGCTGTTTTCCATGAGTGACTAAAATTAAATATAGCTCCTAGTTGACAATCAAGGCTGTATGGTATTTACCAGGAGGTTGGAGATCTGACAGTTTCCCTTTTGTTTTTTTCCAGCTCCTTACAGATCTATCTTGGTACAAAAAAGATGTCAGGTTCCAAAGGAAGAATGAATAAGATTCATGAATAATCTTATTCATGAATAAGATTAAATGAAAAATTTAATAATTTAGTGATTAAAATGTTTATTTTCAACTTTAATTTCTTTCCATTTTATCTTTATGAGTTCTAATATCACACTTACATTGCTATGTTGTTATACTAAAGCTGAATTAAAATAAAAGTAGCTTGGTATTTCTGTTGATTTGTCTTCTATTAGCCAGCTGCCTTCATTTGCTGTACATTTCCGCCCCTGCATTTGGTAACCCTACCTTCTATCAGTCTTCCATTTGATTAATAAAATCTCTTTCATTTCTGCCAAAAAAGCCCTGAAAATCATCAGCACGGAGGTGGGAAGGATCTTAATGGGAGTTGCTTTTCCCTTTTAGGCCTTCCTGAGGAGGGGAAGGTCATCATGTGTCCCCGCTACGTCACAAGCACCCCACAGCCCCTCAGAGCCCTTTCCCCCACCCCAAACACTGTTTCTCCCTCCTCCTGCTTCCCCCACTTAGCTGCCACAACCTACCTCAGATCTTTGTGCACGTGTGTGTTTTCTGTGTTGGTGGCTGACAAAGAGCCCCCAAGAAAACAATCTACGTGAGTCTCCTCACACAGGATACGATGGTTGCAGGAGCCAGCCCGGCCTCCCAGCAGAGCTGTGCGGGATTGCTGACCAGGCCCCTCTCTGCCGGACACTCTCACCCCTTCCTGCCCCCTCCTCCCTTCCATCTTTCTCCTCTGTCTCCCAGCCTCGTCACCACCACCAGCAGCCCCTCAGTCTCCTCTTCCTCCTCCGACCTTCTCTTCTTTTACACCTTGGAGGGAAATCCAAATCCCTTCACCTCAGGGAAGAATACCAGGGATGTCTGGGGGGGGGATGAGGGGCATGAATGAAGGGGCAGTGGGAGAGAGGGCCGCAGAGGGCTTTTACAAATCATCTGTGAGGCTGGGCAAAGTGGCTCACGCCTATAACCCCATCACTTTGGGAGGTCAAGGTGGGAGGATCACTTGAGGCCAGGAGTTTGAGACCAGCCTGGGCAACATAGTGAGACCCTGTCTCTACAAAAAAATTTTTTTAAAAATTAGCTGGGTGTGGTAGGGCACACCTGTAGTCCTACCTAGCTACCCAGGAGGCTGAGGCAGAAGTTCGAGGTTCCAACCTGAGCAACAGAGCAAGATCTTATCTCTTAAAAAAAAAAAAAAAAAATCTTCGGTATACAACTAGTACTGGAGGGGGAGGAAAAAAAAAATCTCTGTATCTCAATATTCAGGAGAAAAGAGTCTTACATCCCCAACCAAGGAGAAGTTTCCTGCTGGAAGGGGCAGTGGATAATCCTTTTTTATGTACTCAATGGAGCCAGAAATACAGAGTGCTCAAAAGACTTATCCAGTGCACCCATCACTCCTTCAGGAGATGTTCTTCTTTGCGGGACCACCTTTGGCTCTTCCTTCACTCACCTCCACAGTTCATTGGTCCTTGAAACCTCATTCCAGACCTAGAACAAGGAGGAGAAAAGAATATCTGGTCAGTCAAAGGCAGTTAGCACCTAGCCTGCCAGGCCCTGTGGAGGTGACAAAGAACTAAATTAGACCCAGTCCCTGCACACAAAAAAACTCAGCCTTGGAAATCAGAGACAATCAAAAATAATCAAATAATGACTAAGAAAGGAGAGAATGACCGAATCAATGGGGGTGAACAGTGGAAGGCCGACGGGCACAGAGTACTGATTACTGATCAAGTCCCAAGGGAGAGTAGCTGTCCTCTGAGAGAACGACTGAAGCACTGCAGGGGGAGACAGAAAAGACAGGCGGAGATTCCTAAGTGTGAAAAAGATGGGTTAGTAATTTGCCTTAATTTAGAACCTAGGGTTCTGGATGGAGAGGAATCGGGAAAAGGAGCTGGAAATGTGTAATGGCAAAAATAATGAGAAGCTGCTTGAGGATTCTGAATAGAGGAGTGGCAGGGTCAAACCGTGCTTTAGGAAGATCACTCTGACTGCTGTGAGAAGGAAGGACTGAAAATGAGAGCGGAGACGCAGGCCTCGTAGGAAGGCTGCTGTAAGGGAGTAAACTGAGGCACTGGCCAAGAGGATGTCCCCAAGATGCCAAGATGGTGGAATGGGAACAGCCTGGGGTGGGGGGTACTCTGTGGGCCCTGTTCCCACAACTGCTCTCTGCAGAAGTATTTGTAGTAGGCGCAGGATGGTTCTGTGAAGTGGGGATCCAGGTGCCAGGCCTCTCCCTCCCTCAGGCCCAGGCCTGCCTCCTGAAACTTCCTGGCCTCTCCAGCTAAACTGCCCTGGACTCTGGAGCCTACAAAGTTTTAGTGGGTAACTCTCTAGAGCCTTCAGTAGTCCAGCCCTTCTGAGGGTCCCATCCCAGAAATGTAGCTTTCCAAGCCCTGGCAGAAGCAATGGCTCCCATTTCAATAGCCCTCACCCATCTGGTAGCTCAAAGTTTCTCAGCCTTTAAGAAGTCTTTTTGGCTAGTAGGAATATAAAGTTTGTATTTTGCAAAATCAAATTAGACAAGAAGATCTGTGGATTTTTCTTTTCTGTAGTTCCTAGTTCAAAACCCAACTGTAATTTTATTTCCCAAATAAAGAATTATAATATGTAATATACTCTACAAAATAAATGCTACCTACCTTTGAGGATCCTTCTGTTGGATCCTGGCCTTCACAATGACACCATTAGGAAGGATTACTGATCACATTTTACCCATGGGAAAACTATGACCGAAAGAAGTTGGTGCTACGGAAGGATATGAGGCACCTCCCTGACAAACTCTGCCCCGAAATTACCCCAGCCTACTACTATGAAAACAGCCAAGGATCTAATTCCAGCCCTGCACATGACTCAGTGGGTAACCTTAGGTAAATCACTGTGTGATACTGTTTCTTTACAATAAAAATGGGCATGAAAAGATGAAAACCCAGTATTTTACTCGATGTTAAAAATTATAATTATGGTATTCCAGTAAGAACCTGTTAATATTTTTGTAAAATGAGATAATAATGCATTTTGAGTTCCTTAAAAAATTCATTTATTCAACAAATATTTACTGAAGGGACGTTAAATACCAAGTCATACACTGGGTGTCAGAGACAGTGATGGAAAAGACAAAAATCCCTCCCTTACGGATGAATGTCTAGCTGGGAAAAGCAAATATTAAACAAATACATTACACAAATTTAATTACAGTTGTGCCAAGTCCTTGGAAGAAAAAGTACAGTGTACCTGTAACCCGCGGGTGGCCGTACAGTGCAGACGAGATTAATTCAGTCAACAGGTATTTCGTGAGCACAGTCAAGAAGGGAATGAAGATGAAAGGAGAGTGCCAGTGACTGGGGAGGACATCTCGGAGATGGTAGGATTGAGGAGTCATCATGGGGAGAAATGGAACGGGCCTTCCAGGCTCAGGGAAAGCAAAAAGCCCCGAGGGATTAAGTTCCAGAATATTTCAAAAGGCGAGCGTGGAAAGAAGAATGATCCCTAAGCCAACCTGAGGGGTGAACCCTGATGGCAGGGAAAGTGCATCTTATCTTGTTCACAGGCGACCAGCGCAGCTCTGGATGGACGGACTGGACCTCCCGAAGCCGCCGAGGTCACCGCCCTTGGGGCGACGAGCGCCCTCTGTAACCTCACGGATTAAGAGCAGCCCGACGCCCTCCCCTCACGGATGGGGACTCTGAGGCCCCAGGGGAGAAGCGCCTGGCCTTGGACATGCCGGCGACGAGCACAGGCCCTGCCTCCCGCCCTGAACAGAGCGCGTTACCTTGTTCACCTGCGCGGCGCAGAGCAGGTCTCGGGCCTCCAGAAATGAGAAGACCTGCAGCAGTTCATGCGGACCCAGCTGCGGCTCCATCGCGCCGCCACCCCCGCCGCCTCCGTCCGGCACACCTTCGCCCCACACAGCCAGAGCCACCCGCCCCGTCACACTTCCGCCCGCAGGCTAGCTCCGCCCATCCCGCCCAACTTCCGTCCGTCCGTCCTACTGCACTTCCGCCCTGCAGAGCCAAACCCTACCCACCCTGCCGTGCTTCCGCCCCGCAGGACCAGCCCCTCCCGGCCTCGTTCTGCTATTCCCCGGTTAAATAGTTTCCCGGCCCGCTTCTAACTTATCCCTGCCTTCGCCCAACCCTCGCCCACCTATTATACTGGTCTACACCTAGCTCTTAACCAGTTCCTGTTCTTTACCTTGGTCCTGACCCTCGCCCTTGCACTGGTCTTCATCTGGACGCTGCAGTGGCCTTGAACCTCCCCCTGGTGCTGGCCCTAACCCTTGATCTCGCCCTTGCCAATCAACATGCCCTATCCTCCATCTCAACCTGACCTTTGACCTGGGCCTGGCCCTGGCCTTCACCCTGACCCTGTTCCTCAACCTTGCCCTGACTCCTGCCCTGGACATTGCCAGCATCTGCCACCTAGCCTTTACCCTTGTTTCAACCCTCACCCGACCCTGACACTTGCCCTGGCCTGCACTGTGGTTTCACCAGGCCTGAACCTCACAATGAGGGCAAGGCCCTGGTCCTAATGCCCACTGTTCCTGTCCCTACCATTGGCCGTCTCCTGAGCCCTATCTTTGGCCTTCATCTTCATCCTGGCTCTGGCCCTAGTTAAGGTCTTGGCCAAAATCCTGACCCTCACCTACACCTGGCTCAGGCCTGGCCCTGGCCTTTCCTTTGACCTTAGCACTGCCCCTGGTCATTGCCCTGGCCTTGGTCCTTGCACTTACCCTCTCGCCTCTGCTGTCTTCATCTGTTTTCTGTTGCTTATAACAGAAAACCTGAAACTGGGTGATTTATAAAGAAAAGGAATTTATTTCTTATAATTATAGAAATTGAGAAGTCCAAGGTCAAGGGGCCACATCTGGTGAGAGCCTTCTTGCTTGTCCAGACCCTCTTAAGAGTCCAGAGGCAGCACAGGGCATCACATGGCTGGGGGCTAAGTGTGCTAGCTAAGGTCTCTCTTGCTCGTATAAATCCACCAGTCCCACTCCCATGATAACCTGCTGATCTATTAACCCATTAATCCATCAATGGATTAATCCATTCATGAGCGCTCTGCCCTCATGACCCAATCACCTTTTAAAGGCCCCATCTCTCTGGGCTGAGCACAGTGGCTCACACCTGTAATCCTAGCACTCTGGGAGGCTGAGGCAGGTGGATTGCTTGAGCTCAGGAGTTCGAGACCAGCCTGAGCAGGAGTAAGACCCCGTCTCTACCAAAACTAGGAAAAAAAAATCAGCTGGGTGTGGTGGCACGTGCCTGTAGTCCCATCTACTTGGGAGGCTGAGGCAAGAGGATCACTTGAGCCCAGGAGTTGGAGGTTGCAGTGAGCTGCGATGCCACTGCACTCTACCCAGGGCGACTGAGCGAGGACTCTGTCTCAAGAAAAAAAAAAAAAGGCCCTATCTCTCAATACTACCACATCAAGGATTACCTTTCAACCTGAGTTTCAGAGGGGACAAACATTCAAACCATAGTACATGCCCTAGCCTTTGCCATCACCCTCATTCTCACTCTGGATCTCTCCTGTGCCTTCAGTCTGGCCCTGGACATTGAGCTTGCAGGTCTCAGGCCTCCTGAAAGGCCCTGGTAGTTGACCTGACCTTCCCCTGGCCTGGCCTTTGCCCTGGCCCTCAGCCTTGATCTGAACTTGACCCTTTCCTTCAACCTGGTCTTTGCTCGGGCTCTTACATTTGCCCTTACTCTCCCTGGCTTTCACCCTCACTCTAAACTTGAGCCTGACCCTGTTCCTCACCCTCAGCCTGGCTTTGCCCTCACATTGGCCCCCACCCTCACCTAACATGCATGCTTACCCTGACCTTCACAATGACATTCAGCCTCCCTCTTACCTTGGCATTGACTGTTGACCAAGCCCAGGCCCTAAACATGCTGCCTTCCTTGCCGTGGCACTGACCCTTGTCATCACCCTGGTGTTGGTACCGGCTCTGGCCAGGTTTGAATCAGATTTAGTGTAAAGGTTAAGGTCAGGGTGAGGGTCAAGGTTAAGATCAAGTTCAAGGCCACTGTCAGGATAGGCGTAAGGTCAGGGAAGAGTGATGAGGTTCAGAATAAGAATGAGGGCAAGTGTCCAGTTCAGGGTAAAGGTTTGTGTCAGGTTAAGGATCAAGGATCAAGGTCAGGGCCATGGCCAGTGTCAGATTCAAGTTCAAGATCAAGATCAGTGTGAGGGTCAGGATCATGGTAAGGGTCAAGGTCAGGCTGAGGATGCATTAGAGGGTCAGTGACAGGGTAAAGGTCACAATTTATAGTCAAGGTCAAATTCAGGGACGGGGTGGGTCAGGGTCAGGATGATGGTCACTGTCAGAGTGAGGTGAATGTCCAGTTCTGGTAGGATTCAGGGTCAGTTTAAGAGTCAAGGTGAGTGTGAGGCTGCTGTTCAAGATTAGGGTGTCAGATTCAGGGTCAAGATCAATGTGAGAATAACATCAAGGGCAGGGTTAAATTCAAGTCAGATTCCAGGTCAGTCAGGATGAGCATGAGGTTCATTGTCAAGTTCACGGTTAATTCAAAGTGAAGGTGGGCACATTAGTTGCTCCCTTAATGAATTACTACAAAGTGGCTTAAAACAACACACACTTATTATATTTCTGTAGGTCAAAAGTCTGGTTTGAGTCTCACTGGGCTAAAATCAAGTTGTCACCTGGGCTAAAATGTTTCAAAACAACAAACAAAAACACTCAAGTAATGGTACTAGAAACGTTTAATCATTCACCTATGATTCCTTAGTACTTTCAACAACAGATTCAAAATTTTCATTCCTCATGCCCCAACTGCATCCCACTGCAGCAGGAAATAGCCACATCCATCGACGCCCAGATTCCCCAAGATTGAGGAATGAACGAAGAAAAGGGGGAAAATTGTAACTGGCTCCATAAGCAAGAAAATATTTTCTCAGTAATATTTTTAGTTCCCTCATATTTCAAATGAGTTTTCAGTGTTCATATTATGGCTGGGGCTGGCAGCTTTAAGTGACCTTGACAGTGAGATTTATCTCAACTCTGGTAATTTAGCAGCTATAGTCTCAAAAGGGGCAGAAAATAGACAGAAAACCCTCAGTAAGATTTGCTGACCAGAACGTTGTAACTTTCTGTTGCACTGATGCATTCTCTTTTGAGTTTCTTTCCCAGGAATGGCGGAACCTCCTACAAAGCCTCACACTACCTATTTGTCAGAGAGGGCTACTTCTGGATGGTGGACAGATAGTAAATATCAATGCATTCCATGCTCATGAGCTCATTGTCATGCTTTTTTTTTTTTTGGCTGTAAAATAAGTCCTTTGTTCTGAAGCAGGATTGCGTGGGATATCATGCTGATGGATAAGGCATTCTGCAAGTCTCTGGGTGATGGTACTGTCAGAACCATGGACAGGGTTAGTAAACCAGCATCCAGAGAGGTGTTGATTTTCATACGGTCAAATGTCATCTCATGATTAATGGTGCCAAATCAATAGTTCAGCATCAGTCTCTGCTGTCAACTGGACCAGCCTTCAGCTGTAGCACTAACGATCAGTCTTGATAGAGGAAACTATTGTCGGGCCCATACATAGCTTTTATCTCTCTAACTGTGCTCATGAGCCCCTTGCACAAGAACTAGGTTGGTGAGAAGAGAGGCTGCCTGGCGGCCAAAGGATAGGTCATCCTGTTCATCTGATTATTGAGAGCCTTCTCTGTGGTGCGTGGCCTCTGATAGACTTTAGGCAAGATACAAATATTTGCATGGCATATATCGCTACCTCAAAATCACTTTTTCCTCCATTTGAACGGACAACTAAACCACTCTTAGGGTGGCCCATTTGAAGGACTTCGTTTCACTCTGTTCTTCAGGGACATCCCCAAATAGTGCTGTAATGAGGCAGCAATGTCCACTTTCAGAGAATGCCCTCATTATGAGCAGACAGTTGAGATTTACACTTGAATCTTTTCCTCTTGTGCCAGGTAGTTGTAAGAATTCTCCCACCCCCACCCCACCATGGGACATGGGTGTTGGCTGAGGGAAAGGCAGCAGTGCAGCAGAGGTAGATAACAAGGAAGTCTGGGTTGCCCCTGCAATTTACTCGTGCCTTATGACCTACTCTAACCCAGTCCTAAATGGGTCACTGTTGCACAATGGATTGCTGCTGTACACAACCAATCGTATGACTCAGATCATACGTTGGATCAGATCACATCCAGCTCATGGTGGGTAGCTTAGATCAATTGTCACTTGTGTCCTGTAGTGGGGTGATTTATCTCTTCCAGAACACAGGAGCTGCTCTTCAAAGGATAACTAGTTGTTACCTGAAGAGGGCATGCATTTACTCCAGAATTCTACTGGTCTTTGTGGCTCTCGTGTTGGAATGTTCCAGAGATTCTAAACGACATTGTTTTACCTACCATAGCTATCTCTAGCACTGTCTGGTCTGCTGGATTATATGGACTAAGAAGGAGAACAGCTTGTGCCATAGCCTGGACCTGTTGTAGAAGCCTCTCTTGCTCTGAGCTGCTGAGAATATGGCAGCTGTTGGGTTATCGAATAAATAGGTCAGAGCAGTATTCCCATGTTTGGTACCTGTTTCCTCCAAATTTTAAAGAGGCCCACAAACTACTCTTTTTTTTAAAGCGGTGAGATGTTTGAAGTATAGCACCTTGTCCTTTACCTGAGAAGAAATGTCCTGATATACACTAGACCTTCCCAGTGCCAAGCAAGTGCAGAAAATTTTTATCCCAACATAGACATTACTCCTATAATTACAGAATGCATGTTCTTTGCAAGAACACAGAGAACACTGGAAAAAATGAAATATACTAGGAGCTAAATCAAGTCTCAATAATGTTGAAGAATTATTATACAGAATATGTTCTCTGACCACAATAAAATATTTTAGAAATAAATGACAAAAATATCAACCCCCTATGTTTTGAAATTAAGATGTATACTATAAAATAACCACACATCAAAGAATATATTTAAAGAGAAATCTGATTTTTTTAACCAAATGAAAAAATATTATGAATCAAAACCTGTGGAATGGAGCTAAACCATTATTAGGTAAAATTTTGTAGCCTTAAGTGTTTATATTAGAAAAGAAAAACAAAGGTTGAAAATTAATAAGGCTCCATCCATTTCAAAATTTAGAGAAAAGAACAAGAAAATAAATTTAAAAATTGAAATGAAATAATGAAAAGGAAAAGTTAACAAAACTGAAAAAAATACATAATAATAATGTTAAAAGGTGGTGTTCTGGAAAGATTAATTAAACTGACAACTCCCTAGGAAGATGAATGAACATAAAAAAAGAGGCAGCACAAAAAGCCAACACTAGGAACGTCAAGGAGGACATTATGCAGTAATTAAGAAGAAAATCAGAGAATATTATAAATAATCTTATGCCAATACATTTTTAATTTGTATGACATGGAAAAATTTCTAGAAAAGGATTATCTACCAGAAGGAATAGAAAAACTGAATAGTCCTAAAACCATTAAAAACAAAACTAAATACAGAGTTGAGCGTTTCCCTAAAAATTAACCGAGAAGGTATGTGGATGGCAAATAAACACATAAAAAATACTCAGGATCGATAGTCTTTGGAGAAATGTAAATTAAAACCACCAGCACTAGTAAAGGTAAAGTTTTAAAGGAAAAAACAAAAAATAACAAATGATGACAAGGGTGTGGGGCAACTGGGGCTCTCACAGATGGCTGGTGGGAATGCAGAATGGTGTAGCCGCTTTGGAGAACAGTTTGGCTGTATCTTATAAGTCAAACATACACTTACCATACAAACCAGCAATCCCATTCCTACATATTCACATAAGAGTAATAAAAACATGTGCACTGTAAGAAAGGACCTACCTCCATTTTTCGGAAGTTTGCTGAGGACAGTTTTTAAGCCTCACCTCTCTCTTCCCCTTCTGCCACAATTCTGGGCAAGCTGACAACATGTTAAGCCCAGTACTCCCTTCCTCTGGTGACAATGGAAGGGTCAAAGCCCCTGCCCATGCCTGGGAACCCTCACCCAGGCCCCCATTCCTCACCACCATGAAAACTCCAAGCCAGTCTCCTTTCAGAATATGTTTGGGCCTGCTTGGCAGCCATCCTGCTCCCCTCAGAAAGTTGCATTATGTGAGGAACAAATCTTTTCATCCCCTTTTGTTGTATGGGTGGCATCCTCACTCTCAACATCCAAACCAAACTTGGCAAATTTGCCTCTGCAGGGTGGCCACAATATCCACATAAAGGCTTGTGCATGAATATTTATATGAAATTTACCTGTAACAGCCAGAAGCTGGGAACCACCCAAATGTCCATCAACTGGTGAGTGGATAAACAAAGTATAGTTTACCTACACAGTGGAATCCTACTCAGCAATAAAAAGGATCAAAATCCTAATACATGCAAAAGCATGGGCACATCTCAAAAGTTTTATGCTAAGTGAAAGAAGCCCATCATAAAGGCCATATACTCTAAGATTTCACTCACAAGGATATTCTTGAAAAGGTAAAACTATAGAAACAGAAATCAAATCAGTGGTTTCTTGGGTCTGGGGCTAAGGAGAGGGTATTGAATACAAAGGGCCATGAGAGAACTTTTCAGGTTGATGGAAATGTTCTATATTTCATGGTGGTGGTAAATGACTATATGCATTTATCAAAATCCATTGAACTATACACTTATAAAGGGTGGATTTTATCATAATGTACACCTCAATAAACCTGACTTAAAAAGAGAATTCTCACCAAAAGAAATTCTAGGACCATGTGGCTTCACTGGTACGTTCTGCTAAATAATTAATGAAAAAGTGATTATAAATTTTATACAACTTCTGGAGAATAGAAATAAGTGGACATATTTTACATGCCCACATATTTTACGAGGCTAGCATAAATTGATACTAAAACTTGATATTAAGAGAGAGGAAAATTATAGGCCAATGAACAGAGGTGCAAAAATCCAAAAGAAAATGTCAGTAAAACAAATTCAATATTTTAAAAACAGATACTATATCATAGTCAAGATAAGTTTATCCTAGAAATGCAAGGTTGGTAAAAGATTAGAAAATCAATTAACGGAATTTACCACATTAACAGATTAAAGGATAAAAATCATGATCATCTCAAAAGATGTAGAAAAGTAATTCACTAGAATCAATATCTATTTATGTTGACAAAAATCTTAGCAAACTAGGAATAAAGACCAACTGTTAATTTGAAAACTCTTCCTATAAAAAAGCTATGGCAAACATAATCCTCACTGGTACAACACTGAAATCTTTCCCTTTGTAATTAGGATCAAAATAACCCACCATTACTTCTGCTATTTAAGATTTTTACTGTAGCCTAAGCAATGAGGTAAATAAAAATAAAATAAATTTTAGTGATTAAAAGAACGAAACAGCAGTCTATCCTTTTAGGAAATAAGGTGATAATATATGTAGCAAATCCAAAATAATCTTTAGTTTAAACTATTAGCATTGATAAGACATTTTAGCAGATTTGCTGGATACAAAATAAACAAATTAAAATCTGTGTTTCTACATACCAGCAATTTATAAAATTAAAGAAATATTAATCACAATAGAGTGAAAAGTTACAAGTACCTAGAAATAAATGTAACAAAATGTGCGCACAATCTCTTTAGGTGAATTTATAAATCTTTAATTAGAAGTACTAAGTAAATAATGAATGTCATCTTCCTAGATTGGAAGATTCTGTGGTAAAGGTATGTCAGTATCTCAGGTAGACATATATTTTTAATGGTATTCCATCAAAGTTTCAACACATTGTTTTTTCCTGGAACTTGACAAGCTGACTTTACAATTTACAAATGCGAAGGGCTAAAAGTCAAAAAATGAAATTAAGGTGTGATATCAACACTTATTTTAAAGCAAATTAAGACCTCAGTATTGTTGGTGGGATTAAAAAAAGAGAGAGACTGAGGTAAAAGAATAGACAGTGCAGAAACAGACATGATACAACAGAAAAGTGGCAGTGAGGAACAGTGGGAGAAAAGGACAATCTTTTAAATAAATAAATAGTACCGGGACAATTGGGTATCCACATGGGGAAAAGAACTGAAATCCTTCCTCAAACCATATGCAAATATCAATTCCATGACATGTGCAAAGTAAACTATAAAACATTTAGAAGAGTCAACATATAGAACAAATATTTTCTTGACTTTGTGGTATGTTAGGATGCTTAAACCAGTCATAAAAGAACTACCCATTAAGGAATAGATTTATAATTTAACCACATTAAAATTTAAGATTGCTGCAATCTCATGATAAAACTTACACAGATGAGGAGTTACTTCTTATGAATGAGCAAAGAAAGTGGTTTTTTTTTTTTTTTGAGACAGAGTCTTACTCTGTCGTCCTGGCTAGAGTGAAGTGGCATAATATCTCACTGCAACCACAAACTCCTGGGCTCAAGTGATCCTCCTGCCTCAGCCTCCTGAGTAGCTGGGACTATAGGCATGTGCCACAACACTCGGCTATTTTTCTATTTTTCTTATAGAGACAAGGTTTCACTCTTGCTCAGGCTGGTCTCGAACTCCTGAGCTCAAGCAATCTTCCCACCTCAGCCCTCGAGAGTGCTAGGATTACAGGTGTGAGCCATCGCACCCGGCCAAAAGTGGTTTGTTCAGATGGAATCTACTCTTAGTGAAAATGCTATGAACATTGTTGAAATAACAACATATTATTTAGAATACTGCATAAACTAGTCGATAAAGCAGTGGCAGAGTTTGAGGGGACTGACTTAAATTTTGAAAGAAGTTCTCCTGTGGGTATGATGCCATCAAACAACATTGCATGCCACAGAGAAATCTTGAAAGGCAGGGTCAATTAACGAAGCAAACTGCATTGTTGTCTTATTTTAAGAAATTGCCACAACCATTCCCAACCTTCAGCAACCACTACCCTGATCAGTCAGCAGCCATCAACATGGAGGCAAGACCCTCCGCCAGCAAAAAGATTATGACTCACTGAAGGCTCAGATGATTGTTAGCATTTTTTAGCAATCAAGTATTTTTAAATTAAGGTATGTCCATTGTTGTTTTACACATAATACTACTGCACACTTAATAGACTTGCACACTTTTATATGGGAAAAGCAAAAATTTTGTATGATTTGCTTTGTTGCCAGATTCACTTTATTGCAGTGGTCTGGAACCAACCCCGCAGTATTTCTGAGGTATGCCTGTACAGCAGTCCCGAAGTCTTTGTGCGGTTTAAGCTTTACTAAGTCCAAAATTGTAAATGCTACTACACACTTACACAAACATCATTTGAAGGTTTAATCTATAATTCTTTCATAATTAGAATTATGAATTTTGAGTAATTATTTTAATGTTATATGTGTAGGTCCCTCTGATGATAGGACAGAAATAAAAAAATTACTATTCAAAATTTACAAAACTAAATAAGTGTAAAAGAAATTTAAGTTCTGTCCCTGCATGGATATAAGACAAAAACATTGTGTGGGAAAGCTGGAGTTGAGGACAAAGGAGATTCTGACAGTAAAAACCCCTGGGACAAAGCCAAAATTCCAGGGTCAACTTCAGATTTTCAAGGGCTATAAAACAGGTGGACCTCAAGCCAAGATCTCCAATGGATAAAAGGAACCAGGTAATATCTGGCCCCAGGGAAAAGGAATAGAAAATTGACCAAGGTCCATTTCTGACAGGATGAGAGGGTGGAGTTGGAAGGAGGGATCTAGAAGGCCTGGGGGGACAGGGATCTGCAGGGTAGGGTGGTGGGGGAGGGGCTGTAGTTCAGCATCCTCCTCTCATCATCCCCCCCACCCCTCAGGAGCCCTTTGTGATGAGGAGGCCACAGCTCTGTGATGCAGGCCTGGGCCCCAGTCAATAGGCCCAAAGGAAACGCCCAGGGCTCAGTTGCTTTAGGGCAACAGTGCGATTCAGAACATGGAGAATTATCCATTTCCTCTGAATAGCGTCAGTGCCACATGGCTAAACCCCAGCTCCACCCCCTGGATGATGGATCTCATCCTGGGCATCCTGTGTGGACTGGGGCTCTTCCTCCTGTTACTCCCCTGCCTCGGGAGTGATCCATCCTCACCACTGCCTGGGTGGAAAAAAAACATTAGGAAGGTAAGGAACCCAGACCCAACAGAGAATGATTCCCTCTTTTCTTTCTATTATTTTTTCCACTTTTCCAAATTAAATAGAGAGACTCCTGGGATGGGAAATCGGCTCATTCTTCTAGGCAGCGGCGGGGCAGCTTGGGGGAGAGTGGCAGAGGATTTTTATGGGAAGCTCTCAGACCACCCGTGTGGGTACACAGGGGGCATCAGGGCAAAATCAAACACAGGCACTCAGGCCAGGGTGGGGTTTTGAGAGTTGAGATCTCTGTGGGAGGGGGGTCCTGGGCCCTAGTTCATGGGTCATCAGTGGCCTTCCTGTGGTTGGTGCCTGGGCCCAGCCTTTCTTTTGTGTCTGGTGATCTGAGGCCTGTGCTGAGCCCCTACAAGCCTCCCATCAGAGGTTGGAGCGGCCTCTGGCCTCCATGGGAAGCAGAATCCTGCCTGACAGCTCAGAGGCACTGGTAGGTCTGAGTCAGTGAGCTTTTCAAGCAGAGGAACAATGACAGAAGACACCCACAGTAGATTTCACGTAGAAAATCCCTCCTGTGTTCTTCAAAGAAGGAAAACGGAAGTATTTTTCATTCATTTTAAAAATGAGTAAAAGCAAAGAAAAAACAAACACAAAGCTCCATTAATTCAATGCAGAAGGTCATGTCCTCCATGAGCACTGAATGTGCACAGCTTTATCTGGGGAGAGGTGAGTGAGGACTGATCCCAGCCCCTCAATCTTTCTTGTCTCTCAGCATCCAGTGGAGAGGAGGGAACGGCCTGGGAGCAGGAAGAAGAGCTACACTCTAAAAAGTAAGGTTCTGCCACTCTGCCTGGAACCCCCATGGGAGACCTAGCCTCACTGTCCCTGAAGGATAAGTCTCTGAGGAAGTCAGCTGCAGAGGCCTGGGTGGGGGTGGGGGTGTCCAGGGGAGGAAATCAGAACCTGGGATTATTCTCAGATCCCGGGCTAGGCATGAAGCCAGGTGGACCGAGAATGGGTGCTGCCCAGTAGGGGCCTGGATGTGGATGGAGGTGGGGCCTCCAGCCCCAACTGTGGACAGCTGCTTAGCCTGGCTAAGGCCGGTTCCTCTTTGAGGTGACCCGTCTTCTCCCCTGGGGGTGTTAGGACCCTAGGGGGTGTGAGGACCCTGAGGGATGGATGTGGGAGCACTGTGTACATGATAAAGCACTGCCCACCATGCTTCCTGGGGTCACATGGCCTTGGACACTGATGCGTGGGCTGCAGGGTCTAACAACTCACAGTTTGCCCTAGGGGGACACTCAGCATCCTACAAGATCTCCAGGCCCCTCCCTTCCCCCCTAACTCAACTCCTGATTTCCAGCTTGTAGAGATTGCCGGAGGGAAATGGAGGGGGCTCGGGACCTGAGTTTATTTCTGCAGAGGTGAGAAACTCTCCCCTTCTCTCCCTGTCCTCCTTCCTATCAGGGTCTGGGATGCAACCCCAGGGCCTGAGGCTGACCTGGGAGGGGGAGATCAGGGAAGGGGATGGGATATGACTGGGGCCAGGGAGAGGCTGACCATTGTGAAGTAGGTGAGGGTGCGGGGGTGGGGGAGATGGGGGGCGGGGCCATGAGCCGCAGGTACCCACCCCTGCCTGGCCCATGGCCCCACCCTTCCCTGCTGCAGCTTGTGCCTCCTGTCTCCCGCAGCCATCAGGGGAAGCTCCCTGACAAGGGAGGCTTTCATCAGCTCTCATGTCGAGACCCCCTGGGGGAGGTGTGCAAACCAGCATCTGCCAGAGCCCACCAGCCACGTGGGGAGCGTGTGGAAGATGCTTTTCTCACCACCTTATCCCCATTGGCTTCCCTGGCTCCCCTGGCTGAGCACCCTCCACCTCTGGCCTCCACCCTGTCACCAGGCACGAGGACCTCCCCAGTTTGTGTTGGATCACACTCATCCCTGAGTGCCTCCCGGCCACCAGAGCCTTTGCTTCCCCTAGACCGCCCTTCACCCCAGCCATGGGCATTATCCCCTCCCACACCGCAGCCCCTTGCTCCCGTGGCCTGCCCTCTGCCTGCTCCTGACTCCAGCCTGGCTCATTCTCAGTGTGACTCAATAGCACGCCCACTGCGCACTGTCCCACAGAGCTGTTCTCCACTCAACAACTGTTGGTTGTCTCCTCCCATCTCAACGATCTCAGACCTTGGTCGCACAAGCGATCCTGTCTCAGCCCTCTCCTGGGGGCAGGCAGCTGCCACAGCTGGCAGAGCCTGGAACCTTTCCACCTCACTCCAGGGCAAATCCCAGCAAGGGCACCTTTCCAACCACCCACCCGAGGCTTCATTCGGGGGAGACCCCACACACAGGCAGATGGAGGCTGGTGGCCCCTCTTTCATCAACCCCGATATCCAGAACCTGCCGGAGACACTCATCAAAAAGGGGAAAGAACTAAAGCTGTGTCAGGAGAAAGAAAAGGAGGGGTCATTTCTGAAACAAGTGAGCCCAGACTACCCCCAGGGTTCTCTGGGGAATATGGTAAAGTCACCGAGTAGAGAGCAGGACACCACAACCCCACACCACTTCCGGAACATGACAGACAAACCAGAGCAGCTGCCAGGTCCTCAGCAGCTCTCCCAGCCCAAGGCTGTGGAGGACCATTTACAGCAGAAATGCAGCCCCCTCTTCTGGGGCCTCCCCTCTCTGCACAGCGAGTCCCTGATGGCTGCTGCCAGCGTCTCTGGTCCCCCATTAGAATTTCCCTCTGTTTTATTCAATGGACTCTCTAGTTCCTTTACAGTACAAATACCTCCACAACTTTTTCCGCCCCAGCCTTTGACTCAAACCTTGCCTCAGCCCCAGCCCCAGCCCCAGCCCCAGCCCCAGCCCCCACCTCTGGCTGGGATCCACACCCAGGCCCATCTCCCACCCTCTGTCTCAACCCCACCATGCTATTCACCTCAGACTACTTTCTGTGGAGTATCTTGCCCAACAGTCCATACGAAGGCCCAATTTCCTATCCCAACTGTTATTCAACAACTAGAATGTCACCTTCTGAAGAAGCAAGAAAAAAGCTGGAGGGCCTTACCCAGTATAGTCAAAAAATCTCAGAAAGTCTTCAGCCAGCTCACTCCTGACAGTCGGGCCTCTCAGACCCACAAGTCAGTCTCCAGCGGCCCAAGACATATTGTCAACCCTGAGCTCCAGGACCAACTGGAGCAACATCTACAAACAAGGTTCACAAAACAGCAGTCCACACTGCCCTCCAGGAACCAGCTGTCTCTGGGCAGGATGCAGCCTCAGGGCAAATTTCCAGGGGCAGGTCAGGCAAAGGAGAAGCAAAGGCTTACAGGTGAAAGCAGCCAGGATACACAGGAAATGGAGTCTCAGGGCCCAGTGATATTTGAGATATGGAAAGACCCGAGTCTGGATCTGGGGCATTTTCCAGGGAGTGATTCAGAGAGCTCCCTAGTGGCACTTCCAGAGGCCAGCTCTGAGGAGTCAGAAAAGGACTTGATGAAGCCCTCAAGAAGTGACACAAAAAATGACTTACCAGGGAGCCCAGACAAGGAGCACCCAGAAGACATCCTGGAAGTCCACTTGAGGAGGAAGTTGGGGCAGATTAAGGAAGGCAGGATCCCTGTGAACATTCATCATTCCAGGCTTGCTATTAACCAAGCCTCGGCCCCTTCGGAAAACTCAAACACGCACATGGAAACTGGAACACTAGTAGCATCCTCAAAGGGTCAGGAATCCTCCAAGGATACCTTGCAGGAACTTCTCCTTGACCCAGGCAGTCAACATGTGCTGGAAGAAAGTGTTAAAGGGTTACAGGTGAGGCACAGGTGTGGCCTACCCCTCAAGACGAAAAATCAATTTACGTTGAAAAATGTTCAATCTTCACCCCATCTACTCTCCACCATTCCCTCCTGTGAATCTGGGGAAAACTCCACAGCCAAGGTTGCCAATTTCTTGGGAGAAGATCCTTGGGAAGGTCCAGGAGAGACGGTGATAACAGAAAAGCCAGTCTTCACCCTGACTGGTCCTCTCCCTGCCCCCTCACCTTCGGGTGAGGATGTCCAGACTGACCTGAGAGGGACCCAATCTGGTGACAACGGTGGGCACTCAGAGGCCCCTCCCACTGGACAGGAGGGCAGGTGGCCTTCTCAGCCCCTCACATGCAGAACCTGGCACAGCACAACAGTCCTGGGGGCCTGGCGAGGCAGCCCAGAGCCGATTCTAAGTCCAGCAATGGCCAGGCATGAGCCATGGGGGGAGGAGGAGAGCGTGGCCTCAGGAGACCACCGCCGCAGCAAACCAATGCTGGACCTCGGCACAGGGTCCCAATCTTCAGGGGCCGAGGAGACTAAGGAGCCAGTGGAGGCTGAGGAAGAGAAGCCCCCTGCTTGGGAAGCCACCTTGGGAGCCAGTGTGAGGGCAGACTTCCACACCCTTAATGTCAACCTGAGCTCAGGGTCTCTGCGGAACAGTAAAAGCTCCCAAACCTCTACAATTTATGTTACCCAGGACCCAGAAGAGCTATGCCTTAATGCACAGATCAGTGAGTGTGAGCGCGCAGTGGAGGTGGAGCCAGAGAACCAGCCTCAAGGCCCTGCCCCCCACATCCTTCTCCAAGACCACACCACTGGTATCATCCTTGAAGACTGCGCCCCTGACGTTCTCCTTGCTGCAGACATCTGGGCTTCTCAGGCCTCTCTGTCCAGCTCCCACAGCAAGTCCAGTGGTGACACCGGGGGGCCATGTGCCCTCTTATCAAGGGGAGGGAGCAGTCAGGGGCTACAAGAGGCCAAGATTCTGAAACTCCAGGACACATGGGAGAGTGAGAGCAAGAGGTTTGGCCCTACTGACAAGAGAGAGCACTGTAGGAGGCCCAAACAAAGGTCTGCAGGACCAAGGACCTCCCAAGCCAACGGTATGAGCCACTCTTCCCAGGATAGGGAATTAGTAGAGTCGCTAAGAAGCAAGTCCTCCCAGCTCTTGCCAAACAAAGGACAGCTTCCTACAGGAAGCTGCTTTAGAAACACAATGAGGCAGTTTCTGCAGCGGATTTTCCCCAAGAAAAACACAGGGCAGGAAGATCCCCTGCAAAATTGCAAACCAGTATCAGCCACTGCCCAGTGCTGGGGACCAGTCACAGGCAGATTGTTTACAGAGAGTGGAATGGATGAAGTACAGGAACTCATGACCCCTGTTGGACAGATCCTAGGGGAGAAAATTGGACCTTACCATGAACTTCCTGCCTCAAAGGGAAACTGGTACAAAGCGGAACTCCAGGTCCCAGTGGGTGGGCATGGCAGCTGCCATGGGGGTCCCTGCCTCCCAAAGCAAAGGAGAGTGATAAGTGCCACAGCCTGCAGTCACCAAGCCACCCCCATGGGCCACAGCTCCCCTGTCAAGAACGGGTGGGTGACAGACACAGACAGCAACTGGGCCTCCCCAGCCAGTCCCTGCCAGCATAGACCAAGGGTGGCAAGAGGCTCCAGTCACCCTGTCCACTGCCCCAGGCACTGCTGTCTACCTAGAGGTGTCTTGCCTGGTCAATCAGATGACACTTCTCCCGCCTTTCCTGGTGAGAAAACCTTTCTCTCAGAAGAAGTCCATTTCAGGCAGAGAAAACATGTTCCATCCTATGTCAGCACATTCCCAATTTGCTAATGGCTTCCTCACACTGAGAGGTGTAATCTTTCCTAATAAATTGTGTGTTTTCTCATCAGAGGTGGTGGCTTCTGTCTCTGGGGTGCTGGGGCTCAGGGAAGGGGTCAGAGTCCACTCTCCCTGAGTGTAACTTCTAGAAGGGACAGGCATAGAGGAGGTTGACAGGGGCTTGCAGAACCACCCCAAGGTCCCTCACTGCACCTTGTTTTCACAACTCGGTCATTACAGAGAGGCTTTAGGACTGTCAGGACTGGCAAACCCAGTGGAGATCCCATCCTGGGATCTGGCTCACCCTGTCTTTCCTGCTTTCCCTCTACATGAACTTTGTGCAGTGGTGGGGGAGGGTTTACAGAGGCCTCTTAGGGTGGAAATTTCCCCTCAGGCTCCAGGAATGTGGGAGCCAAATAGCCTTCACTCCCAAAGTGGGCTGGGAAGTTTTGGAGATGGGGGTGCTGGCCCTGGGTACAGGGGCAGAGAGATCTGACCCCCCTGACTCTCATAGTGGAGATCAGACAACTCTGCCTGAGTCCCCTCCCTGCCTGCTGAAGGTTGGGGCAGAGATGGGCCCTGCTGGCCCCTCTGGGCTCAGCCTTGGTGACAGGAGCGTCCTCCTTCCAGCCTCCGCCTCCCCCTCTGCCATGACCATGTGTGCAGGAGCCATGTGAGGGTGGCACATGGAGGACGAGGCTGGGGCATGGGAGCCTCTGAGAATCTGAGAGTTGGGAGCCAGGAGGCAGGAGAGCTCATGGGGTCCCCTATGTGGTGGCCACCCCATGCCCAGCACTCCCACCAGCTAAGGGGGTCAGGCCAGCACCCCAATGTGGAGGGCAGGACCAGGGGATACAAAGCCCTCATGTGAGAAGGTGGCTTTTCCCATGGTGTATGTGACCAGCCTGCCCGCCATCCCTCTGGAATTTCAGAAAGAACCAATGGATGGCAGGATCCCAGTCTGGTGACCGTTATAGACACTTGGCCCCAGGGTTGCTTCTGGGGCAGAGAACTTGGAGGGCCAGGGCTGGCTGTGGTTACACAGTGAGTCTTGGGGTCTCGCCTGCCTTGAGGCCTGCAGAGGACAAGGGGGCAGAGGGATGTGGACACAAAGGGGCCGGGGGCAGGGACAGTCACAGATCCTGTGCCTGCTGCCCTGGCCCAGGCTGCTCCAGGGGCAGCCTCCGGGGGACCAGCAGTGAGGGGGACCAGGACCCTGGGAGGGCTGGGCCACAACACAACAGAGACCATACAGAGAGACTCCCACAGAGGCCCCTGCCAGAAACCCCGCAGAGAAACCTCACACAGAGACCCCAGGGAGAACCCCTATAGATACCTCTGACAGAGACCCCCACCAAGAGTGAACTCAGAGACCTCATACAGAGACCTCACATAGAGATCCCCCCCACAAGGCTTTCCTTCCAGGAGACCTGGAGACTAGCACAGGGGTCTCCCACAAGTCTTTGTTCACAGCTCAGGGACCATCACACAGAGCCCCCCAGACCCATAGAAAGCTCACAGACTCCCACACAGACCTCCCACAGAGACTACACACAGACACCAGGTGGTATCTTCCATAGGACCACAGAGTCCCCAGGTGATGGCACAATGACCTTGCACAGAGCCTTCCACAGCACCTCATGTTGCCCACAGACCCACAGAGCCTCCTGCAGAAGCCTGGCACAGAGGTTCACACACCTCCTACACTGCTCTCCCTCGCAGAACCAACCTCAGAACCAACCTCGGGACCACAGACAGGCCTCCCATACCCTGCAGAGCCCCACTGCAGATCTCACAGAAACCCCCACTGCCTCACAGAGACCTCCCACTGATCCCACTGGGCCTCCCACAGTGCACCTCCCAGATCTCACAGAGACCTCCCCAACAGAGACCACCCAGAGAGACAACACATAGACATCTCACTGCCACACAGAGACCTGTTCTTGCTCCATGGAGTCCTCTTATGTAGACCTCACAAAGATTTCACAGAGAAGACACACTCTCACCTCACCTACAGCTTGCGGAGACCTCCCACTGGCACATGACACCGAGCCACCTCTCACAGAGGACTTACCAAGAGACAATGCACAGAGACCTCCCACTGTCCACAGAAGTCTCCACAGACCCCTCCCACAGAGTCCTCACATGCATTCTTCCTTAGTAGTGGATCTGAATCCACTTAGCAAAGTGTCAACGTGGGAGGGACAACATCAGCTGTGCCCCAACCTAAAAATTGAGACACTTGGACATTATCAACACTGCCCCAAAAATGGGGTTCTCTGCTAGGGGAATTGCTCAGGAATCGGGGTTCTTTTGTAATGCTATTGCCTCTGAACAGAAGAATTACAGATTCCATGTGCAGACCTACAAAATTCTTTCCCCCATGGGTTTTCATTAGCTTTAGCTCTGACCCACAGTTTAGAGAATCACAAATTTAAACATGAATAAAATGCTGCCAACCTCCAATGAGAGAAAAATATCTTATTTGTCTGGTTTTAGTTATCACTAGTCCAATAGTATCTGTGTCACTTTTTAAATTTCACTGGGGACAAGACCTGAACTCAAGATGGCTGACTTCTTTATTTTGGAAACATGACAAAGACTTGCAGCAAATGGACCCTAGAAAATGAAATAAACCAGCAAAGAAGCATCTGGACTCACACTGGCCTCCTGGGGGGGCTGTGCAATTAGAACATTATTTTGCATGTAGCAACTTGTGTCAAGCTTGTGAGGTTTTATTAATATTTTTAAATGAAACAAGCTAACAATCATGTAAAGATTTTTTTTAAAAATGAGTCCGATTTCTGGCAATATTCCTATTTTATCCTCTGGCAAAGTTGTACTTATTTATTAATAGTAATACTATCTTGTTCCTTAAAATATGGTAGTGATGCCCTCAAACGATGATATACATGTTTCCAGGATATGACAAAGTCCTAATGTTCAGCCAACATAGCTAAATGGATGAACTATTTAGAAGTGTTCATTTTTAAAATAATTCTAAGAAATGCACCTTTTCCAAGACTCAGGAGGGCAGGGTCTCTTTTATATTCATTGTACGGCTACAAAGGGATGCATTGCTTCAAATAGTTTGGAATCTTACCAAATATATCACTGAACCTATGCTTGAGATATACACATACCCCAATAAAACTGCAGGGAAGGAACATCTTAACATCTGAATTGAAGAAAGTGTACATTTAGCCAACATCTGTATTAGAATAATGAAAGGCCTCACTTGTTCTATACCCTACACTTTCCAAAGGGTGCACTTTGGTGAAACTCCTTATTTCTCGCTGCTCATAAGCAACCTGTTGTCCTTGCTTTGTTAAATTCTATTTTAATAACATCCATCAAGCGTGTGTCACTGGTTAAGTCTCTCAGATTATCCATCAGAAAGCATCACCATCCTTTCTCTAAAAGGAGCAAAGCTGACATGAAGGCTCTTTTGGCCTAGTTGTTCCAACCAGAAGTTCCCTTCTATTCTCCATAATTACTTATTTACACCTATTTTTTGTTTTACTTTACTCCCTTATAACGTCACTGAATCACAAAACAATGACATATGGTAATAGATATTCTCTAGCACGCTTAGATTGTTATTTTTTTATTGTGCAACTAACGCAAGTAAGTTTAATCATCAGAACAAAATGGGATCAATTAGGGAAGATTTCATACAGGAAATACTTGTGTATTTTTTTCAAATTCACTTCAACAGGGTTAAACTAAGTGATTACTCATTTGTTCAGGGTCTCATAAAGTCTGAAAACAGACAAACATCCATAATAAATAGTTTATTGCTAAGACATGTTGAATGTGTTGTCCTTCAGTAGCAACTCACAGTTCAATAAGCTGTGCAAAACTGCAACGAACAATGTGCATTAAAGCAACATTCCCATCAGTCACTGCACACGCATCTGTCACATGTTGCCTCAGATGATTTGTGTGTCCAATTTTCATAGCATAAACTTGTGCCTTTACCCCAGAAGACATAATCAAGAGGGCTCAATCTATTTCAAAAATATCGCCAATATGTCCAGACTTTATGACCACCTATATTTTATTTTTAGTAAGATTTATCTATGGCAAATCTGATAAACATTTTCATTTTGCCATTTTACATATACCAAGAATGAACACTCAAAAATGATAATGGAGAAAATAACAAAAACATATCTTTTTTGTTTTGAAAATTTTTCACACCAAAATATTTTGCTGAAAATGAAGTGATTTTTAAATCTGCAGATAAATAGCTCTCTAAATAGCATTCAGGATCTATTATAAATGTGGTTTTGAAATAGATTTTTATTTAAAAAAACAGGTCTCACACTGATTTCAATAAAGCAGGCACTCCGAACACAATGTAGAGGCTGGCGATTATATGAGGACTTCCTAATATTCTAAAGCAGTGCTCCCCAATCTTTTTGGCACCAGGGAACAGTTTCACGGATGACAATTTTTCCATGGACCCTCGGTGGGGGGGGACATGGTTTTGGGATGATTCAAGTACATTACATTTATTATGCAGTCAAACCTCTCTGCTAATGATAATCTGTATTTGCAGCTGCTCCCCAGTGCTAGCATCACCACCTCAGCTCCACCTCAGATCATCAGGCATCAGATTCTCATAAGGAGCACGCAACCTAGATCCCTCAGATGTACAGTTTACAGTGGGGTTCCTGCTCCTATGAGAATCTAATGCCACCACTGATCTGACAGGAGGCGGAGCTCAGGCAGTGATGCAAGCAATGGGGAGAGGCTGTAAATCCAAATGAAGCTTCACCAGCCCGCAGCTCACCTTGTACTGTGCAGGCCAACAGTACTGGCCCACTGCCAGGCTCTAAAGGATAAAGATCTTTTCCCAAGTAAGCTTAAAAAAAAAAGTAATCATTCTACATACATCATTAACCCCTAAGAGTAATTCCTCTTTATAGACTACAATACTACTGTCAGTTTCATGCACTTTTACTTTATAAAAAACTCCCACAGGAAGAAATATTTCCAGATAAACACAGCTACATTTTCTGTCTTGCACACATCATTGGTATAATACAACACATCCAGATGCAGACTGATCCATTTCATAACCATTTGTGTACAGGATCCATCAGTCATTATCATTGTGCCCGGGGCCATGTGGATAGTTGCATTTCCCAAACAGGAGCAAGTGTTCTTGGGTACTTAGAGGTTTGCTGTGGCATCCCTCCCTCGGGCATTTTGTAATAACCAGAACAGCTCATTTCCCCACAGACGTGCATTCCATGCTCAGCACACACCCCATCTTTTCCTTGTTCTGTCTCTGCCTTGAACTTTGTGCAGCAGTGAGGGATGGGTTTACAGAGGTCTCTTAGGGCAGAAATTCCCCTTGGGTCCTAGGAATGTGGGAGCCATGCAGCCTCATACCCCTAAAGTGGGCCAGGAAGTTTTGGGGGTGGGACTGCCTGCAGGCCCTGGGTTTAGAGGCAGAGAGATTGACCCCCCCGACCCCCCCACCCCCTGGGTCTCTCACGGTGGGGAAGAGATGAACCTGCCTGGAGCCCCCTCCCTGCCTGCTAAAGGATAGGGTGGAGATTGGCCCTGCCTGCCCCTCCAGGCTCAGCCTTGGTGACAGGAGCACTCCTCTCCTGGCCTCTGCCTTCCTCCCTTTTGAGGGCTGCAGCCAAGACAGAGCTAGTGGGGTGGGTACAGGAGGCAGCAGAGGCTGGCCTGGGTCCCTCAGCAAGTCTCAGTGCTTCTTTTTCCCCCAAGGCCTGTGGGGGACCAGGTGCTAGAAGGATGTGGACACACGGAAGCCAGGGTGGACCCTCCTCAATGGGTGGGGGGCAGGAAGCTGGGGAGCTGGGGCCAGAGCAGAGACCTCTGCCTGAGACCCACATAGAGACGTCACTGAGGAAATTTGGGAAGGGCACATTGCTCCTGCTTCTTGACTAATTTATTTCATACATGCAGAGGATTTATGCCCAGACATTAGTAGAGTACAAATTAAAGCACTTTTGTTTTTACTTTTAGTCTTCTTTTCCTATTGCAACAGATGTATTCATAAATTATTTCATAGGTTTGATTTACGGTCATTGCATTAACTCAGAGATGTTTCATGGACAGATCTGGATCTAGATAGTGCCTGTAAAATTATTCCTCGGTGCTTAAGAATTCACTTTCAGTTGTAAATCAAATGGTTAACACTACAAAAATGGTTTGTCTTTAATTGGAAGTGTGCAATATTAGCAAAAAAATGCTTATCTATTTGAACTATTAGATTGCATTTTGTATAAAATTAAAACAATCATTGGTTTATAATTAAATTACACCTTGTGTTCCCTATGGTGGAGTGGATTCATACTGGTAGTGTTGCCTTTTTTGGATCATAGCATTTGTAAAATGCCTTACATATTTTTGAGAAAAATTTAAATTATAAAAATATTATCTTCCAAATACTGAAATTCCAAATGCTATCGAAGATTTAGCTGGGGACATACTTGTTAATAAAAGCAGCCTCTTGTCTAACATCTGGTCTTAAATTCTGTGATAAATATACAAAATCAGTGTTTAACAAAGGCTTCTTCTTTATCAATAACTCTGTGTGAATTCACTTAAAAATAAAAGCTATGATATAAGCAACTTTACCGAGAGTAAGGACACAGAAATTTAATCTTTCAGTTGCTATTTTTTTCCAGTTATATCCAGGAGCCTATTTTTGAAACTCAGCTCTTGCACTTGGCCTGGCAACTGAATCAAAACTATCTGTTTTACAGTTTTAAAATTGTGCAAAATTATGTGACTCTACAGAACCTCAGGGGAATTGGAACCGTGGAGGGAGAATTGTTCCTGTTTTCTCACTGACTGTCCTACTTGGGTGCTCTAAGAAGAAAAGGATTTAGACCTGTTTGAAACACAAATGTTAATAATCCCAATTATTATTCACTGAAATAATGACCACTGAAAACTTACGTGCAGCAAAAGGAACAGATTTCGAACGTGAAGGTGGTTCTAAAATCACACCTGGTGCCACTTTAATGACTTATCCTGCCTCTCTTATAGGATCAGCATATTTTTGCAAAGAACTGGTACTTGTCTTTACTTCTTCAGCTTTTATTACAGTGCCTGGCACATGATAAGCATTTGATAAATGTTTACTGAGTTAAACTGACCACAAGTGGGAGAGCCCCTTGCACAACTTTCTTTAATGTCTAAGTTACATTTCAACCCTGAAATATATTGAACTTAAATTCTTTAAACAAACAAATTCATCATAAGAGGAGAACTATGCAGTCTTAATTTTCCAGGCTGGGTGTGGGGTAAGGGATGTGATAGGAAGCAGGAAAGCACGGATTGAGAAAAGGGGTTCTTTCTCACGTCAACAGGAAAGGATCCACCATAAAGCATTCATTTCAGAAGACATTCTTGTTCCAGCTTAACCAGAGCATGTCAGTAAAATGCAACAATACACCACACTCAGGGATATTTTTCAGAGAGAATTCACAAACTGAAAGAATCAAACATTTCTACATTAAAAGTGTGAACTAAAATAAAATCTTCAGCCTTCCCCCCCAGCTGACTGAATGGACCCCCTCTTGGCCAAGGGAACCCCAGAAATACCCTAAAGCTGAGTGCTGGCCATGAGAAGGAAGGTCAGACATGCCTCATCATGCCTCCCTCCCCTTCTTAGAGATGTCCTTTGTAACTCATTAACAGGCCTAAGGCTACACAAGACAAAGTTTAAATCATACCTGCAGGTCATCAGTTTACTTAACAGATCACTTGAGTCTGGGTTTATATCCCGTGGTTTGTCTCTGACTAACAGACTTCCTTATCTTAAAACACCCAAGCCTTTAGACAAAGCTTCATTTTCTTTAACCAATTACAAATTAAAGAATCTTTAAATCCACCTATAACCTGTAAGCCCCCTGCTTCAAGATGTCCCGCCTTTTTGGGCCAAACCAACGTACACCTTCCATGTATTGATTTATGATTTACATGTAATTCCTGTCTCCCTGAAATGTATAATATAAAACCAAACTGTAACCCAACCACGGCAAGTCCACTTGCTCAAGGCTTCTTGGACATGGCTCTAGGCCATGGTCCTTAAATTTGGCTCAGAATAAACCTCTTTAAATTATTTTACAGAGTTTGGCTTCTTTTCCACTGACAGAAGAATTCTGCGCAATACAATTCAGAGAAACAGGCACAGCAGTAGTTTCTCAGACACTTAGACCCAAGGAACACTTTTCATACATTAAATTATGCTGCCTCCCAATATGAGAGTCAGAATTCAAGAGGTGTTCTGGCTGAAGGGAGCTGGGCTCCTGACAGCGTACTTGCCTGGGCTCTCCGGGCCCCAGGCAGAACCCTCTAACTCTTTTCATGCCAACCCTTCAGGTTAAAGCAACAATTGCCAGACTTGAAAACAAATAAAGAGCATCTGAGGCATTTTAAAAATTGGTAATTCTCACTCCCACTCCTGAAATTCTGATTTCCTAAGTATAATTTACTTTGAGCCCCATCAAACTAGAGTAGATACCACTGATGATAAGGAAATACACTCAGGACGGAAGCTGAGATCTCTACAGTTCTCTACAGATGAACATCTCCACAGAGCAGGGGAGCGGCTCAACATGGACCACATGAGTTTGTTCCAAACTGCACTTTTGTATGAGTAGCCCTGGCATCCTATATTATGTTCTGTGGTTGAGATTTTACCACTGTCAAAGAGGTGGGCAGGGTAAAGACACAAATTCAGGAATCTGAAGCCCAATCAAGTCAGTGGGAAGACACACTTGGGACGCTTGGCTGTTGACTCATATTAGTATTGATCTAGCCCTAAATATTTCGTTGTAAAAGATTTTAACTATCCATAGCTCATAACCCTGAAAACTGCTCTGACTGCATACAAATCTAAGACATCAATTTCAAGGGGCAAAATCTATTATTCCAAACTCAAATTGTTACTCAATGTTATAAAATTCTATGAAATTCTCAACTTCTATACTCAAATTGTTAAAATGGTCAGAAAGCAATCAAGTATACAATTTTTTACGTTTTCATTCTGACATTTGTTCAAACAAGTCACCAAAATTTGTAATTGCCAAAATCATGTTAATTAGCTTGATTTAATCATCCCACATTGTATATCAAAACATCACATTGTATACCATAAATGTATAAATTATAATTTGTCGATTAAAAATATTAATTTTCAAAATCACATACTTTCACATGCTATAAATGTTGCTTCTAGATACACTGATTCACGGAGCAACATACATTTCTTGAGTGAATAAATAATTTACTTTGTAACTTTAGATAAATATTTTATCCTGCAAGTATCTCAATTTTCTCCACTGAAAACTGAAGACAAAATTATTTAATTCCCTCTCTTAAATTGTAGAATAATTGAAAATTGCTACACAAATCTTTTTAAAACCCTGTGAGGGACAGAAAAGGGTTTAGGTGGTCATTTATATTTAGAAGATTAATTCTTCCAGAAGTCCATGTGACTTTAAAAACTTACAAAAATTTAACTGCACTATGACATTTGATCCATAAATACAACAATTGCTGGATTTTCAAGACAAGACCTAAGTCACATGAGAATTTCCTTTCTATTGTCTTGGAAAGAACATTTTGGCAATTGCAGCATTTTCACTGACAAGAATTTAAAGCAACATAAACAAAGCAACTAACATATTTCAAAGCTAAAGACTCACTGCTTTATAATAAGAAAACAGAATAAATACTCTTCCAAAGAAATAGGTATGTGGTGTTTCACATACTCAACTGGGAAGTTCCAAAAAGCTTGTCTGACTGCCTATGAAATTCCCCTTTACATGCTGTGTTCTACCATTTAGATGGAATTTGTTTGTTCTTCCCCACCTCCTCCCCTCCTCTCCCTTTCTCTTTTTCTTCCCCCCTCCCTTCCTTCCTTCTTTCTTTTCTCTAAGAGGGAGACTAGGAAAGCTGCCTGCAAAATGCCAGCAGGCTCCTGGGGACCTGGTCCTGACCCTGAGGAGCTGAGCCTGCGCTGAGCCTGGGAGGGATCATCTCTCAGAGGCATTTGCTTCTCCTCAGGGCTGGTCTCTGTGGTCACTCTCTCTTTCTGGGAAGGGAAAGCTGGAGTGGGGGGTGTAAATGCTTTTCCGTCAGCTGCAAGTGCAATAAATCCATTCCAAGCAAGAGTATTTGTTAAAAAAACTCCTCCTCCATTTTTCCCATTTTGGGAAAAACTTTTTGGTTGGAAAATAGTTTCAACTAAAGACAGTAATTCTTGACAACTCAGCAATGCATAAAAAATATAGACAAAGGAAAGATATTTACTTTATATTACAGAATCTGGATTCATATGATACTGCAATTTTCAATACAACTAATTCACCGGGAAATATTTTCTGGTTTAATTCACTCAGGTGCTATTATATGACAGCACTGCTCTTAAATGTAATGTTTACCAAAAAATTATTTCAATTTAAACAGTAACAGTTCACGGAAAATTCAGGTCTCTGCCAAAAAAACTTCCACAAAACAATCACTTTGTTTAATTGTTCATGTTTATTCAAAAGCATAGGCCACTGCTGTTTACCACAGTGAAAAACCCAATCATTTTAAGGAACATATGTGTGTGTATCTCACGTAAATACAGGATTAGATTCCTATTGAACAGGTCATTCTCAGATATCTAAGTAGATACATTTGTAAAAATATCTATTTATATTATTTTCATGGGTCCCACTAAAAACATTTCTTTAAGAAAATTTACCTGAAGAGGGTATTTTTTTCTGTTTTTCTAACTAATCTTTCATGCTGTGCTGCTGTTCAACACTCATGTCCATAAGGTGAAATGTTGTAAATTCATTCAACAAGTAGAAATTAAAAATTCACAGGATGTGCTGAATTAAACCATGCATGAATACTGCCTTTTCTTTTATCATTCTGACTCTATTTCTACACCACACAAACATTATAAGATGATAGAACTTAAAATTAATTTATAAAAGATGACAAATTTGATAACCTCAGAAGGCCTCCAGGTTTTAACAGAAAAATGCATGATTAAATCCAATATTTCATTCTATTTTTTAAAAAATAATAATAGTTAAAAATGTGAATCACTCATAGAAAAATGTTTGTTTTAATAATTTACCAGCAATAATACTTGTTGAAACTTCTTAGGTACACTAGTAGAATGTCAAAAGCATGAATCAGGTGTGACAGCCAAATCCTCCTGGCAAGGCTAGTCCAGTCTTCCGGTCAGCATAGGTGAGCCTCCAGGCCAACAGCAGGCCAAGTAAAGTGGATCAGGCAAACAAGTCCACACCCTTCAATGACCTCATTCACTCACTGGACAATATAAACACATTTTCCTTGTTTACCAAGAATACTCTCAACATCAGAACAATGAATGAAAAACCATGCACTCATATTCAAACAGAAAACATGACTTATTTCTAACGAGGAAAACCAGTTTCATGATTTCAAACAGCTTGCAAACTACCACATTTAATTTATTTTCCTTGATTATCCTTCCAATTTTAACACTATGCTTAATCTCAATTTTTAAACAAATGTCTAAGGTTAAATTTTACTTACCTCCCAAAAAACACTGACAAGATTTTACTCTCCCTCTTCATCCTCTCCACACCATCATCTCACACCTTATGCTGATGACATCTGAGATGTTAATCCAGGTAGCTGATTTTTTTTAAATACCCACACTAATTCAGACCTAACTAAATTTTAATATGTTTATTATTATTGTTTCTTTGTTTTCGCTTACTAGTGATTAGTATTTTTAAATTTCATTCCTTTTGATTCATTTTCTCTTCTTTCTGGAGTCTATTCTCCGTTTTCTTTTTCACATAGAGTTTATGGGCAGTGAGTAATATATATTCCTAAATAAATGTCTCATGGTGGTTTCAATCAGTTTGACTGACTGTAAATTTCTAGTTACAAAGTTCTTTTCCCCCAGAACTCACTATTTCTGCATTTCTTTTTGCTTCTGGTATTCCTGCTCTGCTCAAATCACACTAGCTCTCCTTCCTTTATATAAAAATCAGTTTACACCATTGTCTTCAGTGATCTAAAATGTGACCTTGATGTTTCTAGGTGTGCTTTTCTGTTCGCTTTTTACTGTTTTCCAATAACCTATCTCAGCATAACACAAGCTTTTATAATCGAAGCACATTATTCTTTTTCAGTTTTAGCAAGTTCTCTGTTATTTTTATGTTACCATGTCTTTGAAATTTACTGAAACTGGCTTTATGGCCAAGTAAAGTTGTAACTATTCCATATGTAATTGAAAAGCTGTATAATATTCTTCAACTGTTATATACATCCATAAAAATCAAAGTGGGAAATAATTTATTCAAATCTTCTATATCCTTATATATCTGCTTTATTTTATGCTATTTGTCCATTTTATCCAGCTTCTTCTTCCCCTCCTTCCTGCTTTCTTTTGAATAGAAGGAAATTCCCCCAGAACCACCAACTGCATTTTTTCCCCTTCATATTGGTTTGCAATCTACACATCCTATTCCTAGTCTTTTAGTGGTCCTCCTTGAAATTTTATACTGCATTCTGCCTAACAACTTAAAGCCTAAAATTACACAAACGTTAACTCCCTCCACAAAATACTGCAAGGACTGTAGAATGCTTTAATGCTATCATCCCCTTTTTGTATTTATTTTCAGCTGTTTACTTAGGTGTATCTTGTATTCTTTTCTTCAGTTCCACCCAACTACCCGCAGATGCTGTTATACACACAGCTTTATTATTGTTCAAATACGTGATTAGATTTTCAGAAGCGTCGCTGGCTTACCAGCTACTAGATTCTAACTAATCACAAAGGCCCTCTGCTTTTCCTTTCTCAATAAACTCATCTATTAGCATTTCTTTAGTGAAGGTTTGTGGGTGTTAGATGCTCTTAAAGATTTTATTTTTCTGTGAACAACTATCTCACTTCATTCTTCAAAGATGAGTCTACAATTCTTGGTTGGTAATTAACCCCTCTCAGGACTTTGAGAGTTCACAGCTCTCTGCATTTCACTGTTGTTCGCTATTTCCATCCCATGCTGCTTTTAACATCTTTCTTTGATTCTGGTGTTGTACAGTTCCAATATATAGTGTTGCTGAGGGTGTGGACTTCTTTTTCCTTTTGTTACTAGGGATTTGAATGTCTTCCTGAATCTAAAGATTGGTGACTCTCTTCAATTCTGGGAAATTCACATAAATTATGAGTATTTTCTCTTCCGCTATACTCTTCTTTGAGAATTCAGATCAGACACAGACCTTCTCACTCTCTTTACTTGCTGTCCTTTAACCTCTTTCATATTTTCCATCTCTTTGTCTCTCTCTGTGGTTTATGATGGTTATTTCAGATCTGTTGTCCAATTTCTGAGACTCTCTTCACCTATGTCTAATCTGCTGTTTCAAAATCCACTCAATTCTATCAGTGATTCAATTTTCATTTCTAGATACTGTTCTTTTTCAATTTCACTTGATCATTTTGATAGAATAAGCCTCATTCTTTCTATTCTATGATCTCTTTAAACATATAAAATAAACTTTATATTCTAAATGTATCTTCAATATCTACATTTATTTTAATCTCACTAGGTAGTATGTTATTTCTGCTGATTCTCCATATGGCGGCTTGTTGCCTCATGCATTTTGTTTTTATTTTTTATCACGAGCACGTTTCCTAGAAATGGATGTGTGAGTGCAGAGGAGTGCATTTAAAATGCATCAATTCTTAGAGTACTAGCAGACTATTTGGTTCTGCCAGGTGCCCCCCAAATAAAGACTACTTAAAATATTCGGCTTGTGAAGTTGGGGGCCACACACTGAGTATAAAGTTGACCAGTCCTAATTTCTGGTTCAGAATTCACTAGGGGGAGTTTTTTGTTTTGTTTTGTTTTGGTCCAAAGCCCATATGGGAGCCAAAGGTAAAACCAGAAAATTCCCCACAGATATTCTCTGTGGGAGAGGTTTTTCTCTCAAGGGATGTTGTCTTTCAGAGGTCCTGGCTTTCAGAGGACTTAGTATAGCCCCCAAATTAAGCAAATCAACTTCCTACCGTGTAGCAATTTGCTTATACTCAAGTTTCTAAACATTGAAAACTCAGTAAATATAAACTATATAACAAATCTTAACTTATAATCTCCAAACTTTGAACAGACATCTACAGACATGTATTATTTTTCTTAAACAGCCAACTCTGAAACACAAAATAGTCAATACATCTTCAAATATTTACTTCCATAATAGAAGTTTTGATTAAAATGACTTTCTTTGACCTGGATCAAATTATGGAGTTATTTTCTAATGCTAATTGGGTTCCCATTATTATATCTATTGGCCTTTAAGCCAAAATCCTACCTGCCATTCCTTATCTTGAGATGGAAAATAATAAAACTCACTGAAAACCTTTTACCTTGAAAAGAGAAGCTATAGCCCAGTTTATGTTAGCTTACTTAATCTGCTTCTGTAAAACTGCTTGCTACCCTCCTAGTCTCAGGAATGCTTGAAGGCCACAGCTGTTGCCAGAAAGATAATTAGTGACCCAGCTTATGTTCCTGCACCAGCTCCCTCCCTACAACTCTCTTATCTATATGCACTGCTCTGTACCCTTCCCCCTTGTTTTAAATTATAAAAGACAAGTTCCCCTGACCAGGGGTGCTCAGACTTTGGAAAAAACTCCTCTGGGCCCGCTGGCATTAACAATTAATAAACCTGACCTCTCTGCATCCTCGTGTACCTCTCGGTGTTTCCTTGGACAGCGTGACTCTAGTTTTTGCCATTACAATCTTACTGCTGTGTTCCTTCACAAGGCCTAGGAGCAGGTTACCAATACAGGGTGTCTACATAATAATGTCCCGGAACACAAAGAAAGCACCTCAGACTTGACGGCAATAGTTGCAACTGTGTCAGGGCATATGTCTTATTTTTTAATCGCTCACACACTCAGAAATCCAAATCAGATTATATCCATTTTGCAAGGAGTAAATACAAAATAACTCAATTTCACCTATCTAGATTCCTGCCTAATCCAATAAGTGCCTCTCTTGCAAGTACTGACAGTGGCTTTGAACTCCTGGAGAGCACCCTCCCCATGACAGTCAACATACTCACATGTACACACGGTGATGATTTTGTCCTTCTCCAATCAATCTATCACTCCTGGAAATACTGTATTTAGCCTACTTTACCAAACGCTCTGGTTGCCTAAAGATTTATAGGTGTTGAAATAAAAAACTAATTACAACTTTAGTACTGCAGGGAGCACATGTCTCAAGGCAGCAGGTCACTCCTGCATTAATCTGAACAGTCATTTCACTATTTGCTCACAAGTTCAGAGAAATTTTCTGTTGGGTCTCGAACACCTCAAGTAATAGGATGACACTGCAAGGAGCATGTGGGGACCTCAGAATAATCCACGGCGTTTGAGAGGCCACACAAGGTTATCGAAATTGCAACAGATTCCAAACCACATTCACCAGCCCCTTCTTCCCACAGTGGCCCAAGAAACACATAGCATCAAAAATTCCTTCTCCACAGATGATAACCACTAAGTCAAGTGATGGAACCACAAGTGATACAGTTTCTGAAAGCCACATCTTAATAAAATTTAGGAAGGCACACAAACTTAAATATCTGACACACCACTTATAATTATCTCCTAAAATGACACACTGGAAAATGTTATATTTGTCAGTTAAAAGAGCAAACTTTTTCATGTTTCTCTCCATGAGTTAGACATAATTGACACATCCTCCCTGTACATTTATGTTCATTAGTACATCTTTGCCTGAAGTACTACCAAGTAAAAATTTAATAAAAGCTACAGCCTAGATAAAACATAACACACCTTTTTTCACATGTGATGTATAATCTTGGAGGAAATATTTTCTATAACCCATCTACTAAATGGGTATATAATAATTATGTAGTTTCTAATTTTAAAATGTCATATGTTTCATACTTCAATTAGTTTTCATGAGTACATTGAAAATACACATTATCTGAAAACTAAGGATATTTTTACCTCCTATTTCCAGCCAGACTCCCTGTTTTATTACTGAAGACTAAAGTTTCTAAGCAACCAGAAAGGAAATTTATTACGAAGCAACAACCAAACTGAGCACACTCATTATCACAATGCTAGGTGTACATCTGCAGGATGTGTGCAACCCCTATGTCAAAGCATTATTCTCAAAAAGTTTAAAACACTTACCTTTTTGGACTCCTAAGCAACTGTAGAACAAAGGCATGCTCAAGATTTATGAACGCATTCATGAATGATCCAGTAAAACAGCATTTTAAGAAACTTGAAATTGACAGGCACTTATAGAAGAACGTTAGAGGCTGAGACTGCAAGGCTACAAAAAAGCTGATTAATCTCCCACAGGACAAAAAACTTTGTAGTTATCTTTTCCATGTGAAAAAAAGAAATCATCAATTTAACAGGGAACACACCAGCGTCTAAACTCTAATTAAACAGCAAATGAGCAAGACAGACAGGGGAGCATTCTCCTGGTTAATTACGCCATCATGGGGGCCTCCCACACAATGCCCCTGTACGACACTGACAGGGCATGCTAACGTGCCTTCTCTTGCAGTATGTACAAGCTGTGTACCATTTTTCTGAACTCACGATAAAAGAGACTGAAAGCATATAGTTCTATGCCACAGAATTCAAACTAGGAAAAACAACTATCTGTATTTTGAGGGAACATATTCCATTTGTTCTTAGGCCTTTCAGAAATATTCGGACACACATAACGTAGCTTTTAAAGGTACTCACCACAAAGCAGCAGATGCCTAAAGCAATCAACCCAACAGCAGGTCCCAGCAGCAGGTAGAGGAGGATACAATTTAGAAGTCACCCTGAAGAACTTTGTGTGTTGAAATCAATCCTTCAGAGGGTCTAAAAATAAGTGGGGGCACACCCAAAGGTTAATTTCACCTTTGTCATTCAGACACATAGAGGTACAAGTAAACCCTGGACCTCTTTCTTCCAAATTGTTTAAACGATTTTACACTTTTTTATTCTAACTGATTTTGATTTAAATGGAAAAGTTCAACTTAAAATTTACTCCGTTAATTGAGATTTTTCTGTTAGTGAATATGTCCTTTATTAAGTACACATGAGTGATTTTTTTCCCCCCCAAATCAACAGAAGGAGGCAGACTTCCTTGAGGCCCGTGGAGCTTGAGTTCTCCCCCAGAACAACCCGCAGGCCTGACAAGGCCACTGAGAAAGTGTCCCTGGGGGTCTTTTTGTTCGCTTTTGCTTTAAAAGGCTCCCCAAATCGCCCAAGCTTCAGACCTCAGAAAACCTGGCTCTGTCCTTGCCTGTCCCTCTGTAGACTATGCAACCTTTGTTAAGAGAAAACGTTTACATTTTCTGTAAGTTTCCAAAAACGTCCTCACCTTACGATTTCTGGGACGTGCATTCAAATACTACAAATAAGGGTCTATTTCCTAAGTTATTGAAGGTTCTTTCCCATCCGTAGAAACACTCACCCCTGTATCTGTGACCATTTCCCTGCACCAATGAACGGAGTCCCATCCACCTGTTCCCTGGGCAAGGCCTCTCACTGGCTGGCCTTCCTACACCACGCTGATCACCTTCGAAGATCGAACTCGCTCTACACGAACATTAAGCATGCTGCTGAGGCAAAGAAAAGCCTGAATCAGTTAAAGCACCAACAGGATTTTAGATCTACTAGTCTAGCTGAAAAGTTCTTTAGAGAGCCTCTTGAACCTCTTAGCAGTCCTGGCATTACTTGAGATTGAACATGCTCATTTAGCAACAAAGAGTGTTGACAACACTTAACAAATAATTACAAATAATCCACATCCACTGCAATGACACGACTTCTGAAAAACAAGATCTTTGAGAACAGACAGAGGACAAACACAGTACCGGACATTTATTGAAATAAGCATTCATTATGCTATACTTGTTAGCAGTGGTAGCATTACGTTCAGTGCCTCCGTTCTACAACACATACATTTTTACACCACGTTATCAGGTTAGATTACCTTATACACCGTAAATGTCTCCCTATTATATCACGCTATGTATGTTACTTATTTTTTGAAAAAAATACTATTGTACAATAATTGATATTACATGATTATACTAGTACACTTTCACCAAAGATGATATAAAGTAATGTTATCATTCTTTTAGCCAAAGCTCCAATGACGAAAGGGTACAAATCTTCAAATTAAGGTATTACTATGGTCATTACTTTGGTCAAGCACTAAGTAGTACATCAAGATCAGGGTTCATTTCCCATGTTGGCCAAGAAAATGGGCTTAATCTGTACCTCCAAGCAGGGGCAGAGACTCTTATATGCAGGTTTCTGGATTTAATGGGGAAGAAGGGAGGCATCCACGGACAAAACAACTCCATCAATCACTCTTTGAAGCGTGATTCAAAGTGCATGCTCTACCTGTCGTGGGCCAGACGTCTTTTATTTATTTAGTTAGTTAAGCAACGAGAAAGCCACATTTGACAGCGGAAGAAAACAAAAGGAAGCTTCTAGAGAAAATTAGAAATGCTAAGATTTAACGGGGAGGGAATGAGCCAGCCCTACTCACTGAGCTGAATCCCTGGATCTTAAGGTGTCATCACCTACATCAAAGGCCCACCATCAACGACTGACATTTCCAACACATACTTTACGTTTGGGGGAGGGTCTGGGGGAGCACTAGCTATCAGCTATAGCTTCTACTTTACCTAAATGGGGAAATCTCTTCAGCTGTACATTAAATCCCAATTGTGTTGTTCCTAATAGGGGGAGGATGAATATCATCCCTCAGAGTAATGCTCCATCCATGAGACAGATTTACGACACTAAATAAGCAATCACATGGTGACTTTTTCTTGTTCTGATCGTATCGCTTCTTCCTCCAAGCTCCTGAATTTCATAAAGAAATGGTAGACTCACAGGGATAATCACGAAGTTGAGTGCTATCACCTTCCTCCAGTTGTGCCTCTTGGTAGGAAGCAAAGGGACCAAGCACCTGTACAGTAACTGCTACAAAACAGGACCCTACCTCCGAAGAACCTGTACTTAAAGCATCTGGATTGAAACTTTTTTTTTTTTTTGAGTTCTCATCAAGAAGGCAGCCCCATATAATAACACTCTCATCTTGACTAAGAACAAAGAGTTTTTAGAAGGCAGACTAGGTAGCCGTTCACATTTTTTAAATATCAGGTCCTGTGCCATATTTTGGAGGTGGCAACCCATTCAATTTATTTTATCTTCAAAAAGACACAGAGAATGTAGAGCTAAAAAGAAACAAAAACAAGCCCATGGTATTGGCCCCTTAGAGATATTTTTCCCCCTGTGCAGAATTCTCCTGACTTAAAATCTCTCACTGATTAGAAAGATTCCTGTCAAAATGTGTGTAATCCCTGACATGACAAAGGTATCCAGCAAGTCTGGTACCACGACAGGCTGTCTTAATAACCAAACCTCACCTAGGCTGACCTCCCCACCACGCCCCGGATGACCAACAACCAGCTGAAAACACAGTGAAAATGGCATTGGGTCCATTTGGAAAGAAGATCTTTACAGTTTTATAATGCATATATAGTTCTCATTACTTTCATGTTGGTGCTCCAGAATATTTCAGTTTTGTTAGCTGTGAAGTCTCACCTGAAAGGACTGAGTTTTTAAAACACTTCGCAGGGGAAAAAAAGTTACCCACCAAAAAGCTTGAATGACTCTGATGTCCACCATTTCTTGTTCAAACCCTAAATCCTACTGGCAAAGTCCTCTTTAGAATTTCTCAAATGATGGGTGGGCACTAGGTCACATCCATGACTTAGCTGTAACTGATTTCAAATACATATTTGAAATATCTTCCTTCCATACACACACACACATACAAACCCTTCCCAAATATTTGGGAAGTAAAGAAAAATGGGCCAAAATCTGATAATCTAATGAGATTAATAAAAATCTATTCACCCTTACTTCTGTTGCTACAAATCATCATGTCAAAATGAGATCCCCAAGAAATTAGCAAATGCACCTTGTCTAGCCTCTATGAATCTTTACATCTACAAATGCATTCAAATATAGTCTCAACCCTTGAAACCATCAATAACCACCTTTGTCAGCTGCTGATCAACTTTTAGTATCTAAAATGTTCTTAGCAGTGCCAATTTACTTATTGCACTTTTCAAAAAGAGGCTGACAAATAAAAACTAGCATTGGTATCCGACGGGTCAGCCAGAGACCCAGAGGAAGCTGAGCTTAGAAACACATTCAATTCGGACAGGTATTCTGCCCCCCACACAGAGCACCTAGAGCAGGTGCCTCCCTTAGAAAGAATGCTCAGTGTGAACAGAGGACATACCTTCCAGGATTTCAGGGAAGAAAATACAAATAGAAAATGATAAAATAACAAAACAATTATTTATGCCAGTACTGTGTAATTACAACTGAGAAAACAGGAAAGGCACTGAGGTGCTCTCCTTCACTCATGGGAAGGGATTTTGAAGCCACATTTAATCCAAATAATAGTGATCTCCAGTGGCTTACTTTTATATTGTACCTCAGCAGCAGTATGTTGAATTATCTGACAATTCATTCATACAAGCAAATCACTTAGTACTGGTCCTTTTTAATTTCTTAGCAAAATGACAAACGTTGTATTGCCAGACCTAAATATCGGTTTTATGTAAATGCCCCATTTTAATTAATTTATGGAGGTGGTCACACAAAGCTGAGTTCAAACTGTGTCTGAAACACAGGGCAGTATTTGCTTAAAGGAGACGAAGGTTCATACTGAGGAGTGACTCACCCGGCTATGGCATTCAATGAGGTAATGCTGAAGGACCACAGTACAAAACCACCCGTCATGAGGCCTGCAGGGATGAACGCTGCAGAAAGGAAATGTTACTCTTAACGCTTTTCCCTCCAGGGCAAACTTCCTGGTGATGGCAGAGGTGGGCCCAGAAGCTAAATGTGGACCCCAGGAGCAAGGTCACTGACGCAGGTGCCTACTAGCACGCTCTTGAAAAGCACACTAGCTTCTCCCACTCCCTGCAACTCCACTGTTAAAAATTTCTTGAGGGAAATGGAGGACAAAGGGAAAGTCAAAGGGGTCTTTCTTAAAATTCCTCAAGGAACCAAAACCCTGTGATGGACATTTCCATCAGAATAAAGGTTTTGCAACTTCTTTTTTTTTAATTTTCAGTTTAAAATGCCTTTAAATCTGTTGAATCGATTTGGCTAGAATCTTTAAATCAGACTCACAGCGCTAGTCCAGAACTGAGGGATGAATGCGTGCACACTGAACCAACAAAAATCAAAAACAGAACAAACCACAAAACACAAGCACGTGTACTTTTAAAAAGAAACTGACTGGCTGCCCGTCTATGTCTTCCTCTAAGCAAAAGCCGTCCACCCTGAGAGGGGTCCATCCTTCCCCGAATACCTGGGGAATGTCCAGGTTTGCCCAAGGCTCCCCCGATGAGGACACCCCGGCCTCGGGATCTCTCTGCTCACCCCGACTCCACACAGCGCCACCTGCAAACACCCACGTCATCCGTGCCAACGCAGGACTGAGCCAGGTGGAACAGCTACTTCCTTTTCAGACACGGTTCCTACGAACTGCTTTTATGCTAAAAAAAGAATAAAGGACTGCTTGGCTGTCTCTCACTATCTCACGCTCTTGCTTAGGTTCCCTCATCTCTCGATATTCTCATGCTAACTGTAGGTTTCACTAGAACTTGAGCTTTCTCAAAAATATTCAAGACACCAGCGAAAGGGCAAAACATGCCCCGTGTATTTTAGACGAAACAAGAGGAACAACAACGGTAAACCATTCCTATCTTAGTGGTGGGACTTTGAGATATTTTTTAATGCCTCATTTTCAGAAACATGCCAGTGATTCCATTTGAAAATATTAATTAATAATAAATTCTAATTTTCAGTATAAATTTTAAAAGGTTAGCTGAACTCACCAGCATTCCTGCTTCTCCTGTGCTCCAGGTCTGAGCAGACAAAAGAACCAGCATCCCCAGAAAAGAAAGGCTCTGGTGACAGGGTCCATGCTCACACTGGCTGGGGCTCCCCCACCTCAAAACCCAATGCCCTCCTGTGTGCTGGGGCTTCTGGCTGGCTCCTCTCCTCTTTCCCCAGCCCAACTTGGAGGGGAGGTCTAACCTGCAGCCACTCCCACCCCCACCCTCTGCGGTCCCCAAGCCCCGCCAGACTCCCCCTCTCCCTGTGGCGACTGCAGAGAGAGCCACCAGGACCTGGCTGCCAGGGTTCCCCGCTGGTGGGTGGTGGGGGCGGAAATGCACCTACCTGGCTCCTTGAAATGCTGGGCAGGGGTTGCCAGCAATCCCCATCATCTCTCTGCTCATCTGCTTATTTCTCGTCTCAGCTCAGAACACTTCAAGAGGCTTCAGTCTGAGGAGGCCAGGCATGGTGACTTTAGTGATGCATGAGCATTAGCACTGCACTGCACATAGCACTGAGCACTGATGCTAGTAAATCTGTCATTATTTCTTTTTAGTTGAAAAGAAGTTACAGAAACAAGTAATCAGTTTGAAGAAAATATTTACAGATAATGAAAGCTGTTATAAAGATTTCTTTTCTCAACTCGTTTAATGATTATTTTAAAAAACCCACTTTAGCTATTGTGTCAGCATTTTATTACATATATCCCTACTCGGAGATTTGGGAGTTACGATCCACAGAGAAATAAAACCAAAACTGGTACCTGGAAGGACTCTTAGTCCAAGTATCATCACAGAAAAAGTGACCTTATACCAAGCAAGTATACTGGACAGATTGAACTGATGAAAGGAAAGTTGTGTATGTCGTAGTGCCTTCTTCTCAAATCCTTTAATGGTAATTCCCAAAAGGGACATAATTGAAGAATTATGGAATATAAAGGAAAAGGCATTGAAAAAAGAAAAGTTTCACAGTGTAAACATAGAATCCAGGTATCCAGATGGCCCATGAAAGAAGAGATCAGGGTTTCAGGACCCAGGACCTTCAAGTAAGCTGCCAGTCTAGTGTCCTTGACTGCGGAAAAGGATGTGGGTGAAGGAGTTATGGGCGCGGCATCCCACGGATCCACACTCTCCTCAAACTGTGGCCAAACTCTAGACAAACGGGCTGAGCCTATGGGAAGGCACTGCACCATCCCAAGTGATCAGTATATAAAAGGAAAGGATCCTCAACCTTTAGCAGGCCACACTTGCCTGGGAACAAAGCAGAAAGCTGTTCTGCTGTCAGAAAAAAAAAAAAAAAAAAAAAAAAGACAACAGAATTTAAATAGCTTGCCAAGGACACAGAGTCACCATAAGAAGGGCTGAGAATTTAACCAAAACAGGAAGCTTCTGATCTCAACTTCACAGCTCTCTCCTCTTCTGTTCAAGGTTTCTAGGAAGCAGGAGGGTCCCCACCCAGCAATCAGCAGTCACGGGGAAACACTCTGACAGCTGAAGCTTGACGCTCACTCAGAGAGTACATTTGGTACCTTGAAAAAAAACCACTGGCTACAGAGTGACCTTCACTCATTTATGATATCAGACACTTCTCCAGTGCCTGCTATGTGTCCTGGGTCCTGAATATTTCTAGTTTTTTAAAGCAAATATAAATTAACAATTTACATTAAAGATCTAAGTTTTTTGAAAACAACCTACACACCAGGCACTCCGTGGCGTGTGCGCACGCACGCATCTGCATTGCAGCACCACCAAATACAGAAGAGAACTTGAAATCGCACGATCACCAGTAAAAGACAAGAAACCAGCTGCCGATGCTGAGAAATGTGTGAGCACTCATGCACATAACCTACAGACACGGGCTGCCTAAATGAAACTCAACACACAGCATTTCCTCACCAATGTCGTAGTCCTCCCATACCTGGGTAATACCCACGCACCCTAAGGCTTCCAGACCCACCTATGACAGGAGGAAGGACCAACCTGGCCAGGTGGAGTGAAGTCCTTTGTCGAGGCTCTCCACAGACTAAAATATGACTCCACTTATTTTCCCTCTTCATTCAGCAATTTTCTGTCTATAAATTCTTATTTCCACATGTTTTATTTAAATCTGGGAATATGTTTAACCTTACTCTCATAATGAAAACATATTTGCCTCTGAAAGTTAGAATACTATCAGTAAATATAATAGTATTCCTATTAAGAGTCATTTTGCCCATAAGCCCCCAAACAACGAATCCTGAACAACGATTATCAAGAGACAGACTCAGGCAGAATAAATGTCACCTGTGTGACACAGGATGCACACTGCCCAGGGTCATTTTGGGTTCTCTTTCATGAGCTGTGTTCTCTATAATTAGTCCTTGAAAGCTGGGGTTTTAACAACCAACAGATCATGCATCTGACTACACACATCTCAACTTCGTACTTCTTTCATATTCAGTCGGCTTCAACCCAGCAGGAATTTCTGTGACCAACCTAGCTATCTAAGACAAGGTAGGATAAGCCACAACTAAGAACTACAAGTATAAAAACAATAGTGAATGGTATTTCCAAAAGTGCTTAAGGAAACACTTCACATGATTACACAGAGACAAACACACACACTCACTTTTCCTGGCATTCTGGTGTGAACAGAACCAGAGAAGCGTAAAAGGAAAATGGAGCCCAGAGTCAGCAGGCCAACGTCCCACCAGCTACAACACTGCTCTACCTCCCATACCATTCTTGCACATCCACGTCCACTAACATGACCTACTGGCACTTCCCAAGGGCTAAGGAACACCCAGGAGCAGAAAAAGGACACACAAGAACCTCCTTCAATCACAACACAAAAACTGACAAGTTCACTGAAACGACTACGTGAGTTTCCAGGGAAAACAATTCTAAGTTTGTGGAAGGCATAAAAGATGACACAGAATTTGTCTTCACTTCTTTGGGGGGAGGGGGAGGGAAGCAAATCAAAATCTAATCTTGACACAAAAAGAATGTGAAGAGTCACACCTGAAGGGGCAAGTTTTCTAAACAGAATTTTATACATGCAGAATATAAATTGTACTTCTTTCAATACAGAAAGTAAAAACAAATAATTTGGATTGAGAGATCTCATTTACTAATGGAGCATTTAGTTTAAAAATAAAATGCCAGTCTATATACCGTACCAATGCAACTAGAAACTGGGAGGAAGTTAAAAATTTTCTTGAGTTTAGCTTTTGAAATTGTTAGGCGTCATGGTGAAAAGCTAAGAAACTCTTTTTCAGAAGCATATACTCAAACTCTTTAAGTAGTGGCCTTCTCACACAAGAAAATTTGGTGAGTGTGAAATCTGTGTTTTATCACTATATGAGACAACTAGTATCATCTTGAGCATTCCAGTCCAGATACAAGTTATAGTTATAAAATTTGGTTGAGAGTAGAATTGGCTTTAGACTCCATGCGAAATCTATCTAGGAGACCCTGAGTTGTTCACATACACCGAATATACACAATATTCGGTATGCTGTAATCATAAGCAAAAAGTTTCTTCTTCAAAGAAACTGGAAGCAGGGAAATAGTTACTATGGTTTTTTTTTTTCCTTCTAAGTTAATATTTGGATATTATCATGGACTAAATGTTTCTGTCCCCCACCTCTTGCCAAATTCATATGTTGAAGCCCTAACCCCCAATGTGATGGTATTAGGCGGAGGGGCCTCTGGGATTGGGTAGTGTGGGTGGAGCCTTCATGAATGGCATTAGTGACCTTACTGAAGAGACTCCAGACAGCTCCCCTGTCCCTTCTGCAACTAGAGAACACAGCGAGAAGACTGCCATCTAGAAACCAGGACGCGGGTCCTTACCAGACACGGAAGCTGCTGATGCCTTGATCCCGGGCTCCCCAGCCTCCAGAACTGGGAGAAATACATTTCTATTGGTCGTAAGCTACCCGGTGTGTGGCAAGTTGTTTTAGCAGCCCTAACTAAGCCAGATATTTAATCATATTTATAATAATTTTATTTTCCACTTTTTGGTGAAAGGACTTAAAGTCCTACAATATAAAATGGTGCTTATGAATGAAATTTATCTTCACGTGATTACTGTTGAAGAAACGGTTTCATTTTTATTAAATTTGCATTTGAAACTTACTTTGACAAAAATGCATGCTCCAACTGTGCGAATTTTAGAAGACCGAAACTCACCAATGATGGCTAAGTAAAAAAACACAGATAACAACAAATGTTGTTGAGGATGTGGACAAAATGCAGCCCTCATCGACTGCTGGTGGGAATGAAATGGTGCAGCTGCTTTGGAGCAAAATCTAGCAGTTTCCACAACCATCTGAGAATGGTTAAACAGAGCGTCACTAGATGACCCAGCAGGTTCATTCTGAGGTATGTACACAAAAGCAAAACTATTTTTTCTCTCTCTCCCACTCACCACAGAACACTTCCACAACCAACGTGTGCGGGGGTTTCAACCCACCAGCAACCAGTCATCTGGTGGACACTGACCAGGCGCCCCGCGAGGTAACTCAACGCTGACGCTAACTGGAGTTAGTGGAGACCCCACAGGTTGAGGGCTCCGTTCCACAAGACTGCCCCCCACTTGAGACAACAATTGCAGGCCCCAGGTTGTGACCTGTGTCTCTGATGGACGGCCTGTAAGTCAGGGTTCCCATGACACCTCCTTGGGCTCAATAATCTGCTAGGACGGCTCACAGGACTTAGGGAAATACTGATGTTCACCGCTTTACTGTATCAAGAACGAATATCATAAAGGGTACAGGCGACCAGACAGCTGGAGATACACAGGGCGAGGCCCGGAAGGGCCCTGAGCAAAGGAGCTTCTGTCCCTGGGGAGTTGGGGTGCACGACCCTCCCAGCACACGGATGTGCTCACTAACTGGGAAGCTCTACAAACCCCACAGTTTAGGGAGTTTTATGGAGACTTAATCACGTAGGCATGATTGAGTATTAACTGCATTTCCAGTCCCTTCCCCCTCTCCAGAGAATGGAGGGAGGAAGCGTAGCGGGAGGGGCTGAAGGTTTCAAGCTTCTAGTCATGGCTTGTCTTTCTGGTGCCCAACCCGCACCCAGGACCCCAACAAGAGTCTCCTCATTAGAAAAAAGGAAGCTCCTAACACCCAGGAAATTCTGACGGACCTAGGAGCTCTAGGTCAGTAACCAGGGGCAGAGACCAATATATACGTATTTCGCATTCTTTCACAAAAACAAGTGGAAACGTACATCTATACAAAAACCTGTACATGAATGTTCATAGCAGCATTACTCACGACAGCCAAAAGGCGGAACAACCCAAACGTCCACCAACACAAGAATGGATAAACAAAATGTGGTATAGCCATAAAACGTAATATTATCAGCCTTAGAAAGGAAGGAAATTCTGACACATGCTACAACATGCACGAACCCTGAAACCATCACACTAAGTGAAATAAAGGAAAAATAAAATTATTATATGATTCTACTTAGATGAGGTACCTAGAACAGGCAAATTTATATAAAGAGAAAGCAGAACAGTCAGTGGTTACCAGGGCCTCAGGGGGAGGAAGGATGGGGAGTTATTGCTTCATGGGTAAAGAGTGTTTATTCAGGATGATAAACAAATTCTGGAAATGTATAGTGGTGAGGGTTGCACAACAATTTGAATGTACTTAATGTCACTAAATTCACATCTAAAAGGGTCTAAAATAGTGAATTTTATGTTATGCACATTTTACCACTGTATAAAATTTAAAAATAACCTTACAGATACAAAAGTTATAACTTTAGTATATATAGATCTTAATTTAGATTAATTTTAATTTCTAAATTGTTGACTGGGAAAAACAATGACTGAAGTACTGACACAAGTGGCAACACAGATGAACCTTGAAAACATACTAAGGAAAAGGAGCTGGTCATAAAAGGACCAGAGATTGCATGATTCCATTTTCATGAAATGTCCACAAAGGACAATCTGTAGAAACAGAAAGTAAATTACTGGTTGCCGAGGGCCGGAGGGGTTGGAAGGTTGGAGGATTATGTTTGAGTGGGGTGAGATTTCTTTTTGGAGTAATGAAAATGTTCTAACATGGATTGTGTTGAATGTACAACTTTATAAATACACCAAAAATCACTGAACTGTACAATTTAAATAAGTGAATGACATCTCAAAGCTATTTTTAAAAAGGAATACAGAAACTCTAGAAATATGTTCAATCTATTGACATCTAATTTCCTACAACTATTACAACATAGGAATTTTCCTGACAAGCGATCACTAAAACTATCAGCAGTGCTGCTGTCTCCCCGGGGTCACTCACCTGTCCAGGGAAGCTGCTGTTGGCTGATCCAGAATGGCCCCATCTGGGATGCTTCAGCTCGCGCCTCATCCTCCAGCGAGAGCCCAGGCACGTGCTCACAACAGCAGCACAGAAAAACACCAGTCTGTCCTGAGCCTTCTCGTGTGTCACGCTGCCTGGCATCCCACTGACCACAGCAAGTCATGTGGCCTGACTCAGAGTCAAGGGTAAAGGCGAGCAGACGCTGCCTCGTCAACAGAAGGCACCGAGGAGTCATGTGGCAAAGGGGATGCATCTGCAGAGGGTGAAGAATGGGCAACCCCGACACAGCGGCTTCCCGGAGCAGCTTATGCGGCCAGCGCAGGGCGTGTGCTCTGAAAAACGTTAAAGAGAATGGGTGTGATTATTTCCCATCTTGCGGCTTTACCTTCTTCCCATTTTCACTGAAAAGGGGGTGGGGGATAAAAACCTACCTATCAGGTACAACGAACACCACTCAGGTTACGAGCACACTAGAAGCCCCAACTTAAGTATTATAAAATGTATCCACGGAACAAAAACATTTGTACCCCCTTAATATTTTGAAATTTAAAAAAAAGGAAAACACCGAAATTTATTTCTCACAGTTCTGGAGTCTGGAAGTCCTCAAGATTAATTCAAGGCACCAGCAGATTTCGTGTCTGGTGAGGACCTGCTTCCTGGTTCACAGAAGGATGTCTTCTCACTGTTTTCTCACGTGGCAGAGGATGCGAAGGGCCTCTGATACAAGCACTAATCTCAGCCTCATGACCTAATCGCCTCCCACAAGATCCTCCACATACCATCACACTGGGGATTAGCTTTCAGGATGTGAATTTTGGGGAGACACAAACATTTATTCTATAGCGCTCACAAAAGGAGAAATGGATAATCTGAACAGGTCTATATCTAGTATAGAAATGCATGAATAATTAACAACCTTCCCAAGAAGGAAAGCAGCGGGGACAGATCATTTCACAGGTGAATTCTACCAAACATTTAAGGAAGAAACCATGCCAGTTATTTACAATCTCTTCCAGAAAATACAAACAGAGGGAACATTTCCAACAAGCCAGATAAAGACATTAAAAGAAGGAAAACGTACACACCAACACCTCTCATGAACATAGATGTAAAACTTCTTAACAAAATATTAGCAAACTGAATCTAGCAATACATAATATGAATTCTACACCAAGACCAAGTGGGATTTATTCCAGGCATCCAAGGCTGGTTCCACATTTAAAAGACAGCTACTCAGGAGGCTGAGGCAAGAGGACCGCTTGAGCCCAGGAGTTGGAGGTTGCAGTGAGCTATGATGACACTACTGCACTTTACCCAGGGCAAAACAGCAAGGACTCTGTTCTCAACAACAACAACAAAATAATAAAACAAAATAAAATACAGATAAAGTAATCCATCACACAAACAGGCTAAAGAAGAAAAATCATTTGATTATCTTAATAGATTCAGGAAAAGCATTTGACAGAATCTGATACCCATGCATGAATAAAACTCTCAGCAAACTAGAAATAGAAAGGAAATTCCTCAACTTGAAAAAGAGTATCTACCAAAAAAACCTCTACACATAGTATCATATATATGTGAAAAACTGGATGCTTTACCCCTAAGATCAGGAGCAAGGCAAGGATGTCCCCTCTTACAGGTGCTATTCAACATCATACTGGAATTCTAGCTAATGCCATAAGACATGAAAAGGAAATCAAAGGTATACAGATTGGGATGGAAGAAATAAAACACTCTTTGCTCACAGACAACTTGATTTTCTGTGTAGAAAATCCCAAAGAATCAACCAAAAAACCTTCTAGATTATAGCAAGTTTGCATGATATAAGGTAAATGTACAAAATTAATTGCTTTCCTATACGCCAGCAATGAACAACTGGAATTTGAAATTAAAAACACAATACCATTTGCATGAGCAAATTATATTGGTTATCAAGAAAATCAAATACTTAGACATAATCTAGCAATATACAGGCAGGATCTATATGAGGAAAACTATAAAACTCTGTTCAAAAGATTCAAAGAAGATCTAAAGAAATCAAGAGATTTTTCATGTTCATAGATAAGAAGACTCAACGTTCTTAAGATGCCAATTCTCTTACTTAATCTATAAATTCAAAACAATTCCAGTTAAAACACCAGCAAGTTATTTTCTGGAAATTGACAAACTAATTCTAAAGTTTATATGGAAAGGTGGAAGACCCAGAATAGCCAACAATGTTGGAGGGGAAGAACCAAGTTGGAGGACTTGAAAATTGATCAATAGAACAGAATAGAGAACCCAGAAATAAAAGCACATAGACATAGTTAATTGATCTTTTAGAAAAAGGCAAAGGCAGTTCAATGGGGGAAGGATAGCCTTTTCAAAAATGGTGATGGAACCACTGGACATCTATATGCCAAAAACAAACAAAAGAATCGAGACATGGTCCTTGTTCCTCAAAACTTAATTCAAAATGAATCTTAATTTTATAATTATTTTTAATTGACAAACCATAATTGTATACATTTATGGGGTACAGTGTTATGTTTTGATAGATGGATATACGTATAAAACGTGGAATAATTAAATCAAGCTCAATAACATATCCATCACCTCTATTACCTATCGTTTTTGTGGTGAGACATTTGAAGTTTACTTAGTTATTCTGAAATATACATTATTATTGACTACAGTTGCCCTGCTGTGCAACAGATTTCAAAACCTATTCCTACTGTCTACCTGAAACTTTGTACCTGTAACCAACAACTCCTTGTCCTCCCTCCCAGCACAGCCTTCTGGTAATCATCACTCTACTCTCTACTTTTTTAAGTTCAACTTTTTAGGCCTAAATTTAAACAAAACGTAAAACTTCTACAAAATAACATAGAAGATATCTAGGTAATCTTGGGTTTGGGAATGACTTTGTAGATACAACTCAAGTACAATCCATGAAAGAAAATATTGGTAGGTCTTTGTTAAAATTAAAAACTTTTGCTCTGAGAAAGAAAATATTAAGAGAATGGAGAAACAAGCCACAAACTGGGAGAAAATATTTGCAAAACACATGTATTAAAGATATATAGCCAAAATATAAAAAGAACTCTTAAAATTCAACAATTTTTTTAAAACCCTAATAATGAGCAAAAAATCTGGAAAAAACACCTCACCAAAAATTATACACAGATAGAAAAATGCTTATGAAAAGATTTTCAACATCCTATGTCCTTAAATAATTGCAATGAGGTATCACTACACACCCATTAGAACAACTAAGTTTTTTTAAGAAATGACAATACCAAATACCAGTGAGGATGTGAAGCAAAAGGAACTCTCATTCATTTTTCTTGGGAATGCAAAATGGTACAATCACTTTGGAAGACAGTTTGGACATTTCTCACAAGGCTAAATACAGTTTTACCATACAATACAGCAGCTGCACTCCCAGGTTATTTATCCAAATGAGCGGGAAACTTATGTCCACACAAAAGCCTGCACACAAATATTTATAGCAGCTTTATTCATAATCACTCCAAAATGGGAACAACTTAGATGTCCTTCAACCATTTAATGCACAAACACACTGTCTACATCCACACAACAAAGTATTATTCAGCAATAAAAAGAAATGAGCTATCAAGCCATGAAAAGACATGGCAGAATCTTAAATGTATTAGATATACTGCTAAATGAAAGACCTGTCTGGAAAAGCTACATAATGTATGGTTCCAACCATGTGACATTTTGGAAAAGTTAAATCTGTAGAGACAGTAATAAACATCAATGTTACCAGGGATTGAGAGGAAAGGAGGAGAGGGATGAACAGGTGAAGCACAGGGGATTTTAGGATGATGAAACTATTCTGTATGAAGCTACAATGGTGGATACATGTTATTATGCATTTGTCAAAACCCACATTAGAGTATAATTCAGAGTGAATCTTAATGAAAACTATGGAGTATAGTTAATAGGACAGTATAAATATTTGGTCATTAATCGTGACAAATGTACCACACTAATGCAAGATGTGGGTAATGCAAGATTAGGGGTAATTACGTGTGGGGGTAGAGAGATAGGTATGGTGTAGGTACATGTAACTGTATGTATTATCTGCCCAACCACTCTGTATATCTAAAACTTTACTGGAATTATTCTATTAATTATTTTCAAATCAGTAACAGAAAGATCTCTAGAAAATCTCCAAATATTTGGAACTAAATAACAGACATCTAAATAGTCCATGGGTTAAAAAAACAAAATTAAGGAAGAAATTAAAAATCATTTTGAACTGAATCATATCAAAAATTGTGGGATGCCACTAACACAGTACTTAGTGGGAAATTTATAGTACTATATGCATCTGTTTGGAAAGAAGCACTCTAATCAATGTTCTCAGTTTTTACCTTAAGACAATAGAAAAAGAAGAAAAAATGAAACACAAATTAATCTACAGAAAGGAAATTATAAAGATCAGAGTAGAAATCAATTAAATTTTAAAAAATCGGGGGAAATCTATAAAACCAAAAAGCTGGTTCTTGGAGAAATACAATAACCTTGATAAATCTCTAGCCAGAATGATCAGGAAAACTTGCAAATAGACACAAATTACCAGAATAGGAATGAGAAATTATATTGCTACATATTCACAGATATTTAGAGAAGAATTAGAAAATATTACGAATAACTTTATGCCAATAAATTTGACAACCAAGATAACAAATTTCTTGAAAGATACCAAAAGCTCACTTAAGAAACAGATACGCTCAGTAGCTTTACGAGGTCTGTCTGGAAAGTATCCAACCATGTAATGTGAAAAACGGAGACATTTATCGAAGAAGAGACAAAATGCAAGAAACACTGTCCCCTCAGTCCCCTTCAGAGTAGGCACCTTAGGACCTCACACAGTTCTCCCAGCATCTCTTCCACTGTTCACTCTGCAAAATCCTGTGTTGGAATCGCCATCAGCTGCCTTGTCGTATTTTCATCAAAGGTCTGAAATCTCTTCCCTTTCAAAGGTGACTTTAGTTTCGGGAAAAACCATAAGTCACAGGGCACCAAATCTGGGCTGTAGGGGGGCTGGGTCACCTGGCCGATTTGATGTTTCGCCAAAAAACTCTGCACAAGACGTGATGCATGGGCTGGCATGTTGCCATGATGAAGCTGCCAATTACCAGTTGCCCATAGCTGCTGCGGCTGTTTTTGTGGCACTGCATCTCTCAACCGATGAAGAACATTGAGGTAGTACTCCTTATTAATTGTTTGGCCTGGAGCAGTGTACTCGTGATGGACAACACCTTCCCAATCAAAAAACCCAGTTAACATGGTCTTGATCTTGCCGTGACTTTGCCGCACCTTCTTTGGGCATGGAGAACCAGGCGACTTCCCTTGGGACGACTGGGCTTTTGTTTCTGGATCATAGCCATACACCAATGATTCATCTCCGGTTATGACCTTCTTGAGGCAATCTGGTTCATTGGTAGCAGCTGAAAGCAAATCATTAGCAAATGCAGCACAATGGTCCTTCTGCTCTGGTAGAAGCCGCGGAACGCATTTTGCCACAACACGTTTCATGCCAAGATCCTGCGTCAAGATCTCGGACACAGTAGTTTTTGGAATCCCCAGATCAGCTTCTAGTTCTCGCACTGTCAGTCGCTGATCTTTGCTGATTGCAGCCCGTACACGTTCAACATTCTCAGGTGTTCTGCTTGTTGCAGGCCTTCCAGAACGTGGATCACTTTCAACAGATTCTCGACCATCTTTGAAGCGTTTGTGCCACACTTTTATTTGTGCTGCACTCATTGCATCATCCCCAAAAGCCTTCTGAATCATGCGAATGGTTTCGGCAGAGGAGTGTTCAAGCTTAACACAAAATTTGATGCAGATTCGTTGCTCTACTCGCTCAGTCATTTTGAAAGCTGCGATGGCCACACACTACACACGCTCACTCAACAGTGTCTAGCGTCCCACTGATTAGTACAGTGAAGTCATCATTGTTCATGCATGCGCATTACAGTCCACTCTCCTTGGCTGCCAGGTTACGTTGGTATCACGCACGTTCTAGTTATATTAACAATGGCTAGATACTTTCCGGACAGACCTAGTATATCTATGAAAGAAATCAAAATTATAGTTAAAAACCTTCCCACAAATAAAAATCCAATCTCAAATTGTTACAAGATTGAATTCTACCAATCATTAAAGGAAGATATAATACCAATTCTACACAAACTCTTTCAGAAAATTGAAGAAGGAATACTTATCAATTCATTTAATAAGTGAAGTATTCTTCTTATAACAAACCAGGAAAAGGCATTACAGGAAAGGAATACAACTAAGATCCCCAGTGATCTTTGATACAAAAATTCTAAACAAAATTTGGCAAATTAATTCAACAATACATAAAAAGGATAATATGTCATAACTAAATTTTACTTGAAAATGCAAGGTTGTTTTGACATTCTAAAATCCATGTACCCAGACTTTGCCAGATAACCTCAGGGGGGCAAAATCTCCAGGGTGAGAACCACTACCACATAGGATGCTACAATCAAGAGGCGCCCACACAGCAACCGTGCAGCAGGCGGGCAGGTATCCTGGAGGCTATTTCGCAGATGGGAAAACCCAGGCTGGGCCCCGCTCAAGGCCGCAGGGGTGGGGAACCGGAAGGAGGGCGGGGGTCCTGCTGCGCAGCGCTCTGCCGCGAGGACTCGGAACCGCTCGCCCGCCGGATGGCTCCTGGGGAACGCGCCCCAGGTGCTCCAGCCCTACGCGCGGCCGGCCCACCGGACGCGGGTGCCCGGGCCACGCTGGGCCCGGGGCAGACCGCGCGGGAGCCCGAGGGTCCCCACGCGGACACGGCCCCGTTGCGGCCCCGCTGCGGCCCTGGCCTGACGCACCCCGCCGCGGCCCCGACTCCACGCCCGCCCAGGACAGCCCTCGCGGGAGGCAGCCGCAGACTACTCACCCAGGAGAAAGCCGTCCACGTCAAAGGTGAGGTGGATGACCGGCCGCGGTGGGGGCACGAGCGGGACGCCGCCACGGTGCTGCCGCCGGGACGCCTCGGTCTGTTGGGGGAGGACGGGCAAAGGTGGAGGTGCGCGCGCACCCGCCCGCCCCGCGCACGCGCGCTCCGGGCTTCTTCGCGCGCCCAGAGCCGCTGGTCCTGACACATTTTACAAACGTTAAATCAGAATGGTTGATAGACCTAATTTTAAAATCTAAACCTACGCGATTTCTAGACGAAAACATAGGAGAATATAGGAGACGAAAACAGTTTTCTAGGAGAAAACACAGGAGGCTTTAACTTTATAAAGCCTCATTAACTAAAATCTAATCTAATCTGAGCCAGATAGCAGCCACCCTGGTAAAAATTAGGGCTTTTCCAAAAACAAGAGTCCTCTGTTTACTTCACTTGAAAATTCAGTAGAATTTAATCCATGTCTTAAGGTCAAATGTAATTTTGTTTTAAAGCATGTTTGAAGAAACAAAATTTGCCATTTTGAGATGTATTGATGTTGGGATTCAAACTGATTAAATGAGGAAATCTCATAGAAAATCACACCGTGCAAGCAACAGCGGGAAGCATTTCTCTGCTGCCATCTCTGAAATGGTGCTCACTGTGGATTGGAGACTGGTGCATTTGGAGTCCCCATCCCCAGACGTGCTGGCCCTGGTGGCATATGTCCACTGCTAACTGTGGCTCAGCCCAAGTCAGAGGGTTAGAACCATATCTCTTTATGACCTTGGATTAGGCAAATATTTCTTAGATATGACTCCAAAATCACTATGCATAAAAAATTAATAAACTGGACTTTATCAAAATAAAAGTGTCTGCTCTTTGAAAGCAACATTCACAGTTGAGAGAATAAAAATAGTAGCTACAGATTGGAGAAAATACTTGCAATAACAATAGAATACATAAAGTGCTCTCAAAACCCAATAATATAAATCAAACAACCCAGCTTTTTAAAAAGTTGCCAAAAAGCTTCACCAAAGAAGATATGTGGAACGCAGATCAGCACATGTAGTGAGCATGTCATGATATTTTCCTATGTCTACACAAATCTAAATTTTCTCCCCTGTGAATTAACTTGAGTGATATTCATATATATTATTTCCAGCTTCCACTGACGTGGCCTTTTCCTTTGATGTGGGGAATGGGCCCTGTGAGGTCACAGTGCAGTCACCCACTCCCTTTAATGACAATCGGTGGCACCACGTGAGGGCAGAAAGGAATGTCAAAGGAGCGTCTCTTCAAGTTGACCAGCTCCCTCAAAAGATACAACCTGCCCCTGTGGATGGACACGTCCGTTTACAGCTCAACAGCCAGCTCTTGATTGGTGAGTGCTGTTGGTTTAAAATTGAACTTGATGTGAGGGCAGACATGGGCCAAGAGAAAATCAGAACTATAAAGTATTGATAGCAACGATTGCAAACAACTACTACTATTGGCACTATTTATTGATAACCTAGTTTGTTCCAGGAACTTGCTGTGTACTTTTTATTTGATAGCTCATTGTGTAGGTATTATTGTCACATGTTTACAGATGAAATAATGAAGCCTCAGAGGGTGGAATGACCAACTAAAAAGAGGGATCTAAACCCCTGATAGCCAATCCCCAAGCTTGAACCATTCATATGACAGAGGATCGGCATTTGTGACATTTGTCACAAATTTTATCAACACTGTTAGTGTGATAATTAGAAATTTTTATCCATTTCTTCAGTTTCACTTCTCAGTGGAGTTATAATTATAATTGGGACAGAAGTCATCCAGTGTCCGCTCAAGGACAGACCACAGGAGACCCGGTTGGCAGAAGCAGTGCAGTGTGTCTACTCATGGGAGGCTTTCAGGAGCCCAGTCCTGGTTTTCCTCACTGCGTCCTGCCTTCTGCTGCTCTGTCATCACCTGCTTCTTGTTCATGACCAGGTCTTGCTCCTTTATTCTTGCAGTCCATTTCATTTAAAGGTTATAGCTATGGGCCATGGAAGTCTGTCCTTTAGTTTGCTTATTTACTGTTTTATCGTTGTTGTTTATTTTTCCCCAAGAGAAAAATATATTTTGCTATATGACTTTTCAAACTACTCCATTCTAATTTAGGAACCAAGCAGATTAAGGAAGTAGCTCTTACTTGCTCATTTCTTATGCATTTTAAAGCAAAAAATAAGGACACAATCCAGTTAAAAACTGGACTAAATAACAAATTACCACATTGCCTACTATACAGGAGGATACATATTATACAACTTCTGGGTACTGAATACTACACCACAAGTCTGTGTGTGTGTGTGTGTGTGTGTGTGAGTGTGAGGGGTGTGTGTGAGTATATGTGTGAAGAGGGGTGTATATACCATGGCTCCCTAAAACCTAGCTTCAAGCATTGTTAGTTCTTACATTAGTGTGAGATGAAGCCTCTTCACAGGACTTGAAATCATCAAACTACCTGAAAGGAGGAACACACAGATGAGTTAAATTAAGGAACTTTATTTTCTCACTTATAATCCTGGGGATTATTTAATGGAATGCCTAGGAACAAAATTGGCATAAAAATTCAGCTAGAATAAGCATTCACATTAAGATAAGTGTTACAAAACTGTGGTGGATGAATCACTGGCTTCAGAATCACCCTCGAAATGGGTTGAAAATTCAGATTTGGGGCTGGACATGGTGGCTCACGCCTGTAATCCAGCACTTTTGGAGGCAGAGGCAGGAGGATTGCTTGAGGTCGGAGTTCAAGACCAACCTAGGCAACATAGCGAGACCCTGTCTCCAATAAATAAATAAATAAATAAGAAAATTAGCCAGGCATGGCAGTGCCCATCTGTAGTCCCAGCTACTCGGGAGGCTGAGGCAGGAGGATGGCTTGAGCCCAGGAGTTTGAGGTTGCAGTGAGCTATGGTTGCACCACTGCACTCCAGCCTGGGCAATAGAGTGAGACTCTGTCTCTAAAAAAAAGAAAATTCAGACCTGGGGCTCTTCCCCTAGGCCCACTGAATCAGAATCTCTGGAAGGAGCCTCAAGAATCTGCATTTTTCACAAACTCCAGGTAATTTTATGTTCCTGACATGGAGAATTATTGCCTTCGTAATGGTGATTATCCCCACACAAGTGTAGACCTCTCTAGTTTCTTTAGCATTCAAGTTGGACCTGATGAAATATAAATGTATGTGTTATTCAGTTCATGTATCCCCAGAGAGGGGTGGATGGAGTGAGGGACAACTTGGATGAGACCCTGTGGGATGGTTTCATCCCTTCTGACTTCCCTTTCTTTGCTTCTCAATCTCTTTTCACACTTTATTTTGAGAGTTCATCAAAATAAGGAATTTATCTACATACATTCTTATTATTGTAAAAATGTTGAAAGTTCATACCTAACCATGACAATGCACATTATTGTTCATTAGCAAAAGTAAAATGACATTGATGTGGTTTATATTTTGTCTGTGTAAAGAAACTAAAGTAAAAATCTTTCTTAACTGAAGTTAAAGAAATATTTTAGAACGAATATTTGCCAAGCTCACTATGCTTAAAAGTTATGTGAATAACATTTTATTCAATGTCATTTAAAGTTTCATGATATCTAATAACAGTTTATATTTTCAAAATTTTATATGTGCACAAAATTTTTTGACAAATTGCATTTTTTGCCACTCTCCATAAGGCCTGAGTTTGACATGGACATAAAATCCTGAATAAAATACCAAGGAACACGTTTCTATTTGCAGTGTTTCCCTTGTAGGGGGAACGGCCACCAGACAGAGAGGCTTTCTGGGCTGCATTAGGTCTCTGCGATTGAACGGGAGGCCCTGGATCTGGAAGAAAGAGCCACAATGATGCCAGGAGTGGGGCCAGGCTGTGCAGGACACTGCAGCAGCTACGGACACTTGTGTCGCAGTGGAGGGAAATGTGGAGAGAAACGCAGAGGGATCGCTTGTGACTGTGCCTTCTCTGCCTATGACGGGCCATTCTGCTCAGATGGTAAGTGTGACCAGGGAGCAGGTAACAGAAAATGTGGGAAACTTAAAGAATATGAAGAACACTTCTGGCACTTGACAGTATAAAGAAAGAATGAGATTGAGTAATTATTTGAGATGGAATCATTTCTGTTCCAAATTCCTCTGTTGAATTTGGAAAGGGTATGACTGTTTTTGAAAACCTAAGGCTATTGGTCCTCTCTGGATTTCTTATTTGGAAGATCTCTCTGTGTTAGCTCCTGTCTTCTGTTCCATGCTAATCTTCTCAAAATGATTTGGTTTTCAAAACTCTGTACTTGGGTTTTCTGATTTTAAAATCGTTAAAGCATGATTGTTATTTTAAAAATTTATTTTATTTTTTTAGAGACAGGGTCTTGCTATGTTGCCCAGGCTGGACCCAGACTCCTGGGCTCAATAGATCCTTCTGTTCATTGTTATTTATAACAGTGGCTTGAGGTGATGCAAATAGACATTTTAAAATTGCCTTTTCTTATAAACCAAGCATATTAATTAGGAAAGGAAATACATAATTAATTAAATATTGACATGTCATTAATGGAATCATTAAGAAACTTTGCCCTAAAATGTTTAAGTATCTGTTCTAAAGGAGTATAATGGGGTATCATGCAGCTTCTACTCAGGTATAAGTCATATTTTAAAAGGAAGGAAGGGACTCGTTTTGGTATTAAATATACTGTACTAAATTCTTGAATATACTTGAATATATTTGTAGTACTTTTAGAATATAGATTCATCAAAGCCAAATTTAGTAGCTTTTTAAGTGTCTCTGGTCTGTCACCCATATATCATGTTTAGCAGCACAACAGGCTTTTATCACTACATAAATTGTGTGATTTTCAAAAGAATTTTGGGAATTAGTTATCTAGAGGTCATTGAAATTTTCAAAAAGTGCCTTCGTAAGTCCTCTGTTAGTCCTCTTGAATGAATTGTAACGTAAGATCTATCTGTGATAACAAATCACATAGTTCTGGTACAAATACAGAGCCCTCTTCATATCTGAAGGTCAACTTCAGGGTGACTACTTCTTCAGGAGCACAAGTGTTGATTTCTAAATAATTCCCAGTTCACATTTGCTAAGTGCAATTTGAATGTTATTTTATAACCTAAAATTATATTAGACATAGAGATTGCATTGTAGGTAAATGGGAAATGGCCCTCCAGTGGCTACAGGGTAAATTTAGTTAATCTAATAAGAATGATCTGGATTTTCAGCAAATTCTTTATATTTTATGGAAATAGAAAGAGTAGAGTAGTATTCTAAGACAATGATCACCTCTCAACATCTTCCTTTGATTTATAAGTATATTTGGGGTCTGTGTGTTTGTGTGTGTGTATGTGTGTACTAAACACATTTTGAGAATTAATCTGAAATGACATTAAAATGTTGACCTTTTATAAAATGTTTTAGGAGAAGCTGAAAAGCTTTTCTTCTCTCTCTCAGAACACTGTGGACATCACTTTGGATTAACTTTTATTTTCTGGTGAAAAATAAATCTGAGAAAGATCTTTGACTAAAAGAAAAATTCTAAATTCTGATTTTAAAGGAGAGTTGGTCCTCAAATCATCCTCTTCCTGGCTACTGAAGGAAATTTGTTTCATGCTTCCTACAAAGCAATAGGTTTTTTTAAAAAGAGGTAAAATTTAAATTAAAAAAAGGCTGGTACTCGAGAGACACTTCCAGAATGGCCGATACAGGGAGCTCTGTAAACCCTCTTCCATGTAAAACAGACATAACTGGTAAAAATTGTTATTAAAAAAACCAAGTAGTTAAAGTCTCTAGAAAATGTCCTAAGGGAATACATCAAATGAAGAAACATTTATTAATCTTAGTAATAACAGTAAGAGTTTGAGGCATTAAGCCAAGACCCATGCCCCGTACCTCCCTATCCCAGCTCAGCATGATGGAACCTCTACTTTATGTAGGTGTAGCTAAGAAGCCAGAGGTTTCCTTTCTCCCCAGTTCCTACTCCAGAAATACTGCTTTACCCCACGATTGGGTGCCAGCTTTTCTCATCACCCTCAGCTTTGTGTGGCAGAAGTTCTATCCAGGCAGAAGCAGCTGAGAAGTCTGGGGCTTCCTTGCTACACCAGGTCCTCATTTCCAGGACAGAAGCTCTTCAGGTGTAGCAGCTTGAGAATACTGGGTCTCAGTTGCCCTCACTGCAGCTTGCTTATCGGGTAAAGTTTCCACCACCAGGAGAGGCAAGGCAAGAGGTCACCATGGCCACCCTGTGCCCTACTTGTAAGCAAAGCTTTCACTCCAAAGAAGCAGGCCACTCTCCCTGGCCACAGCTGCAGAACAGTGAGACCAAGGAGTAAAGGCAGGCCTTGAAAACACAGAACTCTGTAGCCCTCCCCAAATGAACTGATGTTGTTGAAACAGAGCATGGATAAGTTCAAGCCTATTGGTGCTTTTGAAAATGGTGAAGATTCTGGTGGTTAGCAATTAAGAGAAGGTTGACAGCTCTAAGAGAGCAATAAGTTAAACCATAGGCAAGCTAGAAGTTTAACAGAAAAAAACAGGGAATGAGACAGCTAAGAAGACTCCTCCTATCTTCTAGAGTCTGAACAAGTTTCAATGACTGGAATCAAGACTAACCCTGCAAAGGGGCCTGAATTTAATTGGATCATACTGTGGAACAATTTATGCCCTGGAGCATTACCAAATACAATAAAGCGAACAGCAGACAATAAGTGGAAGCTAACATCTGGGTGTGATACCAACAGAGGCAGATTGGTTAACAGACAAAAAAGGTAAAGAAAAGGTCAAAGAGAGCCTTGGGAAAACAGGTGACTGTGCACATGCCCGAGGATATACTCCGTGAGGAATGACGTCAGAGGCTACACACTTCAGGGGAGATAGACTTCACTGAAATAGTCCACCCAAGTCACTAAACTAACAAAAAAATCAACAAAAACAACAGAAACCCTGGGGAGAATCTATCCAGAAGTATTAGAATATATTATCTACAATGCCAAATTTTCAAGCAAAATAACAAATCATGAGATGTGCAAAGAAATAGGAGAGTGTGATCCGTACATGGGGAGAAAAGCAGGCAAGAGAAACTGCCTTTGAGAGAGTCCAGATACCAGACTAGGCAGGCAAAAATTCCAAAGCTGCTGTTATAAATATGTTCAAAGAACTAAAAGTAACCATATTCTATGGACTGAATATGCCCCCCCAAATTCGTATGTGGTCCTAATCACCAGCATGATGGTATGTAGAGGTGGGGTCTTTAGGAGGTAATTAGATTTAGGTAATTAGATCATGAGGGTGGAGCTCCCATGATGGGATTAGTGCTATTATAATAAGAAGAGATCACAACCCTCTCTTTCCCCACTTTGTGAGGATACAGTAAGAAGGAGGCCATCTGCAAACCACAAAGAGGGTTCTCACCAGACACCATATCTGTCAGCACCTTGATCACAGACTTTCCATCCTCCAGAACTTGTTTAAGCCACCTAGTTTATGGTATTTTGTTATAGCAGCCCAAGCAGATGAAGACATCATGCTTAAAGAAGTGAGAGAAAGTGTGATGACAGTATCTCATCAAATATAGAATTATAATAGATGAAAAAAATTTAAGAGAAACAAGTAGAAATTCTGGCATCAAAAAGTACAATAATTGAAGTAGAAAATTCACTACACAGACTCAACAGTAGATTTACACTGGCAGAAGAAAAACTCAGCAAACTTGAAGATGGACCAATAGAGATTGTGTATCCTGAAGAATAGAGAGAAATAATAATGAAGAAAAATGAACAGAGCATCACAGAAATATCAGACATAATGAAGCATACCAACATATATGCAATTGAAAATACCAGAGGAAAGGAGAGAGAAAGGATCAGAAAAAATATTTGAAAAATAATGGTTAAAGATATCCCCAAGTAAATGAAAATCATTGATCTGCACATATGGAAGCTCAATGAAATCCTGGTAGGATAAACAAAAAGAAATCCATGCCCAGACACATCTTAGTAAAACTGTTGAAAGCCAAAGTCAAAAAGGAAATCTTAAAAGCAGTAAGAGAAAAATAACTCATGTACAAGAGAATACCAAGATTAACATCAGAAACAAAGGGAGGCCACAAGGCAATTCAATGACATATTCAAAGAAGTAAAAGAAGAAAACTGTCATCAAGAAACTTACCCAAGCAAAGGTATCTTTCAAAAATGAAGGAATAAGATCTAGTGCTCAGTAGAACAATAGGGTGACTATAGTTAATAATTTATTGTATATTTCAAAATAACTAGAAGAGTGGAATTGCAATGTTCCTAACACAAAGAAATGATAAATGTTTAAGGTGATGGATATTCCAATTACTCTGATTTAATCATTACACATTGTATGCTTGTATCAAAATATGACATGCACCCCATAAATAGGTACAACTATGTATCCATAAAAATAAAAATAAAAAATGTTTTAAGTGATGGTGAAATAAAGATATTTCCAGATTAAATATGCACTTACTGACCAGTGCAGGGCTGACACTCAGGATTCCTAACACCGTTTATATTTATATGTGGTGTTTGGTCTCTTTTCCTCATTCCAAGTCAAAACAATAACAGAAATGTGAGATGTTTGCTTTTCATGATTTTGAAGAGATTTCAGTAGGCCGGGAGCAGTGGCTCATGACTGCAATCCCAGCATTCTGGGAGGCCGAGGTGGGAGGGAGGATTCCTTGAGCTTAGGAGTTCGAGACCAGCCTAAGCAAGAGTGAGACCCTTCTCTACTAAAAATAAAAAAATTAGCTGGGCATGGTGGCGTGCGCCTGTTGCCCCAGCTACTCGGGAGGCTAAGGCAGGAGGATCGCTTGAGCCCAGGCATTTGAAATTGCATTGAGCTTTGATGATGTAACTGCACCCTAGCCGGGGCAACAGAGCGAGACTCTGTGTCAAAAAAATAAAGAAAGATTTGAGTACCATTTGTAGAGAACTTTACATTTTTGGCTTCTATAAAATGATTTCTATATTAGAGTAAATCAATATATCATACATAATTCCCCTCACCAGTGTGCTTTATTGGTGAAGGATAACTGCATTTAATCAGAAAATCAGAGCACCTGAAATAAATTAACAAATTAGAAAGATTTGACGTAAGCAAACAAGTGTAAAGCTTGCAATCCTGCTTTCAGAAAAATCCAAACTGAGTTTAAATGCTATTATTTCTGTTTTCCAAAGAATTTTTTAACCCAATAGATAAAATTTAAATCTTGGCTTTGCCACTAGCAAAGGACATTTTAAAGAGACAATATCCTTCCACCTGTGACTTCCACCTGCAGCAACTATAGGCTCAGGAATGACAAAATTTTTAATTACCAAATTACATTTTCATACTGCATGCAACACTGCAACATTGCCTTTTCTTTTGGAGAACCACAGATTTTTCCAAAGGTTAACTAAGGTGAATGTGAATGTCAGCAGTCTTGCAGTTCTGCAACTATTGACTGTGTACACAGAGCCCCAGGAAAATTATATCCTAAATAATACACCTTTAATATACCTCTGATAAGAAGCTGTTCTATTCAGAAATATGCAAAACCCACAGGAAGAAAACTTTTATTTGGTACAAGAGAAGTCTTGAACAAGTGGTTTCAGATAGGCAGCTCCATCACCCTAAAGAGAGCAGCTCTAAGTTAAATTATACATTTAACAGGATCCTAATTAAAATACCAACTTCGTTTTTATTTTTATTTGCTTATTGTTTTTATTTTTGCTTTTGGTGGGTGATGAGGTGGATTAGGAAAACTCATCTAAAGTTTACTTGGAAAAAATAATAATTATGAAAGCTTTAAAAAAAATAGGCATGAGTGGGAACTCTTCCTACCAGACACAATCGTATGGTAATTAATGTGACACAGATTTTATATACAGTCAAGGAATGATAACACAAAATTTAGGAGACCAGTAAACTGCTAAGGGGGTGGTGCTCGTAGGGGACTCTAAATTTCTGCTAATTTTCTGTTTCTAAATCTCAGTGGTGGATGCACCCACATTGGGCTGTGGCTTGCGTTAGGAATTAGCTATTATGTTAAGCCACTCAGATTTCCCTAACTCTGTTGTCTGTCATAGCAGTTTGCCTAACTTGACAAATACAATGAATGATCCCTAAATTCAAATTGTAACGGCAAAAACCGGAGTCACGTTGCCGAAGGAAACACAGAGAGGTACACCAGGATGCAGAGAGATCAGGTTTATTAACCCTGGCGGGCTCAGAGGGGATCTTCCGCCAAAATCTGAGCACCCCCGGTCAGGGGGACTTGTCTTTTATATTTCAAGGGCAAGGAGCTGGTACAGAGCGGCTTATACCAGGAAGTGTACACATACGGAAGTTACTGTAACTTACAAGGTAGCTGCTGCAAGGGGAGCTGTTTATGGGAGCATGAGCTGCAGGCATTAGTCAATTTCACAAGGGGACAAGCAGTGTTACAGAAGCGGATTAAGCAATTAACATACATGGGGCTGTAGCTCGTCCCTTTCAGGGTAAAAGGGTTTTAGTGAATTTCTATTTTTCCCTCACAAAATGATCTACCATAGCTGCAGTCCAGAAGACCAGGAAATACTGAAAAGAAATTGAGCTCTCAGGTTTCTTTACCGCAAAACTCGGAAGGACACAAGAACTGCTTTTGTTGCTGTTCAGTGCGTTCGTGGCCAATATTGACTGAGTTCATACACTCCGAAGAGATGTGAAAATCTAAAGAGATATTGTAAATTTTCGAAAGGATTCCATTTGACTAGTATTTGATAGTTTAAAATAGTTCTTATTTTACATGAATTGGTTTCCTATCATTAACTAAAGCTTATGAAAACAGAATTTGTTTTATTTTCAAGATCTCAAAGATATCTCAATGAAACCTTCAAAAATAAAATGCCTGTAAGCAAGGGCCTCTAGTAGGGCACCACTGGATGAGGACAAGTAAAAGATGAAGAAGGCGAGAGAAATAGCGAATGGGACAGGTAAGAGGGATAATTAAGAAATAGAACTGGCACTGCTACCTCTAATTTCAAATAGCAAATAGAATGCACAGATAAATCAAGTGACATGACCATTGATTACACTGAAACCAGAGCAAGAACTCAGTTCTTGGTTTGCTATATACTGAGGTTTTTAATGTCCCACAGCATTTGAAATTTTTCATTAGTATTTTTTATTTATATACACTGGTATTCAGTTTTTTGGTGTACAGTTCTGTTAGTTTTAACAAGTGCACAGATTCTCATAACCACCTCAAACAGTCATTCTGTCCCAAACAGGATACAAAACAATACCAACACCCCATCAGTGTCCTCAAGCTGACCCTTCCTGGTGTTACTCTTCCCCCTCACTCCCAACCCCTGATAGTAATTATGTGTTTAATGTTACAAGAAACTGCCAAACTGCTTTCCAGAGTGGCTGTTACATTTTGCATTCCCTACAGCAATGCTACAGAGTTCTGGCTGTTCCACATCATTGCCAGAATTTGGTATTGTCAGTATTTTTTATTTTAGCCATTCTAATAAGTGTGTAATAGTAGCACGTTGTGGTTGTCATTTGCACTTCCCTATTGACTAATGATGTTGAGCATTTTTTCATATGCGTATTTGCCATTTGTGTATATTATTGGTGAGACATCTGTTCAAATGTTTTGCCCACGATTTATTGGGTTGTCTGCTTATTGTTGAGCTTGAGAACTCTTTATATATTCTAGAAACAAGTCTTTCATTAGATATGTGATTTGCAAATATTTTCTCCCATTCTGTGGTTTGTTTTTTCATTCTCCTAACAATGTCCTTACAGAGAAAAAGTTTCTAATTTTGATGAAGTTTCTAATTTTTCTTCTATAGATCATACTTTTGGTATTTAATCCAAGAACTCTTTGCCTAACACAAGGTCATGATTTTCCTCATCATTTTCTTCTTTATTTCTTCTTTACAATTTTAGGTTTTACACTGAAGTCTGTGATCCATTTTTAGTTCACTTTTGTATAAGATATGAGATTTAGATTAAGGTTCAGTTTTTAGATATGGATGTTCAGTTCCAGCAGGATTGTTGAAAAAAAAGTCTTTATTCAATTGCTTTTACACATTTGTTAAAAAATAATAAGGGCATTTTGCATGGATCTATTTGTAGGTTCTCAATTAGTTTCCATTGGTCTACGTGTCTGTTTCTCCACCAGCACCCATTGTCTTGCTTACTGTAGTCTTAAATCACGTAGTGGGAGTCCTCCAACTTTGTTCTTCTTTTGCTATTGTTTAAATCAGGAGCCTGCAACTTTTTATTCTGTAAAGTGTTAGATAGTAAATATCCTAGGCTTTGGCTTTGCAGGCCATATGCCGTCTGTTGTAACTACTCTGTTCTGCTGCTATAGCACTAAAGCAGCCATAGATAATACATAAATAAATAAGCATGGCTGTGTTCTAATAGAAGTTTATGTATAAACACTGAAATCTGAATATCATATAATTTTAACTTGTCGCAAAATATTATTCCTCTTTTGATTTTTTCAAACATTTTAAAATGTAAAATCTATTCTTAGCTCATGGGCCATGCAAGAACAGGAAGCCAGCCTGATTTGGCTGGTGGGCTGTAGTTTGTTAACCCCTGCTTTGAATTTCCATATAAATTTTAGAACCAGCTGGTCTATATCTAGAAAGAATCTTGTTGGTATTTTGATTGAGATTGTATTAAATCTGTAGATCAATTTGGGGATAAATGATATCTTAACTATATTGAGTCTTCCAATACTCAAACACAGTATATGTCTCTACTTATAGGTCTTGTTTGATTTCTTTCATCTGAGTTTACAGTTTTCAGCATACAGATCATGTACATATTTCATCCAATTTATACCACAGTTTCTCAACTTTAGCACTATTATCATTTGGGGTTGGATAATTCTTTGTTGTGGAAGGCTGCCCTATGCATTTTGGTGTTTAGCGGCATCCTTAACATCTACCCACTAGAAGCCAGTAGTACACACTCCCTCATTGTGACAATAAATGTCTCCAGACGTTGCTAAGGCCAGGTTGAGAACCACTGATATATACCAAAGTATTTTTTCCTTTTTTCCCCCTTGCTAAATAATACTTTTTAAAAATAGGTTCCAATTGACCATTGCTAATATATAGAAATATGATTCATTTTTGTACATTGACTTTTAATCTGTGATGTTACTAAACTCATTTATTTATGCATTCTAGGAGCTTTTTTGTACAGTCCTTGGACTTCTCTGCATAGACAATCGTGTCGTATACAAATGGAGAATGTTTTATTTCCTCTTTTGCAATCAGCATGGTTTTTTCCCCTTACCTTGCTGTACTTGCTAGATTTCCAGTACAAAATAGAATAGGAGTCATGAAAATAGACATCCTTGCCTATTTCCTGATCTTATGGAGAAAGTTTTTAGTTTTTCACATTAAGTACTATTTTAGCTGCAGGATTTTTGTCAATGCCTTTATCAGAGTGAGGAAGTTCCCTTCTATCCCTAGTTTGCTGTGAGATTTTATCATGAATGGATGTTGATATTAGTCAAATGCTTTTTCTATATCTATTGAGATGATCATATGGTTTGGTTTTTCTTAATATGGTGAATTACACTGATTGATTTTTAAATATTGAACCATCTTTGCATTCCTGAGATGAGCCCTGCTTGATTTTTATGTATTTTTAAGTATATATTGCTAAATTCAATTTGCTAATATTCTGTGGAACAGTTTTGCCTTTGCATTCATAAGGGATATTAGTCTGTAGTTTTCTAGTATTGTCTTTGTCTGGTTTTGGTGTTAGGGCTGAAAATTGATCCCTCCTTTTCCATTCTGGGAAAAAGTATGAAGTGTTTGGAAGAATCCTCTAGGAAACCACCGGGCTTAGAGGGTTCTTTCTATTATAAGGTTTTAAACTAAGAATTCAATTCTTTAATAGTTGTAGGATTATCCAGGTTCTCTATTTGTTCTTGGTTGGCTCTTATTATTTGTTTCTGACTATACAGCCCAGCCTTTGCTTCTAGCCCTGACCTGATGCAGTGTAGGGAGAATCTGCAGGTTTCCTCCTCATTGGGGCCATGGCTCTGGGGAGTAGGGGAAACTGCAACTTCACTGCTGGCTTTATTTCTCCATCTTGCTGGGTGGGACCTGCCACTTCCACTGGTGAGTGGAGTGGGACCACTCACCATGGTGCTCCTCTGGTGCAGGGCATTTCCAACTTGTGGGGCCACTGCTGTCAGTGCAAGTAGGAAAAGTTCTAAGAACTCTGTCTTTTGGGGCTCCCTTCCAGTTGCCCCAGCTGGGGACAAAGGGCTTTTCCTAGATGCCCTCTGCGTGTGTCCCCTCTTGGTTGCACATTTCCCCAGAGTTTAAAACAAGATATGTAGGAGTCAAAAACCAAAACCAAACAAACAAGCTCAAAGAAAAAACCTAACAACAATAATGACAACAACACAAAAAACAGGGAACTTGGCCTTGGGTTCAGCCTTCTGAGATTAGAAGACAAGAACATGAGCATGATTGCATGCAGATATGGGTAATGTCTTCATGTGGTTGGTTGGTGGTTTTAGGGCATGGTATTGGCAAGATGAGAGACTGTCTGGCTGATAATCACATTTTCTTTGTGAAGTGAAAGGCAAGATCTGCTGAGGGGTGGGACAAGAAGAGATATGCAATCCTTAAACAGCACAGTGGAGATTTGGTAGAGCCCATGGAAGAGGATGCCCAGAGGTCTACAAAGCTGCCCCCATGGCCCGGGCATAGTCAGGGACTGCACATCACATGAGCACCAATCTAGACCCACGGGTGGATTCTTCTGGCAACTCACCATAGCCCAGGGTTAGGAATGGGAAAAGCTGGGGTTGCCTCGATCCAGTGTGGAAGTTTGAATATTATGTGGAGCAGAAGGACAGTGGGTTGAAGCGCGTGGGGGGTGGGAAAAGCAGGGTCGGATCGGAGCTCGTACAGGATAAACTGAAGCCTTGAGGGGAAGGTTAGGGGAGTGGAGGGGCTGGAGGGATAACTGAGATGAGAAGTGGGTGTGAGTTTAGAGTTTGGAATTTAGGGGACTCAGTTCCAAGCACTGCTGCTGCCCGGGGTGCGGTAGGTAAAGAGAACAGTGAGGAAGACTGAACATACTGGGTCCCAGGTTGGAATTCTGGCAGCTAAGAAGTTTAGATGTCATTCTATGGACACCAGGAGCCAGGAGACCTCTGCACATCTGAGGCAGGAAAACCTCCGGAAGTGTGGGCTCCAGTTTTCCAGTTTCCAACCACTTGACCTGCCGTGAGTCGTGTGACCTTGGAGCCCAGCTGTCCTCATCCACTGAAGTGTAGGTAATAATTCACTTCTCTACTTCATTTTAACCACTTAAATATGCAGTGAGCAGCTAGGAAGCTCAAAAATATATCTCAGTAGTCGTCAGAGCTGCCATGAAGACCATGGAAATATAGGTCATCATTCTCACAGTCTGTCTGAGCAGACAAGGCTACCGCATTTGAAATATATACAAGAGAGTGCATAGATTGGGTAACCGCTAAATTACGAATACAGACTATGACGGTCACAGAGGCTCATGTGACTAAGGAAATCAAATCAAGGGGAGGTGTGTAATCAAGGCGTCTGTCCCACTGATAGATAATTTTGAATGGATAGAGGAAATGCAGATGGGCATCTAAGACATGAGCAAGTGCTGCAAGGCATGAATGGACATGGTGTGTTTGCGTGGAAGGGCAGGGAGGGGCCGAATGGATCTGAGGTGCTGAGCTGAGGTGCGTTAATTGATGCATTTGTGAGGTCTAGTGAGGTCAGTTTACGGAGGGCTGCGGAAACCTGTGAAGAGAAAAACTCACAGATAATAGAATAAGATAGTTATCAGGTCTAGGCCGGAATGAAAACTTTCACAGAATAAAAGTAATAGGAGATATTCTAAAAATTAAGTTAAATGCATAAAAATGAAAATATCTGTATGAGAAGACTAGAACTGTATCAGGAACACAATTAATGTTGGGAACTATTGCAACAAATACTACCACCATGAGGGTTACTCTATATTAAGTAAATAAATCATTTCAAAAAATAGGAGGAAAATCAAGACCAGTAAAAAAGGAAAAAGATGTATTGACAAGATCATATATGAGACAATGTAAATAGTTAGCAACCATCAAAAAATTTTATCTATCTAATAACGTAGAAATGCAAATTACAGTAGCTCAAGGCACCATTTCATGTCTTACTACTCATAAAATAGCTATGAAAAGATAAGCGTTTGTTGGCCATCTAGTGGAGAATGGGGTGCACGTGGGGGCTGCTTGTGATATCGTAACCCAGTGGCTGTGTTCAGAAAGTAACATAGAAACTCTTTATAATTTATAAAAATGTCATACTCCTTTGGTAAATATCTTATTACCAGGAATTTATCCTAAGACAAATTTTTTTAAAAGTTACATTTAGAAGGTATTCATCATTACATTGAAAAATTGGACATAGCCTATGTATGCAACAGTAAGAAAATGGTTAAGAAAATTTTAACACCCAACATGAAACAGCAGACTTATGTTGTTATTAAATGTAATATGAATACTTGGCAGAAACACAAAAATGACAAATATATGGTAAAAGCAAACCATAAATTACTATGTGCAATATTGTTAGACACATGTAGCATATGTCTAAACACAGACAGAGAATTGAGTACTACTATAGGAGTGGGAAATGCGACCTTCCCTTCTCAACGTCTCATTCCTGAGAAAAGACGGCCCCCGAGGACCAAGGCATCTGAAGAGATTGCTCTGGCATTCTACCAGGACTGTTGCTCCCTTTTCTTCTCTCCTTTTTTTGGTCTGAAAAGCTCTTTTCTTCCCTATTTTATTTTTTCTCTATATTATGTCATAAAAGTGTCTGCCTATTTCTGTTGAATTTTACAGAGGGTTTTATTTTAGATTGTATTTTCTAATCCCGTTTACTTCTTTTCTTAGCTCAAGCTGTTTTGTTTTGTTTTGTAGTTCATTTTACTTATTATGGTAACTCTGATTTTGAATAACTATAGATGATGTCACAGTATGTCTTATAAGTGTTCCGAAATCAAGTAATAAGAGATTTTTTAAAAATGAGGGTGAGACAAGTTTCTCACAAATGTCGAGCTTGAGAAATAATGAAGTATATACACCTTATGGTCTACTATGTAACCTTTCGAATTGAATACAATTTTAACGTGAATTGTTCACGTAAAATGACAAGAGAACTTTGACATTCCTTTATGCATTCCTGGCTCCCAGAAACACAGGGTAATGCAGTCTGAGCTGCATATTCTTGGGAATTTATAAGAGGTTTCATTGTCTACTCTTAACCAAAAGTCAACCCTTATTAAAATAGCCCAATATATATGGTATTTTTCCTCCACTAAATAAATCCAAGTTCGCTACTAGCTATCAGCACATGGAAAATTAAACGAAATTTTTCTTCCCTTAAAATCCATGAATTCTACCAATGTGGTAGAATTCTAAAGAACCCAAGCTTTGGAATTATACAGCTTCAGGATCAAATTTTATAGTCTATTTCACTACTCAAAATTAGGCAAGTTTTCTGGCTAGCTTCTATGACCCCATCTGTAAAAACAGGTTCCTCTGTGGGTTGGGTGAGATAATGGAGAGAAATGGCCTGGCACAGTGGCTCCCAAACTTTGCTGCACATTAGAATGACCTTGGAAGCTTTTAAAAATCCCAATGTCAAGATTGCACACTATACCAATGAAGTCAAAATACTGGGGCATGGGAACCAGGCATCAACATTTTTTAAAGATTCCCAGGTGATTCCATCATGCAGAAAAATTTGGGCACCAGTGCTTAGCACATAGCAACTACTCAGCAAAAGCCAACTTTCTTTCTCTTCTAATATGTGGTTTACTTACTGGCTTTTGTGTAGTACTCTTTCTAATCTTAATTCCATAAAATTCAGCAGCCAGAGTTATGCTGCACAGGTAAATGTTATGCTGACGTCTTGCCATAAACAGTACTTTATAGCAGTGGGAAATAATGAGGAGCTATCCAATACCCATAATTATAGTGTCACACAAGATGTTTCATCTTGTTCAGTCACGTTTCTCAGGGGTCTCCAATTAATGCTTTCATAAGTGGGGTCTTCTCCTCTTCCCATGATTTAGATGAGATGGAAATAAATACACACATGCCCTCAAGTATTATATTAGTTTTTTTTTTTTAAGGGCTCCTTTACTTTAGTTTTCCAATGAAACACCTGTGCAAGAGGTTGACTCATTGTTACATGATATACAAACTTAACCTTTCCTAGAAATGCACTGTGGAGGCTGCTATATACAGAAGTAAATTTTCTTACAATTGGCCTGAAAGGCATGTATTATTCTTTTAGATCTGACATGCCCAATGCCCACTGCCCTTGGCATGCCTGTGTTTCTTCCATCTGTAACTCATTGTACACATGTGCTAGCTCAAATCCGTGTTCTTAATGTTCTTACTATCAGCCACTAGGGGGCAATAGCATGCTGGGGACACTACTCGACTTTGAAGTTTAAGATTATTAATTTTGTAGGTGTGTAAGCTTCGAGAATCTTTCTTCAAATGTTAATGTTATATAAACTTTTGTTTGGGGCAGAGGTAGTCACAGCATCATGGATTAGTTAAAATAGCAAGCTCAAGTATATTAAAAAACATTCATTTTTTTTCAAAACTTTACTTATAACTTGTCAGGGACATATATAAGTCTATAAAATAATATTAAAATTCGTATTAGATTAAGGGAGAGACAAGGGGTTTTCTTTTGCGGTGATGAAGATATTTTAGGGGTGGTGGTCGCACAACATTGTGAATGACCAGGCGCGGTGGCTCACACCTGTAATCTAGCACTCTGGGAGGCCAAGGCGGGAGGATCGCTTGAGCTCAGGAGTCCAAGGACAGCCTGAGCAAGACTGAGACCCCATCTCTACCAAAAATGGAAAAAATTAGCCAGGCATGGTGGTGCTTGCCTGTAGTCCCAGCTACTCGGGAGGCTGAGGCAGGAGGATGGCTTGAGGCCGGGAGTTAGAAATTGCTGTGAGCTATGATAACACCACTGCACTCTAGCCAGGGCAACAGAGCAAGATTCTGTCTCAAAAAAAAAAAATTGTGAATGTATTAAATGCCACTGAATTGTACACTTTAAAATGGATAATTTTATGTTATGTAAATTTTACCTCAATTAAAAATAAAATTAGATGTCACATTCTTTCCTTGCTTGAAAAAATATGGCAGTAAAAGGAGTTATCCCAGGAAAAATTAAGACTCTCAACAGTTTTTCTTTTGATATTCATTCACCCCTGGCTTCCTCAGTGTACTCTCTGCAGATGGGTACTTACTTACACTCAACCTTCCTATCTCCCCATTTTTATATTAAAAACTCACCTCTCATGATGGAGTAAAATACAGGGCTTAGTAACTGACAATGAATTCTGGTTCAAAAACATTGATGGAGCCTTCCCATTTATTTCTTTGGAGACTTCCTCTTTGACCCATGAATTAATTAAAAGTGGATTATTTAACTTTCAAGTGTTTGGAGATTTTCCTGTTATCTTTCTATTTTTGATTTCTAGTTTGAGTCCAATTCTGGTCTTAGAACATTACTCTGTATAATTTCTATTCTTTTCAATTTCTTGAGGTTTGTTTTATGGCCTATCTTGGTGAATGTTATGTGGGCATTTGAAAAAATATATGTTTTGCTGTTGTTGGGTACATACATATATGTGTGTGTGTGTGTGTGTGTGTTTTATATGTGTAAATTAGATTCCATTGGTTGATGGAATTGTTTAGTTCTTCTAAATCCTTGCTGATTTTCTGGCTCGTAGTATTATCAACTGCTGAAAGTAAGGGTTTTGAAGTCCTCAGCTAGATTGTGGATTTGTCTATGTCTCCTTTCAGCTCGGTGGATTTTAGTTCATGTATTTTGAGGCTGTGTTGTCTGGTGTGTATTATTACTTCTTGATAGATTTATCCTTTTATTATTATGTAATGTCCCTCTTTGTCTCTAGTAATTTTCTTTGCCCTGTAGTCTACTTTATCTGATATTAACATATATAGTCACTCCTGCTTTTATTATTTATTAATGTTTGCATGGTATATCTTTTTCTATCCTTTTACTTTCTACCTATCAGTGTATTTGAAGTGAGTTTCTTAGAGACAGCATACTGTTGCATCGTTATTTTTTTAAAATCTACTCAGCCAATACCTGTCTTTTAATTGGTATATTTAGATCATTTACATTTAATGTAATGATTGATATTGTAGGGTCAAAGGAAAACTTCCCCTTTGCCCTCCACAGGGTCATTGAAAATCAACTGACAAAATGCAGATTAATAGGAAAAAATGCATACAAATTTATTAATATGCATGAGAGTCACAGAGTGATTATTCCACCACCCAATGGGGTACAGATGCTTACATACCCTTCTTTTTAGGGGAAAGGGAGATGGGGATGTGTGAATGATTTTAGGTGGTAGTAAATGCTTTTTAGGGGAATTCAGTGGACTTGAAGAACACACAATGACCTGGGACAAAGTCTGTTGGGCCTGCAGAGCTGAAAGTGTTGATATTTATGACATATGTGTTGACAGACTTCAGTCTTTTTTCCTGTGATATGAGTTCAGTTAAAACTCAGGGAAGGATTTGCAGGTAATTGTTTTCTTCTTTGGCAGGTCTGGAATTTAGGCATGTAAGAGGACTTCAGAGAACACCTTTATCCTGTGATTTGGGAGAGACAAAGGATTAAGAGACAGAAGGGGTGGGTAAGGTCAGAGAGACCTTGAAGATTTTTCAGCTCAGCATGTCAAAGTGCTGTATTTTGGGGTATCGACTTCTGAGCCCCAATACTATGTTTTGGCTTAAGTCTATCACTTTATTATTTGTTTTCGATTTATTTTCTCTGCTTGTTATTCCTCTGTCTTTTTTTTACTTTACTGTCGATTATTTGACTGCTTTGAAGGATTCCATCTTGATTTATTCAGAGTGTGTTTCAGTATATCGCTTTATAGTTTTTTTTTAATTGTTGCTCTAGGTATTACAATATACATACTTAATTTATTACAATCTACTAGTAAAGTGGAGAAACCTTACTTTCAGTTAGGTCCCTTTATTCTTCTCACTTTTAAAATATAATTGTCTTAATTATTTTCTCTGTATAAACTAAGTACCACTTCAGATGGTATTAAAATTTTGCCTATCTCCTGTGTTTATATGTACATTCTGAGAGATTTTGATACATCTAACCAAGTTGCCTTCCAGAAAGCTGTATTAAGTTATACTTCCATTTCTAGTGCTTTAGAATATATGAACTTTTTTAAAAAGTGAAAATAAAATCATTGACTTTAACAAACCATTTGGTAATATAGAATTAAAAATTTTTCCCTTCTTTCTAAGGCAGGAAAGAAAGCTGCTGGCTGCTTTGCTGTCTAGGTAAAGCCAAAAATTCAACTGGGAGCAGATTTTTTTGTTTTATTTTTAATTGACAAATGATAATTGTTTGTATTTATGGGATACAATGTGATACTTCATCAAATGCATGTATTATGTAAGGATCAAATCAGGCTAGTTAATATATTCATCACCTCAAATATTTATCATTTCTTTGTGGTGAGACCATTTAAAATTCTCTCTTTTAGCTATTTTGAAACATATAGTACATTATTATTAACTGTCGTTACCACATTGTACAATAGATCTCCAGAATTTATTCCTCCTAACTGAAACCTTGCACCCTTTGACCAACATCTCTCCTTTCCCTGTCTACCCCTCACCTTTAGCCTCTGGTAACCACCATTCTACTCTCTACTTCTGTGAGTTTGACTTTTTTAGATTCCACATATAAGTGAGATCATGAGGTATTTGTCTCTCTGTGCCTGGCTTATTTCACTTAGCTTAATGTCTACTAGGTTCATCCATGTTGTTGCAAATGACAGAATTTCCTGCTTTTTAAAGGCCGAGTAGTATTCCATTGCACATATATACCCCATTTAAAAAATCCATTCATATGTTGATGGATACTTGGATTATTTCCATATCTTGGCTACTATGAATAATGCTGCAATGAACGTGGGAGTGCAGACATGTCTTTGACATACTGATTTCAATTCCTGTGGATATATATCCAGAAGTAGAATTGCTGGATGATATGGTAATTCTATTTTTAATTTTTTGAGGTACCTCCATACTGTTTTCCAAAGTGGCTATATTAATTTACAATACCACCAACAGTGTACAAGGGTTCCCTTTTCTCTATATCCTCACCAACACTTGTTTTCATCTGTTTTATAGTAGCCAGCCTGATAGGTGTGAGGTGATATTCCATTGTGGCTTTAATTTGTATTTCTCTGATGATTAGAGATGTTAAGCATTTTTAACCTATCTGTTGATATGTAAAACATATATTTGTATGTCTTCTTTTGAGAAATGTCTATTAAGGTCCTTTGCTCATTTTAAAATAGGGTTATTTGTTTTCTTATTATTGAGGAAGCAGATTTTTCTTTTGCTCTGTAAAGAGTCACTTGGTGGTGGTCCTCTCTTAGTAACAATGAGCAGAAAAATATAAGTGAATAAAATATAGAGTTCATCTCCTAGTTATGCTTTAAATTTAGACATGAGACTAGCAACAAAGAAACAACCAAGAGTGAGCAAAACTTCATCTGTATTTACAGTCGCTCCCCATCACTCACATCACTGCCTGAGCTCCGCCTCCTCCCCCTCATCTCCACTCCCCTGCCCCTGGCTCCCCCCATGGAAAAGTTGTTGCCCACGAAACCAGTCCCTGGTGCCAAAAATGTTGGGGACCACTGTCCTAGTGCATTTGTTTGAATAGGCAGCAAAACTGTCTCAATACAATATCTCAAGTGAAATAATAAATGGTAAATGTAAATGGTAAAACTCTAACAAATAATCATCATCCTCACTACTATTTAGAGATCACAAAGGCACATCAAAAAGAGCATGCTGTTAGGGCTAAATAGGTACCTTAGTATTGTTGTATTTGGGGGGAGTTGTCTAAATAAAAGACACATCATAAGTCAAACCCCAAATATATGAAGCTATTCTGTGTTTTAAAAGCCCTCAGACCTAGTTCAGTACAATAGGTCTTTTTGCTTTCCCTTTTCCTTTCTGTCTTCTATCCGTGTGTATTCCAAATGCTTTAATTAGTGTCACCAAAAGGGTTTATTATCACCCTCTGCTTCAAATGACATGAAAAATCTCTTTCTCAAGATTACAATTTCTAATTCTATTTTCAGACATGACAGTAATTAGATTATCTGTTTTGTTTTGGGCCTGGTAAGTGACCCCAACAGTTACTTTTTAATTGGCTCATCTACCCTTTAATCATCATTTCTTCATAAGAAACCACATGAATTCAGAACTATTATGCCTGCCTATTTTCATCATGTGATTGTATCATTCGATCATTAATTTTGCAGATTGTTACATTTTGATTATCTCAGAATCTTGATTGTGTTGCATACTCTTTTAATGAAACTGCATGTGTATCTGCAGCCCCTAATCTCTTTTTTTCCATATGATTTAGGTTTAATTTTATTACCATTTTAGAAACAGATACAAATTAAAGGGAAATTTGAAACGAAATTGGCACAACAGATTCTTAATTTCACGTGCATTAAATTTGGGGGCAATTTATCACAAGTGGGAAAAGTTCAAGTAGTGGCAATGATCACATAGCTAAATGAGAGCTCTTGAAGAGATATTATTTTATCTTTAAGGCTTAGAACAAAAGAAAACCCATCTGTTCACCACCCTGAATAGAATTCAGTACACAAGTCATTGTGTCTGCCACTAGGCCAAGATACTGTCTGGGGGCACTTCAGTAGCTGTAGAAATTTTATCTTCTGTGGTAAATTTCTGGGGAAAGGAATATGAGGACAGAAAATGTGTTGTGTAGAGGAGGGGAAAAATATAGTTCCATACAGATGCTCTTGCTCATTCAATAAATGTCTAGGATTATTCATTCTGCAAATAATCATTGAGTGTATGTGTGAAGAGGTGTCCTAGGCACTTGAGATGCAATGACAAACAATGACAAGGTTCTTGTTGAGAAAGACCAATTGATATTATATAGTGAAAAAGGCAAAATTCACATACAATCTGTATGACATACATGATACTTGTGTGATCATACAATCATATGCATATGAAGCAGAGAATTAAAATAGGATGGTGTTTTAGAGAATGACTGGGTGGCCTCTTGAGACCAGCTGGCTGGGAAGTCCTCTCTGAGACAGGGCATTAGAGAGTGAGATGCAGAGACTGCCAGAAGCAGAGGTGAGCAGACGCATTTCCACACTTGGGCACCTCCTGGCTCTCCTGGATTCCATGAGGACAGAGTAAGTGCTAGTTCTCTGCCAGCCCAGGATTGGGCCCTGCAGCTGCAGTAAAACAAGTCCCAGGAGAAAACTCAGGAATAACAATGGAGAAAGTGAGACATCAGATTAAAATTACAAGAAACCTTCAGGAAGTAAAGAAGGAAAAAGAAAAAAATACAAGAAACCAGGAAAACCATCAGACCGGTTAATTGAACCTTGGAATGACCAGGAGATCCAGAGTTTCCTAAAAGAATGGAAATTTCTTGAATCTGAAGAGTTGAGGAAAAAGAATTGTAATTTGGTCTAAATCCATTGCCCAGCGTTTCAAGCAGAGGGGCATAAAGCAGAGCTGGCAGGAATGTCTCCAGATGGGGACAACTTTTACTGGGCTACTCATGAGGCCAAGCAGAGGCCAAGGAGCCATCCCTGGCCCTGTCCTTATGAAGAGGCCCTACACAGGATTCTGGGATGCAGATGGAAGGACATCTTTTCAGGTCCTCTCTGTGCAGATGTAGTCATCCTTCCAACACCTAAGTTCCAGCCCCGGGCCCGTGCCGTGCACTTTGAGGGGCTGCTTGAGCTACATGCAGGATCGTCAAGCACCCAGATGGGAGTCCTAGAACATGAACCCTCCAGAGTCAGCTCCATGCCTAGTTCCTGCCTTTTCCCTGGCAGCCTCCCCCCACCACCAACCCTGCAGCAGTGGCTGACCTCTTCCGATTTTGATCCAGATTCTGAGCTTGGAGGCAATTAGAACCTGGATCCCAGTTCTGTCTAAAAGCAACAGAATGACACAATCTGTACACTGGTGCATGACTCTTGGCCCCGCCAATGCAATGAGAATAAGATGTGAAATAAATGGGAAAAAAAAAAAAATCTGAGGTGTGAGGGGCGAGAAGGAAGCAGCCACGTGAGATTCCGGGGGTGCATTCCTGGCAGAGGAGAGCTCAGTGCAGGGGTCCCCAGCTTCGTGAGTTGAAAGGAAGCCAATGTGGCTGGACAGTGATGGTTGAGGGGCACTGGGCATGTGATGAGGCCAGTGGGTTTGGAGGGACCAGGAAACCTGGGTACTTATATCCCGCCTTATTGAACATGGGAGTTAAGGAAGGCTTGAAGTGTATCCCTGTGTGGCAGACACTGCCAGGTACCTACCCTGTGAACATCCATCCCCATTTTTTCCCTCTCTCACAGAACTCCAGTTTTGTTTGGGATTACACTGTATCCAATTAAAAACCCTTAATTTCACAGAGGACCCAACGAGGAGGGGTGGTCATATCACGTGGTTCTGGTTACTAACATGTATCCAGAACACTGATGAGACGAAATTCCCTTCCAGAATAAAAAAGGGAAACTTCTAGAAGATGGCTTTTCATGCTTTCCCATTCTTCTTGCCTGGAACACTGATGCAATTTCTGGGTATAGCAGCCATGTTGAAACCATGAGAATGAAAACCACAAATAAAGAATGAGAGAAGAGAAAGACAGGAGTCTGGGAAGCTGATGGGATCAGGGACCTACTGCACTCCCCAATTCTGCTGACCTCTGCACATCTTGTTAGATGCAATGAACTAATCTTCATTGGAAGAAGATTCATTGGTACTAGCATCCAGGCATTCTCACACTTGTAACCAACAACAATCCTAAATCATAGAACACAGAATAGGAAAAAATAATAATTTAGAGGACTGGAGAAAATATTGGTTAAAATAATCCAAGGATAATGGTAACCCAGAGGAAGACAAAGCTAGCCTTGCACTATTGCCATATTCATCCTGAACTTGGTCCCAAGTATTACAGAAGCCAAAACCAAGAAGAAATTTCTACATACGACTACTAGCACTACTATTAATTCTACTAATAGTAATAAAGATAATAATAACAGCAAAGCTATCTCACATTCCTTAAGTGTTTACCATGTGCCAGGCACTCTTCCAAGCACTTTGTATGTGTTAAATCATTTAATCCTCAGAACAACATTTACAATTATTATCTGTGTTTCACAGATGAAGATACTGAGATAGAGCTTAAGTGGCTTGCCTAAGGTTAAAGATCCAGGATTTCAACCTAGGTTGCCTGACTGCAAGGCCTGCAGTATAAACCAAATTTTATGAAATGATCATAATGTCTTATGTAGTATCTTTTTAGCATTGGTAAAAGATCTGCTCAAAGCTATTGCTTCTTTTAAAAAATTGGTTGCTGATCTTCTTAATGTTGATTATCTATTTGCTTTTCAAAGGTAAAACAGTAACACTGACTGTTGACTACTTAAAAGAAAGAAAATGGAAGGAAACAATGGAATGGCATCTTCAAAGAGCAGAGAGAAAATAACTTCTAACCTAGAATTATATATCCAGGGAAAATATTCTTCAAAAATGAAAGTGAAATACAGACATTTTTGGACAAACAAAAACTTCAAAAATTCATGGCCAGGATACCCACACTAAAGGAAATATGAAAGATTGTCCTCCAGGCAGAAGGAAAATTAAGCCAGATAGAAACTTGGAGATGCAGAAAGAAATGAAGAACAATAGAAAAGGTGAATATGGAGGTCAATCTAAATGAATATTCACTGTATAAAACAATGCAAACAATGTCTTGTGGGGATATAAAATATTATTGCATATTAGGCAATATATATACATATAGTCACTATAGTCACTTGTGAAGATATATAATATTATATATTAGGGAGTATATATTATATATAGTTACTAAGCTTAGACCTTAGTAACGCTAGTCTTCTGGGCCTGAACTCTAGTCTTCTTTCAGCTGTGCCCTATCTTACAGGGTGAGGAATCCATGGGGCCACCGAGACATGCCCACCTGGAGCCTGTTACCACATCTAGAGCAAAGTTGGGTACCTGGGACCTCAGAATTCCCCACTCAAATGGATCTGATCATATTTCCAGGCCAGTGTAGGCCCTTTCCCTGGCTACATCCTCCCAAGGGCAGACCACACTGTCAGTACATACCTTAGGACCTGGGAGTGGACAAGTGGAGGCTGTCTGTAGCAGGTGTCTATAGAGTTGGGTTGTCCGTACACACATGCCTGAAGCCCCTCACAGTTAGAGCAGGAGGTGAGAAGAGAAGAATGACTGTGCACCAGGAACTAGAGGCTACCTCTCCCATGCCATAAGATTCCAGTGTGGAACTATGAAGGGTTCTAAGTTTGAATTTAGAACTTGAATTTGGCCTTTCCAATTGTCATGAAGGATTATTGGTAAATGTAGGAAAATAGCACATATTTTATTCAACAGTTTGTTAGCTTGGCTTATACTTTAAATTATCTAGATATATGATGAATGGGTCTCCATTTCTACTCTTTGTCTGAGCCCCAAAATTGTTACACGATGGGTCTCTATATAATATAGAATTAAAATGCATGAAAACAATAGCAGCAGATAAGTTGGAAAGGAGGTAAATGGAGTTAAAGGGCTATAAGGCAGTAGCATGTTTGAGATGAGGTAAGACAACTAATATACATTGCCTTTTAATGAGTTAAAGATGTTTGTTGTAATATCTAAATTATCCACTAAAAGAATAGAAAGTTAATGCATAATTAACAAGCAAATAGAGGAAGAAAAAGGAATAACAAAAAAGTAAACAATCCAAAAGTAGGCAAGAAAGGCAAGAAAAAGTGATATAGTTCAGGTGGAAAAAACAGAAAGTAAATAATAAGATGTCAGATTTGAACTATGTGTATCAATAACTAAATTAAATGTAAATGAGCTAAATACTTCAATTAAAAGGCAAAGATTGTCAGGATTAAAAAGTTCCAACATGTTGCTTACAAGAGACATAACCTAAATATAAGAATACAAAAAGGTTCAATGTAAAAGAATAGAAGAAGGTATATTGTATAAACATTAACTGACTATGAGGACTATATATAAAGCAAAAAATTAATAGAAGTGAAAATAAAAGTAGAGACTTCTTCAATCAGAACAGGAGATTTTAACATACCTCTCCTCTCAGTAACTGATAAACAAAAACCAGTGACCTGTTAAAGATTTCAACAACATGATTAACACATTTTACTGATATAAATAAAAAGCTACACACTATAATTGCAATACATATATTGTATTCAAGTACACATGAAACATTTTCCAAAATTAAGTATATGCTAGACCATAAAGCACAATTCATGGCATGGAAATCATATAAAACATGTTCTCTGACCACAGTGGAATTAAGTTAGACATCAATAACAAAAGGATAATGGGAAATGTCCATATATTTGGGAATGAAGAAATACACTTCTAAATAATCCTAAATAATTCAAAAAAAGATGTCACAGTGAAAATTTGAAAGTATTTTCTTTTTCTAACTTCCTGAGATGGGTGTTAAATAATTGATTTTCAGCTTTTCTTTTTTTTCTAGTATATACATAATTTTCCCTCTAAGCATACCTTTGAGTAGTATCCCCAAAATTTTTTGGATATCAAAAAGGAGAAATAATGAATTTTGACCTCTTTCCTTTACCACATACAAAAATCAATCCAGGTGGTTGTAGACCTAAATATGTAAGATAAAACAATAAAGCTCTGACAAGATAACATAAGAAAATAGCTTCATGATCTTGGGATAAGTAGAGACTGCTTAAACAAGATACTCAGAGCATTAGCTATAAAGTAAAGATTGATAAACTAGACTATGTTAGAATTAGAAATTTGTTTATTAAAAATCATCATTAAGAAAATAAGGAAATCCAGGGAATGGAGAAGATATTTGAAATGCATATAATAAAGAAGTCATAATCCAAATATATAAAGATTTCCTACAAACCAATAAGAAATTTTTTTTTTTTGAGACAGAGTTTCAGTCTGTCATCCCAGGTAGAGTGCAGTGGCATCATAGCTCACTGCAACCTCAAACTCCTGGGTTCAAGCAATCCTCCTGCCTCAGCATCCCAAGTAGGGAGACTACAGGCACATGCCATGACACCTGGCTAATTTTTTTTCTATTTTTAGTAGAGATGGGGTCTCACTCTGGCCCAGGCTGGTCTTGAACTTCTGAGCTCCAGCGATTCTCCCGCCTCAGCCTCCTAGAGTGCTAGGATTACAGGCATGAGCCACCGCACCCGTCCAGAAATTTTTTTATTTGATTTTACACATAGCAAAATAGGCATGAAAGCTGAATAGAACATTACACAAGAATGTATCTAAATGGCTAATAATATATGAAAAGGTGCTCAGTTGACTAGTAATAAGGCAAATTCTGATAGAATGACAATGCAATATCATTATACCTACCAGAATGACTAAAATTTAAAAGAACAACAATGTAGTCTCATGGAGCAATAGTAATCCTCATACTCTGCTGTTAAAACTGTAAATTGGTGCAACCATACAAAAATGTTTGGCATTATCTATTGAAGTTAAATATATTCATACCCTGTAATGCAGAAATTTCACACCTAGATATATACCCAAGAGAAATGTGCACATGTGTATCCAGACACCAATGAGATTGTTCATAGCAAGAGTGCTGTGAGGGCTTAGTCCAGTGAAGCTAGAATTAGCCTGAGCTGTTTTACTAAAGTCCTTGTATCGCACTGACCCCTGGTCAAGGCATGAAACCTACTAATAATTCATAGTGTTGTTTTGTAACCATGGGTCTAAGAAGTTTTGGGGGTGGTTTGTACCAGCTTATCAGCATTGTTTATTGATAATAATGATATTTATGATTCACCTTTGGTTTGATGAGACTCTCAGAGGCTGGTTTCAGAGCAGGAATATGCCTACTTGACCAGCAAAATAGAAAAAATAACATTTGAGACCTTTTTGGTGATCCCTGGTTCTAAAGGTTTCCATGCACATGTTGGATCCTAATTGGAGAGAAAAAGTGTGTCTAACAGGGTCCTTGCAGAGCAAGGACAATTAGAGCCTGGGCCTGGTCCCCCGGACCCCTTGCTACTGTCTGTGATGCATATCCTTACCTTAATGCTTTGGCTACATCGAATCCTTTTCCCGCAATAAACTGAAGACTTGTTAGCGCAGCCATTTTGGCTTCTGTGAGCCTTCTCTTAATCAAACCCTGTTTAACTGCCACTGTTATTGCAATAACATTATTTGTAATAGCCCCAAACTGCAAATGTCCCAAATATTTGTCAGCAGAATGGATAAGTAAATTGGGCTACATTTATACAATTGAATACCACACAGCAATGAAAATAAATAACTACTGCTACACACAAAACAGGGATGAATCTTACAAACATAAGAAGCCAAATACAAAAGAATCCATACTGTATGATTATTGTATAAGATAGTACAAAAATAGGCAAAAACTAATCTATGGTAAATATTGGTTATCTGTGGAGGAGAGAGGTTATTGATTAGGAGAGGGCAACAGAGGGGCTGCTGGTGATGTTCTGTTTCAAGACCTGGGCAGCGATCCCATGGGGATGTTCAGTTTGTTATAATTTATCAAGTGTATGATTTTCTGTATAATATTCCACATCAAGAAACAAAACAAACACCTATGAGTTCACAGTGCTATATTTATTTATTTATTTCAAAGTATTATGGGGGTACAAATGTTTTTGGTTACATGGATCACTTTTGTAATGCTTGAGTCAGGGTTATAAGTCTGCCCATCACCCAGATAGTGTTCACTGCACCCGTTAATACCCACAGTGCTACTTAAAAAGAAAGAAAAGGGGAAACATTTCTTTGGCTACCTTTGGAAGTGACTAGAACGTCAACTCCTTTAATCTGAAAATTGGCAACTAATGAGGAAAACATAAGCGATTAACCAGCCTTTCTTGTAGACTGTATTTCAGTGTAATTAAATAGCCATAGTTGATGAGGAAAAGTTTTTCTTTACAATTTCCGACTAATAAATGTGGAATTAATGACAGAATTAGAAAATCTCCAATGAGTAACCTCTAATGAAATAATTCAGGCAAAGATCATGGTATTAGTTATCTTTCGCTATGTAATAGATTACCCCAAAATGTAGCAGCTTAAAACAACAAACATTTATTATCTCCCAGTTTCCGTGGGTGCGGAATCTGGGCATGGCTTAACCAGGTGTTCCTGCTCAGGGTCTCTCAAGGCTACAGTCACAGCATCAACTGGGACTGCAGTCATCTGAAGACTTGCGTGGGGGAGGATTTGCTTCCAAGCTCCCTCACGTGGCTGTTGGCAGACCGCAGGTCCTTGCTGGCTGTCAGTCACAAACAACAGGTACTTGCCACGTGGGCCTCTCCACGGAGCATCTGGCAAGATGGCAGCTGGCTTTCCTGAGCGCTAGCGAGTGAGTGAGAGAGCAAGAAAGGATGTCCAGGACAGAATCCAGGTCTCGTGGATTCTATGAAGGTTTTTGGTATCTTAATCTTGAAATGATATCCCATCACCTCTGCTGCATTCTATTCTTAGAAGTCTTAAGTCTAGCCTAAACTCAAGGGAAGGGAATTTTACAAGGGTGTAAATAAATACCAAGAGGTAGGGATCACTTTGAGCCTCTTAGAGGCTGCTGTGAAGGGTGATCATACAAATTGGGTGATTCTTGTCATACCCAACTAAATCAGAGTCGAGGGGCTGGGGGAGAAAGCACTCAGGGCACATAACATTGCTCCAAGAATGTAATTCTCTGTAAGCCTGGCTGCTGAGGCTGCCTGCTGTAACCTGAAACCAGTTTTATCTAATAGCTACTGAAGCAAACTGCTGGACTCTAAAGACTAGTGTTACCCACCACAGTCACTCACCAATCAGAGCTGGTCAGCTCCCCAGAACTTTACCAGTGCCAATGAACTTTCTTTCAGAGCAATACTTATCAGTTCTCCTTTTTATAAAACCTCCAATCTTCTCTTTGTTCTTCGGACATACCGAAGACCACCTGTTCTGTGTGTGTGCTCTGAATTGTAATTCTTGTTTCCCAAATAAAATATTTTAAATTTAGACATGTGTCTTTATATTTTATTTGACTTGGACACTGTCAACCATAGTCATCAATGGATGGAAGCCACTAGATGAAAAGTTGATGGGGGACTTTATAAAACTGAGGAATCAGGCTGTTACTACCTGAATCCACTGCTTGAAACTTAAAAGGCATTATTTGCCTTCTGTTGTGAAGCAATCTGAAGTACACAGCACCACCTAATGAAGTTTTCTTTCCATTAAGAGGTGACCCTGAATCTAATCAAGCCTTAGCAAACATCCAATTTACAAGAAGTAAATTTATAGATTTCTTTCTCTTTTTTTTTTTTTTGAGATGGGGTCAGGGTGTGGGGGGGTCTCACAGCTGGTATGGAACTCCTGGGCTCAAGCGATCCTCCCACCTCAGCCTCCCAAATACTAGGATTACAGGTGCATGCCACCACACCTGGCTCGCTCCTATAGATTTATTTCTAAATAAATCTGTGTGATAGAAGAATTTAAAAGCACAAGAAGGATATAAACCTAGAAGGTGGGATCTTCTACAGGACAATAGACCTATTTCTTTAGTAGGTCAATTGCATAAAAAAATAAGGAATTGCTCTGGACTCAAAGAACCTTAAGAGATCTAACACCAAATACAATCTTTAGAACTTGCTTGGATTCTGATATAAACAAACCAACTAGAAAAAGACAGTTTTGAGACAATAAAGAGATTTTGGATACAAAGATAGTATCAAGTGGGCGGGGCGAGGTGGCTCACACCTGTAATCCTAGCCCTTTGGGAGGCTGAGGCGGGAGGATAGCTCAAGGCCAGGAGTTGGAGGTTGCAGTGAGCTATGATGATGCCACTGCACTCTAGCCCAGGCAACAGAGTAAGACCCAGTCTCCAAAAAAAAAAAAAAAAAAAGATAATATCAAGGAAATATTGTTAATTTTTCTTGGTAAAGGATGTTATTGTGGTTATGCAAGAAAATGTCCATATTTTTCTGAGATGCACACCAAAGTAACATTTTAGACATGAGGCCTAAGATTTGCTTTCAAATACTTCAGCAGAAAACAGCAAACACAGCAAAAGGAACAGATGAAATAAATGTGGTAAGATCTTAATAACTATTGAATCTAGATGATGGGTATATATGGGTTCATTATACAATTCTGTTTATTTTTATGAGTTTTTAAACATTTTCGTAATAAAAATGGGAAGAAAAGATATCAGGACTAGATGTCTGTATAGTTGAGTTCTAACTAGACTTTAAAGAATAAGTATTTCTCATATTATTTAAATATCTGGGTCCTCATTAAAAAGATGAAAACCTCCCCAATTTATTTTATGAAGCTAGCATAATTTTTAAATTTTAAAAACTTTTTTTTAAGTAAAACACGCATAAGGAAAAGTTTATAGTTGTCAGTGTGTAGCTGGAGGAATTTTCACATACTGAACACACCTGTGCACACAGATTAAAAAACCGGAACATTGTGAGCACCCTAGACACCCCTCTCGTGCCAGTTTTTAGATGTTATAGCATCTTCTGCCAAAGATACTCACTGTGCTGAAGTCAGTGTAACTTTAAATACCCCAATCTGGGCTGGGCACTGTGGCTCATGTGCTGTAATCCTAGCACTCTGGGAGGCCGAGGTGGGAGGATAGCTTGAGATCAAGACTTTAAGACCAGCCTGAGCAAGAGTGAGACCCCATCTCTACCAAAAATAGAAAAAATTAGCCGGGCGTGGTGGCATGCACCTGTAGTCACAGCTACCCGGAAGGAGCATCGCTTGAGCCAGGAATTTGAGGTTGCAGTGAGTTATAATGACGCCACTGCACTTTAGCCAGGGCAAGAGAGCAAGACTCCGTCTCAAAAAAAACAAAACAAAATCTGGTTTTAAAAAATAATGCAAAAAATGGAAATGACAAACTAATTTCACTTATATAGACACAATTTTCTAAATAAAATATTAGGAAATAGAATTCAGAATTATATTTAAACATCTACACAATCATACACACATATTATTAACAGTTTAATTGGTCATCGTTATTTCTTGCATTCCCTCTGAGTTTTTGCTAAAGTATACACTTTACCAGTAGAATTTTGGTAAGGGATTGTGAATTGTAAACAATTTCGGGCACTTATGTATTTTTTAATGTATTTATTTTACCTGTTTAAAGAGAGTTTGGCTGATTATAGGATTCCAAATGGACAGTTGTTTTCCCTCAGCATTTTGAGTATACGACACCATCGCCTTCTGACATCTATTGTTCATGAGTTATGCTGTCAATTTGTCATTTCTTTGTATGTAATCCGTCTCTTTTTTGTAGATTATATTTTCCTTTTTTGTTTAATGCTTTACAGCTTTGCTACAGTGTTTCTAGGTAGAGATTTATTTTTAATATCTTGGTAATTAGTGAGATTTTTCGATTCAAGCTCTCGTGTTTCTCCATTTCTGGAAAAATTTCAGTCATTTTGTTTTCAAACATTACTCCTTTTACATTCTCTTTATTTTCTTCTGCAAATTCCACTGGATATACTTCTGAGCTTCTCACTCTACCCTCCATTACTTTTCCTTCTCTGTCCTACTGTGCGTTGATCTAGAAGCTTTTCAGTGCTGTCTTCCAACTCATTAGTCCTCTCTCTTCAGATATATCCAGTATAGCATTGGGGTAATTTATTGAGGGTTGTTATTATTTTCCATGATTATATTTTTTACCTCCAAGATTTCAAATTTGTTCCTTTCCAAATCTTCTTGTTCTTGTTTCATGGATGCTGCTTCCTTCCTTTGTCTTTGAGCAGTTAATATATTATTTTAAAGTTCTCAGATTGATCTCTACATCCTCAGGTGTTCATTCTTTCATTTGTTGAATTTACCAAATATTTTTATGATGATGGACTCCTTCACATGCTTAAAATTTCTTGAAGAGCTATTCTTGCTTGGGAGTTCTCTTTCATATACGCCCTTTCTTTTCATATGATCTATATTTGCTTCAGCTCTGGTCCAAATGGGTCGCAGGTCCCAACCAGTCTTACGTTAGCGGATTAACTTGTATCTTTTACTCCATATTAATGATTTTATTTTGGACCTTACACATGTATTGTATAGACTCAATTCAGATATTCTATCGGGTACTCAGCTTCTTTACTTTTTATGTATAGATTCAATGCTCTCAAAAGCAAAAATATACATCCAAAATATTTTAATAAACTATATATCCCATTTAAGAGAATAAGTTCCTTCTTTTTGATAATCAATTTGAGGATAAATAATCAATGATTTACGAACTATAGGGGGGAAAATAACATCAGGCATGTCCTGGCTCTCTACAAATCTCTTCTCAGTGTCGTATTTTATGTCTAGCAACGAAGGCTTAGTAGTGTGCTTCCACTTTGCAATCCCCTTAAAATATCTCCATTCCAGATCCCTTAGATCCAAGAATTGCTTTTCTGAAAAGAATCATATATTCAAAGAATCACATGGTGTTATTATTCAACCTCCCATTACACAGAGATGCTTCATGGACAGAATAAACTTTTGATGAACTTGAGTCTCCTTCTCCTTCTGGCAGAAAGCTGTTTTTAAAGCTTTATAAACAAAGGGAGACCCTATGGTGTTCATCCAAAGCCCTCTCCTAAGTAGGAAATTGGGTGGGTCTGGCTGACTGGGCTTGAGCGGAACCTGCAGGGCCATGGCAGGTACATGGGGAGTCTCATTCTATGCTTGGATACTAACAGCATGTGAAAATGAAGTGCCCTGGAGGGCACTGAGCTCCACAGGGAGGAGAGAAGGACCCTAATGAGTGGTTAAAACAATGAGGAAGATTGATCAGAAGTACATAGATTGTTAGTGTCATTTCCTCCAAGATGCTAATGTAAGCCCTGAGTATAAAAGGGCAGTGGCTCGCTAGAATTTGCCTGTTTTCCATAGCCTTTTGGGGGCTACCGGCTTGGAGTGTCATTAGTAGTTACAATCCCTTCAAGGAGCCAAGGAGAACCAAGCCAAAACATATTGCATATTCCCCCACTCAGCAGACATTCCCCTTTGCCTTCCCTTCAACTCCTTTCATGACTAAATACATCATAAAGCTAAAAACAAACAACAACAACAAATGCAAGCCTGAGGGCAGGGGCTTGAGTGTAAAACCAGGGGCAACAGAGCCAAGAGATGAGTATAAAGTGTGTAGAAGAATAATGGGTGTAGCAGACAAGCAGAAGGGCTGGTCTATTTCTGGTGGGTGACTGTACCATCCTCTCTGTGTGGTGAAATTTCAGCAGGTCACCTGTGGTCCAAGGGTTGAGCAGGCACTGCCCCTGCCCCAATCAGCCTCCCTGGGTCTCCCTGGTAAGAAATCTTTATATATATTCTGTATACACCTGAAGTAGAAGACAGGTGCTGGGGACTGTTCCTACCTTTCCCAGTGGAACAGATGTTCAACAGTTTGTCCCTAGGGCCAACTGCCAAGTTTCAGGGAGTTTGACAAGATCTTCACAGGCCTGGCATAGCAAGAAGTGGTGGTAAAAGGAAGGAAGGGAATATTTGGCAAGAGAAGGCCCTAGAGTTTATGGTTTTGACAACTGAAGAGCTTTATGTCTTGATCTGTGATAGACACTATAAGTTGGCCTCCTCCATACCCACTACAATCCTCTTCTGCCTACCTCTGCTACAGCAAGGGGACACTAAGAACTCTACTCACCAGCCTTCCTTGCAGGAAGGAGTGATTTTTGGACACAATTCTGGCCAATAAAGTGTAGGAAGAAGTCACCTGAGGAGGGGTGTTCTAGAAAATTGTTTCTTCCCTATTAAAAGAGAACAGAAATTTGGTATTGGACAAATGTGGCCCTTTGTCCTATCCCACCTCTCCCTGCCTGGAATGTGGTCAAAGCACCTAGAGATGAAGAAGATGTCTTTTAGACATGAAGATAAAAGCCACACACAAAACAATGGTGAAGACTGGGTCCTTGGAGATACCAAAAGGCATTGTTGCACAGAGAGTAGAACCATGGTTATCAGAGACTGGGGAGGAAAGGGAGGCGTGGAGGATGAGGAGAGGTTGGTCAATGGGTATAAAGTTAAAATTAGATAGGAGGAATAAGTTCTGGTGTTCTATTGCACAGTAGGGTGAGCATGATTAACAATATGATATGGGATATTACAAAATAGCTAGAAGGGAGGCTTTTGAAAGTCCTCACCACAAAGAAAGGATAAGTGCATGAGGTGATGGTCTTTATAAATACCCTGATTTGGTCATTAGACAACATATGTATGGAAACATCAAATTGTACCTCATAAATAAGTACAATCACAATGTGCCCATTAAATAAATAAGTAAAAGGCATTGCTCCAGCCCTTCTGTGCCTACCTTCAGACTTCTAAATATATAAGAAAAACAACCCCTATTTGGTTTCTCTGTTATTTTTGGTCAAACATATTCCTAACCTACATGATCCTATAGGATTTAGCCTGAGCAAGAGGAACTCATAGGATAGGAGAAAAGCAAAATGGCAACACCCCTCCCTTTTCCTCCCCCAACGCTTGGTATTAATAGGGATATGCCTATTAGATATGCCTATATAGTATTCTTTGGCATACCAGGGGTCCTAAAGTTCTTCTGGACTGAGTGGAAGAGTAGAAGATGAATTGTTGCAATATCAATTAAACCTGAGGAATTACTGAATATCCGTCATACGGATGCCTGAATGCCTTCATGCGTATTCCTTGAATAGACAGGATGTGTCCCAGAAATTTACCTCCACAATCTCAGGAAATGAGGTCATGCAGGCAGAGAAGAGACTCCAGTTCAGAGTCAGGGAGGCCACATCAGAGACCCCCAGAAGTTAGGTAGACAGCAGACAATACATGCATTAGGAAGAAAGGACAACTCAGCCCCTATGGGCAGCCAAGTCATAAATGTTCAAGACCCTATCAAACATCCAGAATTCTTCAATAGGTTTTTGGCTAGTTCTTATTGACTCTCATTGCTTTTCATGATTTTTCCTCTCTGGTCCCAGACTTTACTTGTATACTTTGTGGATTACCTAGGCTAATCCTACAATTGCTCTAGTTTCTACCCCTGCCTACTACCCTCCAAAACACACAAAGTATAACTCTATCAAAGGAATTTGAAACCTGCATTAAGCTCTGTCAAGATGTCAATGTAGGGAGTTACAGCAAAGGCTCTTTCAGTTCCTTGGACCAAATGTGCTCAGAGTAGTCAACCTATTCCTTTAAATCTGTTCCTTCTGTCTCTCCCACTACTTTCAAGATAAAAAGGGTGGTGTCAAAATATTTGCTGTGAAAATGGTCCTATCTTGAATCGAGAACCTACTTCAGAGGGGTGCAGGTGTTGATTCAATCTATTTTTATAGCTCCTCAGAATGACAAAATATTACTTCCCTTCAATTACATAAGTAATATGGAGACCTGAAGTATAAAATACTCCCTTCTAAAAGTCAGCATCATATGTATTAAATATTTATTTTAACTTTCTCTGTGTGGTCTTTGGCCTTTTATGGGAACCTCTCTATTAAAGGATCAGAAATGAAGAGCGTTCCTTCCCATTGCGTGTGGCCTCTGTTGAAAGCCCGGCTAGAGAAGGAAGGAAAGGATAAAGCGTCATGAAAAAAAAAATCTCTAAAAAAGTTCCTTAATTGCAGCAAAGCCAAGGTAGTACTCAACTAACTTCATGTAACAAGAAACAAAGAGTTAAGGGTGATTTGGAGTCCAAGTCTAACTGGCTCATTGTATAAAGCAACGTTTAAGTGGTATATCTAAATAATACACCTCTTCAAGGATGACCCTGGGACTTGAGCCTGGAATTTTGGATCTTCTGTTCTGCATTTTATTGCCACTCCAGCAGCAGCTGTGAAGCCCAGAACTAAAAGATTTCCATGGGTCAATATTTGACTATTTCTGCTCTAGAAATTGATGTAAATTTGCAAGAGCAAATTGCAAAAGAAGAGCTTTCTACTGCTCTTCTCCCACATGGCCTCATCTGTTTGGATTACCTGGGTCAACCAAGAGGTATCTAGGAACTCTGTCTTCAAAGGTGAACTTTTCCGAGCTGGTCTTGGGAAGGCCTATCCTGCACAAGACTTTGGTGCTCTGAATCTTCTTCCGTATGGCCAGGTGGGACAAAGTCTTGGAGTGATCCGTGAGAATGTCATAAGGAAAGGTGTGCGTGGGCGGGGAGATTCCGCACAGTGACAGCTGCTGCGCGGACCTGCAGAGCCTCTCCACTGGCAACACCGAGCCCCTCAGCAAGCAGCGGTGCAGCAGCTCCACCATGGATTCTGGCTTCTTCTCTTCCTCCTTCTTAACCACCGTGCACATGAACACAGGTTGGGGATCTTCTCTTCCCATGGCAGCGCCCCTGGCGAAGGACATGGCATTCAGGTTTTTAGTAAGCATTTTCTGTGCTTCATTAAATGAAATACCACACGTTTTTAGAAGATTTAATTTCTTCCTCTTCTTACTGAAATTCTCAACAAATGCATATAATTCTGGCAGCTGTTGGGGGGAAAAATGGGAAGTCATGAGATCGATGAACATGTAACAAACAGCCTGGCAGACCCTAGAACAAATGAGATGACAAGTAACCATAAAAACAGAAGCATTTATCTTTGGAAGATATCTTTGCCTAACTAAACCAAGTCAATAGTGGCAATGCGGAACGGAGAACAGAAGGTCAAATCTCAGATTCATTCCCCAAAAGATGTATTATTTAGACACATCTCTTAAACTCTCTGTTACAAAATGAGCCTGTTAGACTTGGACTTAGAGGTCTTGACGATCTTTCCAACTCTAAAATTCTATGAGTGACCTTGGAGAGATGGCTGCAGGAGGTCGTGACCTTTGCCTGTTTTGAATAATGCTACCTTTCGTTTAAAGCAGAAAGACAGCCAGATCATCTAGACATCAAAGCTTCATCCTGGTGTCCAAAGAGCTCAGAATGTTCAGGAATGCAGGGCAAAGGAGGCTGTAATAGTCGTTATTCACTGGAATACTTTACCAAAGCAAATGGTTATGTTTGTGGAGCGTTTGGGAATAGTTGTTGGCAGAAAAAAAAACCAATAAATGATTCCTCAAAGTATCCTTTCCCATCTAAAGTCCTATATTGAAGGAATAAAATCTTGTTTTCTAGAGCACCCTGCCTACAGATCCCATCCTTCCTAAACAGGCTTCGTAGGCCATTAAACTGGAAGTCTCAGGTTAAAGCTAAAATTTGGGTCACTTTGCCCAATGCAGAGTTTCCTTTCATTTATTTATTTTTTTTGAGATGGGGGTCTTGCTAAGTTGCCCAGACTGGTCTTGAATTCCTGGGCTCAAATGATCCTCCTGCCTCAGCCTCCCAAGTAGCTGGGACTACAAGTGTGAGCCACCATGTCTGGCTTAGGGTTTCCTTTTAATCATAGTTTGTTCTATCGCAAGGGCAACAAATAGAAAGTGAACTAAGGTTGGCAAATGGCATTTTAAAACCCATACCATATCAGGAAAACAGCTCAGCACTCCTGCTTACCTGACCTGGGAAGAGCTATGTTTTGCCCAACAAAGAATGCTAAGTCATTGAAGTGGAATTTTGGTGTTCCCTATGGCTCCCAGGTTCGTATGCAATAGTTGAATTTCTATAATTCTTGAATATAAGGTTTCCTGTGTACACTACAAAATTTTGAGTACATACCGAACATTGAGGAAACGCTGCCTGCGTACTGTCTTCAGTTGGGTTGGTGTCTGCAATGGGAAACATTGTGCTGGGATTTTATTCTCTAACTCCTACAAAGACAGTGTAAGGAAAAACAAACATCAAAGATCAAAAATCAGATAATGTACAAAGGGAGGGGATTAACACTTTTTAAATCTTCAAACTTTGTGAGTGGGATACTTTTAAAATTTTATATCATTTAAATTTTTCTTTTGTTTTCTCCTTAGTCTGGGTCTGCCAAATTTATCATGTTTCAACCAAACATTTTCTCTGAAATATCCCAAATTCTTATGTAACATGTATATTCAGGTTTAATACTAGTTCAGTGAATCCTATGTGAATTTTTTTTTGGCTTCCATATTTTGATCAATTTTCAATTCATCTGAAGAAAAACTCATGCACCTCCTTATCCAGAAAAAGTGTTTTTTATTCAGGAGAAAAAGGCTCATATGTAATGATAATAATAATAAAAATAATGAACATTTTGAAATAACTTGCATTGTGCCAGATACTCTGCTAGGCATTTTGCAGATAGATTTCGTTTAATCCCTTTGTGAGGGATTAAAAATGGCCACATTTACTGAGGGGCTTTGTGTAAAAAAAAAAAAAAGAAAAAAATGGCCACAGAATCTTCACAATTTGTCTCGTTAATAAATAAGTGGCAGTTAAGTCCCCTCCCACATTTGACTCTGGGCTGGCCTTATGCTTGGCTTTGACCAATAGCTTCTGACATTGTGTTAGTGAGTTGTGTGAGGCCTTCAGAAGCTTTGTAGCTTTACTTCATATCCTTGGAAGCCTGAGCCACCATGTGGAGAGGTCTGGCTCCCTTCTGGAGAGACCATGTGAGGTCAACAGCCAGCACCAACCACTAGACACGTAAGTGAAGCCATCTGGGTCCACCGGCCCCAGCTCCAGGTGACTTCAGCTGCATGAGTGGCCCCAGCTGATCCCAAATGCAGAAGAACCACCTCCCAGCCAAGCCAGCCAACTCTAAAGTTATGATAAATAATGAATTATTGTTGTTTCAAGCCACTAAGTTTTGAGTGGATTGTTATATAGCAATAAATACAGGTAAACCCCGCAGTACTTCACATTCTTGGTTTAACTTATTCCAGTGAAAATTTATTGGTAATTTAGGGAATGTACAGAGGGAAAATGTATCCCTGGGCACCACTGTGCCCTGGCTGGCAGCTGCAGTCTCTGAGATGAAGATGGCTCTTCTCAAATGAGATGAAACTCTCATTTGCTGTTTGGGATGAAGCCAAAACAATTACGTGCCTCCCCCTTCCCACTGTAGAAAAACCCAGAATGGGTTTATGTGTGTGTGTGTGTGTGTGTGTGGGTTATTGTCTGTTATTGTCACTACTGAGATCACTATATCAATATATAGGGCAAAAAAAAGAATACAGTGCAGCATACCCACCACAGACCTGTGTATTCCCAGCCAGCGAACATAAGACTTGATTCCTGCAAAGAAAAATATATCTCTAACCTGCCTCATCTAAAACCTTTCAGTGTCTTCTAGCCAGCCATCACTGTTACCTTTCTGTAGTGTTGTCCACCATGGGAAGGCTGCCTTCTCCCATCACCATGGGACAGTAAATTTTCTCACTTCTCCCATCAGAAGAGGGCAAGATTTAACCACACACACACACACACACACAGAGGACTTCAACCAGTGCCAACTTGGGTAAATGATGTCCAACTTCAGTGGTCAATCTTGTAGCTCTCTACACACATATTCAAAGCAATATCTAAGAAATATGTACTCACTTTATTACAATGGTATTGATACAGGGCATGGGACACAAAGAAGTTAGATTCTTGCGGCTCCTCTTTGCTGAGCTACAACTGGGTGCGTCTCCCTCTCACCGAGGTGTCAGGATTCAGGATGCTGAAACAGATCATTAGCCAAAGATGCTTTTACACACTTTAATGTTGACTTCACTGGCATACTTTTAACCCCAGGCTTTTTGCCTGAGCCAAGCCAATGCCTAAACCTAAATTCACCCTTTAATCCAAACTTTCATGGAGAGTGTTCCTGGGGAAGTCGTGGAAATACAGCCAATGGGTCTGTTACAGATGCATGCACCTTGAGTGGAGCCCTTGCTGGGCTCTGTAGCACTCCTGTTCGTCATTTGTTACTCCTGGAAGTTCCCACAGTAAATTGTAATTCTGCTGAGAAGAGCAAGGGCATCTCACAGGAGCTCCCGTGGGTGGTATCCTCTTCTCCATTTGCATCACACCCAACTTTTCCGCCTTCCCTCCGGTCCCGGAGGAAAACGTTCTCTCTGCTCATCTAGTGTCAGTTTTCTTCCCTCCCGCCCAGGGTGGTGTATTTTATCCTCCTCATAACTGTTGTGGATTGTCTCCCCTCACTATCCTCCCTTCCCCTGCAACAACTCCTCTTTCTCTTCCTTCCTGCTGCTCTATCACTCTCTCCTATCTCCAGTCTCATGTCCCCCGATGGCTTCTTCCTTTCTTTACAAACATGCAAAAGCTCTTCCGTTTGGGGGAAAAATACAACTTCTCAACTCTGATCCTACCACCAGTTATGGTCCTACGTCTCTTCTTTACCTCTGTACTTGCTATTTTTATGTTCTCATCATTTAATCTTCTGTATAATTACATTTAGCTTCCACCCTAGTGGGTGAACTAAAAATCGAATGGTTTTTTTTTTTTTTTTTTGAGACACGGTCTTGCTCTGTCGCCTGGGCTAGAGTGCAGTGGCATGGTCATAGCTCACTGCAACCTCCAACTCCTGGGCTCAAGCGATCCTCCTGCCTCAGCCTCCCAAGTAGCTGGGACTACAGGTGTGTACCACCACGTCCAGCTGATTTTTCTATTTTTTCTAGAGACAGGGTCTCGCTCTTGCTCAAGCTGGTCTCGAACTCCTGGTCTCAAGCGATCCTCTGCCTGGGTCTCCCAAAGTGCTAGGATTATAGGCGTGAGCCACCACGCCCAGCCTTAAAATTGAATTCTTGAAGGCAATAGTGACATATTAATCATTAATTCTGGTGTAGTTTTTATATTCCTTATTTTTCTTCATCTCAACTATTAACTACCCCCTCATTTTTAAAAATTTCAATAGATTTAGGGGGTACAAGTGTTTTTTGTTACATGAATGAATTGTATCATGCTGAAGTCAGGGCTTTTAGTGTACCTGTCACCAGAATAGTGTACGTTGTACCCAATAGGCAGATTTTCATTTCTTACCCTCCTCCCACCCACCCTCCTTCTTAGTTTTCAACATCTATTACACCATGTTATGACCATGTATACCCCTCACTTAGCTGCCACTTATAAGTGAGAACTTGTGGTATTTGTTTTTTCATCCCTGAAATACTTCACTTAAGATAATATAATAATCATATACTGACATATACAGTCATTTGCCGCTTCACAACAGGGATACATTCTTAGAAATGTGTCGTTGTACAAACATCACAGAATGTACTTACACAAACCTAGGTGGTACAGCCTACCACCCCTAGGCTGTGTGGTATAGCCTGTTGCTCCTAGGCTACAAACCTGTACAGCATGTGACTGTACTGAATACTGTAGGCAATTATAACACAAGGGTAACTATTCATGTATATAAGCATAGAAAAGGTACAGTGAAAAATATGGTATTATAATCTTATGGGACCACCATCTTATATGCAGCCCATTGTTTATGGAAACATTGTATGCCGCACGATTGTATACACATACATATAAAAGGTTCGTAGTAATTGTTTACAGAACTGTAGTCACGGTGCACTCGCTTTTTGCATCTTGCTTTAATCACTGATGATTCCTCATGGAAAGTCCACCAACTCACCTAGTATATACCTCTGGCCATCAAGGATGCTGTTTTACATTATTTCTACAAGAATATGCTCTGATTTTCACTTTAACCCTGTAATTCAGCACAACCCAGGCCCTCCTGCCTGGGGATGAGAAAGAGATGCCATGAGAGAACAGAGACTCCTTGCTCAAGATCCTGCTTGGAGCTAGCCTGCCTGGGAGCTACCCATCCACATTCTCCAGGTGGGGGATCCCCATCTATTTCAGGGGGGCAGGAATGGCTTTGGTTGTGGGAGAGAGATGAGGAGCCGCTGGGTGCCCATGACAACAGCGGCTATGCTGCTCTGGGGACAGAGGTGGAGGGAACATAGTACCAAAGGGGCAGGAACCCTCCCTTCCCTGGGCTACACACTCATGAGGAACTCATTTTAAAATACAGCATTAATAGAAAATTTGAGGCCGGGTGCAGCTCATGCCTCTAATCCTAGCACTCTGGGAGGCCGAGGAGGGAGGATCTCTTGAGGTCAGGAGCTTGAGACCAGCCTGAGCAAGAGCCAGACCCCCTCTCTATTTAGAAAAAATTAGTCAGGCATAGTGGTGTGTGCTTGCAGTCCCAGCTACTCAGGAGGCTGAGGCAGGAGGATCTCTTGAGCCCAGGAGTTTGAGGCTGCAGTGAGCTATGATGATGCCACTGCACTCTACCCAGGGTGACAGAGTGAGACTCTGTGTCAAAAAAAAAAAAAAAGGACAAAGAAAGTCATTATGTAATGATAAAGGGATCAATTCAGCAAGAGGATATAACAATTCTAAATATCTATACATTCAACACCAGAGCACCCAGATTCATAAAACAAATATTGCTAGACCTAAAGCAAGAGATAGACAGTAACACTATAATAGTGGGGGACTTCAGCACCCCACTCACAGCATTAGACAGATTATTGAGACAGAAAATCAACAAAGAAACGCCTTAAATTGGACTTTAGACCAAATGGACCTAATGGACATTTACAGAACATTCTACCCAACAACTGCAGAATATACATTCTTCTCATCAGCACATGGAACATTCCCTAGATAGACAACACTTTAGGTCACAAAACAAGCCTCAACAAATTTTTAAAAATTGAAGTCATATCAAGTATCTCCTCAGATCACAGTGGAATAAAAGTAGAAATCAATACCAAGAGGAACTTCATAAACTATACAAATACATGAAAATTAAACAACGTGCTCTTGAACTATCATTGGGTCAATGAAGAAATTGAGATGGAAATTTAGAAATTTTTTGAAAAAAATGAAACTGGAAACACAACGTACAAAACTTGTGGGATACAGTAAAAGCAGTGCTAAGAGGGAAATGTATAGCATAAAATGCCTACATCAAAAAAGCAGAAAGATTGAAAATTAACAACATAATGTCACAGCTGAAGGAGCTAGAAAAGCAAGAACTAACTGAACCCAAAGTTGGCAGAAGAAAAGAAATAACAAAGATCTGAGCAGAGCTAAATGAAATAGAGACCAAAAAAGAAAAAAATACAAAAGAATCAATCAAACAAAAAATTGGTTCTTCAAAGAAGATAAAACAAATTGATAAACCACTAGCTAGACTAACCAAGGAAAGAAAAGAGAAGATACAAATAAACACAATGAGAAATTAAAAAGGAGACATTACAACTTTTACCACAGAAATGCAAAAAGATCATCAGAGACTACTATGAACAACTCCATGCTCACGAACTAGAAAACCCAGAGGAAATGGATAAATCTCTGGAAACATACAACCTCTCAAGATTGAACCAGGAGGAAACAGAAAACCTGAATAGACCAATAACAAGCATCAAGATTAAATAAGTAACAAAAACTCTCCCAACAAAGAAAAGGCCATAACCAGATGTATTCTACCAAATGTGCAAAGAATAATAAATACCAATCCTCCTGAAGTTGTTCCAGAAAATCAAGGAGGAGGGAATTATTCCTCACTCATTCTATGAAGCCAGCATTACCCTGATACCAAAATCAGAAAAGGGTACAGCCAAAAAAAAGAAAAAAAAAAAAAAAGAAAGAAAGAAAGAAGGAAGGAAAGAAAAAGAAAAGGAAAGAAAAGAAAACCACAAACCAATATCCCTGATGAACATAGACACAAAAATCCTCGACAAAATACTAGCAAACTGAATCCAACAGCACATCAAAAAGATAATACACCATGATCGAGTGTGTTTTATACCAGGGATGCAAGGATGGTTCAACATACACAAGTCAATAAATGTGATACATCACATAAACAGCATCAAGGACAAAAACCATATGATCACCTCAATAGATGCAGAAAAAGCATTTGATAAAATTCAGCATTGCTTCATGATAAAAACACCAAACAAACTAGGCATAGAAGGAACATACCTGGATAAAGGCCATAAATGACAAGTCTATAGCCACCATCATACTGGATGGGGATAATTCGAAAGCATTTCCTCTAAGAACTGGAATGAGACAAGGATGCCCACTTTCACCACTCTTATTTAACATAGTACTAGAAGTCCTAGCCAGAGCAATCAGGCAAGAGAAAGAAATGAATGGCATCCAAATTGGAAAAGAGGAAGTCAAATTATCCCTGTTCACTGATGATATAATCTTCTATCTAGAAAAACATAAAGACTCCAGCCAAAAACTCTTAGATTCGATAAATGAATTCTGCAAAGTTTTAGGATACACAATCAACATACAAAAATCTATAGCATTTCTGCACACCAAAAGTGATCCAGCCAAGAACTGAATCAGGAAGGTAATCCCATTTATAATAGCTACAAAAATATAAAATACCTAGGAATATATTTAACCACAGAGGTGAAAGATCTCTACAAGGAAAACTACAAAACACTGATGAAAGAAATTGTAGATAACCCAAACAAATGGAAAAAATCCCATGCTCATGGATCTGAAGAATTAATATTGTTAAAATGGCCATACTTCCCAAAGCAATCTACAGATTCAGTGCAATTCCTATCAAAATACCAATGTCATTTTTCACAGAATTAGAAAAAACAATCCTAAAATTAATATTGAACCAACAAAGAACCTGAATAGCCAAAGCAATACTAAGCAAAAAGAACAAAGCCAGAGGCATCGTATTACCTGACTTTATATTACAAGCCTATAGTAACCAAAACAGCATAGTACTGGTATAAAAATAGACATAGATCAATGGAACAGAATAGAAAACCCAGAAATAAAGCCACATATTTATGGCCAACTGATCTTTGACAAAATTAACAACATACACTTGGGAAAAGACACCCTTTTTAATAAATGGTACTGGCAAAATTGGATTGCCATACGCAGAAGAATGAAATTGGACCCCTATCTCTCACCATATGCAAAAGTCGACTCAAGATGGATTAAAGACTTAAATGTAAAACCTGGAACTGTAAAAATAGTAGAAGAAAACTTATGGAAAACTCTTCTGGACACTGGTCTCGGCAAAGAATTCTTGACTAAAACTTCAAAAGCACAGACAACAAAAACACAAATAGACAAATGGGACTTAGTTAAACCAAAAAGCTTCTGCATAGCAAAAGACATAATCCACAGAGTGAACAGACAACCTGCAGAATAGGAGAAAATATTTGCAAAGTATGTATCCAACAGGGGACTAATATCCAGAATTTACAAGGAACTCAAATAAAACAACCACCACCACCAACGCCCCCCACAAAATGCTATTAAAAAGTGAGCAATAGACATGAATAGACATTTTTCAAAAGACATACAGATGGCCAACAGGCATGTGAAAAAATGCTCAACATCACTAATCATCAGAGAAATGCAAATTAAATCCACAACTAGATATCATCTTACTTGAGTCAGAATGGCTATTATTAAAAAGGCAAGAAATAACAGGTGTTGGTGAGGTTGCGGAGAAAAGGGAATGCTTATACATCATTGCGGGGAATGTAAATTTGTACAGCCTCTATGAAACAGTATGGAGATTCCTCAAAGAACTAAAAGTAGACCTACCTTTTGATCTATCAATCCCACTACTGGGTATCTACCCAAAGGAAAAGAAATCGTTATATCAAAAAGATACCGGTACCCATTTGTTTATCACAGCACTATTCACAATAGCAAAGGTAAGGAATCAACCTAAGGGTCCATCAACAGATGATTAAATAAAGAAAATGTGGTATATATACACAATGGAATACCATTCAACCATGAAAAAGAATGAGATCATGTCTTTTGCAGCAACATGGATGGAACTGGTGGCCATTGTCTTAAGTGAAACGACTCAGACGCAGAAAGACAAATACTGCATGTTCTCACTTATAAGGGGGAGCTAAATAATGTGTACATGTGGACGTAGAGTGTGGAATAATAGACAATGAAGACTTGGAAGGATGAAGGGGTAGGAGGGAGGTGCATGATGAGAAATGACTTAATGGATACAATATATGGTATTTGGGTGATGGATACCCTAAAAGCCACTTCACTGCTGTGCAATCTATGCGTGTAACAAAATCACACTTGTACCCCATAAATTTATGAAAATAAAAATGAATAAATAAATAAATTAGAAATTATAAAAAGAAAAGACATGATATACAGGGCTCTGTGATGGTAGCACCTTTTGTCCTATACAGTCTCAGCAGGTAGCTATCTTTTTATGGGAATGTGGTTTCTTTCTCTACTTAGTATGAAGTTAGGGAGACAAAACGAGGAAAAACTATAATTACCACCTCATAACTTAATTGGAAGGATGATTATTGTTATTATTATTTGTTATTGTCTCCCTCAGTAGTGAGTGTTGGGGAACTTGAGTTTGCTTAGGAAACAGGCTATTTCTGTCTACATAGGCATTTGAATACTTGTCACTATCTAATACCTATTGAGCAACTCTCCAGGGATGTGTTTTTCCATCCCTGACCTTACGGAGGTTACACATGACAAACAATTAAGATTCACACGCAAAAACCCTTTATAATGGCCATTTTATGGTGTGACATTACTGTGATTCACACAATCCAGGGACCCTCACTCTACTTTTTTGCCACTATGCAATAAGAAAAGATTCCTAAAGCATTTACTGATATTTATTGAACACCTGTTATATGTCAGTTTATCCCAAGGAACTAACCCAGGCACTGTTAGTTCCTTGGGATACACTGAGAAGCAAAACAAAGATTTCTGTTCTTGTGGAGTTTACATGCTAGCAAGGGGGGACATACAGAAAATCATACGTATAATAAATGAATTAGGCCAGGCACGGTGGCTCACACCTGTAATCCCAGCACTTTGCGAGGGTGACATTTGAGCCAAAGTCTGTAGGAGGGGACAGTGAACCCTGAGGGAAACTGGGGGAAAAACCTTCCAGGCAGGCCTAGACCCCTGGCTGTCGCTCTGAAGAGCCATCACAGGCTCCGAGACAGGTTCTGACTTACACTCTTTTTTCCTGCCACAGGACTTTATTTGTGAAGCAGGCCAAGCTGAAGTAGTCAGCACAGTTTTGTTTTATTTCTTTCTGACTTCCCTTCTTAAAGGAACACTCTGGCTGCCATGTATAGCTTCTTATTTATCAATAAGAAACCAATTGATAAAATGTGTCGAATACATATTAACAGTAATTATGTTACAGTATGAGTCTACACATATAAAAAATAAAGCTGTATATATATTTTATGTAGGAAAGAAAATATATTTGTCTATCAAGTGGATATATATGCATAGTCATGAATTCATAGCAGATCATCTGGAAGGACACGTGCCAAATTTTAACGGTAGAGAGTAAGTGGGAAGGGATGAAAATTGAGCTTTTGCTCTTTCAATTCATGTTTTGGATGTCTGCATTTTCCTTTTTCTTTTCTTTTTTTTTTTTTTTTTTTACAGTAAGCATGTCTTCATTTTGTGATGTCAAAACAAGGCTGTAGGCCAGGCGTAGTGGCTCACGTCTGTAATCCCAGAACTTTGGGAGGATTAGGTGGGAGGATCACTTGAAACCAGGAGTTCAGGACCAATCTGGACAACCTATTGAGACCTCATCTCTACAAAAACAATTTAAAAATTAGCCAGGTGCAGTGGTGTGCACCTGTAGTCCCAGCTACTCCGGAGGCTGAGGCAGGAGGATCACTTGGGCCCAGGAGTTGGAGGTTGCAGTGAGCTATAATGTCGCCACTGCACTCTACTTAGGGTGACAGAGCAAGACTGTCTCAAAAAAAAAAAAGATAGAAAAGTGGGCATAGGGGATTTTCTCTCTCCCGCTTGAACTCTACATGATGATGGTCAAAGAATTAGATGTTTAAGTATAAACCTTCCACTACAAAGAAAACTACGGTATAATTTGAAATATATTTGGCCTTTATCCCAGTTTCTGTCATAGAGCACCTAAAACCCTTGGACTTTCCTGAGTGATGGGAGTGTCTTTTGTTATTCATAATAAGCCCCTTTGATAACTCCTGAGTTTATGCAAATGAGATGACTTAGGTGGGGCCCCTAGAAAGCCTCAGGGTGGGACCAGTCACCAGAAAGACCAAGTGATGAGAGGATTAGAGGGTTGGAACTTTCAGCCCCACCCATGGACCTCCAGGAGGGAAGAGGGTGCGAGAGACCCAGCTCTGTGAGAACTCTTGTCAACAAGATTGGTGAGCTTCTGAGTTGCTCTGGGTGCCACCTCCCCATACCTCACCCTGTCCGTCTATTTGTCTGGCTGTATCCTTGGTGATATGCCTTATAATAAACCAGCAAATGTAAGTGTTTCCCTGAGTTCTGTGAGCTGTCCTAGCAAATTATCCAACTGAAAGAGGAGAGGGTCCTGGGAACCCCAATTTATAGCCAGCTGGTCAGAAGTACAGGTCACAACCTGGGACTTGGGACTGGTGCCTGAAGTGGGGGCAGTCATGTGGGACCTGATGCTGTCCCCAGGTACCGACAGTGCCAGAATTGAACTGAACTGTAGGAAACCCTGTTGGTGTCTGCTGGCAAATTGCTTGTGGTGTAGGGATAAACCCCCACACATCTGGTCACAAAAGTGTCCCTTGTTGAGTGTGAGAGTAGAGTAAAGGAAAAATGGTTTGTTGTTTTTCCTTTTACAACAACAAAGAAAAATCTCATGGGATGGTCTTATAGAGAGAAGGCTTAATTTTGCAAACGTGAGCTCTCCACACATATTCCCACAGAGGCAAAAATGTGCGGGGTGCGGTCGAGGTCCCGGATGCCATTAGGCATTCCTTCCTCCTCGAGAGTGGCTGCCCGGATCTCCTCAGGGATGTGCCCCATGTGGTGGCATGCTGTCTGCCTATCCGGGTTCACCAAGCCTCTTAGACCTTTAACCATGCTCCCTCAGGCTCTCGTAGCCTAACAGGTTATAAAACCATCCTTCGCAAACTACATCACCTGAATCTAACATTCAGATTCCAGGTTCACTCCCTTGCAGGACTCCAGCACCGTCTCACTATATCATAGTTGTGTTTTGTCATGATAACTAGTCCTCACACCCATGGGCGGCTGCTATACAACTACAGTATTGTGTGATTCCACATTTTAACATGTCTGAAAAGCAGGCTGCATCTCATTATCAATGGGGGGGTCTCATAGTTGATGTTGGCCCAGTGATCATCAAGACTAGTCCCCATGGCCTGGGTTTGTGTGTAATTGGACATGTCTGCTCGTATGACCATCCCTTCACCTTAGATATATAAATCATGGGGAGTATAAGCTTAATTGCTGTTTGAAGTGTTTTCTATATCTGTACCATCCAATACGATAACCACTAGCCAAATGTGGCTATTGAGTGCTTGAAATATGACTAGTCCAAATGGAGATGTGCTGTAGTATAGAAAAAGAATGGAAAATATCTTATTAAAGATTTGCATATTGATTACATGCAGAAAGTATTATATTTTCCGCTACATTGAGTTAAATAAAATATAATGGTGAAATTAATTTTGCCTGTATCTTTCACCTGTTTTAATGTGGCTACTAGAAAATTGAAAATCACATAAGTGACTTGCATTCTATTTCCATTGCACAGCACTGAGTTCAAAGATAACACTAATTTAGCAATGGTCACTGCAGGCACTGAATAGGGCAGCGGACATAGGATAAAAATCAATGTCTAAATAGGTCTAAAAGAGCTCTTCTTCTCTAAAAGACAGTAGGTATAAAATAAGAATCATAAGCAATAACAAAGCATGTCAGAGTTTAAATGGGAGTGTTTTCTTTCTTGGTGAATGAATAGTTAGGAAGATATGTGTGCCCCAAACCTAGACTAAGAATGTCAGGGGCACCACTGACGCCCTGTGTGTCAGCTCCATCCCTCTCCCTCCCAGCTCCCAGAGATAACCACTCTCCCGAATTTCCTGTTTAGCATTCTCTTCCCTTTCTTCCAGTTTTTTTTTTTAACTTGTGTATGTATCCCTAAACAACATACTGTGTGGTCATTTTTGCACGTGTTTGAACTTTATGTAAATAAGAGCATCCTATAGATTTTTCCTGCAACTTGCTTCCCTCTTTTTTAAGATTTTGTTTTTAACTATGGTAAAATACACATAAAATTTATCATCTTAACCATTTGTAAGTGTACTGCTCGGTACTGCTAATTCTCCGTACATTGTTGTGCAGCCGTCTCCAGAACCCTTTCATCTTGTAAAACTGAAACTCTCTACTCACTGAACAACTTCCCTATCTCTCCCTTCCCCCAGCTCCTGGCAACCGCCTTTCTGCTTTCCGTCTCTGAGGTTGACTCCTCTGAGTATTCATATTAGTGGAATCATACAGTAGAGGTCTTTTTGTGACTGACTTATTTTACTTATTATGATGTCCTTAAGGTTCATCCATGTTATAGCATATATCAGAATTTCCTTCCTTTTTAAGGCTGAATAATGTTCCACTGTAGGTTATATGCCTTGTTGCGTTTATCTGTTCATCTGTCCATGATCACTCTGGTGGCTCCTACCTCTTGGCTATTGTGAGCAGTGCTGCTATGAACATGGGCGTGTGCTCCCGCTTTTTAGTGTCAGTTGGAATTAAGTTTTCTTTTACTTGTCTCCAAATAATTCTAATTGATTCATTCAGGGCATCAACACATAATTCTAGGCAAATAAAAAGAAAAGATCACAACTCTCAAAGTAAAAATTTGACTTCAAAAATGATTATTTCCTATAAGTGAGAGGAGGTGCTCATATTCCTGTTTTCCCCCAAAGAATCTTTATGATACTTGGGTACCAGGTCAGTTTGTCAGTTTCCACATCCTTATTTCTTTTGACTTTATTTCTATTAAATTAGAAAACCTCTCAGTCACAGGTCTTCTGGAATGACGGTGTTGGTGGCCCTGCCAGGTGGCTTACAATGTTAGAGCAAACATTATGGGGTGATTTCCCTCTGAAGTCTCCTCCCTGCAGCACATTCAGCTGTTGGATGGTTGACCTTCTCAGCTGAGGGCAGCTTGGCAAAGAGATGGCAAGTTCACACTCAGTTGTATTTGCCTCTGGGATGTGTTTCTTCAGGTTCTCTTGCCGCACGTGGGTGCGATTTTAAAGGACACTCAATTAAATGCCACTGATTTTTTTCACTGAGGGGTGAAGGAGTTTATCAAGGGTTAGGGAAAAGTAAAGCCCTCAGCAACACAGCCATTCGTACTACAGTTTGGACTTCTTAAGAAAGCCCGACGCCGCATGCTCCTCTAGCCACAGGTGATCACCATTCTCAGTTGTGTGGACATATTCTCTTGTTTTTCTCTCTAGTTTTACCATTGATTTATGTGTCCCTAACAGAACAGGATTTTTTTGAAAACAGAATAGCAAGCTGCCTATGAAAGGGAAAAACAATGTTTCCCTCGCTGGGTGAAGTCTCCCAGTGGACAGTGACCTGCACAGAGTTCCCAGGTCCTTGTCTGGGTTCAGCTTCCCTGTAAGTTTATAGGGGTCTCTTTGGGGAAGTCAAAGGGCAAGGTTTGGATTGAGTCCTGGGTAACTAAGAGTTCGCCACAGTTGGGGCCTCTGGTAGGACTTACAGGTAGGATTGCCACAGATGGCAGTCCAGCAAAAATATGGTCAGGGAAGGATGCTGCTCTATATTTTTTGTATTCTCTGTAATTTTGTATTTTCTGTAATTTCTGCTCACTAACAGCCAAGCTTCGAATCTAAGAAGTGGGTCAAAACAGAACTCTTTTGGGGTACAGTGAATGCCCTCTGTTCATTTTTGCTCTTGTTTTTTTAATCTGGTTGTCTTCTTCATCTTTTTTTGAGCACATTCCTGTATCTTTTAACCCTTCTTTTTTTTTTTTTGCATGCATTTAGTTTATAAGAACTGTTTTATTCTGAGTGTTCCTTTTCATTTTATCCATTCTTGTTTCATGATGCAATATTATCTTCTCTTATCCCTGTGAAGGTACTGATTGTTCTTTTGAAGTTTTCTTTTCCCAACATGGTCTCTCCCTCTCTCTCTCTCTACCTCCCACTTTCCCTCTCCCTCTGTGTTACTGTTTGTTTTGCCCCCTAACCTCCACAATAGAGTTGGTCCTCAGATGGTCTGGGGATCCTTGGTTATCTGCTCAGAAGGTGAGGTGCTAAAAGCTGGCAGAACTCTGTACACATTGGTGGGGCTTATAGACAATGGGTGGACCTTTTTGGGGGATCTCTTGGTGAGTATCTTTAGGTTTCTCCTGAGCTGGTAGGATTCCCCAGAGAAGATTTCCATTCTTCTGCTTGGAGGATAAGGGGCTTACTTCTAGAAAATGTCAAATGCAGAGTTGAGGTCTCTGCATTCCGTACTTGCACAGGCATTACACATAATGCCTTGTTTTGTCTGTGTGTTTATTCATTGTTTTCTGGTATGATACTAACATCCTCTTTGGGCTTGGCACCCCCCAGTCAGGAGACCCTGTTTTAGTCTCTCCATAGAAAAGGACTTTAGATTTCTGCCAGGTGGTGCAGGTGCATTTGCCCAGCGGCATGAACTGAGGGAGGGCACCTAGGGGGCCAAGCTCCTGGTGCAAGGGCCTTCTCTTAGCCCACCCAGTTCCAGGGACAGCTGGTGCTGCCTGTAGCAGAGCTGTCAGAGGATTCTGAGGTTTAATCTCATCTGGTTCCCAGTTTTCTCAGGTCTGCTGAGTTAGGAACCCCTCACCCATCTGCCTTCCAGCTTCCAAAATGTTATTGCTATTAGCATCTCTCGAGACCTCATCTTTGTGTGATGTCTTTAAAAAGTAAATCCTTGTGCTGCAGTTTTGTTCAGGTTTTAGGAAGTATGAAATGACAGATTTCCATCACCTGTTAATTTACATTCAGTAGTGTCATCCTTACCCATTTCTTTCCATGGCAGGATGAAAATGCAGTGGCCACATTTGATCATGTGTGCAGTTTTCAAAATATCTTCCAAAACTAAATCACAACCAAGAGGTAGCTCCCTGGGAGTAAGGCAGAGCGTGGACAGACATCCAGACGGTACCATTATTTCTAGGGCAGTGACTTTCCTCAGGGCTGCCTCCCAGGTGTTCCTTCAGTACGGGTCCCTGGGCATCTATCTGCTTCAGCCCACAGCCCACCTCCAACAGTAACTTTGCTCTGGGTTTTTGGTGACAAAGAGAACATAAGCATTGTTGTGTCTTTCTTCTTCATGTATATGTACAACATATATATCAAAAGCTGTAAACTACCTCACATTTGCAATGATAAATCCTTTGTCACATTGCATATTGTTAATATGTGTACCGTATTTGTGCAATAAGCTCTTTGATAAAGCTGTTTTACCAATAGCTCATTGTGTTTTTCCCTAACCTTAGCATATGTGATTAACTCTGTAGCCAGGTTTGTACGTGTAAGTGCCAAATGCAAAGACCTCAAATGCAGAGGCATTTGACAATAATGTAACTTGTATCTATTTTTGTTTCAGTAAGTACAACTTTTGAACAATGGGTTGGACATTTTTTGTCTTTAACTCTGTTGAGCCACAAAATTAGTCAATTTTGTCCTGGAAAGCAATTTTTAAATTTTGTTCTGGAAAAACTCCATTGGTTTATTAGAATGTCACTGAGTTTGCTTGTTTAATGACTTAAAAGTTTCAGTGGTATGGTAAGGACAGAGAGAAATCTTCCCCTCCACCCTCTGAAGGTTTGCTGAAAAGGAACTGAAAGTAGGCAGATTAATAGGAGAAAAGGGCACACAAATGTATTTAACATGCATAAACATGGGAGCCATGTATATTATGAGACTCAAAAAGGGGCCAAATGGTGGAAGCTTAAATACCCTCCTCATAGGAGAGAGGAAAATGTGAAGGCTGTGGGCATTTTTTTTTTAATTACAAAACTGAGTGGGTGTGTGGAATAGGCAATTTTTAGAGGGGTAGTAAATGATTTTAGGGAAGATGAATGGATGTAAAGGTCGGAAATTAGCTTGTAAATAATTCTCTTTGGAATTTGAATGACCTAGGAGACAGAACACAGTCCATCCAGGTGTGCTTATATGCCTCAGTCTTCTTTCCTGCAGGAGGTAATGAAATTTCAGGGAGAGGAAGGCAATCGAGTTCTCTTTGTTGATCTGGTCCTAAGGCAGATAAGGATCAGAGTAAAATTCCACCCTGCACGGGGTGGGGGTGGGGTGAAGGGTTGGGGGGGACAGGAGAGGTCAGAAAGTCCTTGATTCTGAGGGAGCTTCTCCTATTTTAGTTCAAAGGGCTCAGCATGCCCAAGTGCCATCCTTTGGGTGTATCGTTTCCTGAGCCCCAACAGTATCATCTCACCAGGTTTATAACTTTGCTCAGGGCACTGGGGAAGGGGAGTTTTGATCTAATCAAACCCAGTTTTCAGGTGTTCGTTGTGGCACCTCCTGTTCAGTTTCAGTGTTTTTTTGTGGGTTTTTTAAGAACTTTTAAAAAAAAATTATTTTTAATTCTTATGGGTACATAATAGTTGTATGTATTTATAGGGCACATGTGATGTTTTGATACAGGCATACAATGTATATTAATCAAATCAGGGTAATTGGGGTATCCTTCACCTCAGGCATTTATCATTTCCTTGTGTTAGGAACTTTCCAATTCCACTCTTTTAGTTATTTTAAAGTATATTCTAACTTATTGTTGTTAATAGTCACTTTGTTGTGCCATCAAATATGGTTCATTCTATCTAACTATCTGACTATATTTTTGCACCCGTTATCAGTTTCAGCTTTTGACTGCTTATGTGGGGTCATCACAACTGCAGATGTGCTTGATCCAGTCAGCCTGGTTGACGTTCTCCATCGTTCTGGAGTTGTGGTCACCATGTGTATCCATGGAGTATTCAGATGTGCAGAATACACATTACTGACTGTATTTTAGGCTTCAATGTATACTTTTGAGCCACTGATCCCCTTTTTAAAAATGAAATTGTGTCTAATATAACCCTGGAGCAATGACAAAGACTGCAGATTTCATAAACATAAACAAGCAAACGGTATGAAAAATACATGAACGGGGTGAACTGTATCCTGTTAACTGAATGTTATTTAAGACAATCTGATTATTATAGTTCTTGTGGAAAATGCTCAACATTTAAATATGCAAGGACTGTTAAGAACAAAATGGGATTTCTGTGAAATATTACAATCTTACATTTCCAATTTATGAATTGTGACTACAACTGTCACATCTGAGAAAGCAAAGTAGCCCAGGGCGGTCTGAAGACTGTGCGGAATGCAAAATTCCTCAGGCCCACAAAGACGGGAGACTGAGACTTCAGTCTCATTAACCCCATGCCTGCGGCTAATCGTTTAAAGGCATTTTGGTTTTTCTTCTTTCCTTCCCTGTAGTTTCCAGACTAGCTGATAAATTACCTAAAATGTTACCATAGCTGCAGCACGTGACCCTCAGCCATTATCTGCATGTTCCTGGAATTTGTGATACAAAGAAAAATGTACAGCCAATCCTTGGCTTATGCTATTTTTATGAACCAATGTAAATTCTTGGGAAACAACTTACGAACTGCCCCTCCTTCTTCTCCTTTAAAAACTCCCTTGTAACTGCTGATAATCGGAGCATATATGCAGGGCAGCTTCTATGTCAACAGAGTTGCAGTCCTCAAATTTGGCTCAAATAAACTCTCTGCTTGTATTAATTTTGTCCCAGTTTCTTCCTTTAGGTCAACACATTGCTTTTTCCTCTGAAACCCCCAGAGTGCCTGTGGCCCACTGGAGAGATCACTGGGCTTCACATTTTGGGGATGCTGGTCTAGGTGATGAGATTCTTTGGGAAGGAGAGAGCCCGTGGGGCCCTGAGGATTCCCCTGTGGCAGGCCTTTATAACCCCTCTCTGTCGGCTTTCATTTCTAATCAGTGGGAGGCTCCACCAAGCCCAACGAGACAACATCTGCCCCATTTTCCAATGCTCTCGGCTGTCAGTCTTTGTCTGGATTTATTAGCTCTTGCCTGGTCTCTCCCCCAATGCCTGATGGGCTTTACTGGCTCTTCCTTTGATTCCTTAGCCTGAGGTCTGCCTGTCTGTCTTCCTAGGGGAGCCACTTGCCTGGCACGGCAGCTGCAACAGAGTAGGCACTCACTCAGTGAGTATAGGCCTTCTGCTCCAGCTATCAGAGGCTGAATTGAATATGACACAGTTTATTAGGGAATACCGTTTGCTACCATTGATTATTATTACAATCAGAATTGAAAATATGGAGCAATCAGATTTAGCACCTCAGAGAGGGGGAAAAGTCTAGCACTGGCCAGGAGCAGAGGAGTTGGGTGGCTTTTTTACCAACACGATGGCTGATGAAGGTAATGGTGGTGTTTCGCGAAGGCCTCAGGGAATGGGTGGTAGGAAGCAGCTCCAGCAGCCCTGCTGGTGCTGACGGGAGGGAGACAGAGCTCGTCCCTCCTGAGCAGATACTAGGTGCAAAGGACAGACTGCTTCCCCATATGTGGGTTTTATAGATGCACACATTCAACTATTAAGAGCAACCTTTCTTACTGAAATTTTTGTAGGAAAAATTAACTTGGTCACAGAGTATAAAACTCTCAGGCCCACCTTTTAAATAATTGCTTTTCAAATGCAACATTTGAAAGCCTGAATTTTCTTGGGTAAGCAACTACCCTATTATATTGCTGATTTAATAAAAGACTTTTTTCTAAAATAATTAATAGACTTAATTTTTTTGGAGCAGTTTTAGATTAACAGAAAAATTGGTCAGAAAGTACTGAGTTCCCACATGCCCCTCCCCTGCACCACGCACACAGCTCCCCCTGGCTGTCTACGTCTGGTATTCGTGTGGGATGTTTGTCACAACTGATGAGTCAATATTGGCCCATGATTACTAACTAAAGTCCATAGTTTACAGTAGGGTTCACTCTTGGTGTCAAAATTCTATGAGTTTTGACAATTGTATAATGACATATATCCCCATTATGGTCTTGTACAGAACAGTTTTAGTGCCCTAAAAACCCACAATGCTCCAACTTTTTACGTTCTATAAGCTGCTCTGGGTTACCCTTCCTCCAAAAGAATTCTGATCTAGAGTTGCAGTTGCTCAAAACCTTCAGTGGCTTCCTTGGCCACAAAGGACAGACTCACTAGCCTGGAGCACAGGGCTCTTCATCTCCCAGCCCCAAATGATAACTCTACCTGTGTCCACCAGCACTGCCCTTTCAGGTGGTTCTGCCCCTGCCTATGGTATTTTTGACTTTCCCCACACATGCCCCTCGCTCTTCTTCTGTGCCTGTTTAAGTCATTCTCTCCATGAGAAGACCCTCTGTGCCCTTCTCTTCATAGCCACAGTGTACTTGTCAAAGCCTGTCTCCAAAGCTGTTCCCTGGACATTCTCTGTTCCCTCATGATCATCGTCCCCCCTTCTCTGAGCCTCTTTCGTAGTGTCCCTGTGTCTCCTCAGTGGCACTTACTACTTTCCACCTTGTTTAGTTGTTCTTGTCTTATTTTCCCCAGTTGAGCACCATGGATGAGATCACATGCTCTGAAATCAAACCCTTTCTTGCTAGCCTTTGACCTCAGGATTGGGAACACACATTTGTAAAGTGAGGATGATAAGTATGGCATCAAGGTATGTGAGGACTGAGTGAACTAATTCATGTAGAGCTATTATAAGACTGCCTGGCCCCTGGGAAGTGTTCTTGTATATCTAAACTATTCAATTACCATGACCACCACCACTGCCAATTGCTACTACTATGTTTTTCCTCTTACTACCACTGCCTCTCTTTGTATTTTTTATTTTTTTTTAATTAAAAAAAAATTTTTTTTGAGACAGAGTCTTGTTCGGTCACCCTGGGTAGAGTGCAGTGGCATCATCATAGCTCACTGCACCTCAAACTCCTGGGCTCCAGCAATCCTCTTGCCTCAGCCTCCCGAGTGGCTGGGACTACAGGCATGAGCCATGACACCTGGCTAAGTTTTCTGTTTTTTTAGTAGAGATGGGGTCTTGCTCTTGCTCAGGCTGGTCTTGAACTCCTGAGCTCAAGCGATCCTCCCGCCTTGGCCTCCCAGAGTGCTAGGATTACAGGCATGCACCACTGTGCCTGGCCTGCCCCTCTTTTTAGAGGTAAGCTCTTGGGGGGCAGGGTCTGTCACACCCATTTTTGTGTCTTCCATAATGCAAGGCACAATGCTTACAGCAAGGGCTCAATAAACCTTTAGTGATAAAATAGCTGAAGCCCTGTGGCCCCACACAAAAAGCTAGTCTAAAACTGACAGGACAAACCTGTGAGCAGTAGCAGGGGCATTTCTTGGAGCAGTATCCACAGGAAACAACCCCCGACCCTGCCCCCAGCCCACCAGGAGGGACACGGTAACAAGCATTTTGTTGTGACGCTGGCAGTTCAGAGTTTGCTGAGTCCCAGGTCTCAGGCAACAGCGTGGTGGGGGCAGCCCAGGTGCCTAAGGAGAGGGCACTGTAAGATGCCTGCCTTTATAGAAATGGAAAAGCACTGGTACCTGGTTTAGGCTCCAGGGAAGATCAGTACTTGCCCCTGGTTTGCTTGGTGGAGGCAGCAGCACTTGGCCTGAGGGATGGAATCCCAGAAGGAAGGAGCCAGGCCCAGTGGTGGAAATGCAGAGGAGGGTGCTGTTAGCGTGCAGCAGGCTAAAGGGGAACAGATTTTCTTCGTGTTTCCTTTGAGTAACTCCAATTGTGCCCACCCATCTCTGTACCAACACTTGTTTCTACTTTGCTTCCTTTGATACCAAAGAAGTGGGGGGTTAATCCTCACCCCTTCTCCAGGGAACTGGCAAATGTACAGAATGGGATGCTAGACCAGTCTGGAAACCCCGGCCAGGGGTCCCCACCCTCAATACCACGGTGTGCCTGTGGGTGCTCCTGGAGGCCTGAAATGCAAGGCGGCACACAGCAAGGAAAGACAGAGGATGCAGGTGGGTTGCAGGAGTGGGAGAGAGTGGGCGGATCAGAAACAGTAAAACTCCATCCGATAGAATTGCCATGGAAAGCGGCCTGTACTTAATGTTGGGGTCCCAAGCATGGCAGACAGTCCCCAGGGAACCACACCTGCTCAGGATGTCATTGGTTGCATGGGCCGTGGCCTTAGGCGTGGCCTTGAGGACTGACAGGCCTGTGGGGACAGGGAGAGGAGCCAGCCCCTGGCAGCTGTGGATGGACGACTAGTTCATTCACATCCACCATTCAGCGTGGGGAGAGAGGCTTCCTACCGCATACTCCCTGTCCTTCCAGATCCTCATCTCTACGAGGCCGTACCCCTCAAGGCTGGACATGGGGCAAGGTGGGGGAACGGGCGCCAGGTGTGGGGGCAGCACGATGCCTGCGACCCAACCCTTACTGGTAGAAACGAACCCAAACAGCACCTCATCTCTCCGCTCTGGTCTTTCCATCTCTCTCCCCACCACCCACCTCACCCCCCCTCTCGCTGCCAAGCCCAGACTGGCTGAACTTTCACTCTTCTGTGTTCCCATAATGCCCCGTGACTGTGTGCATGGCCACGCTTACCGCTTGTGTTACGATTGTGCGTGTGGCCATCTCCGGCGCGAGTCTCTGCACTCCTCAGGCAGGAGGTGGCTCTCACTCATCCAGGAGCCCCACGCCCGGCCCCTACCTGGCATGTGCCAATGCTTAGTAAGTGTTGAGTGACTGTCCATTGTGACAGTTGGACATCCTCAAGGTCACATAAACAGCTAGGTGACAGTAAGGGGCGGGGGAGAATCTTCCTGCATGGGGGTAATGGGTGGGAGGACGGTGGAGGATGGAGAGGCATCTTTTAAAAGAGTGAACATTGAGTAAATGAATTGTGAAGATAATTTCTCTCTCTCTCTCTCTTCCTGAGGCAGGGTCTCACTATGTTGCCTAGGCTGGTCTCGAACTCCCAGGCTCGGGCAATCCTTCCCGCCTCAGCCTCCCGAGTACCTGGGTGAATATAATTTCTAATCAGTCAAGTTTTTCCTTCTGTAGACATGGGCAAAGTGCAGAGGAGAAACTGAGGCAATTGAATACATGGGAGGCAGATCCAGCGCCCTACACCTGCCCAGATGTGGGGAGAAGTGGGTTGGGGGCTGCCTGGCTGTGCCAGTTCTCTACCTGAGCCATGCAGCTGTGCTTTGTACTCCGTCGCCACCCTTGGGGGATTTTTGCAGCAATCACTGAAAATGTTGCTGAAAAACCCATTTCCCCAGAATGGAGTCTATTGGGTAAAGAAATAGTCTGATTGAGAGTCACCAACTTGTGAAAATTGTAGTACATATACATAACATACAACTTACCATTGTAACCATTTTTAAGTATACAGTTCAGTGGCATTAAGTACATTTACATTGTTGTGCAACCACCCCCTCCTCCCACCTCCAGAATGTTGTCATCTTCCCAACTCTGTGCCCGTCAAACACTAACTCCCCATTCCCCACCCCAGCTGATGAACACGTGGGTTGCTTCGACCTTCAGGCTACTGTGAATAACGCTGCTATGAACTTGGATGTACAAGAAAGTTAACCTTGTTAAGCAGAATTTAATAAATACAGAAACTCTTAGCTATGTTTGATATTATGTAATCTTCAGTAGGGCGACCATATAATTTAGCAGCCAAATGTGGTCATTTCAGAGAGTGGATGGGGCCACTGCCAATAATTTTGCTGTGATAACAGGCATGTACTAGGACTGTCTGCGGCAAACGAGGCTACAGGCTCATCCTCATGTTTGGGAATGTAATGGCAGCATTTTGGTGTAGTTAATAATAAACACAGGTGGGCTGGGTGCAAGGTGGCTCACGCCTGTAATCCCAGCATTTTGCAGGGCTGAGGCAGGAGGATCGCTTGAGGTTAGGAGTTCGAGAGCAGCCTGAGCAATATAGTGGGACCCTATTTGTACAAAAAAAAAGAAAAAAAAAGGAAAAATTAGCTGGGCGTGGTGGCGCACCTCTAGTCCCAGCTACTCGGGAGGCTGAGGCAGGAGGATCGCTTGAGCCCAGGAGTTTGAGGTTACAGTGAGCTGTGATGACACCACAGAGCTAGACCTTGTCTCAAATAAACAAAAACAAATTTTAAAAAACCCACAAATGACTGCAGACGTGTATGGTGAGACAGCAGTGGCCTGTAGAGTGATGTGTGCTGATCCCTTATGTGCCTCAGTTTATTTAATCATTTTGTGGAATACAGACTTGATATTGTGTTTATTGTTTTCCTCTAAGAGGAGGAAAAAGACCTATTGTTTGAATTTTTAAAATTGAAATTTCAAAGCATTACAGATTCTCAAGCTGGTAGGCTTGGGGAAATCTGTAGTCCCCTGCCCTTTTATTATGCACAAATCTCTTCGGAAATATGTAATGAATTTGTCCAATCTCCACTTGCGGGCCCTACGGATAAGGAACTCACACCCTCCAGGGCAGGCCCTGCCTTCATTACAGCCTTCTCTGCTTTCAGAGGGACAAGCACCAGACTTCCAGGTTTTGCTCATTTTTAGTAAATTGTATGGGTAAGACCAGGGGCCACGTAAGTTTTGTAAACTCTGGAATCCCCAGGGCCTTGGAAGTTTCCAGCACAGTTGTAGGCATGGAACAAATTTTTGTTGATTGATGGAATGAATGAATGAATTGATGGAGTACTAGAAAATAAGGAAATAAGGAATAAGAAAAGGTCTGTGGCAGCACCAAATAGGTCAGATGGACTTAATATTCTGACAAGAGTGAGGGAAGTGCTGTGTATTTAATTTATTTCATTATACCTGATAACACGTCTGCTCAGGGTACTCATGAAGAGCTTCATCGAGGAGTGTGCAATCTTTTGATGTTTTCTTAGAAATGCCCCCAACTGTCTGTAAGCAACCATCATCAAAGGACAATTTCACAGCTGAGTAATTAAGGACTCCGTCAGTGAGGCCTAAAGAACAATGGTAATAACTGGTCAGTATTTAGGCCATGGACTCAAGTTGATAAAGAAGAAAAGATTTAAAATATTACCTCCTAAGACAGACACAAGGACTAATCCTGGGTGATTCCACTTACATGAGGTACTTAGAGCAGTTAAATTCATAGAGACAGGAAGTAGAATGGTGGTTGCCAAGGGGCTGGAGGGGGGATGAGGAGTTATTGTATAATGAGGTCAAGTTTCAGTTTGGGAAGATGAAAAAGTTCTGGAGATGGATGGTGGTGATGGTTGCACAACAGTGTGAATGTACTTAATGCCACTGAACTATACACTAAAAAGTGGCTAACTTGGTGTGGTGGTGCACGCTGGCAGTCCCAGCTACTCGGGAGGCTGAGGTGGGAGGATCGCTTGCGCCCAGGAGTTGGAGGCTGCAATGAGCTATGACCACGCTTGTGCTTAGCCATTGCACTCCAGCCTGGGCAGCACACTGGGACCCTGTCTCAAAAAAAAAAAAAAAAAGTTTAAAATGGCAAATTTTATGTTATGTATATTTTACCACAGCCACAATAAAAAAAGAAACACATCCTATCTCCTGAGAAAGGCAAGGCCCTGTGCCACTTGAAGTGCAACTCAAAGGATAATCCCTTTCTTCTATGTCTTTCTGAGATGTCACACTTGATCTTTTGAATTGAGGAGACTCCAGTTCAAAGGTGTCAGGATAAGAATGACTTGTGGACCCTCCAGTAGCCCGGTTCTGCTGGCTAAAGCAGGGTGGCTGGCTTGGCGACTCCAGCTACCAAGGAAGCCACAATGTGGAATGAGGCTGGGGGGTCACTGAGATATTTTTGGTATTTCAAATACCCAAAGGAAATCATATACAGCACTTACTGCCAGGCAAACCGGCCTTGGAGTTATGCCATCTCCAGTGGCAACACGGGTATCTGTCTCATGCCGACGAGACACCCTGAATGCCATGGTGGGCGTTTAGTAAAAACAAATGTGGGCACCAATTATCACTTAATACACCCAGGCTCTTCTGGAGAGAAAATATTCCAAATCCTTGCCATTCAAAGGTGGGCTGCAGGGCAACAGCATCAGCTTCACTTGGGCCTTTGCTAGAAATGCACAATCCCGGGCCCCACTCCAGAACTTTGTTATCAGAATCTGCTTCTTAACAAGATCCCCAGATGATTTATTGGTACGTTAAAGTTTGAGAAGGACTGCTTCACGACGTGGAATCCACGGACAACTACACACAGGTAGTTTACAACGAAAAGTTTGGGAATTACTAGTCAGTGGAAGTAAGAGCAGTAACCCACCAAGAGCAGTAACCTATCAAGGCTAGTTTTACAGTGAGGGAGCATCTCTGGTACAGAGCTCTTGCCCAGCTGGAGGCGGAATTGATCAGCTCTGAAGTCTTCACTGAGGACTTTGCAGGGGGGCCAGGGAGGAAGCCTGCCCAAGGTGACCTGAACACCCACATGGCTCAGCACCTCAACAGGGGTTGAGGGTAGGGCGGCTCTCCCTCTCTCTCCCAGCCAGGCCCAGGAGACTCAGCTCCTACTGGGGAAAACAGCTTTTCCCTTAAGGCAAGTTTCTCTATAGCTAATCAACCACTAAGAGAATAAAATTTTTCGGTATGATTACATTTAGAAATAATTTATGGTTCTTTTCAAACAAGTTACTGCAGTTATTTATTTGAAGGAAATACGGCAAATTTTCCCCAGATTTGAATATGGGACAAGAACTCCCTAATTGTGTTGAAACTCCTTTTCCTAAGCTCTTGCTTTGATCGATAGTCTGCTAGTGCATCATCCCTTTTGGCACAGGCAACCAGGTAAAAAGGACAAGAACGGAACGTATTGAGCGACTACTCTTAGCGGGATGCTCTGGCTGTGTAGTTAGCTCACCATATTGCCCCAAATTCTGAGATTGTTCCACAGAAGGTGAAACGGGCTCAGAGAAATGACCTAACCTGTGCCAGGTCACATGGCCAGGAGCCACAAAATAATTTTTGCACAGTTAACGGGGTCCCGCTCATCCTGCCGCCTCAGCTGTCCTCACACGAGCATCCTCAGGTCCTATTTAGGGCTTTGTAGCAGCTTCCTCCCACCCTCACCATCCCCTCTACTCCACGCCCCACAGTGCCACGCTGACCCTTCCAAATGTGATTATTTTCTGGGGACTCCTTTGTAACACTTTCAGTGGCCCCAGTGCCTACAGAACCTCCAGAAAGCCCAAATGCCCCGGGCCCCTACCTTGTCCTCCATTCTTACCTGTGCCTCCTCTGGGCCTGAGCAAAAGCAAGACCCCGCCTCTACCAAAAATAGAAAAAAGTAGCTGGGCATGGTGGCATGTGCCTGTAGTCCCAGCTACTCAGGAGTTTGAGGAAGGAGGACTGCTTGAGCCCAGGAGTTGGAGGCTGCAGTGAGCTATGATGACGCCACTGCACTCTACCCAGGGCAAAAGGGTGAGGCTGTCTCAAAAAGAAAAAAAAAAAAGGGAAATTGAACCTCACCCCCCACTCCTCTTCATATTAAAAATAATAATAAAAACAAAACAAAACCAAAAAAAACTTCAGCAACTGGAATTAGGAACCATAAAGTGTGTGCATATTGGGAATTTTAAGAAAAGACCCCCATGTTCTCCTTCACAATTGTGACTACATTCCCAGTAATTCTGGGTTGCTACAATGTCTTCTCTGGTAGTATAAACCATTGTTTCAAAGTTTAAAGAAACAAGATGGTAATCACATAGAAGAATTTTAAAATAAGATTCTTCTCACTCAAAATAAAACTAATATAATCTCCATCAAATTAAAAAGAAATTCTATCAGTATGCTGACGAAAGAAGTCAGATTGCCATTTACCTTCACAGATTGCTTCAGAGAGATCACTGTCACCTACTAGGAAGGGGAAATGGAGGTGAAGTTCCCGCTCACCCCTGAGGGTACCCCCCCAGGGGAGACAAAAGCCCTTTGGCCTCCCTGGGGTTTGGCCTCCTCACATACAGAATTGAGTAGGGTGGGCTAGATGGCTTTTAAGAAACCTTTCAACTAAAAGAATCAAAGTCAGCTTGAGATTCCATCTCTGAGCAGACATTTAGGGTGGCAAATGAAATGGATTTAAAAACAGGTGGATGAAGTATTTCTCACCTCTTGCTACCATCACTACAATTCAAGAAAATCTTTGCTCAGTACTGTTAAAAGGTATGCAAATGAGGCATGACAATGAAATTTTTGATAAAAATGTAAAAAGGCTATGCCAAGTTTGGGTGGAAAAATAATGCACCACCATGTTACCACCAGCAGTCAGGACTTCCTGCCTCTGAATTTTAGGAGTCACCAATCTGACTGGGAAAAATGCAGGGGGAGATGCACATTCAAGCCATTCAATAGAGATCCAATCCATTTCTCGAACGGATTGGTAGGTGCCCAGGAAGGCAACTTTAATGAAACTGGTTCTAAAAGAAAGGGTACACGAGAGTTAAGCGCAGGGTAGGATTTTTTTCTTTACAAGAAAAATGATCCAAAGAGAGTGATGGCATTTCATTTTCTGTCCCCTACAGAGAATTCAAATATCACTTCTTCCTGAATCTAACACACTGGCTTCATTTTCAAAATGCATCACTTTTATTTTCCTTACAAGGCAGCCACACATTAAGCAGGTGACAGTCACATGATTTCTTCAGTAAGCCCCAAGGCTTACGTGAGTGTTTCTGGAGCTCATGGCCAGAGGAGTCCTGAGGTTTCAGATATTAAAGCTTTCCCCACAGCCACAAGTTCCTTTGATGTTTGGGTTATTGAACACAAACTCACTGGATAATTTGTCTTCAACATAGTCCATTTCTGTTCCTAAAAGTGTTAGCTGTGCTTTCTTTTCGATGAACACTCTGACTCCTTGGGGAAAAGAAAACATGTGTCATACAAAGACTGCAGCCTTCTGGAACCTGCTGATTCAAAGCACAAGTGCACTTTAAATAGTAACTGCCAACAAAAGTTAAATAGGAAGCTTTTGAATATGTTGCATTATTTCCTTAAAGGATTAAGCACTCAGTTTCCTGTCTGCCTCCTCTTTCCCACACTATGTCAAAAACAATTATATTAGGGTAGACAGTTTACACAGTAAATTCCATAACAATTCTGTGCAAAACAAAAATTTGCCATTCACTATACTTCACTCATTTTTCTAATTTGCAACATGAAGAAAATGTACACATTCCCAGTGACAGTTTTGTAAAGGTGGAGTTAATAAAATTTATGAAAATCTGCAGTGACATCTATACACTTGATACCACCGGTAAACCTAGAGATATAAAGGACCATGACAGGATGGAGTTATTTCAATAAGACCAATCAGTACAACAATAGTTCTGTTTGGGTCATCAGCCTGAAAACAGGTAATATTCCCCTGTAATTACATAGGTAGAGGTTGGCATCTTTGTAAATACAATCAGATAAGAAATCTTCCTTCCTTGTAAGAAATTGACTCATTACCCAAATATAAACTATACATAATTATTAAGTCTCCTTTTCTTTAAGATGAAAATCATAAGGTTTATGAGTTGATTTTTAAAATAATATATTTAAATATATATTTTTAAAATGTCTTTATTGGTTAGTAATTTCAGTTTAATAAGATGAAAACACACTTAACAATCCAGGCCTAATTCTCCCACGTTGGCGAGGACTGTAAGCTAGCAAACAGCATACTTCTGGTGCACAAAACCACCACGCAAAACCCACAAACATTCAAATTCTCCCAACACCCTAGCATTATCTATCTTGTTTTAGACAGGTTTTATCAGATTATTGGGTGGCAGCAGGGGGTAGTGGCAAATATAATTAAAAAATAGAAATTTTTAATAAAAATTGGAAATACCAAATTCCTCAAAAGCATGAGTTGATATTGCAGCTTGGGACCAGAAGTGTTTTGGATTTCAGATTTTGGAATCCAGTCATGTGCTGCATAAGGACGTTTCGATCAATGATGGACCACATATACAACAGTGGTCTCACAGGATCATAATGGAGCTGAAAAATTCCTACCCACCTAGTGATGTAGTTGTAGCAACACTGTAGCACAATGCATTACTCACATGTTTATGGTGATGCTGGTGTAAACAAACCTACTGTGCTGCCATACAAAAGACTAGCACAAATTATGTACAGTACATAATACTTGATAACAATAATGACTATGTTACTAGTTTATGTATTTACTGTACTATACTTTTTATCGTTATTTTAGAGTGCACTCCTTCTACTTATAAAAATAAAAGTTAACTGTAAAACAGCCTCAGGCAGGTCCTTCAGGAGGTGTTTCAGAAGAAAGCACTGTTATCATAGGAGATGACAGCTCCATGCGTGTTACTGTCTCTGAAGACCTTCCAGTGGGACAAGATGTGGAGGTAGAAGATCATAATATTGATAATCCTGAGCTTGTGTAGGCCTAGGCTAATGTGTGTGTTTGTGTTTTAGTTTGTAATAAACAAGTTGAAAAAGAAAAAAAATTTTTTTAAATAGAAAAAAGCTTCTAGAATAAGGATGAGAAAATAAGAAAATGGTTTGTGTTTTAAGCTAAGTGTTATTACCAAAGAGTTAAAAAGCTAAAAAAATTTAAAAGTTTATAAAGTAAAAAGTTACACTAAGCCAAGGTTAATTTATTACTGAAAAAAGCAACATTTTAAAATTAATTTAGTGTAGCCTAAGTATACAGTGTTCATAAAGTCTACAGTAGTGTACAGTAATATCCTAGACCTTCACATTCACTCACTACTCACTGGCTCACCCAGAGCAACTTCCAGTCATGCAAGCTGCATTAATAGTAAGTGCCCTATACAGGTGTACCATTTTTTATTTACATATTTTTACTGTACCTTTTCTATGTTCAGATACACAAATACTTACCATTGTGTTGCAAGTGCCTACAGTATTCAGTACAGTCACATGCTGTACAGGTTTGGAGCCCAGGAGCAACAGGCTACACCATGTAGCCTAGGTGTGTAAAGGCCATATCATCTAGGTTTATGTAAACACTGTGACATTTGTACAACAATGAAATCGCTAAGGACGCATTTCTTAGAACAATTAAGCAATGCATGACTGTATTTGCATTATACTTACAAGATGAACATCCCAAATTACAAAATGTGAAATGCTCCAAAAAACATTTCCTTTGAGTGTCACGTCAGTGCTCAAGTGGTTTCAGATTTTCAAGCATTTCAGATTTCAGATTTTCAGATTTGGGATGCTCATCCTGTATGTATTTGACATAGATGTAAAACTGTTGCTTTGCATAAAAATGGTTGGTTCACTTTAAAACCTTTCTGGACACAATGATGACCTGTCATAGTTGAATTAAACAAACAAGCTTATCCAATAATTTATTCCTTAGTTACTAAGAGCACAGCCTCTGGAGAGAATAGACTGGGTTCAAATTTTACTCGGCCACTGTGTGACCTTAAGCAAACTATCTAACCTCTCTGTGCCTCAGTTTTTTCATCAGAAAAACAGGGATAACAGAGTATCACCCTCATTCGGTTGACATGAATAAATCAGTTAAAACATGCAAGTCCATCAAACAACGCCTAGCACGTAGTGAACACTATTTACATCATTCCTACCATTATTATTCCTCTTAACTTTATGGGGTGCAAGGCTAAAAATTTTAGGCAAAACAAAGTGCCCAGAAAAAGTCTGTTAAAAATTCACCATCCTTCCTCCAACCCGTGGTGGCTAGAAAACAACAAAAAAGAAAAAAACAAAGAAAAGAAAAACCTCACCATCTTGAACAACTTCTTCATCAGAATCTCCTTTTGTTTTTGTATATTCTAGAGTGTAAGAAAGGCCATTACAGCCTCTGGTTCGGACACCGACTTTCACACCTACCTGAAAAAGAAGTGAAAATATAAACTTAGTTGTACAGATTAAACAATTATACTAAGAAAGTATCTGACAGCAGAGGTGCCTCTCCCTAAAAATGGACTTTCTTAAAAATGTTTTTGTTCCACCTCATTCTGTGAGATGTTCTCCAGATGTTTCCCTATGGTTAGGGTTCATAGGCCATCACCTGGCAATTTTACCTCTACATGGGGGCCTTAATTCTAGGGTAGACTTGCATAAACGTTCTCAAATACCAGAAAGCAAAAGACTACAGTCAATATAGATGTAAAAAGTGACCAAACAGTACTATTAAAATACTGGTGTTTACATTAATGCAATTTTCTAACAATATCTACCTAAGTTCTCTATCTTGGAGCCTATATGCTTTTTCATTTAAGTACCTTAGTATCCGAGGGTTCCAGGACCCCCCTTGGATACTAAAATCTGCAGATGCTCAAGTCCTTTATATAAAATGGCTTAGTATTTGTATAATATCTAACCTATGCACATTCTCCTGTATACTTTAAATCATCTCTGCGTTACTTTTAATACCTATTACAATGTAAATAAATGCTATGTACACAGTAATAGCTGTTATACCGTATTGTTTAGGGAATAATGACAAGAAGAAAAGTCTGTACATGTTCAGTACAGATGCAACCACCCATTTTTTTTCCAAATATTTTTGATTCTCAGCAGCAGTGTGTGCTTGCTTCAGGAAAGCAATCATGAAGTGGGAAGGAATTTGGTGAAGGGCGTGAGTCAGAATGTTAAGATGCCTGGGCGTTCTGATAAGCCAAAGCATTCATAGAGTAGTCTCTTCTGTCCCTGAACAACAAGGAGACAAACTACAGTTTTACTCACCTTCAGAGTGACAGCTTAGAGAATGTGTGAGGGAATTTCATGTATTCATAATGATAAATGATAGTTAAAATTCTGAAGCACACGTGATCAGTATTTAACTTTTGCTTTTATCTTTGTAAACAGGAAGACTTAAGTGGAATTCCAAATATTAGGAATGGATACAGATACTTTTAAAAGCATGTGAAATTACAGATTTAGGTAAATGGAGTTTGGAGAAGGGATTGCTTGTGCTATAAATTACACCTTTTCACATCAATATGAGTAATTATCCCTCAAATCTACAAAGCTAAATTCCTGTTCATTTGTCAATTTATACTCTAGTCATTGGTCTATTCAAATTGAGTTGGAACAATGATATCCTTTAGCATTTAATAAGTCTTAGAAGGCAGGTTGGAGAACTCCCATTACACTTTAATATAGATTGTACAATGGATCCCAGAAACCACTCCATAGTCTAATTATTAAATAATGACAGCCCATTACTTGAAGTGATTTACAGAATTCCACCGGCAATTAACAATGTATTACAATTAAGATGATACACACAACCCTAACTCAACAATTCTACATCTAGGGATGGATCCTATGTAGGTGCACTAAGCCATACTTACAGGTCTGGAACAATGGGTCTGGCACACTACAGCCACTAAATAAACAGATTTTGAATGATATCTGTGGCAACAATGAATGAAAACAACCCAACTGACCTTTAATGTTGGGGACTGGGTAAAGAAATCAAACCTATTCAATGGAATATACTATATATGCAGCCACAAAAAAGGAGGAAGCAGATCTTTATATAATGATATGGGAAGATCTTCAAGCAGCATCATTACGGAAAAAGAGCAAAATGTAACCACAGCACATATGGTATGCTCTCCTCTATTTAGGAAAATAGAGATACACGCAAGAATAATAAGCATAATCTAGGCCACTAGTTCCCCCAGGAAGACATTTTTGGTTGTCACAACTCAGGAGGGGAGGGGTTGCTACTGACACCTAGTGGGTAGAGGCCAGAGATGCCACCAAACATCCTATAATCCAGCCTAAAGCGCCAACAGTGTGGACAGAAACCCTGGCCCAGCCACATCAAATGTAGACTATCTCTGGAGAGACACCGAAGAGGCTACTTGGAAGGAGGAATGATGACAAAGAATCCGGGGTTGAGACAGTGACTTCCTTTTCATTAAATACCCTTTTGTTATTATTTGAATTTTTTAAAACCACGAGCATATTTTACTTTTAAAATAATTCCCCCTAACTAATGAAAGCATGCTGCTTATCATAAGATAAATTCACTCAGAAAAATATAACTTCAACGTTTTACTAAATATTTCAGTGGTTTTACTTACGTGCTCAGGCTTATCTTTAAGAAGTTGTTTTATCTTGTTTACTGCTGAAGGTGTCTGAAAAAATAAAATATTAACTTTTTAGCTACAAACCCCTCATTTTCAAAGCCTTATATTTACTAGTCTTTAAGACTATTCAAGACTGTCTTTAGTAAAATCTTGAGACAAATATATGTTCCATTCTCACCAGAGTAACTATGGATTTTATACATAAACACATGAACTCTACTCAATCCAAAGGACCTTCTTTATTTTTATTTTTAAAATATCCTGCTAGCAACATCCTTTGAATCTTGCTTCCTGGTCCAGGTTAGCTTGCTGTCATACTGTTCATGGTATTTATCGACTTATATCACAAATGTAATTTTTCTGGGCAGCATCTATTTTGTGCACTTACTGTATGCCCAGCAACAAGCATGTTGCCTGATACACAGAAGACAACAAATAGCCAATGAATGAATCAAGTACCTCATAGGGAAGGCCAACTTTCTTCCGTTGTTTTTCCTGTTGATTATTAACCTTACTGCTGTTTTTGATTATTCACAATCCATTAAAATGCATAGCTCAAGGAAAGAATGTTACCAGCATAAAATGACCCAGGGTGTGCTTCTCGTACCAGTCCCAAATGCTCCCATAGATTTAATGTGGATTAAACCAACATGCCAGGACATCTATATGAACGGGACTAAGTTAGTCAACCACAGAAATAAATAACAGTAAGGAGCTGTTTTTCAAGAGGAATGCTGTTTAACCTAGCCCAGGGGGCCTAAAAATGAGAAAGGCCACAGTGTTTTATAGGTGTGTATATAGGTCAGAGTTACCAACCCCACTTTCTTGGGAAGGAGGCTGCTGTAAACAGTTTGTTCCTGGACATTCCTGGTCCACGTCCTAGCTGTGTCCCAAGGGCAGTCACGTTAAGTGGCTTGTCTTGACTTCTAGTCCCTTATTGGTGAAATGGGGATAATAGCCCCTCCTCAGGATTCTTGTGAGGATTAAATATTCAAATTCCCAAAAAGCATTCAGGACAGGGTCAGGCACAAAGAGCTCCATACAAGCCAGCTATTATTACAATGATGAGAGAATGGATTATGTCCTTCCTACTTTGTTTTATTAGCTCCTGTAGCTGGCAATGCTGTTCTAACCTCCAATTTTTTGTACTGACATTTTATTGGTTTGTGAAGTCCCAAAGCCTGGATATTATGACCTATGATTTGATAGTAAACTATAACCAGAACTCAAACCTGTGCTGGGGGAGCAGACCCAATAGATGGCCCTAGAATGTACTTTCCTGTCCTGTCTGGGTGGGGGTCCGCCAGGGAGGATATTTAAACATGGTCTGGGGCCAATTTTGAAGGGTCATGAAACCAGTTTAGAAAGTTGTGACCAGCATTTTAAAAAAATATAAAACAATGCATTGCACTTAAAATGAATGTTGTTTAGTGAAACTTTTATTTTCGTTATTAATATATGGTGTGTGTATATATATATGTAAAAAAAAAAAAATCACTACCAGTAAGTGGTCTCTAATCGACTCTTCCCACGGTTCCATCAGAAGAGGAGCCGGGCAGCCCAGCAACACTGGGAATAGCACGCAGCCGGCAGAAAAGAGAAATGCTGAGGAGCAGAATTATGGTGCCTTTTTTTTTTAATCACAGAGTATCAACTTCACATAGTGTCAGAAATATTTATTAAAAAAATTATTTTTAAGGAAAAGTGCTCATTTAGCCTTCTAAATGATTGCCAGTAAAAGTTAGCTTTCTTAACTGCCACTGGTAAACTTCCATGGTCATATTTCCTATTTGAGTGCTGAAGAAATTAATCTACTTACTGTGAAAAAGAGATTTCTGATAAGTTTCAAAAAAAAAAAAAGAAAAAAAAAAAGAAAAAGGCAAAGCAGGCCAGCCTGGTGGCTCACACCTACAATCCTAGCACTTTGGGAGGCCAGGATTTTGAGACCACCCTGAGCAAGAGCAAGATCCTGTTAAAAAAAAAAAAAAAAAAAAGAAGAAGGCAAAGCCATGGGAAAATATTTGCTGGAACTAAAATCTGACTCTGACTCCTACTCTTGGTTTAACTTGGGTGGGTTAAAGGTGCAGACCAGTGCATCATGGCACGATCTGAACAAATGGGGCTCTCACACTACTCAGTTTACCAACCCCAAGAATTTTCATCTCCAAATGGTTTTCTAAATTATCTAATTTGGTTTTACAAAATAATATGTTTCCTCTTTTTTCAACTCTTAGTAGAAAACACTTAAACACAGTAAATGCAAGCAATTCATGGAGAATGGTCTACTTATCACAAATTTTACACATCTTATACTGAAAGGCTCTTAAGGGAAAAGTAACATTAAACAGGAATCTGTGTGCCTATGAAGCTGTTGTTACAGGAACCAAAAAAGTATCTTAATTTTTGTGTCAGGCGAAAACCAAATATATTCCACTGGGGAAGTGTTACTAATGATAGATAACCCAGTTGAGTGCTCAACCAATGGGAAAAAGAAGGTTCTTACAGCTTTCAAAGTGACTGATCTGATTTTCAGAACTAGTCAGAATTACTAAACAGGGAATACTTGGGATTTTTTTTTTTTTAATTCTAGCTATAAAAAGTACTTTTTGTATCTCAGTACCAGGCAGAAGCTAAGAATCCTACTTTGCTCTATTTATGTACTTTGACTATTCTGTGTCCTTAGGTAAAAAAAATAGCATAAACTCTTTAACTAAGTAGCATGCTGCAGGGCTTAGCAGCCTTCCAGTATCAATATACTCCCCAGAACAACTAAAAAACACACACTTTCTCAAGAAATTTATACACAATTAATGACCATAGCTCACCTGAAATTTGGCCTATGTTTTAAAATTTAAGGGATTCTTGAAGCCCACTGAAATATGATGGTTTTTAATATACTCATGTAAACCACAGGAATATGACTCACTAAAGTAAGAAAATATTAATATCTGTGAGTTAAAATATTTTGGCCCAATTTTTAAAAAATTTATTTCCAGGATTTTTTTTTTGTTAAAATTATGGGAAAAGGTGCTGTAGATGAACATGTCTTATCGCTATGTTGTAGCAACACACTTGTATTTTATCCAATGCCATACAGTTTCTATTCCTTATAGGAGAAACTTTTCATCCTCAATACTGTATTTCCTTAAGTAACTCCCCAGGCAATTTTCATTTTTATCTGTTTAAAAAACCAAAAATTCAACATATGAAATTTTTTGGGGAAAAAAAGACGGTAAAGAAATAGCCAATTGGTGCATGCCTATAGTCCCAGCTACTTGGGAGGAGGCTGAGGCAGGAGGAGCGCTTGAGCCCAGGAGTTTGAGGCTGCAGTGAGCTATGATAGCACTACTGCACCCCAGCCTGGGCAAAGAGCAAGACCCTGTCTCAAAAAAAAAAAAAAAAAAAGAAATGGAATAGCAGCCAATGAACAGGCTACAGTGTATTTTGTTAAACTCATTCTTTAACAGCTATAGGCTGGCATTATGGTGGTGTTTCCTTTTTGTCTTTTCCTATTTATACATATATACATATACTTATATAATACACACACATACACAATTTTGTAACCTCCATTTAAAAAAATTAACATTCATTTTTCTCATTTGATACATGGTAATAAATATGCACTCACCATTTACTGAATATCTTCCAAGTGTCCAATGGTTTATACGTATCATTTTTTTATTCTTACAATTCTGTGATTTAGGTATTAAAGATTAAATAATTTGCATAGGGCTAGTAAGTCAAAGAATGAAGAGTTACGACTCAAATTTTCTATTTAAAAAATCATTAATGAAATACATAATGTCCCTCGGCCGAGCTGCTAATAAAGATGCAGCGAGGGAAAGCACAGCGGAGGGTGCTGGGAGAGCGCATCCAGGCAGCAGACTTGAGCCAATGAAAGAAGCACATGGCAGTTATGAAGATAAATGTCACTCCTCCTCCCTTTTTAATTGGAACTTCTGCTTAGAACCTGTATATGACTTTTCACCTGTGATCTGTTCTTTCAGTAGCCATTGACTTTGAGCTACAGGAAGGTCTCTGAAGATTCAGAGAAATGACGTCAATGGCTTGTTTACTTTTACTAGTCCAGCAGGAAAGTGATTGTTGGGCTGGAAACAAGGTGATGAGGAGGAGAAATGGGCAGAAAAGGCAGTTGCTGCTTTGGTGAAAAAGCTAAAAAAGAAAAAGGGTGCCAAAGAGGAACTGGAGAAAGCCTTGAGCAGTCCAGCACAGCCAAGCAAATGTGTCACTATTCCCAGATCTTTAGATGGACGCCTGCAGGTTTCTCACAGGAAAGGCTTATCCCATGTTATATATTGTCATGTTTGGTGCTGGCCTGATTTGCAGAGTCATCATGAGCTAAAGCCATTGGATATTTGTGAATTTCCTTTTGGATCTAAGCAAAAAGAAGTTTGTATAAACCCATACCACTATAAGACAGTGGAGAGTCCAGTCTTACCTCCAGTATTAGTGCCTCGTCATAATGAATTCAATCCACAACACAGCCTTCTGGTTGTTTAGGAACCTGAGCCACAATGAACTGTACATACCACAAAATGCCACATTTCCAGATTCTTTCCACCAGCCCAAAAACACTCCTTTTCCCTTGTCTCCAAAAAGCTCCTATCCCCTTTCCTCTGCCAGAAACACATATCCCAACTCCCCAGCAAGTTCTGAACCAGGAAGTCCATTTCAGCGCCCAGCTAATGATACACCCCCTCCTGCCTATATGCCTCCCGATGATCAAATGGGTCAAGATAATTCCCAGCCTATGGATACAAGGAATAATATGATTCCTCAGATCATGCCCAATATATCCAGCAGAGATGTTCAGCCTGTTGCCTATGAAGAGCCCAAACACTGATGTTCAATTGTCTGCTAAGAATTAAACAATCGTGTTGGGGAAGCTTCTCATCCATCTTCTACTAGTGTTTTAGTAGATGGATTCACAGATCCTTCAAATAACAAAAGTAGATTCTGCTTAGGGTTGTTGTCAAATGTTAATCGTAATTTGACAATTGAAAACACTAGGTGACATATTGGAAAAGGTAATCTTGTTATTTCCCTATATTTAACTGAATTCAGTCATTTATTGTACTTGCTGTGTACCATGCATTGTGCAAGGTAGCTAGAAGCATACAAAGAAGCTTAAGGTATGGCCTCTGCCTTATGTTGCAGATATTGAAGAATGTATTAATCAAATAAAGACATAATTTAAAAAAAAAAACTAATCTTCACCAGTAAATATCTACTCTAATGTACTTAACCATTCTCTCCTTGTTAGACAGGCTACTTCCATTGCTTCCTGTGTAATATTATGTTTCCTAAATTGCTTTCACATACAAATCTTAGTGCTTGGTCACTTTTCTAAAGCACTTCTGATCCTACTCCAATGAATTAACACACAGCTCCTTAATTGAGCATTAAGTGTTACCCAGCCCTTCTCACCCAGGTTCCACCAGCAAATTAAGCCAGCCGGGCGAGTGGCAAGCCTGTAATCCTAGCACTTTGGGAGGCTGCGGCAGGAGGGTTGCTTGAGGCCAGGAGTTTGAGACCAGCCTGAGCAAGAGTGAGACCTACATAAAATAGGTAAATCAGCTAGGTGTAGTGGTGTGTGCCTGTAGTTCCAGCTACTTGGGAGGCTGATGCAGGATTGCTCAAGCCCAGGAGTTTAAGCTTGCAATGAGCTATGATGACACTGCTGCACTCTAGTCTGGGAGACAAAGACCCTGTCTCAAAAAAAAAAAAAAAAGCTAAGCCAAGGCATCCTCGGTACACAATGAATTCAAGAATGATAGTGTTTGTGAACCATAATTACAGAATGATGGTTGAGCTTTATGCACAGCTGTGGGCCATCCCTAACCCTAAATTAGGGTTGCACTAATCCTGACTTGTACAATAATGGAAATAAACATTTCTGCCAGGAGGGTAGTGTTTACTCTACAGGCTTTAAAATCATATCTTACTCTTGCTCCCATAAATTCAATTCCATTTGTCAATTCCTGGATATGTAAGGAAATTGGGGGTGGGGGCAGGCAGGCATCCTTGGATGTTCTCTGTAGGTGTCCAAGGACACTCACATTGATGTGGGGGTTGGAGCCTTAAAGCCAGCGGTCCCCAACCTTTTTGGCACCAGGGACCATTTTCATGGAAGACAATTTTTCCAGGGACGGACAGGGGATGGGGGCAGAGGTCAGGTGGTGATGCAGCCTGGTTCCTAACAGGCCCTTCTCTCCAGCAAATCACCAATCCTCTCCAGGAATAACATCAGTTAATGCAGATAATTTGCTGCTGACAACACGGAATCATGTTTTCATGTCATCTATTACTTTTCCTAGCTCTTGCCAATCTCTGGTAGACTCTACAGGTACAGCACTTTTCAAACGTTGCAACATGTCTTATCCCTGATGTCAAAATTTATATATCCAAGTAACATTTATCTCTTCTTGTTTTACTGTATTATCTTTACTTTTGTTTGCCCTTATCTGTCTCCACCCATTAGGTCTTTGATCACCTTACTGTTTTTGCGCTTGACGGTACATGTCGAGGTGAAACTAAGCACAAACAGCAATGTATTCATGCCACAGTATCTTGAGACTAGGGTACAAATGCTAGGACTAAAATGACTGCAAGCCCACTAACACAGGCTGTGATGGAAAGCAGCACTGATGTGTTTTTTTCTCTGGTACCAGCTTCTAAGAAAGATCACAGGGAATGGAGCTTCTAAAGTCAGCCATAACATTAAGTAGGATGAGTTCAGACAATAGACTCCCAAAAGTTACTCAGAACAGTTGAGTCAGGCAACACTGAGCCCTGTGAACGGCCAATTGCTGTAACAGGAAGGGAAGGAGAAGGGATAAAGTGTGGAAAGAGACCAAGCCTGAGGCTTGGACTGCATCTCTGTCCCTGGAGGGTGGGAACTGTATAACTCATTTCTTGTCCCAAAACACAGTAAGCCTTGATAAACGTCTGCTGAATGAGTGGGAATGAAGAGGAAGGGGATGACTCAGAAATTCTGAAGGAACAGGTAACAAGCCAAAGGGTGATGGAGAAAGAAAAGATAGAAAATGGTGCCTGCGCCTTCTGACTTTTTCTGGATCTACCATTACCAGTGGAAAAATTCTTTTGAATTCTGAATAATATTCACTGTGATTGAAAGGAGACACAATGTATGAATTGTGCCCTCTAATTCTTAGGATCTTGGATAATTCTACAATCCACGATGTATCTTCCAGACATGAAAATGGGCTTACAAGTACAGAAAAAGTAATATAGTAACGGTATATAATCAGCATGCTAGTACTGATTAGTACAATATATAATCAGGATAATCTCAAGGGCCTAAATCACTGATCTATTATAAAAATAAATTCTCCCACCTAACCATGACTTCCTTCTATTTTGCTACAACTAATTTCTGGCAATAGGCCCTAATGGCATTAGATGGAATAGAACCCATGAATCAATTTAAATCATTTTTTCCCAGTCTCTAGGTGAATGCGCGCACAAAGGCTTCTCCTTACCTAAGAGGAGGGTGTACGTGACAAGAATGTTGAACTGATCATAAGCTTTCCTATTGAGGTGAAAGTCTTTTGGAACTAGATGGAGGTGATGGTTGCACAACATTGTAAAAGTACTCTTTGAGACAGCCAATTTTATATTATGTAGATGTTCCCTTAAATAAAAAAACTGCACAGTACTGGATACGGTAAGCACGGTGAATTCAAGCATCTGTGGTTTGTATTGTAGAGCCCTTCCAGTGCGTTTGATCTTTCACCCAGAAAACACTGTAAACTCACTCAGGGTGGAAATCTTCATCTTTTGTCCTCTGTAAGACCCTAGGATTGCTGGAGGCACAAAGGGCGCTTCAAAAGCCTCTGCCACCCAGGACACAAGGAAGTAACCCTTTGTGCGCCGCAGCCTGGACCTCGGCAAGGGCCAGGGTGCTTTGTTATGGCTGTGCTCCCTTTCCGCTGACGCTCACCGCGCTGACACTGCTGTCCTTCGGGGAGCTTCGCCCCTCCCCACGCACCTCCATGGTAGGACTCCTGGGTCATCATCAAGATATTCCGGGCCCTGAGCAAGCTCAACCCCTAAGCAAGGGGGAGACGTCCCACAGCTCCGTGTTGCCTGGCTCAACTGTTCGGCAGGAGGCTAGAGGCGCACGGCCCCGGGGTGGCTGCCGGTCTGACACCCACCCGCCGGGCCTCCCCGGCCCTCCCTTCCCCCGCACGCGGTCGCCGCACGGCCCGTCGGGAAACGTAGTTCCGGGGCGCCGGGGTCCCCACCGCAGCCCCGCCCGGGGCTTATTTATCACTCCAGCGGGGTGCCGGAAAGGAAAGAGGCGGCGCGGCGGCGGCGGAGCGACCCCCGCGCTCGGACGTGCTCGGCCCTTGCGGCCCCGCTCCCGGTCGCCGTGACCTCCCATCACCGGGGGCGAACATGGGCCAATGTCACGGGCCTGGCCGCGCGCCGCAGGCACTTACAAGGGTGAGGGCGGCCCGGGTGGGCTGCAGCTTCCTCTTGCTCACAGCCCGGACTGTGGCCCGGACTAAGGAAGCCGACATCTTCGCCACCCCGGCGCCCCGGTGCCTCGGGCCGGAGCTCAGCAGCCTCAGCCTCTCTCCATGGACACGGCGGGCGCATTGACGCCACAAGCTCCGGCGCACGGCGCACGGCTCCCCCGGCCCCGCCCCGCGCCGACCCGCCTCGCCGCCACCATTGGGCGGGCCGCGTGAGTGACGGGCTGGGGGCGGTGCGGGGCGGGGTTTCGCCGCTCGGCGCCGGCAGGCTGCCCGCCGGCCTGCGTGCTATCGCGGGCCGGGGCTTGGGACGCCGTGGAGCGCAGGAGCTGGGGAGGAATGTCGTCACCGCTGAGGACGGAGTCGGCGCGTCGTAGGTTAGCGGGGCTGGCGGACCAGCAATGAGCAGCGCCCTCACTGACTCCGGAGGCGCGTCGCTTCACCACCTGCCCCTGGGTGCCACCCACTCTTTTAATGCTGATTGACATGAATACTGTCACAGGCTGCTGCGGCTTAAGAACGCAGAAGTCAGGCTAGCACGGGGAGCTTATGTTCTCGAAGGCAGAATGGTTACGATGCCCAGACATCTACACCCATTTTCATTCTTTTTTGGTCCGGCTGGGCAGTTCTTACGAGCATAGGATTACCACCGAGTTGTATAATAAATCCCCACTCCCCGCCGCCCTCCACATTGCTGGGGATGCTGAAGGGTGGTGAGTAATGCAATTTTCGTTCTGGTGCTGAATTTGGAACCCAATCCTACTCTATGACTGGGCAGCACGGTGAACAGTCACATTTATGGCGAGTACCAGTTAATAAACTTGACTGAACACCTGTTGTCAGACCATGTACTGCCCACTCAAGGGGCTTAATTCTGCTTTTGATCCAGCAATATTCCTGAGCACCAGGCACTGTACCCAGGCATATATAGGAAGCCAGGTAAAGAGGGGCCAGGGAAGAAGGAGAGATCCTGGTAGGACAGAAGTGCAGCAGGGTTAGCAGATAAAAAAAGAACATCAAGACAGGTGGCATTTCTCACCAAGTGCTAGAGAAGGGAAAAAGGCAGGAGGGATTCTGTGGAGCAGTGCTGGGGCGGATAGATTATTTTGCAGTGTTTTGATGTGGAAAAAACTAATCAGTGAGGCTTTGTTTTGAGCCCAGTTTATCTCTGATCCCTAGAGCCTACAGGGTCCGAAAGGATTGTTCAAAATTACATCAAGTAGTTCTGTCTTCCTGCAACAAAAATTTAATTGCGAGGATGTTTTTTTCCTAAGCCTCAGCTGCATACAAAAGACTATGGGTGCTGGGTGCAGGGGGCAAAGTGGCTCAGGCCTGTAATCCTAGCACCTTGGGAGGCCAAGGCAGGAGGATTGCTTGAGGACAGGAGTTCAAAACCAGGCTGAGCAAGAGCAAGATTCATCTCTACAAAAAAAAAAAAAAAAGAAAAGAAAAGAAAAGAAAAAGAAACAAAAATTAGCCGGGCGTGGTGGTGCATAAGTCCCAGCTACTCCAGAGGCTGAGGCAGGAACATTGCTTCAGCCCAGGAGTATGAGGTTGCAGTGAGCCATGATGATGCCACCACACTCTAGCCAGGGCAACAGGGTGAGATGCTGTCTCAAAAAAAAAAAAAAAAAAAAAAGACTATGGGATACAGAAGCAGTAGTGTGATGGGTTTGTTCCTTGGCTACATCTTTGACTAGCTGGGTAGTTTGGGATAAGGCATTTCACTTCTCATGTCCTTCTTGCTACAGATATTGTGAAGATTAAGTGAGTTAATATTGGAAAAGCCCTTAGAAGAATGCATGGCACATAGCAGCACACAAACATTGTTAATTGTTAATGGATGTTTAAAGATGCCATGTACTCTGAAACTACTTCTGTATGATACTATAATGGTGGATACATGTCATTATGCATTTGTCAAAACCCGTACAATGTACAACACCGAGAGTAAACCCTAACGTAAACTACGGGATTGTGTGATAATGATGTCTATTACGGTGAGGAATGATAGTGGGGGAGGTGGGCCTGTGTGGGGGTGGGGATATATGGAGCTCTCCAGGCTTGTGCTCAATTTTGCTGTGAACCTAAAACTGCTCTAAAAATAATTAGAAATAAAAAATGCCATGAATCTTTTTTTTGCAGTTATTGAAATGTTACACAGTTGTGTAGCATTTTACAGGTTTCAAAGGAAGCCTGTGGACATTATTTCATACTGGTCTCACAACTTTGAACTGAGTAGGGCGAAAGCACTGGTGTGGCTATTTTACATTTGATGCTTAAATTCAAGTCTTTTAGTAGAGTGCATTAGACATCATTTAAAAAATCTAGTTCTAAATTTTTTGATTCTAGATCTTGTGTATATTTAACAGCCTTTTTCCGCCTGTTTAATACCCACTATTCAGTTTTTAATTTGGTTAGCTGTTTTGCACGTAAGCATTATGTCACATAATCTACTTGTCAATGGATCAGGCATACCTAATGTCATTTGAAACTGGCCAGGCCCCTGAAGTAAATTGGTACACTGAAAGAAAGAGTCTTCATGATTATATAAGATGTGCGGGTCGGGCGAGGTGGCTCACGCCTGTAATCCTAGCCTCTCTGGGAGGCCGAGGCGGGTGGATTGCTTGAGCTCAGGGGTTCGAGACCAGCCTGAGCAAGAGCGAGACCTCATCTTTAAAAAAAGAAAACAAGAATAAAAAAAAAAAAGTGTGTGAGCTCCTTTATCTCAGAGCAACAGCTGTCCTGTGGTGTCAAAATGAGGCAGGTGTGGGAAGCCTCGAAGGAGTTATAAGCTGTAAGCACTTTACATATTTCCACTAATATGTGATAGAATTTACAATAAGGAAGTGTTTAACACTGTACTTCAGGGATTAGTTTCACAGTTCCAGACATTTAAAAAAGTGTTTTCCAAGTAAGACCTCACTTGACTCTCACAACTCTGTGGAGGTGCAGGAATGATTTCCATTTATCGGAATGGTAACCAAACAAACTGCCGGAGGTTAAGCTGGAAAACCAGCCAGGCCAGACCTTGCCCAAGTCTAGAGTTCCACTCAGTGAAAAGTGTGTGAAGTTCTTGACAGCTGCTGTCCCAACACACCTGCTTCCAAAGAAAAAAGTACTGAGCACATCTTTACAGTTTGATGGGGGTTTGCTAAATTCTGTGTTTTCAGCACACTTTATTTTGGATCTGTAACACTGTGAACCCTACTGACCTATCTATCCAGGATCTTTTCCACTCAGGAAAGATTTTTTTTTTCAAAATAGAAGCCATTTGTGAAACACATGTCAAGATGAAAAATAAATTGAAGTTATCTAAGAATATTTTTTAAAACCTGCATGCTGATACTGTACACATTGAGCAAGAGTTTTGAGAATCGTAGGTTGGGGCCACTGCACCACTGCTATAAAAACATGGATTTCATATATTTGTTTGTTCCTGAGAGAAGATGACAAGGAGAACCTTGGTAGTGGGGCACTTGTGGAGCCTGTGAAAACAGATAGGCCAGCTGCACTCGAAAGATAGCTAGGGAGGAATCCCCATTTTCTGGGGGTTCCCATATATACACATTAAATAAATTTGATAATTTTCTCTTACTAAAAAAAAAAGATAGCTAGGAAAATGGACTAGGCACGGAGCAGATGCACCAGGCCCCTAGCTGAGGCACCAAGACGGGGAGCAACATCTAAGTAAAATCAAGGGTGGCCAACCACGGTGGCTCATGCCTGTAATACCAGCACTTTGGGAGGCTGAGGTGGGAAGATTGCTTGAGGCCAGCAGTTCGGGACCAGCTTGGGTAACTTAGTGAGACTTTGTCTCTACAAAAAATAAATAAATTAGTTGGGCGTGGTGGTGCATGCCTGTAGTCTCAGCTACTCAGGAGGCTGAGGCAGGAGGATCCCTTGAGCCCAGGAGTTCCAGGTTGCAGTGAGCTACGATGGCGCCACTGCACTCTAGCCCCAGTGACAGAGCGAGACCCTGTCTCAAAGAAAGAAAGAAAGAAACAAACAAACAAAAAAACAAGGACAATTCATTCTCCAAACACTACTCCCTGTTCCACAGATCCTGTGTGAGGAATTGAACACTAAACAAAAAAACACCAATACTTCAGACAAAAGCTACTACAGGAATCAGAATAAAATGAAGGCAACTTTTAACATCCTTGAAAGGATATATGAAAACACAGTTTCTATGAAAAGGAAGAAAATATAAGAGTAAACTAAAGGAACGAGAGGAAAAGGAAGGTGGGTGAGGTGAGTTCAAGAAAATGAGAAGTGCGAGGACAAAACTCACGTTAGAAACACAAAGCAGAAAAATGACATAAGAATCCAGCCAGTCATGCGGAGATGAAACTTGAGTTTTCCTAGCATGAAGAAAAGGAGAGATGACAGAGGTAGGAATATTGAGAAAAGACAAAAGTGTTTCTGAGAAAAAAAATTAAGAACATAAGATACCCTCTCAAATTGAAAGAACAAAAGAAAACAAAAAACAGAATAGGGAGATACATTGGATTCACTTTTGTTTCAGACAAAGGTCACTGGAGAGAGAGGTTTCTAGATTGAGGTAACTTAGTTTCTTAATTATAGGGATAAATTAAAAAAAAAAAAAAAGCAACCAGGCAGAAAAACAAAACCTACAAAGGAACAAAAATTAGCCTGGTTAGACTTCTCTTCTGCCAGAAGATGACAGAGCAGCATCAACAGCCTTTTCAAAGGAAGTGTGACAAGAATCGTAGGGCCAGTCGACTTTAATGATATATTCCTCCCCCGCAATCTGTGCCTTTTCTTGTGCATTCCCAGAGCCTGGCACAAAGCAGGTGTCAACAAACACCAATGATCACAAGGGCACAAGTCAAAGGGAACCCTGTGTACACTCTATTAGAGGAGCAGATCTGCACTTTCCTTACTCCTTCATCTATTTTCCTTACGAAATTTAAGACTCTTTCACCAGAAAATAATGTGGATAAGATTACAGGTTGAAATTTTGATTTTATTTCAAAATGATAAATAAACCGAGGCATAGTTCTGACCATGTACTACTTCTGCACGGCTTGTGAAGTTAGAGAAACAGTTCCATGGGGACTCCAGTCAGACCCAGAATGTCACCAACCACACTTGTGACTGGCAGAGAGAGCCTCTTTGATTTTCAGGGATTTTTAAAAGTTCTCCATCCTAATTTCTGAATATCATAAAAAGTAAAAAGCACTTTCATTGTCATTTTTTCTTTGAAAAGGTTTTTAGTGGCAAACAGGACTACTTCATTTTTATGAGCATAGTAGTTATATGTCAACTTACTTAAAATTAGAGAGGGAAAAACCCAGAGACCTCTGAGTGGCACTGCTCACCCACTGAAGGCCCACATAAATAGGTACTTATGTTCATGTTATCACTTCTACAAAGAGCAATAATGTTTGTAAATCGGAAGTACAGTAGTAGCAGTTCACACATATTTGATATGCTTTCACACAAGGATTCAGTAAACAACAATAAATATAATTTCCCCTCTTCAAAACAAAAAAGGGATTTATAGGGAGAAAAGGGTTAATTTACTTGGGTTTATCAGCACACCATTTTTCAATGTGCTCTGAAAGAATTAAAAACCATGAAGCTGTATTCATTGAATACTGGTCCATAGTTACATTTTTTCTTTTAACCTGGCTTAAATACATACATCATGGCTTTCTATTAAAATCCTTAAGTCTATCGGAATTTGTGGTGGATAAGACTGTATTAAAATTTTTTTCCTCATTAACAATTTCATTAAATTAAAAAAAATCTGACATTTCCCTTAAATGTTAAGTTGAAGCCTGATCTATGCTGCTGTGTCCTGTGAAATGAACCTAATTTTCCAAGTCAATAGGAACGCCTGAGTGGCCGTTTAGAGTGCTGCATTTTCCTTCCCTCATGATTCCTGCTGGGTCCTCTTCGCTGAGGCTTTTCCCTGAGTCATATATTTACTGGAAAGGCTACCTAGAGGGGAAGAAACAAAACCCAACATAAATGAAACAAGCCTCACTTTATCACAAAAACCATAAAATTACTTCTTACTGTTACGTCACAGAAAGTTTTCACACTGGAATTGGTCATTTGTTTTGAATCAAGTAATTAGACTAGATATAAAAAAGTATATATGAACATGATCTATTAAACATAAGCTTAGTCGAAATCTTTCTAAATGCAGACAAGTTTCTAGATCGATATCACTTTAATACATCTGCATGTTCACTATTTCCATATTGGTGCAGAGGGGCAGAAGAACCAAACTTTTCAAAAGTTCTTGTTGGCATAGATCAGTATCTTTATTTGCAACCAAAGAGACTAGATTGCAAAGGAGTCTCTGGCCAGAGATAAATATCTTGCATCATTGCTTTGCATATATGAAGCTGTACATGGTGACATTGTATTAATAACTTATTGATATTAAAGGAAAAAAATGGAAATTTATTATATTTACAGGTGAAGGACAGGAATGAGTATTACTAATTAAAACCATACCATAGAACAGTTACTGAATTTTGTTCTGGAGTCTGAACAAATACATCAACAAAACAGAAGAGAGTTGAGAAATTCTTAAGTGATTATGTATAATAAAGTAGTATATAATGAAGGGTGCATTTCAACCCAATAGGGGGAAGTATGGATTATTCAATAACTGGTATTATGTCAAATAAGTAATTTTGGGGGGAGAGAAGGGAGTTGGTTTCCCTCCTCACACCACAACCTTCTTCTTGAGCCATTCCAAGTGAATTACAGAATTAACGTCGGTATAAGAAAGTCAGGCTGGGTGCGGTGGCTCACGCTTATAATCCTAGAACTTTAGGGGTTATAAGCGGGAGGATCCCTTGAGGCCAGGAGTTTGAGACCAGCCTGACCAACATAACAAGTTGACCTAGTCTATACAAAAACAAACAAACAAACAAACCAGCCAGGTATGGTGTTTGATGCCTGTAGTCCAAGCTACTTTGAAGGCTGAGGCAGGAGGGTCCCTTGAACCCAGGAATTTGAGGTTGCAGTGAGCTATGATGGTGCCACTGCACTCTAGCCTGGGCAACAGGGTAAAACCCTGTCTCCACACACACACACACACACACAAAGAGTACAAGAAGCAGTGAGTATTTATATAATTATGGGGTGGGGAATAGTTTTCTAAGCACACCACCAACCACCATCAACCACCACAGCTAGTGGACTTACAAGTCAATAGACAAAAGATGAACAACAATAGATAACTGGGTAGCGAAAAGGCGATATATGAAAAAGAAAAAAAATGGCATGAGTATATGAAAAAATACTCAATATCAATGGGTAATCAAAGAAATGTGAATTAAAACAAGATATCAATTTTTGATTATGAAATTTGTTAGAGGAAGATGATCAGGAAGACAGGAAGGCAGGTAGAAATTCTGCTAAATATTCATAAAAACCTTTTAATAATTTAAGAATGTAAACAACTTAAATGTCCCAAACTTGTGATATGACTAAGTATATCATGAACTATGCACATAATAGAATACTAGGTATATATGGAAGGATAATTAATATAAAAAAATGCAGTCACAAAACTCCATAAATACATTTTCATAAAAACCAAAAATTGAAAACAAACCCCCCCCAATCATACATTGCTGCCTCATTTATCTTATCTGTAAAATGTGGACAAGAACACCTACTCCCCTTGGAGTTACTGTGAAGATTAAATGAATTCATACACGTGAAGCAAATGGAACAGTACCCGGCATATAGAAAGTCCTCAATAAATGTTAACTGTTATTACATTAATGCAAAAAAGACAGGAAAACTTTACCTCCAAAAAGTAAATAGTAGTTAATGATAGAATGGAGGGAGTATAGATGGTTTTTAATTTCTTCATTTTGCTTAACTATACTTTCTAAATTGTCCAAAGCAAATATATTAAGATAAAAACATCCCACCCAAAAGCACACTTTTGAAGAAAGGCGTCTAGACAATCAACTCACAGTGAAAAATATCAGCCAGGGCATTTAGTAGTATCAGTCAGGAAGAAACAAAGCACTCTATTATTCATAACAGAGTGTCGTGGTCTATAGGTCTATCTTTGATATTCTGAACTATACTAAGTATTGAGATTAGGCTTTTCATTAGAGGGAAAAAAGTTTAGATCACTACCTTATACTTTATACACATATAAACTCCAGATGGATTAAAGGTCTAAGTTGAAAAAACAAAGTTTAAAAACTGTTAGAAGAAAACAGAGATGGATATCTTTGTGACCTCAGGTTAGAAAAGAATTTCTTTTTTTCTTTCAAGATAGGGTCTCTATTGCCTGGGCCAGAGTGCAGTGGCATCATCATAGCTCACTGCAACCTCAAACTTCTGGGCTCAAGCGATTCTCCTATCTCAGCCTCCCAAGTAGCTGGGACTACAGATGCACGCCACCACATCTGGCTAATTTTTTCTATTTTTAGTAGAGACAGGATCTCGCTCTTGCTCAGGCTGGCCTCGAACTCCTGACCTCAAATGATCCTCCCACCTTGGCCTCCCAGAGTGCTAGGATTACTGGCATGAGCCACCCCACTTGACCAGAAGGTTTTCCTAAAGATGACCCTAAATCATGAACCGCATGACCATGAAAACTAATTGTGGAAAACCAATAATTTGATTATTTCAAAATTAAAAACGGAGTGGCAACAGACACAAAAAGTTGAAACACAGATATACTGGAGGAAGATATTTGGAATGTGTATAATAATAAAACAGCAGTATTCAGAATAAATGAAGAACCCTTACAAATTAATAGGGAAATGATAACTGAACAGGAAAATGGGCAAATGATTTGAATAGACAATTCACAGAAGAGGAACTCCAAATGGCCAATAAACATAAAAAAAAGGTCCTTAGCATCACCAGTCAAGAAAATATACATGAGAATACCACCAAAGTACTTTTCATCCATCAGATTTGCAAAAATAAAAATTCTGACAAGAATCAAGTATTTGCAAGGGTATATAGAAATATTAATAACCCACATACTGCTGATGGGAGTTGTAATTGTTTCAACCAGTAAGTGGGTAATTTTGATAGTATCTAACTAAAATGCACATAAGCTATAACCTAACAATTTGACTTGCAGATACACAAACCCTACAGAATCTCTCATACATGCTCAAGAACACTCCCACAAGGATGCTCCCTGTAGTACTGTTTACAATAGTAAAAAATCAGAAACAACCTAAATGCTCATGAACTGGGTAATGGATACATAAAATATTCTCTATTCATACGATGGAAAACTGTAAAGAAAAAAGCTAAACCTATATACAGCAACACATAAAATTTTAAAGATCATTTTGTTATCTAGATATGAAAAAACAGGTTGTAGAACTTTTTTTTTCTATTTTTCTTTCTTTTTACTTTATATTTTATCTTTTTTATCTTTTCACTTTTTTCACCACTATACTAATGAGGACCTTTTTTTTTTTTTTTAAAAGAAAAGATGGGTTCTCACTATATTGCCCAGGCTAGAGTACAGTGATTATTCACAGGCTCAATTATGGTGTACTACAGCATTGAACTCCTTGGCTCAAAGCAATCCTCCTGCCTCAGCATCTCGAGTAGCTGGGACTGCAGGTGTGTACCACCACACCCAGCTTGTAGAACATTCTTATTATATACTATGATATGCCATTTAAATTTAAAAATTTACCAAGGAGATATATGCTAAGGGATAGATATATATTTATCTATCTTAGAGTTTAGGGATTTATCCTAAACTCTATCCTAAACTCCTATAAACTCCTTAGAGTTTATCTTAGGGATAGATATATATTTATCTATCTTAGAGTTTTACTAAGAACTGGAAGGATACCTAAACTCATAACAATGGAGTCTTCTAGGGTTGAGGGGGGATATGACAGAGGAAGTGGGCCTGGGGATAGTAGTCAAGGGTACTTCCATCACCTTAGCGATCGACCTGTGATTTAAAAAAGATTGAAAAACACTGCCAATTTTTTAGAAGATGAGTTATTATACTGTTATTTGTACCTGTTTGTTTTTCCCCAAATGTTAAACACTCTAAGAATATTACTAACAGTTGTACTACTATGTCATTTAAACATGTAATCTACTATATTAAAACAATTTTTTCATTATTCCTGAACATCATATAAAATATGTGCATGTAAAAAACCAAACTACTAGAAATAAAATATGAATAAACTTTTATGTAACGTAGGGAAGAACATAAAATTTATAAAATTTTATAAGCATCAGTTGAAACCACCTCAAAGTTGGCTAGATCAAGATATTAAAACAAACATAAATCTTATGACAAACACATCTAAGTGAGGTTAAAAGAATAATAAACTGGGTTTGGAGGTGTTAACGGATGTTGCAATGTATTTGACAAAGCATGAATCAATTCTTATGTAGAAAGCACTCCTAAAAACAGAGATGAATATTCTAATACAAAAATACAAAGACATAAACATAAAGAAATACAAATGAAAACAGGTAAAAAATGTTAGAGTTCAATGGTAATTGTAGAAATTAAAGCAGACTGACAAAATAAAAAAAGACTATCCTAATGAAGTCAGGGTATGGGAAACAGATTGTCATTGACTCTCTAGGATTGGTAACAATTACAATTTGGCATCACCACCAAAATGTGCATACTTTTTAACCTATCATTCGTATAAGTGGGGACTTATCCTGATGAAATAACTAGGCAAATACTCAAATATTCATTATAGTGTTTTATATAAACAGTGGTCTTCAAACTCGGGTCCATACGTTCCTGAGCCTACTTGACAGGGCATGTAGGCAAGGATAGTTTTAAGAGAGTCAATTTCCAGATCCTCCACTTGTACATGTACTTTCTTAAAACCGATACTTCTGCAAATGCTTCTGCGGTCAAAGCTTTGGGCTGGTTCTCAGGAATCACTCCACTTTTCCTTTCCAACTCCCTGTTAGCAATTATTCTTCTCCTGCTTTACAAAAGAAAATCATCTCCTAACCACCCAAATCTTACTGTGGTGCACTGCCATGAGGTGAAAAAACCTGGGGAGGTGAGGAGGCAAACAAAATGCTGATAGCTATGGTAAACGTGAATGCCTGTAATCCAAATGCAAATTTTTAGCTTTTGTAAAATTACATTGATAGCTGATAATCATTACAAATAATGTTTGATGATACATCACTATGTGATTTTTGGTCACATAATTAAGGAATAATAAATGAGTGGCACTGTTGTAATACATCTTCTGTTCCCAAACTAGTAATAAGGAACACGGTTTCACTCATGTAGTAAGTAATGCTGATCCAAACACATACGAATGGGGAAATCCCATCTCTCTCCTCAAATGAAAATCATTTTAACATAAAAAGTAATTTTAATCAAAATTTATAATATTTGTTTTGATCAATTATATATGCTAATAATTGTGAGAACTCATTGTAGGAGAAATTTTTATACTTTGACATTTAACAAAAAGCTTAAAACTCCAATTTATATAAATATTTTTGTTGCTGATAAGTATGATAAACTTGAAAATAGATATAATAAAAATATATCATTTTATGATAAAAATCTTATAGAAGAAGTACAACAAAGGAATTTGAGGAAAGGGAAATGATGTAAAATTTTTGTCTGTTAAAGAAGAGCTGTAAGTGAATGACAATGGGTATGAAAAAGCAATGACATTTATATTTCATTTAACACATTTAAAGCTGATCTAAAAATTTTATTTTAAAATGCCAGTATTTATAACACTCCCCCCAAAATTACATGCTTGGCAATTATAATGAAAAATTTAGATATCAACTTAAAAAATGTATAAGATGATATATGAGTTTTCAATATTTTGGGAGCGAGTACATAAGCAAAAAAGTTTTGAAGACAATGATATACCAAACATTTGAAAACAGCCAGTCTATTAATAAGGAATGATTAAGTAAATAATGTTATATCTGACAATGAAATCTCCCCATACTGTTTTTAAAAAGTATTTCTATTCCTCTAAATTTATCATAAAGATCACTGGTTTTTAGTTTTTGTCTTTTTATAAATAAGTAGGCTTTAAAATTCTGATCAATTCTGATCAAAGTTATTTAAGTATATATCCTCATGAGGGTGAAAAGATATCCACCAATCTCTACTAGCATTTCCAATTTTTAAGATGTCAAGCCAAGATCAAAATGGAGTAAATGAAAAAACACAGGTAGTTTTGTCCTATAAATTAGAAGAAATAAATTATAGCAAAGTTGGAGACTTTCTGTTCACTACAGTAACCAAGGGAAGTGATAATTTACTGAGTGACGAGATGTGTCTGATGCTGTGTTAAGTGCTTTATCTGTATGAAGCTAACCCTAACAATAATCCTGAGAGGTGTTAGCCCCAATTTACCAATAATTGAGACAGAGAGGCTGGATAACTTCACAGAGGTCACTCAACTAGTTTGGGCTGGATTTCAAACTCAAGTATCTGACTAAAACTCATGGTTTTTTTTTTTTCTTTTTCTTTTTGAGACAGGTGAGACAGGGTCTCGCTCTAGTGCCCAGGCTGGAGTGTAGGGGCATCATCATGGTTCACTGCAGCCTTGAACTCCTGGGCTCAAGCGATCCTCCTGCCTCAACCTCCTAAGTAGCTAGGACTACAGGCATGCACCACTATGCCTGGTTAATTTTTTAAATTTTTTGTAGAGATGGGGTCTTGCTATGTGGCCCAGGCTGGTCTTGAACTCCTGGCCTCAAGTGATCCTCCCACCTCGGCCCCCAAAGTGCTGGGATTACAGGTGTGAGCCACTGTGCCAGCCAAAACTCATGTTCTTGACCATTCTCCCGCTTAGTCTTCTTTATCCCTTCAAAATGCGTTCACATCTAATCAATAAAACTTACTGAATATCTAAGGCACAGTGTTAGCTGTGTGTTTGCGGGGGAGGGAGGTAACAAGGAAGAACAAGGAAATCCATGGATCTACTACTACTGTCTAGTTTGGGAGTTAAGAACTAGAGCAGCCTAATAGAAAAGAATGGAGGGAGGTATCAGGAGAGGAAAGAGAACCGGACTGAGTGCTCACTACGGGTGGGTGCTTTTACCTTCTCTAGCACCCTGTACGGTAGGTGGTGTTATCACCAATTTACTAGAGGAGACAGCTGGTACTCAGAGAAGCTAAACTTCTTGCCAAAGGTCAATACAGTTAAAGTATGAGAGTAAGGGCTGTCCGTACCAGCACGCTCTCTTAGGAAACTACTAGTGGCTTACAGACATACTTAATACTATGGAAAGGAAAGGAAGAGCTTTGGGGAAATCAGTACTACTTAACAGTTGAGACATATTTCATACTTATAACAACATAGGTGATTTGCATACATTTATCAAGGAAAAACTTGACAGTCACAACATCTGTCATGAACTTACTTGAAGAGTTTAATTTATTGGCTAGGATAGATTTTAACCACCTATAAACGTTTTCTTTTTTTCTCATATAAAGTAGCATAATTATTGTAATAAATTTTCTCTGTAGTAAATCTTTTACTCAGAAGATAATTACAGAAATCCTAACTTGTTGTCAGTTGGTAATGCCAAGCATTCATATTTCTCCCACTTTAAAACAAATTATAAAATTATAGTAAAATTCCACTTTCAAATGTGTAAAATCTTCCGCAGGAATAATGCTGGCCCCTGCAGGCTTGACGATACCCTGCAGAGATAATAGCATATCAATGCAATCAACACCACGAGCTCTTCTCTGCTCTCACACATGCAGGTGCTGTTCTAAGCACTTGTACATGAATTTTTCAACATCCCTGCCAGTCAGGTATTATTATTATCCCCTATTTACAGATGGGAAAACTGAGGCATGTGGAGGATAAGGAGGTCTTTCAAATTCACAAAGCTAGAAGCCACACCCATGCAATCTGACTGCAGGAACCCATGTTCTTAAACACTATGATTCCTTATATCCTTAGCAAAATAAACATCTTGACCAAGGAAGGATCAGTATTTTTCCTATGGAAAATGATTTGGAAATATCTGCTGAAGGCTGAAGCTTATAAAAATGACATTCTTTTGGCTTGTCTACACATGGTATCTATGTGAGCCTCAAAATCTCAGGAGCTGTGGGGAAAAAAATCCCACCAACATGGGTTGGAGTGTTTCCCATGTACTTTCATCTCTGGGACTCACTCGCAGAGTCAGCTTGGGTGTGGTCTAGTGCATCAATCTCCAGCTCCCTTTCAGGGCTGCTCTCAGTATCAATCAGCTCACCCCGCAGCAGGCCCCATTCTCATTTCACTTTTATTTGATTTAGAGGTTTTTCCCAATAGAACTATTCTTCTTCTTTATTTTTTGAGACAAGGTCTTGCTCTGTTGCCCAGGCTAGAGTACAGTGGTGTCATCAAAGCTCACCACAACCTCAAACTCCTGGGCTCAAGTGACCCTCCCTCCTCAGCCTCCCGAGTAACTGCCACCATGCGCAGCTAATTTTTCTAATTTTTTAATAGAGACAAGTTCTCGCTATGTTGCTCAGGCTGATCTGGAACTTCTGGCCTCAAGGGATCCTACCACTTCAGCTTCCCAAAGTGCTAGGACTACAGGTGTGAGACACTGCACCCGCCAATCTCTTATTTTTAAGTCCATGCATTCCACTGAAAACAATTACAAACCTTCCCAGGAAACAGGTGCTCTCATGTTTTCTCATAGAGCCTACTTATCTGCCTATTTATCTTTTAAATTTTGATTGTAAAGAGATCCGATGCCATTTCAAATGTTTTCCTCAATCATTTAAAAAACCCCAAAAAACTATAAAATTCAAACATCAAAAAAAAAAATGCCTAATTCTATTTAGATCATTTTTTACTTGAGATAATTTACCTTGCTACTGACAGATACTTAAAGACTTAAATAAGTCAATAATTCCATTAATTTTTCTCCTGTTAACAACATTCAAAGTACAGTTGGATTCCCCTCGGATATGGAGGGTGCCTGCAAGGGACTCGAGCATCCATGGATTTTGGTATCCTCAGAGGATCCTAGAACCCATCTCCAGGGGATATGATGGACTATAAAGACAACTCTCACTGACCACTTTCTCTCGGTCTCCTTTGCTTATTTTCCTGCAGTCTCTAAATTGGCTGCTCGACATCTCTACTCAGGTATCCAAAAGGTATCTTAAACTTACATGTCTAAAATGAACTCTATTTCTGCCCCAAACCTTCTCTTTTCTGAATCTTCCCCAGCACAGTAAATTCAACCTCCATTTTTCCAGTGTTTAGGCCAAAAATTGGAGCATCATCTCTGAATCACTTTTCTCTCATACTTTACCATCTAATCCATCAATAAATCTTCTTGGAGCTATGTTCAAAACATCCATAATGTGACTAGTCATCTTTCTCTTGAACTACTGCGGTGGCCTCCTATTTGTTATTCTAAGTCTCCACTCTTGCCCCTGCACAGCAGCCATAAGTAGTCTTTTAAAACAGAATTCAGGTAATATCACCCTGCAATAGTCTCTCACCTAATCTGGAGAAAAAAACTCCAGTGGCTACTATTGCTGAAGACACTTCACAATTCAGACCCACGTGCTCTCTGACCTTACCTCCTACTGCTCACCCACTGGCCCAGGCCACTCTTGCCACACTGCCTCAGGGATGCCACAGGACAAGAGCTGTTTTCAGCTCTGCATTTAACAGTGCAATGCCAATTTCCCCAACTTGCCCCTTTGTTTCATTTGATTCTTTGCTTAAATGTTTATCAGAAAGGCTGCCTCCCTGTCCAACATTCTCTTTCCCTTTTCCTGCTTTGTATTTCTTCCGAGCATCTGCCACCACGTGAAATACAATTAATATTTACGTGTTTCCTCATTGTCTATGTCTTGTGCCGAGAGTGCAGAGTCCATGAGAGAAGGGCTGTGCTTGTTCACGGAGGTGTCTTTAGTGCTGAGGCCAGCGCCCTGCGCTCAGCAGGAGGTCTCAACCAACATTTGCTGAAGGGAGGATCGAATGGAGGAGCTGAGAGGCAAAGAGCCAAAGAACGCAGTTCAGGCTAACAACCACTTTCTCTCCTTATCTTGGCACACAGCAAATAATCTCCACGAGGAGAAAACACTGCTGGTAAGACGCAGCAATTTCAAAGCAGAAAACGAAAAGCATGGGGGAGGAACAAAGAATTGAAGGCTATGGTTCCTCCTCCGGGGTGTTGTAAGGACCACTGGAGCTTTTACAACATACCCAAGCCCATGCTTAACCACTGAAGAATCAGATACAGGAAACAACGGTGGAGGTCAGGAAACTGTATTTTTAAAAGTTACCCCAAGTGATTCTGATGTCCATCCCCTGTTATAACTACTTATTCAAAGGAAGAGTCTCAAAAGGCATGTGGTAAAGTACACTGTAAATAAAATAACACACATTTGTTTTTTTTTAAACCCACATACCTGACTGGGGACTCAAAAAAACTGTTGTTTTTTGTTTCTTTTTGTCTTCATGTAAAAGCACTGCCTAAAAAATGAAATAGACTGGTTTACAAAATCGAAAGGAATAGCATCTGAAACAGCCTTAAAACCGAAACCATATCCAAGGAGAGCTGAAGTTAGGCATGTGGGTAGCAGAATTTTGCAAGTTAACTGAAAAGCAAGACACATGAGCTGAAGGACTTAAACAAGGCCCTGCCATCCAGTGCCCAGCAAGCCACCGCACGTGAGTGGCACAGAGAAGGAGCACTTAGGGTTAGTCAGGAAGAAGGAGGGCCCCGAACTGCCGGCACCTCGCTGGGGACCTGGCATAGAGCTGCGAGCACTCAGTAAGTGTCTCTTGAACAAAGAGATGACAGAGAGGCTTCCTTCTCAGTTTTGAGCTAGGTTTACCTGAACAAATGTACCAGATGGTCTCAAAGGGCTAGGTGACGAAGGGAATCCAAATACATAATCTGATTTAGTCATACCTAAAAAAGAAATTAGCACTTTTTGTTCCTACTTTAAATTGAAAGCAGTAGCCCTGTTTTCAAACTTTCACAGAAAAATTTTTTGTTGGTATGACAGAAGTGCCACTCAGGATGTTGTGCAGACAAAAAAAATAATATATTTGAAGAAATGAGAGGGAGGAGCATAATTTTTAGACAGGAAGACGCTGATTATGTTCAATTGCTCCCAAAGGAAATTCACCATACTCTATCCCCACCCCTCTCTTCTGATTTCACTTTTATAACATGACAACCACTTACTTCAATGTGCGAATATTGCATTCTGAAGAAACCACATTCCTAGATGTGTGCTTATCCTGAGGCCTGATATACCCCCTGCTCTTTGCTTTGCTGTTGCACCCTCAGACTGCCAGAATCATTGCTCTGTTTGGAGAGCTTCACTAGTAAACAACTTAAAACTTCCTACTAGCTAGAAAAAAGAAATCCATCAAAGCTGGGGCAACTTCATCACTTTGTTGTACCCGAGAGGAACACAATGATAATCTGTTTCCTGCTATTGTAAACACAGACCTTGAGTTCTTATGAAGGGCAGCCTACAAAAATAATTTTGGTAAAACGATTTAAATCTTATGTACATTATCTATACTTTCCTTGTCTGTAAACTGGGGATATTAATACCACCACATTTAACCAAGCTGTTGTCAAAATTAAATGAGATTATCCATGTAAAGTACTTAGAATAGTGCCTGACTCACAGTAGAGGCTCAATGAATGTCAGCAATTGTTATTATCTTAATTTTACTTAAACACTTAAATACTTAAAATTTTCCTCTTATTACCATAAAAGAAAATCATTTTATTCTGGTGTATGTCCCATGTGAGCTAGCCAAAGCTGTTCCGTCCATAAACATTTAAGCCCCATTTTAAAAACAATGGATAAAAATTTAAAAAATGTATTTCTTTTCATATAAAGCTCCTTAAAAAACCAAGAATGGGCCATCTAAAAGTCTTCTGTCTTGAAAAAAAGATAATACACTATTCTGCTGAATATGATAAAATAAAATGGAAGAGAGGTATTGTTGTGCCAAGAACTATAAACACTGGAGTATTTTAAGGAAATTGCAAAGCAGCACCAACTCTTTTTATGCTATCCCCAAACACATACACCCTAAGGGTAGCAACAGGGTTAACTACTTCAATTAAAAAAGAAAAAATTACTTCCCAGGGTTTCTTTTCTATGCTTATCAAATTCTATCCACTTGCAAAAATTTGTTCTGATAAACAAAATGAGAATGTATAAATTGCTTTGTAAATTATAGCTGATAATTTACACACACAAGGTACCCTTACACATAAAAAGGTGCCCACAACAGACACTTCACCCATTTAGTAAAAATGGCCAATTCATACCCAACAACTCAAATGGGCAAGATTTGTGGATGATTTTGAACAACTGATAATATATATTTTTCTCATGAGAATAATCACACTTACTTATAGAAAATGAAAATAAAACCTAAAGAAAAAAATCCTCCTTAATTCCCCTCTGCAGATCTAACCACTGTTAACTGCGCAGCATATTTTCTTCTATTCCCTTTCCCACGCATGTGCCTGTGCGCATATAAATAAAACTACGAGTGGCTCACTGTGAACCTGCAAACACAGTCTAGTATCCTCAGATAACCTAGGCTACTGCCTCCCTCATTGGCTGGGCAGTGATTTGATTTCAAAAGTGCACACACTGAGTAGCAAAGCTCAAGTTGTAGCTCGTTCTCTGGTCACTGAGGCTACATAGTTCAGGTACTGGGGATGACTAGACTCTCATTTCCTTGATAATCTTAGAAAAGCCCACCAAATGACTTTCATAAGACTCTAAATAAAGCCAGGAATAAGTGTTTAAAACGTACAGAGGATCAGAATTAAAGGGGGAGGGGGATTTTACTTTCTTAAACACAAAATCTTTTTTGCGTAAATATATTTGTTGGAGAAATAAATACAAAGAAAATAGTCAAGAATTCTAAAAAGGAGATTTCCCTTGAGATGTTAGTGCAAACATCAAGGTGTGATAGGTGTCCATACCTGGAGAGCCTTTAAACTGTGGGCATTCCTTTTTAATGTGCCCTTCTCTTCCACAAATAAAACAACGTTTTTCTCTTAAGTCTTTGTCATCCTGTCTCTTCCATTTTTCCAGTGGTGGCCTGAGAATCTTCTCCCTCCCCAGGTCGACAGCTGCCCTCACTGGCTTGGCTTTCTGAGGTGTGCACTGCAAGGGCTTATCTTCTTTTGCTGACACCTCCCTTTCTGTATACTTGTTTTGAATTTCTTTGTCCTCTTTGCTTCTTCTTTCTTTGTTCTCAGGGTATCTTTGGTTCAGGGCATCTTCCTGATCTCGCCGTCGCCTCACCCTGTAGAAGATATCATACTAGTAGGAAAAACCTTAATAGAAACTCAACAAAATATTAAGCCAACTCCAGAATTAAAAAAAATAATCAGGAATAAGGTATCAAAGGGAAAAGCAAGAACTTAAACTAAGGTCCATCTTCTCTATTAAGGAGTTACCTCAGGGCTTAAGGGTGTAGTTTTTCATTTGCAAACTCGTTCTAGTACTATAAAACCAATTTTTGCAATTAGTGGGACTCCTTGATTCAATGAAACTCAAATTATCCTTGGAGTGGTTTTTTGAATAGCCTTTCTGGTGCATTAACATTCTTTACTAGGCACTGGAAATCTGAGATGTGAAACCTTAAGTTCACAAAGGAACAATGGTTATAAGGAGATTTATGTTCTTAAATTGTCAATATCATTTCTCCCCTGACCTACGAGATCACTATTTTTGAATAATAGGAAAAAGCACTAAAAAAAGATCTCCTCAAATTTCAGATGGTGACTTGATTTGAACAGCATGTTTTTAAATAAGAATATTATTGCACAGTTAAAAACACCACTATTACCACCCCAAACAACAACGTGTTTCAAGCAAGCAATCAAAAACACACTCCTCTTTCCTCCCCACAAGCGTCACCAGAAGAAAGCACGGGGACCAAACTGAGCAGCTGACCTACAGGTTGTAGCAATTATTAAGGGTTAGGCTGAGTACAAACAAAGGGCCCTACATTCTAGGAAACTGTATAAATCCCAACACGCTACACCTCAGTTATTGTACATTAGAAATGTAATTGAAATCCTAAAAAAACTCATTCGATTGTTCACTAAAAAGATTCTGAACTTCTCACTACTGTAGAAGAAAAGAATTTTAGTTTCCTCTTTTCTTCTTCTGTTGGAAGAGGCTAATTAATGATTAGGGCCATGACCAAAATTAGTAAAAGGTATCAGGCCTGGAAGACTGTCACCTGTACCCGTGAGTCAATCCTAGTCATCTGCACTTAAAGCCATGTTTTAAATCACTTCATTTTCATTAAAACAACAACAACAAAACATTTTTCTGAAAAAGGCTGGATTTCATACAAGCTTATTTTCTGTTACGACAGAACCTCATTTAAAAACTGGAAGAAAATAAAAACGAAACCACCCCCTTTGAACATTTACTTACTTTCTCCTCATAGGACAGTCCTTCATGAAGTGTCCAATTTTCCCACAAATTCGACAACATCTATCATTTGGGGCCAGCTCTCCTTCAGTTAGCACATCTGGATCAAAAAAGTACTCCTAGAGGAACAGAAATATATAAAAGCCTCAACTATTAAATGTGAAATCAAAATACAAAACTAGACATTAAACAGTGATCTTACATATCAATGTTGACATATCATTATTTTCAATAAATATTATTTATACTGCTTAATTCAAAACAAAATCTAAAACCATCAAGGTCTAATTCAGGATAATTGTACCTAAGTCCACTTTTGTCCTGTAGTTCACACAGTTCAACCCTAACCCTAAAGGTTTAAGCACATTTCTAAATAATCACATTGCACCTCCCCTCAAGTCAGCTTCTCCAGCACACGTGAGGAAGTGAGTCCAGGTACAAAGGCTTTGTTTTCTCATAAAATGTAAAGGCTAACACCTAATGAATTGACGAACATGATTTGCATTACACAGATTACATTGAAGAAAAGAAAACAGTTATGTGTTGCTTTGTTTTACTGTGGCTTCTGATAGAAAAATAACAGAAGAAAAGAAAGACAATGGTTTGGCCTCTTTGCAACTAAAATTAAAGTGGGGACCAGCAGCATTGGCATGACTTGGGAGCCTGTGGAAATGCAGATTCTTGGGCCTCACCCCAGACCTGCCAAATCAGAATCTGCTTTTTAACAAAATCACCAGGTGATTTGTTTGAACAAGTTTCAGCAGCACTGTTGCAGAAGATCACAGCAATATCCAGCAAAAACCAGATGTACAGATGTCATCAAACACTGCATGTGCTTATACAGCCATACACATAAGGTTCATTTTATGAGCCTTCATTGGGGGGTGGGAGGGAATGAGTTGTTGGTCAGAGGGAACAAAGTTTCAGATAGGAAGAATAAATTTTGAGGTTTATTAAACAACAGGGCGACTATGGTCAACAATAATGTATTGTGTATTTCAAAATAACTAACAGAGTAAATACAAACGTCAAACCACAAAAAATGGCAAGTAAATGAAGTGATGGGTATGTTAATTAGTTTGATTTAATCATGCTACATTGTATGCATGTATCAAAACACATTGTGCCACATAAATATATAAGATTATGATTTGTCAATTTAAAATAATATTAATTTAAAAGTCTTTGTTAAGGAAGTTAATGCAGAAAAAATAACTTCATTCTTAGCAAAATCATCTAGTCCCTAACCATTTTTTCTCTCACTGAAATACATTTTTAAACATATTTTGGTTTGTTTTCCTTAGAAACCTGAGTATCAGGCTATGTAAGAACAGACAGTTCTCTAGCACAGGTAGCACTGTCATTCTCCTAGTCCCATTAAGAGGATTTATCATTCCCTTGCAAGCAGAATGCAAAATGTAGATTCACATTAGGACAGTGGAGGATGTGCTTAGATATGTACAAACTGGGCTTGGCCAAGGCTGGCATAAAGCTGAATGCTAGTGGAACAGCGGTGCCACCTACAAAGGCTGGCACAGATAATCAGAAATAGAAGGTATCAAAGGGAAAACCAAGAATTTAACAAACTTAAATTCATCTCTATTAAGAAGCTATCTGAGGGCTTAAGGGCGTAGTTTTTCTTTTTTTCATTTTCAAAGTTGCTTTAGTGCTGGTATTCATTCCCTTGGTATGTATTTCCAAAGGAAAAGAAGCAGCAGCAAAATTATTATTTTTCCCAACTTAAGTCTACTTCTCTCTGTTCCCCTGATGAAAAATCTCTACCCAGGGATGTTTAAAAATGGTGGTTAGTGGTGATGGTGGGGGGCTTTTGGAATTATTTTCTATTGTATTAATAATTGTTTATCTTGGCTAGATTCACCAGACTTTCAGAGTATTTATTACTGAAGTACTGTGTACAAATTAGTTGCTTTTAAAATTGTTTTTTTGGCATTTCCAACAGACACTTACCATTTTTGAGGGGTAGTCCTTTGGAAATCCTTTGACAGGAATACCAAATACTCTTCTACCATTGATGAAAGCTTTCATTATGAAATTTGTCACTAAGAAGAAAAGAGTAAGAACTCAATTACATGGATTAAAAGGAAAAGGGACTGCATTACAATTTATAAACAAAGTAACTTACTTTTCCTTGATAATCCAGCTCCAAGATTATGATTCAAATCAAAAGGATCTAGGTAAAGAAAATTAAGGAGAGTAAATAAGATAACAGGAAATGCCACTATTCATCTAATAATTCAGGCCCATAAGACAAGAAAGTATCATCTACTTTATCATTAATAATAGTATTAAATGACTGCCTTTTTAATGAGCTTAAAATCTGTAATAAAGCTAAATAACATAACTTTATTTTTTATTTTGTAAAAAAATTAAAAAAATTTTAGTTTTTAAAATTTTAATATTTAAAATTTTATTTTATTTAATTTTTAGTTTTTTGCCTAAACATAAGGCAAGTTTTTCCACATAAGTGTCCATCAGAAAAGAGGGTGTGGTTTTATATTTAAATCCTTACAAAATCCTGCATATTATGACTGGTTGCCTAATTTTTAATAAGATACTGTTTGTAGAAGACACAATGGCCTGATATTAGGTGACACTAGTTTTGAATGCATATAGAAATCACAAAATTTAAAACACTTTAGCACTGACTGTTCCTGCTAACTAATAATTTTCTTAAGGATCACTTTAGAAAATAATTCATCATGGAGATCATGAAACACTTATAAATAAACTGTACACAGACACACTCACCTGTCCCAATGTCATGCCAATGGCTATTTGGGTCTCAGGATACAATTTCCAGCAAAAGGTTCATACAGACTCTCATATGATCTTAAATGTCTGTATCTCAAATGTCTCAGATAGCTGTATATATGATGTGTTTTGGAATATTATTTTAATATTTTAATGGCTATGAGAAGGTTACCTACTTAGCTTGGCCATGCTTTTTTCTGGTGATTTTTATGTGTGGAAGTGTGGAGGTATTTTTGGTTATTTGCTTGGTATAGTAGAGATGCTACAATATTAACTACTATGTAGTTAAAAACACTACAACTACCACCACTGAAGTTTTTCAATTCTAGAATAGCTGGCTATATAATCAAGAATGAAGTCTCTATAGTTTAGCCGATTACTAATAGTTCAACTGAAAGTAATGTAGAAATAAAAAGCAAAAGCCTTCAAAAATTGAAAACAAATCATTTATAATTGGCAGACCATAAGAACTCATTGTGATAATGAAAAGGAATAAAACAAAGTTCTATGTTTTTGACATATGAGATCCTAAAAAGTTAAAACCATATCTACAACCCATGGTGATGTGAATTTCATTTTATAGATGTTCATAGTATTTTAATATTGCCAACAGGCAGAAGTAATAATGAAAACATAACTTAGAATAACATGTATTATTTAGGTGATATCAGTATATTTTTAAAAAATTTAAAAAACTCATTAAAATCAACGAAATATTTCTTAAGCCATTTCTCAGATCATTTTAAGGCATTTGAACTCCATTTTTTCTTTTTAAAATTAGAATCCCACAAATTGGAAATAAACAATCAACCATAAACATCAATGCCTCCAATGGATCCTTGCATTCAATGGAAAAAGAAAAAGCTTCTCCATGGTTGAAATAAATGTCAAAGTTTATATACAATTACTTACAGGTAAACTCCTTCATCAATAGTAAATAAAGATCATGAAAATTCACTCAGTGGCACATCTTCAAACCCTTTAATAGGAAGGTTTTAAAAGTTCCATTGTCTTGAAGATATCTTATCTCTATTGCTACCTTATTCTTCAGCATGTGCCCAATAATAGTAAAAGATTTGTCATGGTGAAAGGACAACAGACATTTAAAAATAAATCTTTAGGCTGGAAACAGACAAGTTGGTCTGGTGTGAACAATATGGGAATGGTGCACTGCATATCTAGAGCAGCAGCTCCTAGCTGCCCTGGAAAACCTCTGTAAAAATGAAGAACAATGCCCTCATAGTTCAGTCTCTACACTCTATCAACTGTAAGTTTAATTCTATTTGTACCTTCAATAACAATGTATTTTGAGGTCCACTGTTTCTTAAAAGTTGTAAGCAGACTTTTTCTCCTGATGCTAATAACATGTTCTTTAAAATCAAATTCCTCTGTGTAGAAACGAAGAAGGCCCAGCCACAGCTGCCCAACAGATTCTGTATTTTTTCCATATTCTGGCCAATAGGTAGGCTAGAAACAGAAGGGAACAAGGGATATCACATTCTATAATAAAGTGTTAATGTCAATATTCATTTGTATCTTAGGGAGTAAATTTGGATTTATTTCTAATTAACTAGTTTAAATAGATAAAAATATAATTATATAACCATCCTTTCATATTTAAAAATATCATTTACATGAGTTTATTAATCTCAACTGTATGACTTGGAGATAGGGAGAGCTCAGAGTTTTTAGTGTTAAACCTCAGAATATGCTAGTGGGAGAATTCCGAAATAAATTTTAAGAGCTGTGGTGCTGCCTAGGTTATTAGGTCTCTGTAACTCAAAGTCTTTCCCACAAAGCAAATATTCATTTACTTGGAATAAAGTTATTTAACCATTTGGAATTACTAGGTATTAAAGAAATATTGGATATAGTACCTAGAAACTCACCTGGCTTATTAGTTTCACTTCAAAGAAAACATCTGTAAATGCTAGTTTTTTACTATTGTAATATAAATAAGTACAACAAACAATAAAAAAATTTGTTGAAAATCTACCCTACAGCATAGTAGAGCTAATTTTTAGTCAAGGATGTAGGAAAATCTTTACTCTTAAAATACGTACCAGTTCATCTATTTGATCAAAAAAATAAATATTCCAGCCATCAACAAATATTTCAGGTTTCTTTTCACCTTTGTATATCTGAAATTAATTTTTAAACTATTAGTATGGATTACAAACTTAATGCATTGATACAAAAACTTCTAGAAAATAGTTAAAAATTTAACTACAGAACCACAGAATTTTAGAGAAAGAGAGGGCTCAGAGATCACCCAGTTTTACAGATAAGAATTACAACATTATTTACTAATACCTCTTGAAGGACAGGAATGACGGGTGGATTCCTCTGCTGGAGAAAGTATAGCACCATAAGAGTGTATGCATATGATGATAAGCTGCCTCTAGATGCATCACCGATATCACACATCTAGAGGGAAGGAAAACAAAGAACAGAGAAAAGATCACCAGTGTTTATTGCTAAGTTTGCAGCCATTTTATTACTATAAAAGTAAGAGGTGTTTATTTTGGGGACTAATATAAAAAATCACATTTTCGATGGCTAAAGTATGCCAACAAAACCAACCCAAACTAATCCAATCCAACAAAGCAGTGGACAATTAGCCATAAGCAAGATCATATCATAGTGTAAAATTTAAGATAAAAAAATTTTAGCTTGCTCCATACATCTTCCCAAATAGTTACAGGAAGCACGTGACATGGCTATGATTCATTAAAAAGTACAGATTTCATGTTTTCAACGAGGTGTGAAGACGCAGTGAAACTTCATAATAAATCACAACAGGAAGTGTACTCACCTTTGTAAATACTTTCATGGTATAGCACAAATATTTCACTCTGGGATCAATGGCTGAATAAGCAGATAAAAGCCTTGTGTTATGAAGGGCCTGTTAAAAGGGAAATTACACTATAAGGCTATCAATTAGATGAAAAGGTTTTAAATTGGAATATTCTAAATAGGTTTGCACTGTGATTCATTTCACAGAGAAGACATTTAGACTGAAATTAACCTTTCCTCCTCCCCAAAGACAAGCTTCATTAATTTACTAGATAATAAAGAATTTTTAGTAACATCTGACCTCATGACCTCCATTATGTTAATATGTCTTTAGTGTGAACATCTAGAAAATGAGGGCCATTGAAATAAACAATCTGTTCCCTTTAAGTATATGTAAGATCCCTCCACCCATGGTATTATTTCAATTAAATGTCCTCAGGGGCCAGAGAGGTCCCATAAAGCCCTGAAACAAACCAGATGTGAGATTAAAGAGAGTTGGGCATGTCTAGATTACACTGTGCCCATCTGAAAGTGCACAAGTGTCTCCAAAGACACACCTCTCCCCCAAATTAAAACAAAGTTCAGGCCAGGTGCGGTGGCTCACGTCTGTAATCCTAGCATTCTGGGAGGCTGAGGTAGGAGGATTGCTTGAACTCAGGAGTTCGAGACCAGCCTGAGCAACAGCAAGATCCCATCTCTACTAAAAATAGAAAAAGAATCAGCCAGGTGTGGTGGCACATGCCTGCAGTCCCAGCTACTTGGGAGGCTGAGGCAGCAGGATCACTTGAGCCCAGGAGTTTGAGGTTGCAGTGAGCTACAATGGCACCACTGCACTTCACCTGGGGTGACAGAGCAAGACTCTGTCTCAAAAATAAATAAAAAAATAAATAAAATAAAAAAATAAAACAAAGTTCAAACCAAACACAGGAGCCTGCCACTCTGACCTAATTTTAAATGAATACTAACATTAACTGAATTCTCTATTATATCCTTAGCTTCAGAACATTGCCAGGTACGTAGGAAGCACTCATAAATAACTCTTGAAAGAATAACATAAAATAAATGGCTCATTTGAGATTTTGTAAATTGAAACATTTGTTCCCCTAATCTCCCTAAAGAAAAAGCTGGAAGAAAATCTCACCAATGTGTTATACAAACTGATATCCACTTCCAGACCACTTCTCAAATGGAAGAACTTCACAATTGGCACCTTTGCTGTTGTAATAGGTAAGATATTTCTCAGACCTAGGTCGGGAAATAAGATCGTATCATTAAATGCAGCAGTTGAGTATATAAGTGGGTCTGTATTAATGTCCCAATATAAAATGATGTAAACCTAACTTTGACTTGTTTCACTGCATTCACTAGGACTAGTTAAAGAATTCTCTATTATTAACAAACACCTGGGAAGACTATTCTGGCAAAGTTTACATTTGTTAAACACGTTAATGTTTGAATTATAAGAATCAAAAAGGCAGCCACTGCCCTCTAGGAACTTAATGGTTCATGTGTACTCATTTTTGTGCACATATGTGTGAATGTGCATGCATGTATGTGTGCGTGTGTGGTTTGCCTGACAAATACCAAAACAGAGGAAACTACTACAGAGTCTTTTTTTTTTTTTTGAGACAGAGTTTTGCTCTGTCAACCAGGCTGGAGTGCAGTGGCATGAGTGCAGTGGCATAATCAAAGCTCACTGCAGCCTCAAACTCAAGGGATCCTCCTGCCTCAGCCTCCCGAGTAGCTAGGACTACAGGGGTGCCACCACCATGCCCAGCTAATTTTTAAATTTTTTGTAGAGACGAGGTCTCGTTATGTTGCCTAGACTGGTCTCAAACTCCTGGTCTCAAGTGACAGAGTCTGAACCATGTGGGTCCTACCTATTCTTTCCATATGGCTATATCTAATTTGGAGAAAAGCCTACGGGCAGTCATAAGGAATCCTCAAAACAAGTTATTTACCATGAGATAGAAATTTCAGAGGAGGAAATTGCCTGAGCTAGGCTTTGAAAAAGAACAACAGGCAAAAATAGTGGAGGTTCAGGGGATTTACCAGGCAAGGGAAATACATATGAAAAGGAGAGACAGCCTGAAAGAGAATGGCATGTTCAGGGAACTTCCATGGAATTGTGTAGGTTGTAGAATGAACTTTGGTGAAAGGAATATGAGCAATAATAGAGGAGGGAAAAAACAGAAGAGCCCAGAGAACATATATATCCTACTAAGAAATATCCTTAGAAGCAAAGAGAAGCCAATGAACTGATATAAGTCAGGAGGACTCACTGACCACATCTATTTATACAATGCCCCAGGCAATAGATAGACTGGAGACACCTGGAATAATAGAGGCAGGATGACCACTTATATTTTAATTTTTAAATTTTTATTTAATTTTTTATTTTTTTCTATAGATATTCTTATTTTCTGCTACTTTTTCTTATCTTGTCTTTGTCAGGCAAGGATGACCACTTATGAACACTATCCGGGCATGAACTCTCAGGGCGGCATTGGCATGCAGAGAAGCAGAAGGCATGTTTGAGCGCCTCTATAACTGGATGGGAAGGTAGGGTAATAAAAGAGAAGGAGTGCTAAGAGTAAGAGCTACCACTTCCTGAGCACCTAAAGTGTGACAGGACTATGCGAAGAGTCCATTACAAACACTACCTCCTAAGGCTTATCACTCTCACCTAACAGAAGAAGAAACAGAGATCCAGAAAAAGTCACTTGCTTAGGAATATGCAGCTGGTAAATTGTGGAGTTAGGATGTAAATCTAGGCAAAACTGACTCCAAACTTCTGCTGAACCTAGTCTAGGTCAGGCTAATTATCACTTCACCCTTTTTGGTGATTCCAAGGATGCCAATGTCAACAACCAAGAAAGAGGATTCAGAAGCAAGGGCAGGTAGTGGAGGTGGCTACAGCAGAAGGTAGGTGGTAAAAAGAAAGAAGAGTTCACTCTGAGATGTAGGAGTCTGAGTTTCTTCTGAGAGTGAGGTGGTGCTATCCAGAGGACAGATACATAGTGATCATATCACAGAACTCAGGACAAAATATCATCATTGAGAAATGGCAACATTTGCAGAGAACACCTGTGTGGAGGTGTTTGGTCTGCTGTGAAGGTATGATAGAAGATAGATGACAGAAGAAATTTCAGGAAGAAAGGTCTGTATGGGAGATAAAGGAACTCTAACATACTAATTGGGAAAAGGGGCAAGGAAACTCATATTTACTGAATACTTAGAATATGGTAGGCCCTGTACTTCAGTGTATTTCCTTTCTTAATCTTAAATGCTAGTTCTATTATTCCCACTTTACAGATAAGGAACTGAGTGCCTGTAATGAGGCTGAGTGACTTTCTGGGATCACACAGCCCAGCAAGTGGGGAGCCAGGATTTAAAACCAGAGTCTGATTTCAGAACTCCCACCAACTACTTTGTTATACTGCCTCTAAATTAGATAGCCTTCTTCTTCATGTCCTTCACATTCCGGACTTTGACACTGTTGACCATTGTAACACTCAAAACCCTGTCCTTTAGCATTTATTACCAGTACACCATCCTGGTCCTTTTATAAATCATTCCATTCTGTCTCTCTGGTTATCAGTTTAAAAAATTTTTTTCAAATAAATAAATAAAAATCATTCCAAAGGGTCCCTTTTCAGTCTCTTTTCTTAATTTCTGTCTACTGAAATGAAGGCTTAGTCCTCAACTTCTCTCGAATGATTCCTTGGAATTCTGTTTTATTCTTGGTCTCTTTCTCTCTCTCAGTGTCTTTCTCCTCAAGGCTTTTGATGCAAAACTGTTTTACTTTCATCATCAATTCTGACTGACAACCCCCTATTTCTAATTGCTGGCTGGACTGTGAACTCTTAGAGATCAAACCTTCATGGCCAACTAAACACCCCTACACAGGTGTTTCCTGCAAACATGCCCATTTCTTAAGTACCCAGACATGAGCCCTAACCCCTACTGTCCTACTTATAGGCACCAAATTTAGGAAATTTGATTCCATTTGGAATCTCTCATATCATTTGCCCTTATGGTATAGTGGCGCCCTGGCTGAGGTCCTGCTGCCCTGTCACCTAGATTGTACCTTCCCTAAGAGAGATGCCACCAGCTGCCTAAAAAACTTATGTTTTCCTTTTATTGGGTCCCTCCTCTACTGAAGAAACTTCAGTGGCTTTCAAATATCTATAGACTTCATCTTATCTCCTAATATTTCCCACGTGAAAATCCTCTCCAAATGTAACAATCTTCTCACTGTCCTTGAAAATATTCCAAATTCTCATGTTTATGTCTATGCACGTAGGAATGACTTCTTTTCCCATCTTTTTCAAATTGTATTCACCACGATTTGGGATAATAAGTCTATTCTCTTCCATGAACCTCCCCTATGGAACTCTTTCTCATACTCTCTCTCTCTCCTCAGAAGTTATTTAATTAGCAGTGTTACAGCTCTTTCAGAATTTCTCTAGCAGGTTTTCCGGTCCTCACTGGAAGACCTCCCCCACGAAAAAAATAAAAAATAAAAAAAAAAGTTATTTAATTGAGTAGTACCTTATATTGTTACATAGTTTAAGATCTGTAAGACTTACAGATTCTTTATTTTTCCACTATCTGTAAGTGCTAACACAGTGCTAAGCACATAGGAGACACTCAATAAAATACCTGAGGAGACTCCTTTTAAACATAAACATATTAAGTTTTAGACATAGTCCTCTAGCTGTTATTAAATTCTTATTCCATGCAGTCTGCATTTGATTATTATTATCATCTGTGTGTCTAAGTCATTTCTAGTCTAAAAATGACCTATTTTTAACACTGTTCTTTCTTCGGAAATATACACTGAGGTATTTCTGGGGAAAAGGGACATAATGTCTATAGCTTACTCTCAAATGGTACAGAAAGAAATTGACAGCAAGCAAGAGATGGAATGATAAATCAAAAGTGGTAAAATGTTAATTGGTGGATTTGAATGAAGGCTATACACAGAGTTCTTTCTGTGACTTTTGCTGCTCTCCTTTATGTTTGAAATTATTTAAATTATTTCAAAATAAAAGTCAAAATCTAGCTCAGTACTAAAAAAATTAAAAGTTGTGGTAACTTAGTACTTTACTTTCTTTGCATAACTTCAAAACAAAACAAAAAACAAATGCTCTTTAGTGGTAGAATTCCCAAGTGAGGGAAATGTCTACTTCAATGACCAATGAAAACTTTATCGATGTACATCTGAAAAAACAAAACCAAAAAACCCTGATTCTTTAGGTTAACTGGTTTTTTCACTGGAAAAAACCAAAATTAAGATTTTTTCCCTTTTATTTAAACAATATGGTATCTACTTTATTTAAGCTCCTGGAAATAAAAAATATAAAGAAAAGGGGCACTCAAGGCTATGTTTGTGTGGTTAGGTGTGTGTGCATGTCCATGCTGCGAGTAAAAGTCTATTCTCAACTGAAATATAAGAAAGCTTTTTGGCTGGGCATGGTGGCTCACACCTGCAAACCTAGCACTTAGGGAGGCAGAGGTGGGAGGATTGCTTGAGACCAGGAGTTCGAGACCAGCCTGAATAAGAGTGAGACCCCGTCTCTACAAAAAATAGAAAATTTAGCCAGGCATGGTGGCACTTGCCTGTAGTGCCAGCTCCTTGGGAGGCTGACGCAGGAGGATCGCTTGACCCCAGGAGTTTGAGGTTGCAGTGAGCAACGATGATGCCACTGTACTCTAGCCCGGGCAACAGAGCAAGATCCTGTCTCCAAACAAAACAAAACAAAACAAGACAAAAGCCCTTCATGGATAGACCATGGATTTTTAGTTCCGTGAGGACAGGGACCATATTTACCTTCATTCTTAGCTCTTAGCACACAAGTTTGCTGAACTACATTTTAAAAGAAGATTTTCACTGCTAATAGAATCCAGAGCTGCCCCGGCAGCAAAAGAATGTTAATGGCATTTCAACTCTGTGCACAATTTATAGAATGTATAGAATATACATTTTACAGCCGTAAATACTTCAGCAACTCCTACACTCTTACACAATGTCAATAAGGCAAAATGATTTCCAAAATTTCTTGCCTGTCTGGTGTATGCTTTGTCTTGAAAAAAACTGAACTATGCCAACAATATCCACATAAATTATCACCAATTTCTCAGTCTTTCATACTTAATCACACAAGATTTTTTAAAGACACTAATATTGCAAAATGTTCTATGAATGAGCCACAATACTGCTTCATGGCATCAGTAAATTCTAAGCACAGTCAGCCCTCCATATCCACAGTTCCGCACCCCCAGATTCAACCAACTACAGACTGAAAATATTTGTGAAAAAAACCAAACAATAAAAAATAATACAAATAAAAAACCAATTCAGTATGACAACTATTTACATAGCACTTACATCGTATTAGGTATTAAGTAACCTAGAGCTGATTTAACGTATACAGGAGGATGGGCATAGGTTATCTGCAAATACCATTTTATATAAGGGACTTGAGCATAAGGATTTTGGTATCTGTGTGTGTGTGGGTGAGTGTCCTGGAACCAAACCCCCTCAGATAGTGAGCTAAGACTATGTAAAATATTAATAAAAAAGACAAAAGTATTTTCAGAAAAAGTTTACGCAGGTACCTGAATGTTTTCTGAGGACTCTTGCCAATTCTTCAATAGTCCTTACACAGTCCAACCCCTGAAACAAAGATGGCACAAACAACTGACCCAAAACTGGAAGACAGGTTCCTAAACTGGTTATAGTTTCCATTACCTTCAGAAATAATGAAATTAATTTCAACTCAGTCTGTATATATATATATTCCCTTCTAGTTAAGTATCAGAGTCAATTATTTATAGGAAATATCCTATGGATACAAAAACCACTAAAACATCCTATATCCTAATTGTTTTGGATATGCGACAAAGGCTAAAATTAGTCAGGAAGCATGTGGACCCAGGGCTTCAAAAAAGTCTCTGAAGCATGGTTGAAGACCTCCATTTTTTTCCACTATGTAATTATATCACTCAGAAGTACCCCATGTGCCAGAATATATAAGAAGGGCTTCTGTGCCCCCTCTTATTTATTCTGGGTAGACTTTCATTATAGTTTAAGAGGTGATTGAATTGCTGGGGAGAGTGATTAAGCTCACATTATTTCCCCGTAGGACTAGCCAAAATAATAATGTACAAAATTAAAGTCACATAGCAAAAACAAATAATATTTCAAATAATCATAATTTAAAACATTTAGGCTGACCCTATCAACAGAAGCCCTTTTGATGGCAATACACATCCCAGAACATATTTGAAATTTTATTTCAGAAATGCCCTCAAAACTAGTTGATAAGCCATGTTAAAAAAAAATAAATCAACCTTAAGGATGTATAATTAATTGGGTCATTCTGTATGTTGAACCAATTTTGCTTATCTACTTTATTCACCTAATTCAGGCTAGATCACCTTTGACTGTTTTCCCAAATCAGATACATCCTCAAAATACAAAGACTTGAAACTAAGACAAGGCATAAAGGGTCTTCAGTGACAACAGGACCACTCATTTGGATATCCAGCATTTGAACTGCTGTTAAAAATAAAAAAAGAATACAGACTCAGCGTATCTCAGACTTTATTGTCTTTATATAGTATTTTGTATTTTATAAACGTCTTCAGATACATCAGGGGCTGGCAAACTTGTTCTGCTTTGTGGACCATATGGCCTCTGTCACAAGTACTAAACTCTACACTTACAGAGTGAAAGCAGCCATAGACAATACATAAATGAATGGGTGTGGCTCTGCTCTAATAAAACTTTATTCACAAAAACAGGCAGTGGGGGGGGCTGAATTTAGCCCATGGGCCACAGTTTGCTGACTCTTGACATACATGATCCAAACTAATACGTACAACAATCACCTGAGCTAAAAAAGGGATTAGAAATTATTTCCATTTCACAGATTATCTACCAAAGACCATATGTCTTGGTACGGATGAAACCAAGTTTGTCTCAAATCCAGGTCTCTGGACTATAAGGGAGCTCTTATCATTTACCTCATTGTCTGTCTGGTGAAAAACTTTACAGATAACCCTGTGTGGGTATGTGCTTCCAAGTCGGCCCAGTGGCCAGGAGAAGCTAGTTTAGCTTTGTAGAACTCCTAGATGTCACTTTGCACTCCACTTTGTACTACAGGGTGGAAGTACCACCTTTTTACTCCTCACATTCACCTCTAAGCTGCTTAATGTATTTGGCCATAGACTGTGCCAAATGGTACACACCATGATATGCCCTGATGAATTTGGAAAATACCAAGTTGTAATGTCAGTCAAGATTGGTCAAATCACACTGCCACAGCAAATGGAAGTTTCATGTGGTCACTGTACCTCAGCAGTTTCAAGTCCATTAATTGTCATGCAGACGTCAAGGTCACTCTGTTTGAACCCAAATCCATTTTTGGAGGAGCCAAACAAGCTCAATTTAGTTCCTGTTAGGGAAATATGAAAAGTAATAACTAATTACCTGATACATTTAACTTTTTGATCAAAATGGCCCTCTCATGAATCAAAAATACCCAGTTGTTAACTATCCTATATTAATCTCATAATTATGTTCTCTTATTAACCAGTCATTTATTTTAAAATTTTTTTCTCTCAAAGTTTCCTTTAAGTAAATATAAGCTGTTTATGGCAAGAAAGATTATCAGGTGCCACTTTATTCTTAAATGCAAAGACATTTCAAGGAACACGTTAGATCACCTCATCATATTTAATAATGTAAGCTTATTACTTCTTAAATAAATGCACTTTTTAGAGGTGTGTGAACTTTGACTCTAAACATAATATTAAATGAAGTTCACTTGTGGCATCTGCTAGGCTAAATGCTACACTGCTACTGTCCTTTCTATTGGTAAACTAGGATTTGGCAGACCAAAGACATCCCAGGCATATCACAAAACAACTGAAACCCTGACTCACCATCACCACGAGATCACTTTATCATTATCAGAATCAATGTGCTCATAACACATGTACTCATTTGGAAGGAAGGTCACACGACTGTTCTTAAAGATAAAAAAATTATTTACCTGGAAAGTCCTGTCTTATGAAACTTTCTAGGTTTTGCCGAATATGTTCACGAGCCTGATCTTCTAAAATAGTTGGAGAAAAATCCTCTGTTTAAAATAGACACATTGAGAAAATAAGACTGTAGACATACTTTGAAAAGGCTGAAAAAATTATATTTTTTAGTGAATAAAACTTACAAGCTTAAAAAAACCTCCTAAATTTTTGTGTCTTCTTAGTAGATAGCATTAGCAATGTAAAATAAAAAATGCCCCTTTGTAAAGACTCTATCACCAAGAACTGCTCTTAAAATGGAAACTAATTTGAACCGGGGATCTGCACCTGGGTTTCAGAGACTCCTGGGGTCTAGCAAGAGACTCTGGGATCCCCACAGAGTGTGAATACAAAGTTTGTGAGCATTTGCATGTATTTTTGTCTAAAGGGACTCTAGTTTTCCTTCATAGCTCATAACCTCCAAAAAGGTAAAAAAAAAAAAAAATCACTGATTAAGAGCCAAGTGTGTTCTGGCACAGATGGATACCTCACAATGTAGCCATGTGAAACAAGAAGTTCTTTCATTCTAACCAGTTGAATGCCTCTCCTTTAAAGGTTTTCTCTTTGTAAAACTTTAAACCTCTCTTTATCAAGGCTTCCCCAAACTGGTGTTCCTTAAAGGGCTGTTATGTAGGCTATTAATTAGCATTATTTGAAAAGTATTTTATGCTCAAATTTTGGAAATAACACTTCTCAGACACTTTTATTATGCCAATGTGCCCTGGAAATCTCTAGGGGAGATTTACTGCCTAAGGGAGAGGGCAGTGTATAGAGTTATTCCCTACTTGGCCTGGGAATACTTCTGGTCATGAAATACTATCAACTGCACCTAGAAAAACTTTTCAAGAAACAGCAGCTGGGAAATGCCAGCACCCTAATCTTAAGATTTAAAAGGGGCTAGGCACCTGTAATACTAGGACTTTAGGAGGCGGAGGTGGGAGGATTGCTTAAGGCCAGGTGCTCGAGAACAGCCTAAACAACATAGTGAGATACAGTCTCCACACACACAAAAAAATTAGCTGGGCATGGTGGCACGTGGCTGTAGTTCCAGCTACTTGGGAGTCCGAGGCAGGAAGATCGCCTGAGACCAGGAGTTTGAGGTTACAGTGAGCTATGATGATGCCACTGCACTGTAGCCCGGGCAACAAAGTGAGACCCTGTCTCAAAAAAAAAAAAAAAAAGAAAGACTTAAAATGTCTTCCCTTCTTCTTTCCTTTGTCTTTCTTTGACATTTATTGTGTGTCCCCAAAAGGACAGGCATGACATAGAACACTGCGGATACCACAGAAAATGGAACAGACTTAGTCCCTATAAGTGCTTAGAGAGCTAACAGGATAGTTAGTGATTCTGATGACCCTTGAGTAAATGTCAACTTAATATTTCAACAAATCAAAAGAAATGTGAGTAACTTACTATAACACTGGATGCAAACTTGATCTAAGATATTTGAAAACTTCGGTGTTAGTGGTGGCAAGGGTTCCAGCTGGATTCTTTTGAAGTCATCGGGACAGTCTTTCTTTAGATGACCCTCTCGTTTGCATAAGCTGCACACTACTGTAGGAGACTGCAGGAACATGGCAAAACAAAATAAAACTTAAGATAACACTTTAGTTACCAAATAATGGGGTCTGGAATCACTTTCCAAAGGAAATGAAAATATAAGATGCAGCTACTCCAAATGGTCTGAGAGATGGGGACACCCTATGGTATCCTCAGGAGAAAAAGGTAGCTATTTTCACTACTAACAGCATTCTCTTCCTCCTATGCAAGTTCCCATGAGCCTTAAGGAGGGAAGTGGACCAAGGGGTTGTATTAGAAAGACAGACCAACTCGTTAACCACAACCAAAACAGGGAGACTTCTGTTCTAGTATATAAAAACTGAAATTACATGCATTAAAATTGTTTAAAGTCTCCTAGTTCTAAGTCTAGTAGTGGCACTGATTACCTTGCCTTTAGTGAAGATAAGTTTACTAAATTCATAGAAGAAATCAGATGCATCCACAGGTGAATTTTGCTCACAGATATTTTCTTCTTTAAGACTTATTTTATTAAGTTCCATTAGTAGAGATCCATCTATATGTTTTCCACATTCCTTCACGTCTTCATACTTAGCAGGCTTGCCTACTTCATCATCCTCTTCAGACAGGGCATCCTCATCCCCTGATCCATTGTAGGTGTTGTCTAACTCATCTTCATTAACAATGCCATCTTCATCTTCCCTTTGGCTAATGGTGAGTCTGGGTCCTTCCTCCTCCTCCTCCTCTTCCTCCTCCTCCTCCTCTTCATCAGACTGAATGATTTCTGATGTCTGGCCCTGTATTGAAGGGGCAAAGTGGTTTAGAGAGTCTTCTAATTCATCAGTACCTTCTATACTTTCTTCATCAACATCAGCCTTGTCATCTAAAGTAGCAAATCCATCACATTCTTTAGCTGTAGGATTTTGGAGGCCTTTTAAATCCAAAGTGCTTTTTGTCTCATCGTTGAGAGTGCTGCCACAGATTACGAGCTCTCCGTGTCTGTTACTGCTTAAACTTTGATCAACAGTCAAAGGATGCTTGCCCTTCTTCCCAATTTTTTCTTTCTCATTTTTACTTCCTGCTTCTTCATGGTGTACTTTAACATCCTCATAATCATCACAATTGACCTTTGCCTGGATATAGTCAGAGTTTTCTGGGTGGACACCGATATGTATATTTCCCGTTTCCTCTGTTGGTGGGCTTCCAAACCTTTCAGCAGTCTCTTTAAGAGTAAGTGGATGTACCTTACAGGTATTTGCAGTTGAACTGGTAGCACCAGGACCTGGAGCCAAAACTGAGTTTTTGAGCTTATCATCTTTTGCTTGTACATCTGGTTCATGATTTGCTATTTCTTTAGAATGTTCTGAAGCACATGTAACTACACCCAGGGGCTTTGGATGGCTGGATTTTGTGATTTTGTGAGGAAGAGCAAAATATTTATATGTTGTCCGTAAACAATGAAGTATATATTCAAACACGGGTTGATTATTTAGGGTCCTTGCCACATTTCTTTTAACCGAGTAGGGATCTGCAATGGAAAAGAAAAAAAAGAAAAAAGTCCACCACTTCATCTACTTCTATTTCATGTTTTAAAAATTAGCCTGCTGCAGATAAAAACAGACAACAAACAATAGTAAAATTTGTCGTGTATCTTATATGCTTAAAAAAATGGGGGCAGGGAGTAAGAAGACACAGTTTAAGAACAAAAAGCAACATTTTCTGAAACAACTGCTCTATGAAGAGAACCCACTCTGTTCGGAACCAGTACCCCTTCCCTACTGTGCTCTGTGACTGCGGAGGTGGAGAAGGTGAGGCTCTCTCGCCCTCGGGAAGCAAGGTCTTCCCGACAGGCTCCGCTGCTGAGTGTTCTGCCTCCCCACTCAGCCAGGCCCTGAGGTTTGTCGAGCTTACCTCCACTCTTCTGCCCCGGGAAGCCCCATCACTGAATTGGCTGGACTGAGTTTCAGGGGCGAGAGGGAGGCACCAGGAGGAGACACCACTTCTCTCAATCTTTTCTCCTCCCCTAGAACTCCAGCAGGTTAGGCAATTGGCCAGAAGAGCTGAGCCAGAGAAACTGCAGGGGAGGGTTTAAAAATGTGAGATCCCCATGACTGCACACAGAATTTATGCAAAATGCAAAAAACCCTCTTATGCAACATAAAGCTTGAAAAAAAATCAAGCAAAAATAAGAGAATTCCGTTTAGGAGGTTCGTCAAATTATTTAAAGGAGGAGAATTAAGATTTCTAGAGGGGTTTCAACCTCCTGACTTTACAAAGCCGAGAAGAGCTAGTCCATTTAATGACATCTACAGGGCACATCAGTGTGTCTTTGATACAGTGATTTCAGTTAAATGAGCCTTTACTAAAAAAGTGATTTTATGAATAAGTCCTAAATGTTACTGCAGATATGTCAAAAATAACTACTCGTTCCCTCTACTGGACAGGAATCCAACTGCGAATGTCATTTTTCACAACGAGTATTTTCCTCACCTTTCAAAAGTAAACAATAACAACAATTTACAAAAGGACTGAGTTTAAAATTTCAGAAGTGAGAATTGTAAAGGGAAAGGGGGGTTCACACATCACTGTGAAAAAAACTTTTTAAGCATTTAAGTTGTCAAGCAATTTACAAAGAAAGCAAGGTCTCAACCAGCCATTATTCCAGTTGCTTATGCTATAAAAACCCAGGGTGAGCAGGTTCATCCCTTGAAATGACCCACTGTAACACATGCAAGATTCTAACTATTTCACCTCTGAGGCCAGGCCTACCTTACATGTAGAAGCTGAAAAGATACTGAAATAAAAAGCATGCTGTTAGACTGGTACCTTAAAAAAAAAAAAAAAAAAGGGAATTAAAGATAAACATGGTTAGATACCTTCAATGGCAATGCGCTTTTTGGGCCAATCCTTTGATTCTCGAGATACTGATTCTTTGACACGAATACTTATCACTAAGTCAGCCAAATTAAATTCTAAAGCATAGAATCGCAGCATTTCCACCCAGAGCTGCCCAACTGGTACTGAAGGCTGGTGTTTTATATCAAATGTTAATGACACCTATTAACAGCAAAGAGAAACATACAGTTATTTCAGATGCAAGCACAATCTGAAAAATTAGAGATCATTCAAACATCCAATAAAAAAATCTGAAAAACCTTAGCAAAGATATAAACTTGACAATCCATCTAGATAAATCAAATTCTAGATTCTATTTTACTTGTGGTAGAACAGCATTACTTCACTACACTCCTAGGATTAGATAATGTTAAAATCCAGTCATTATCACAGGAATAGACAGGATCAGTTTTTTTTAACCAGACAGCACTCCTAATTTTGAACTCTTAATAACAGGTGGAGAGGACTGTGCAGTTGCTAATACTCTCAGCACTGAACTCTTCCTGTTATTGCTGCTGGAGGCACCTTTATAGTCACAGACACACAGAAATGGACAGCAGCATTTAGACATAGAGAAAAAGGAAAAACACTCCTCTCGTTGTCCTGAGAATCTAAAAAAAACACACTGACTCTGCCAGTGGCAATTAATTTTAAAGTCAAATAACTTACAATATGAGAAATCAATACTAGTTTTATGGTCACAGACTTCTGACAAGTTGGAATATACTGTGATGTAATACATTGGAAAGTATACAGTACTTAAGATAGGAAAAAAAAAAAATGAGTCCAAATAGTGATTCTGCCATGTCATAGCTCTTAATTGTTCTGTGACTTAGCTTCTTCATTCTCAGACTGGCAGTACAGCTTAGCGGCTAAGAGAACTGGCTTTGGAATTAGGTCAAGCTTAGATTTGAAATCCAAACTCTGCCATGTACTAGCTGTGTATGATCCTGGTCAAGGACTATAACCTGTCTAAGCCTTGGTTTCCTCATCTGAAAAATGGGGATAACAGTACCCACCTCATAGGGTTGTTGGGAGGACTGAGTGAGATAGTGTCTGTTAAGTGCTTAGCACAGTGCCTGGCACACAGTGTTCAAAAAATGGTCGCTATCATTATCTGCAGAGTAGGGATGATACCACCTATAACACAGGATAGTTATGAGGATTAAATCAGAAACAAGGGAAAGCATCTGGCAGACTTGGTTGCTCTCTGTATTTTTTCACTTAGGTATAGTTTTTTTAAGTACAAGAAATTCACATATCACGAAAACACAACATCACAACTGTAAGATGCTCTTAAGAGGTTACTGTAGTTCAACTCCCATATATTAAAAGAGAAGGAATTGAAGCCCCAAGAATTTCCATGACTTGTCAGAAGGTTGCACTGCTTGTCAGTGGCAGAATGAGAACAAGGTCTCCCGATCCCAGTACGGTGCTTTCTCACCACACCATATGCAACTCCATAAAGTCTACAGCTCACTTAATTTCAGAAGTGGCAGCATGATTAATCTTTCCAAGTAGCACAAAAATGTAAAAATAAAGCATTAAATGGACCTACAGCAATAGCTTTTCCTTCACATTATTTCTATAATCCACACTGAACAAAATATTTCCTCTAAGGTGTACAAATTTGTCTCTGATCATACTTTATTATATCAAGCTTCAAAACAAGTGGTATGGTATTTTTCTCAATCACTAAGGTTCTGCCAAGTAAGATAAAATCATCTTTGTGGATTTACAAGGCAGAACTAATTGAAAATGGAAATTGTTTACGTCCTAAACACCGTAGTTGAGGACACAAAGAAACCCCCCAGAAATGTTAAGTCTTATTAAATTTCACCTCTTTATCCATAGCCTTTTTCAGCATTACAAAGGATTTTTAAGCATCTCACTGAAATGACTTGAAACCATAACATGGAACTTAAGAGACTTTTGAAATATCAAGACTACTGGTACTTAATTTTTTTTTTTAAGTTGAAAACACTTTCTTTTTCAAATAAAGTAACAATAGCAGCTAACATTTACTGAGCGCTTACCACATGCTTGGCACTGAGTTAAGCATTCTATAAATCAGTGACCCTATGAGAGGGTACAAATATTATCCCCATTTGTAGGGAGGAAGCTAGCACACAGAAAGATTAAGTAACTTGCCCAAGGACACACAGCTAGAAAGTGGGCGAGGTGAGATAAAAATTCACAGATTCTGGCTCCACAGCCTGTGCTCTTATCCACTACAGGAACCCCAAACAGAAGACAGATAAAAGTGGTGCTGTTCTCGCGGCAGCAAGGCAAGGGTGGTACCACCTCTTCCCTCCCAGTAATGTTCAAGGATTCTAGAAAACACAAACAGAATCTATGATTCACCACTATTTCTCATTTTAGGCATGAACTGGAGGAGTGAAGTGACTTGTTTGTACGGAATTAGGATCAGAATCCTGGTCTCAGAAATATTTTGTGGATGTTACTGTCATTTTAGCCCAAAGGGTTATGGGAAGATCAAGGACCTTTCACTAATTTGGGACAGAATCCTATTCTTATTTCTAGGATAATTACATTGCATAGATTTTTGTTTGAAATTCTAATGGCCATTCTTCCCTTGTGCACAAACTCCTCCACTCACCCCCAACAGGATAGGACTAGTACATCAAATTATATACTTACTGTTATTTTAGTAATTTGAAGTTAGTTAACGTTTCATATATTTAAACCTCGTAATACCATCTAAGACTAAGTTCTTTGAGGATGGATAGGGATTTATCTTTGAATTCTCAGTATCTTTCAAAGGACCCTGCACACAGAAGAAACCATACAAATAACTGTGGATTTAATAATCTAATTTTTTTTTTTTTTAACCTTTTCTTGCTACTTGTCTATTCAAGGGACTGAATAGACTAGGAAATGAAATAGCCACAGAATAGTTAAGATAGTTAAGGAAATAAGACAGGAAGGTTGATTAACCCACAAACTCCACAACTGACAACTGAAATAAAACTTAAAATGAGCGAACAGACCTGTCCCCTTTTAACCAGTGTTTCTTTTGGTGCCTCTTCTTTTGTTGTGTCTGTGTCCCCGGCAGCATTATCAGTGTATTCCCAGACAACAACGTCCTTCTCAATGTCTTTAAGGCTGAAGTTCCCTAGTTTGTTTAATGAGAATCCTTCAATCTAGGAAAAAATAGATACATACTATTATAAAGCAGAAACAATTTTGTGTCAGTCAGAACATATTAGTCTTGGAAGAAATGAGAAAGTTAACATATTCATAGTTCACTGAAAATACAAAACGTGTTCATGGAATATTTCTGAGACATCTATAAATTTAAAAATAATTTTTAAAGTAAAAAACAAGGTTTTGATTTGCAAAAGGAATGATGATTTTGTGAAATAATTCTTTAGTAAATATTCTAAGAGAAGGCAACATGGCCTAGTGGCTAAGGCTATGGCTTCTGGAGTAAAACTGCCTGGGCCCAAATCTCAGCTCCCTCATATACCAGTTGCATGACCTTGAGTAAGGCATTTATTCTCTGTATGCCTCAGGTTCCCGTAAAAACGGACAGCACTAGAACTTCCCTCATGGGATAGCTGTGATGTGAAATAATGGACATAAGGCACCCAGATACAGGTAGTATCTGCTTGTGGTATATAATAATTGCTCAATAAATAGAAGACATTGTTACTATAGATAAGAAGAGATACAATTGTAAAAACTAGATCCTCCTATTTAGAAAATAATTTTAAATATTAATTCTGGTTAAGTTGGAAATTTCCAAAGCAAATTTTATGTGCTACTAGTGAATGCTAATGCAAAAGAAAATGGTCTGGACTCAAAAGGTCTGAGATGCCGAACAGAGTTGAACAGGTTAGTTCACTGTATGATGAGATTTACCACAGCCTTTAAGCAGGTTAATGAACAAAACAAACATGGGGTGAAGTGTGGATATAGTATTACATTTCCTAAATGTATTTCTATACCAAATGGACTACCTCACTGGTTTAAAACGTGAGACATCGTGCTGCTTTCCCGCTCATAGTGGTTTCCTTCTTACTCAAGATGAAATTCACAGTCCTTTCCAGGGCCTTCATAATCCAGCCCTTTGCTACTTCTCTGACCCTTCTTCCATCCTCCTTGCTTACAGCTGCCATCTGCCATTCCCTCTGCTTGGAATGCTCTTCCCTAACACTCACTCACTCTCCCTCGCTTTATTCGGCTCTGTTCAAGTATCTTCTCTCATTAGCTCCCTATTTTTTACTTTGTCCTTCTTAACCTGGTTTATTTTTCCTCAGAGAAATTACCACCACTTGATATGTATTTCTTAGTCTCTTGCCCCATTGACTGTATAAATTCAAAGGCAAGGATTGTTTTGTGCACCACTCTAACCCTAGCACCCAGAATAGTGCCTGGCCAAGGCAAACGCTCAGTAAAGATTTGCTGACTGACTGAACTACTCTTCCATAGAAAACACCTCAGAAAATACTAGGTGCAGTGACTTTCTTGGTTGGATATATGTATTCAATATTTTCTTCAATTTGGTGGCTTGCTTCTTTGTTTTCTTAACAATGTGTTTTGAAGAACTAGTTTTGAAGTTTGACGAACTTCAGTTCATCAACATTTTTCTTTATTGATACGGTGTGTGCTCTTAGTATTCTAAGAAACCCTTGCTACAAAGATTTTCTCCTAGTTTCTCTCCTGAGAGTTTTATAGTTTTCAACATTTTGAGTTAATTTTGGAGTATTTTGTGAGGTAAATGTTTAATACTCATTTTTTTTCCTTAGGGACATCCAGTTTTCCCTGCATCATTTGTTGAAGAGTTTTCTTTCCCCCAGTGAACTGTTTAGGCACCTTTATCGAAAACCAACTGCCTACAACATACTGAATCTTCTAATCCATGAAAATTTAGTTATGTCTTAATTTTCTCAACAATGTTCTACAAGTTTCAGTTTAGAAGTCTTGCACATCTTTTGTTAAATTTATTCTTAAATATTGTTTGTTGTCTGGTACTATTAATGAAATTTAAAAAATATTTTCAAATTGTTTGCCATTAGTATGTAAAAGTATAGAATTGATTTTTTTAATATTAATTTTGTATCTATGATCTTACTATATTTATTAGTTCTAGGGATTATTTTGTACTTTTCTGAGGATATTCTATGTAAAAAAAAAAAAGTCCTCTGCAAATAGACAAATGTTTACTTCTTTTAGATTTTCACGCCTTTTTCTTTTTTTATTGCAATGGCCAGGACTTCCTGGAAATGCTAAATAGGAATGTGGAAGAGGGGGACATTCTTTTTTCTTTTCCCAGTGGTATAGGGAAAATATCCAGTATTCCTCCACTAAGTATGATGTTAGCTGTAGATGTTTTTCACAAATGCCTAGTTTTCTTCTATTCCTAGCTTGCAGAGTTTTTATTATAAGGGAGTGTTGAATTTTGTCAAGTTTCCCGCCTGTATCTATTGATAATCATATGGCTTTTCTCCTTTATTCTGTTAAGATGGTAAATTATATTTATTTTCAAATCCTCAATCAATCTTGTATTCCTAGAAGTCCCACTTGGTTATGATATATCCTTTTTGTCTATTTTTGAGTTGAGTTGTTAATATTTTGCTGAAAGTTTCAGTGTCCATGATCATGAGGTATATTGGCATATAGCTGTTCTATTGTATCTTTGTTTGGTTTTGATACCAGGGCAACTCCGGACTCCAATTTCTCCTATTCTTTTTCCGATAGAGTTTATGAAGAGTTGGCATTATTTCTTCCTTAAATGTTTGACAGAATTCACCAGTGAAGACGTTTGGGCTTGGAGTTTTTCTTTGTAAGAAAGTTTTTAACCACAAATTCAATTTCTTTAGTGGATATAGGGCTATTCGGGTTATTTTCTCTTAATGATCTTTTTGTATTTAGTCTTATAATAAGGAATATGCCCATTTTATATAGGTTTTAAAATTTATTGGCATAATATTGTTTATAATATTCTTTTTATCCATTTACGTATATAAGATCTGGAGTGATAACCCTTCTTTAATTCCTGATATTAATTTGTGTTCTCTTTATCAGTCTATCAGGCTTATCAATATTGTTAATCAAAAAAGTGTGGCTTTGTTAATTTTCTCTATTAGTCTATTTTCTATTTATTGACTTTGTTCTTATCTTTATTATTTCCTCTCTTATACCTCCTTTGGATTTATTTTCTTTTTTTGATTTCCAGCTTCTTGAGATAGAATGTTAGATCACTGATTTTAGACGCTTCTTTTTAAATTTAAGCATTTAAACCTATACATTTCCCTGTGAACACTATTTTAGCTGCATTTCACAAATTTTGTATTTTTATCATTTAGTTCAAAATATTTTCTAATTTCCCATGTGGCTTCTTCTTTGACCCATAGATTACTTAGAAGTGCATTGCTTAATTTCCAAATATGTATGATTTTCCTAAATATCTTACTGATCTATATCTCCATATAAATTCAAACTTAATCTATTGTGGTCAGAGAAGCTATGATTTCAATCCATTTAAATGTACTTAAACTTCTTTTATGAATCAGCATATAGTCTATTTTGGTGAACTCACCACATGCACTTGAAAAAAAAGTGTATTCTGCAGTTTTAGGGTATAGTGTTTCCAAGTATCAATTAGGTCAAGGTGGTTAATAGTGTCTGTCAGATCCCCTATGCCTATACTGATTTTTTGTTTAGCTAACACAGGCATCAACTGCTGAGAGGGGTATTAAAATATACTCTAATGGTGGAATGGATTCCACCAATTTTGCTTAATGTATTTTGGTGCTGTCTTAATAGGTGCAAACATTTATGAATGTTTTGTCTTCCTGATGAATTTGACCTTATCATAATGAAAGGTATCTTTTGTCTCTTGAAATCTATCTCATCTGATATTAATGCAGCTTCTCCACATTCTTTGGTTATAATTTATAGGTATTATCTTTTTTCATCCATTTACTTTCAACCTATATGTCTTTATATTTTAATTGTACTTCCTCAGGACAGAATATAGTTGGTCTTACTTCTTTTAATTCATTCTGATAATCTGTGCATTTAATGTGGGTATTTAGCTCAGCAATATTTAAAATTATTGATATCATTGGTTTTAGGTCTAACATTTTAGCATTTGTTTTCTGTTTGGCCACTCAGATAAAATTTCCATTTGGTTCTTTTTATATTTTCTATTTCTCTGGCTGATATTCTATATCTTCATTTATTCCAAGTGTATTATTTCCTTTATCTCATGGAACATAGTTATAACTGCTTTGAAGTTTTTGATAGTTCCTACAGCTGGGTCATCTTGGGGTTGGCACCTGCTGATTTTCTTTTTCTTTCAGAGTAGGTTCCATTTTCGTGGCTCTCTGCACACTGAGTAATTTTTAGATTGTCTTCTAGACATTATAAATATTATATTGTATTGTAAAAATTCTGAATCCTTCATATCACTCCAAAAGGTGTTGACATTTTGTTTTAGCAGATAATCAACTTGGTTTGACAAATTGCAGATTGTCACACCTCCGTTTAGATGGTGGCTCAGACCTCAGACTCTTTATACCTTAGCTCCTATTTTCAGTCTGCCCCACACACATGTGGTTTAGGAGTCTGTTGTTAATTCTCAGTCATTACTTCAAATGCTTCTTCTGTTTTCTGTCTGTCTTCTCCTTCTGGAATTCCTGTTATACATATGTTACAACCTGGAGTAATTGACCTGTTCTTAGATATCCTGTTTCTTTTCTTTTTTTTTTTCACTCCCCTTTCCTCTTTGCTTTTCAGTTTGGGAAGTTTCTATTGCTGTAACCTCAAAGTCACTGGTTTTTCCTGGCTGTGTCTAGTCTACTGGTGAGCCTATTAAAGGCATTCTTCATTTCTGTTACAGAAATGGAGTTTTTGATTTCTAGCATTTCTTTTTAATTCTTTTTTTAGGGTTTCTACCTCTCAGCTTGTATTAATATTACCCAGCTGTTCTGGCATGTCATCCATTTTTTTCCATTAGAGCCTTAAGTATATTAATCATAGTTATTTTAAATTCCTGGTCTAACTTCAACATCCCTGCCATATCTGAGTTTGGTTCTGATACTTGCTCTGTCTCTTCATACTGTGTTTTTTGCCTTTTAGTATACTTTGTAATTTGGGGTTAAAAGCTGGACATGATGAATAGGGTAAAAGGAACTGAGGCAAATAGGCTTGGCTTTTAGTGGGGCTAGGAGTTAGGCTATGTTTACTGTTTCCTGTCGCTATAGATGTACAAAGGCTAAACCTTTCTCTGGTGTTCTTGTTTTTGTTTCCCTTATTGTCTTTGCATTTTGCTAAAGATTCTTTCAATAAGGTCTGAGACTTGTAGTTCAGATCTTGTGATCCCTGGGGAGGGAAAATACTGTACAGTCCTAAGATTTAGATCTTAGTCTTTTATTGAGACTGTGACCTTCAAAAGTATTTCTCAGTGCTCTTTCTCCTACCACCCCTCTCAGATGAGACAGAAGGATAGAGGTGGTGGAGCTGGGTATTTCCCTTCCCCAGGGTGGGTTAGGCCCTAGTAAAACCCAAGGTAGTTAGGCTCTTACATTCCCCAACAGGACAGGCTGTTGTTAAGTTGAATAGAATGCTCAGGGTGAACTTCGCAATGGCTACTTTTCCTCCCACACTGCCAGAAGCATTAGGGATTTTTCTCAGATCTTCACCCTCAGAATTTGGTGGTGTTCCTGGAGGGAAAACTCGTAAAATTTGGGGAAGCCCACCTAAGAATGGGAGGAGTTTTTAACTCTTAAGCTTATCCAAACTGAGGCTCTAGGAATTTGTCAGCTACACTAAATATTACTATCCTGGTACTGGCTCCAGTGGCAAGATTCTACTCCTAGGCTTCTGTTCTAATAAGCTATGCTTTACTGTATTAGCCTGGTCTCCAATTTGGGGGACAATGATTTGCCGCATGACCTCAAAATTATCTGATGGATCTACGAAGAGCTGTTGATTTTCACTTTGTTCAGTTTTGTTCTTGTTGTGAGGACAGCAGTGATGATTTCCATGCTGCTTTCAGGCAGAACTAGACTGGTTCAGGAGTCAGCCAGAGATATGCTGAGTTTTCATACAGAATTAAAGGTTCCACTTCTCTGTTACTTTCCTTTCGGTCCCCCCTCCCCGTATTTTCTGGTGGCCCTGGTTCCTCTGGCCAGAAAGAGGTCTTTGTTTGTTTTTATCAGAGCTGCCTTTAGGGGTAGAGCCACAGAAAAACAGGAAACTCACTCTGTGTGTTGGTCACTTGCTCCAAATTTGGACTCCCCTCCAAAGTCTGTTTGCATTTGTTCAGTCTGCAGGACATTCATGCTGTTGTTTTTGTATTTTGTCCAGAGTTCATAGTTGTTATTTGTAGAAGGATCACTTAGTTAGGAGTTCACACCTCCACACCATTAGTGGAACTTGACTTTCTACTGAAGGAGAAAAGGACTAACATTTGTTCTCCTACCTTGTTTCTGGAGCTTTACATTCATTATCTCATTGCAGGTTCAGAATGACACTGACACACTCAGAGATTAAACAACTCGCTCAAGGTCCCAAGAATGTAAGTGGTGTCAACCTTTAAAACTATTCTTTTTTCCACTACATTATCTGGCATCCCTAAAGAATGAATAACTGTTTGGTAAGGATTTGGTTTGTATAATACAAAATAAGGCAGATTCCAAAAAATATCTACTAGGAAACTAGTAACATATTGTGGTGGGTAGAAGATGCCGAGAAGACATCTAAACCTATTCACCATTTACAACTTTGATTGTGACTAACTTTACTCACATCAAGATCTCATGACAATAAAATGGGAATTTTGATTGGGAGTAAAGGTTGGAGGGGATAGACTCCAACATGGAAGAGATCTGAGACAGAATGGCTAAAAGATTTTTCAAAAGACAGATCAGAGCACACAGACACACTACGCTAAACTTCTTGACAGAGAATTTAGTCTTATTCATCTATGTATTTCCTTCAGGGACTAGCACAATGACAAGTATACACAGTGCTTTAAAGATATTAAAAAAATTAACACTTCAGATATTTCCGTATACCTAATGATGAGGGCCTCATTTGTTTTTCTGCAGAAATAAGGTACCGAATAAATATTAATTCCTTTCTCCTCATTTGCTTTGTATTTTTGATTAAGACTCTGGCAGAAGCCAGCAAAACAATGCCTGTCTAGTTTAAAATGCTAAAAACTACAGATCATTTTGGTTCAGGTAGCAGACATTGTCTTTTTTAATCCATAGAATTCAATCCAGTATTTGATCACCACATACCTGTTTTTGTCATTAAATCTTGAATAAACAAACGATACAATCAAAATCAAATTCAGTGTCACTTTAGAGAGTTTCCAGTATTATCACCAAGGAAATAGTATACAGGGGACAGAAAAGAGTATTCATACTAATCTTAAGCACATCCTGAGGAGAATCTCACCATAGGAGAAACACCTGTTTCCTTGCATGCTCACGTCAATGACAGATGACTACTGAGAGAGGATCAGGACACATGAAAAGGCAGATCTCACTCAGTAAGACAAGAGTCAACAAGGCAATATATTCGACTTGCTCCACGGCTCTTTTAGGTACAGGAGTCCAGTTGGTGGGTTCCATCCTAAACTCCTGTCTCTTGGATCAGGGGAATGGAAAATTTCCAAGATTTTCACAGATTCCTACTTGGGTCTGGTAGAAAGGGTTATTCGTCAACTAAGAGTTGACTTTCTCTCACTCTTTTTTCCACCAGGAGAGTAGTCTGGTAGAGATACCCTCTCGCAGTCCTAAATTCTTCCATTTTAGTACCACAGGCAAAGAAAGCTACATTTAGGCAACTAGGATACACAGCATACTGTAATCCCTTGGGCCAGGATAGAGCTTTACAAGCAGCTTATTCTACTTCAGTCTTTATTATCAAGGCCTGGCAGATAAAGGTCCCTGCTTAATCTCAATTTATTAAGTATAAAGAAAAAATTCCCTATAATTATCTTTTATATGTACCCATAGCTAAGAACTAGTGCTCTAGAACATATCCTACTCAAATGATGAGAGAAACCTGTGTGCAGTAAGAAGAAAAGTAGTTAAAATATTCACTGTGCCAAAGGAAGCTATTCACAAAGGGAGCCATTCTATAAAATAAGTGTATACATAACAGTCTATCAAGGTAACACCTAGGGATTAAAAATAAAGTTTTCAAGAGTATGGGAATAACATCATTTTGACTCTTATTTCAGATGGGCTCTTCTTAAATCTTATTTGAACAAATCAGCTCAACATTAATTTATCAAGAAAGTGTTCACATTAATGAATTCTAATCCTTCTTAAAGGTAATATCCAAATATTATTCAAGAGGTGATTTTTTTTTTTTTTTTAAAGAGATGGGGTTGGAATGCAGTGGTGACATCATAGCTCATGAAGCCTTGAACTGTCCTGGGCTCAAGCGATACTCCTGCCTCAGCCTCCCAAGTAGCTGAGACTACAGTCGTGCATCACCATGCCCAGCTAATTTTTCTTATTTTTTGTAGAGATGGGGTCTTGCTATTTTGCCTAGGATGGTCTCAAACTCCCAGCCCCAAGCAATCCTCTGGCCTCAGCCTCCCAAAGAGCTGGGATTACAGGCATGAGCCACTGTGCCCAGCTAAGAGGTAACTATTAAGTTCTGCATCTTGTGCTACAGGCAGCAATCTCAACGGTTCTATTTTCTTTTGTTTTACAGATTAAGGGGAGAAATAAGAGACTAGAAATAGAAAGTAAGTTACAGCGAACCAAATGCCTCTTACAGTCTGCCTGGAGGTAATATGTAAATTCAAGTATCAATTTAGAAAACTGTACCCAAAGAAAGAATGTACCAAATGATAAATTTAATACAGGGTCACAGTTTCTTGTTTGAAACCCTTAGGATCACATGTGTTTCAAAAATTAAGAGATTCTATACTCTAGAAAGGTAGTAATAATCCTAGCAGGATACAGGGGCAGTATCTTGAAATCAGACACATTAATATTTTGGCAGTGAAAGGTATAAATATTTACACTAGTAGACTAAATCCATGTCAGTTCTTGTTAAGTGTTTAGATTTTGAAATTATGCAAAATCTAATGGTGGGCCTATAATAAAATCAGCATATATAAGCTATAGATATATATGAATGAGCAAAATATGTATAATCAAAAAAGATATATAAACAAAAAAAGTTTTATACCCATGATCCTAGATAAACAGGCAAAAGCGGTTCTTTCCTCTGTTGAAGAAAAAAAATGGCCATCAGGGCAAACACATAAGGTGGCAGACCTCCTTCCTCAGGGCGATCTATACTGCAAAGCTACAAACAGAGAAAAAAGGATAAGCATTCTTTTTGTACCAACTTTACATTCACACAATTTGGCCTAAAACCTATAACTTCATTCTCATGTATTACATGATTTACAGTGATTCCTCAGAATACAACAGCAGGGTGACAAAATATACAACTTCCTTATACTTTTGCAGAAACCAAATATTGTGGCTTTGAGTGACAGTTTCAATTTCAAATATTTAATCTTGTTAACTATACTTACTCCTCCTGGAGGGCCCTAAAATATTATTTGCTATCTCATTTTTTCATATCCATGGTAAATCCATTCACTTATTTAAAACACATATTCATAAAGTCAAAATGATGGTTCAGTTCCATTTGCAAGCCAACTAGACTTCCTAACCTACAGGCTTGCAAATGCATGTTCTGGTCATAAAGGCCTTTTGGAGAGTGAATGTGGACAACCTCATCAGCACAAATGGAAATAACAACTAAAAAAGCATGTTCTACTTAGTGATGAAGCAGAAGGTAGTTTTCAAAGGATGGCATAGTCTAATTACCATTCACCTAGTGAAGAACGGGGCATCCTCTGCTCATCCTGGATCCCAGAAACAGGAACTATCTACCGTTACTGCTATACCTGAATCAATACAGCTTTTACTTTTATCTATAAAGCACATATACGGAATCTCAACTTGATAATCATGATTCGATCTTACATTCTGGGGGAATGTTAAATGCTCTACTGTATATTAGAGCATTTCAATTGGGATACTATATTTAAAACATTACAGAAATGTGAGCAAGAACAGATAGAGCGCCTTTCATTTTTTTGGAGACTCTGTAAGCTATTGGAAATGATATGAGAAGCTTTATCTCAAACTTTCCTGTGCCTAAGAATCACCTTGGTAAATTAGTTAAAATGCAAATTCTTGGGCCATATCCTGTGGGATTTGACCCACAAATCAGATTTTTAATAAGCACTATAAATCATTTTGATCTTTTGAGCAATACTGTTAAAGTAAAACAGAAACACTGAATTTCCCTTCTGTACATGTTAATGTTTCTGTTCCAATATTCAGATGCCTTCTCTTTTGATGTCTATAAATATTCATCTAAATGCTTAAGATTAAATTAACCGAGTAAAAATCAAAGCATACTGCTTATGCATACACAGAATGTATTCATGCATTTAAAGAACTCAAGCCTACCTTTGCCCAGTACCTAAATGCAATCACCAAAGGAACCAGCTTTGGTTCTAGTTTTCCAAGGGCAGTTAAATGCTTCGTGGTCAGACAAGCATTTTCATTTCCTGCACTCACTTTACAAAGAAGACCGCTGGTAGGTGTGACGGGTAAGAATGGGAAGGAAAAGGAGGAAAAAAAAAAAGTGTTATACAGGCCTCAGATATCTTTTACACCAACAGCTAATTTACACTGAAAATAAATACCTTAAAAATAAAAAAAAAAGCTTAAAAGTAAAAAATTCACTAAATCCCCCATAATATTCTGAAATTAAAAAAAATACAAACAAAAAACAAAACAAAACAAAAAAATTCACTAAATCTTTACAGGTCACTTAAGAAACTGGATTTAAAAAGATATGGCATCTATTTTCTGAGTAAATTATTTTTCTGAACTAGAACTTTGTGTTTTCAAATATTAAAACTATTTGGGGGGAATGCAAATAAGGAAAATATTATAAAATGTTTCAAATGGGAGCTTGATTCATCTTTGTAACTGTAAGAGTGTTTTCCTAAGAGTTGGAGGAATCTGCCTAACGAAGAATCATTACAGCCAACAAACCACCCATTTACAGTAGTGACAGTAATGATTTCAGATGGAGGGAGAGATACATGGGTGAATTCACACTAATTGTTACTCAGCACTGCCACAAATGCTGCTAAAAAGGATGGCAAATAAAGGTGATCAGAGCAAGTAACCATTTGATAAGGTTGTTTTTTACCTAGCTGATATGGGTCAAAATGCTTCCTTCCTACATTTTTTTCTATTAAGTAATTTTATTCTTTTAAAATAAAAGATTTGCCCCTCTTGCATCAAATGCCATAAGCATAGGGAGAATGCTAGTGGGAAGTCTATGTGATAACCATATAAAAAGTTTATAACTCTAGAAATTGGATGTTATGATTTAGTAAAGCACTTGAGCTTTTGGCAAGTCAATAGTTAATAAACAAACAGCTTAAAGAAACAGACCTTTGCTTTTCTCTGCACACCACCACCGGCACCCTAGCATGGAAATCTGCATCAACATCAATAAAAGAGTCTGAAGAAAGCAGAAAAGAAAAAATTAAGTAGGTTAATCAAAGGTTTGGTTAAAAGCAGAACCACATAAAGTACAAGTACCAGCTGTGACTTATCTGTTTGGCCTTTTGAAAGACCACTACTAAATAAAGCTCTGAAATGACTTGAAAAGGAAAAAAATATTACATTCAAAAATCAAGTAATCATACTAATTTAGAATCTTTATTTTACAAAGCTAATGTTTGATTAGAAAAGACTGTATCATTGGATCAGAACACTTAAATGTTTTGTGGATAACATAATTAGAAATATGGATAAGACATTAAAAACAAAATTGCTATAAAAGCTGCTAAAATGTTCAGTGTTAAAGTATTTATTGATTGAAGTAAAAAAAAAAATGTTTGAACGTTTTATAAAACCAAAACAAGAAGGATGGGGCTGACTAATCCAAGGGATAAGCCAGTTTGATGACGCCTATATAAAGCACAAAAAGGTATAAAGCCCCAAGTTGGACATTATACTGGACAACTGATAAACCTAAATGGGAACAACTCAGCAGATTCATTAATCAGGGTATTTACCATTAATCAGGGTATTAATATTTACACCTATTTACCATTTGTAAAATATTAATTTTAACCATGGAATAAAGCAGATTATCCTTTAGTTTTACACTGAAGAGTAAATTTTACATATTTTGCACTTCTTAGTCACATCTAGAACTCATTTAATCTTTATAGATAGTAACATTATCATCAAGCTAAAAGCTTTACTTACAAAATAGTTATTCTGCATAGGAGAACTACTAAAAGGACTCTAACTAGTTAATAATTCACGGGCATTTGCTTTGGTTTTTTGCTTTGGATATTATCCATAAATAATTTTGAAAATATGACTTCCTATTTTTGAGAAATAAGATATATCAAATTGTAGACAAAAGAAAAATTTTAAAATGTTGAATTTGGCCTTACCACTGTTCTTTAAACATTCTTGGACAAGTAAGAGGACATCTGGCTGAGACATCTAGGAAATAAATCAATGAATACATGAAATAATCCCTAAGTACTTTTGTTTCACTGATGTAATATAATCATCTGAAGTTCCCCAAATTGCTTTCCAAGTTAGAAATGCACACTGCTACCAGAGTGAAGAAATTAACATTATGCTGTGTGCACATGTCAGTCAAAGACAGACAGATGAGCATGGGCAAAAGAGACCTACTACACAGTAAACTACTGATTAACTAATTCTTGAGGTAATTTCCTTTCGGCAAATTTTGATGTAGTAGCTGGAAGTTTACTAAACTGCTAACAATATCACCTCTCACTCTGCAAGACTACTGCCATAGACAGCTTACTGGTCCCAGCTTCAGTATTGCCTTTCTACAATCCTTGTTCTACACTGGAACCAGAACCATATAAAATCATAAACTGGATCCTTAAAACTCTTAATGACATCTCACTGCTCTTAGGTCATAATAAAATTCTTTACCATGGCCTATACAATCCTGCATGTGGGGCCCCAGCCTATCTCTCCATCCTAATCTCATAGTCTTCTTATTCTTGGTCCCTTCACCACATCCGTACGACGTTTCTTTGAGCTCCCTGAATACGCCAAGCTCCTTATTGATTTAGGTGTTTGCAAATGCTGTTCCCCCATCCCACACCAGGCTCCTTTTCATCTTTTAGAGCTCAGATGAAATGTTCTCTCTTCAAAGAGGCCTTCATGACCGTTGTATCTCTGCACAGTCCTTGTTGTTTTCTACCACTGAACCTTGTTTCCCTGCACAGCTCTCATTATAATTATATGGGTAATTACTTAACTCTTTCACTAGATATGAGTTTCACGAAAGAGGAACCATTTCTGTTTTGTCCATTATAATCTAGTAGAATGCCTGCCATACAGAAGGATTTAGTGAATATTTACTAAATGAATGAATACTAGATCAAAATAACTGCTACGACTGGTAAATCACTAATCAGAATTTAAGGTTAAAAGAATAGTAAGATATATTGGTTAGCTGACCAGGTATCTATACCAGTCAGGTATGGCAAGGAATGAGAAGCTGTGAAATAGAACAGCTGGGGCTGGAACCCCAGAATCTGTATTTTTAACAAGTAATTCAAGTGACTACACATAGACCATCTGTAAACTGACCTGTGGGCACCACCAGTGGAAAAATGAATAATCTACTAAAGTGCCTTCCAGTTTTTTTTTTTTTTTTTTGCTTTGTCTTTTTTTTTTTTTTTTTAGAGATGGGGTCTCAATATGCTGCCCAAACTGGAATGCAGTGGTTAGTCACAAGCATGATCATAGCGCACTACAGCCTCAATCTCCTGGGCTCAAGTGATCCTTCTGTCTCAGCTCCAGAGTAGCTGGAACTACAAGTATGTGGCAGTTTTAAAATTCTGACTCATCAATGTCTTTCTGGATCATGTTTAAACGAGAAATCCAGGCTAGGTGTGGTTCTTTAAAAGCTTAACTATTTTAACAAAATAAGTATATAAAAAGAGGAAACTCAGGAGCTAATTAAGCGTTTCAAGTCATAAATATTTACATACATACACTGTTTAAAATCTGAATTCCTTTCCTGCCATTGGAAAGTCAATTTTACTACGAGAATTTAGTTTTTTTAAGTTAACAGAGAACCTAAATACCCCATTAGATTCACATGATTAAAAAATCCAGTGTTAAAAGTATAAAAGATCCAGAGAGTAAAATCAGTATGAAAATTTTAAAAAATGCTCTGAAACCAAAGGCAGGGAGAAGACATAAAAATGGAAATTTTTGGAAAAAAAACTGCCACCATTACACTTAAAGTATCTTCAAATATCTAAAATATATTCATATATAGTTCACATTTGAAAGAATTTCCATACCACCCTGAAAATCCCAATATTTCATTTTGTACTTACAATGGCCGGAAATTGAATGTCAATGTTTACATCCGAATTTTTGAAACCCAAACTGCTACAGGATGACCCATATAATCTTAGAGAACAATCTAAAAAAATAAATAAAAATCACAAATAAAGTAAAATATCTCAAAAGTTGTAACAAAACACTGCTATTTCAGAAACAGAGCCAATTAAAATTACACCCAGTGGCAGGCAGGCTCAAAAACCCAGCCCTGGCCATGGCCTGGAGCTGGGAGTGTAGCCAGAGCGAGGCTCAGGCTGTGGGGCTGCAGCTCCACACCCTTGCTTGCCTGTCCCCACCACTCACTGGCCAGCCTGCCATTATGAATAAATAAATAGACAAAACACACAAAAGCAAAATTGTACTCAAGTCTGGCATAAATAAAGGACAGGAATAGGTGGCTCTTTGCTCCTCTTAATTTTATTTAATAGGGAAGGCTGTATCAACTGTGGTTTAGCTTAATAGCCATTCACTTCCGGCTAGTTACAAAACGTGTAAAATTCCTATATTATCATGCTCACATTTTGTGCAGAAAACAGTATTTGAAATGATTTTTAAAATGTGAAAAAGGATGCTTTTGTTTTACATTTATAACCCTGATGCAAGAGCTAATGCAAACATTTCTTTTCACCTTTTGAAAAGCAGATGTAGGTATTATTTATTATAAAGAGCATGTTTAAGTAAAACAATAACAAAAATAGTCTTTCAACATAAAGTTATTTTTTAATATGAATTACTCATCACATTACGAACAAAAAGCATTTGACATAACAATCCCTTTAGAAAAACTTTTAAAAAATAATTATAATATCACTGAAACAATTTAAAATGCTAGGCAGCAGGCACTTCACTCTTTGGAAGAAGGCGCGTGTATATATGCGTACCACCTATATTTATGACATTTATTTTCAATATTTTACACTGTTGTGCCAAAATATTATTCTTTCTCATAGAGCTTTTTATTTGTTTGAGGTTTGCTAATTCAAGTGATTTATTTGGGTTTTAATTGTTTTTCATAACAAAGTACATTTAATTCTACACAAAATTCTACAGCAAACTCATCAAAATTATAATTGACTTTTCAGGAGATACCTGTAATGAAATGAGTAGCTTCTCTCCCTTATTCTTATGAAAATATATACTTTACAATTACTATATGTATGATCTTTCTTTCTTTCTGTTAAAAAAGAGACAGGATCTCACTCTTATCTCCCAGGCTGGAGTATAGTAGAGCAATTACACCGTGATTTCCTGGGTTGAAGGGATTCTCTCACCTAGCCTTCCAAGTAGCTAGGACTACAGGCACACATCCCCACGCCCAACTAATTTTAAAAATTTTGTAGAGATGGGGTCTGGCTATGTAGCCCAGGCTGGTCTCAAACTCCTGGCCTCAAGTAATCCTTCCACCTTGGCACCCCAAAGTGCTGGGATTACAGGTGTGAGCTACCCCACCTGACCTCTGTGATCTTTCAGTAGAACAAATAGTTCTAAGGCTTATAAGGTGATCAAGTTAAATGATTCCAACCCTAGCTGTGGATCAGAATTACTCGTTGTAATTTTCTAGAAGTAGTTGTTCCTGGCTCCACAGATACTTCTGATGCACAGCAAGGATTAAGAATGATTAACCTATTCCAATCATTTACCTAAACAGGAATAACAGGGTGTGTGTGTGTGTGTGTATGCACGCAGGGGCAGGGTTTGTTGACAGCAGCTGTGTCAGGCACTTACCATACCTGGTCTCAAATTTTCATTAAGTAACATACTCCAAATACTGTCCCCCCACCCCAAGCCAAGGATCTAAAATTAAAAATAGGTAGAAGACAGACATAAGTTGGAAAATCAATTCAATAGTACACAAAATCAACTACAAATTACTTAGAAATTAGTTTTTAAGTTCATTTTAGATGTTAGTATGGTTAATTTTTTAAGCTCATTTGAAATGTTAGCATGTTAAATAAAACCTTTTTTTGACACGAACAACCTAAAAATAATTTCAGGAGCCTTCTTTTGATTTTAACTCAAAATATTGTGTCGATTAGATGGAGGGAAAGGTAAACAAGTACACAAATATATACACAAGAGTCCCATAGTGCCCCAAGGAGGCATTCAACTTATATTAAAGTTCACGTACACAATGAAATTTATAATGAGAACAGGTTTATAAAGACAATAAACGTGAAAGTCTTTGTTACCTTGGGGGAAGCCAGGAAAAACAAAAATACAAAAACCAAGAGCTTCAGGACATGGCAAATGAAACTGTATTAGGTGAAAATTACTACTGGTAGGAAAAATGAATAAGGTAATTTTAGGTAGCTAAATAGAAAAATCTAGAAAATACCTGGTAACTTGTGTTGGAACACATTTTCCATGATACGTTTAATTTCTAGCCTCTGTCCCAAGTTCTCACTGTGCAAGCCAAACTCCTGTACCACTTTGTCGATAGCAATGCCCATTGCATTTATCTGGGAGGGTGTTGGTGGGGGTAATGTAGTGAGCAATTCTTCCTCCTGCTTCTCCTTTTAAGATGAAAAGTTGAGATTAAATATGACTTACCCACAGTTTTAACCTTCTACCATTCACTGAGACAACACCCTATAAAATTTTCTGAAATCTTTTTCTTAACCCCCCTTCTCATCTTAGCTGTGTTAGTCTTCATCCTATTAAACATATAAATACTTCTTTATGCATATAATACAGATCAGTGATAAGAGAATGGGCAGGAGGAAGGAAAGAATAAAAACAGCAATGATAAACAGATTATTTGCTTTTTACAGGTACAAGGACATATACCTAGGTCCTATCAATGACTTTATGCATCCTGATACTGAAGAAAATTCACAAGACTGCCCGGCAAAACACATCTGACCGGTATAAAGTATCTTGGCTAAAATAAATTCAATAAATAAAGTAGTATAAGTAGTAAAGTTATCAATATCATAGCCTTAAGAAGAAGAGAGCCACAAAGATGACAACTCACAGGTAAGCATATTTGTTTGGGTTACATTAAACTTACCTTAATGTTTTTCTTGTGTCTCTTCTCTTTGATATGCTTATGGGCAAATGCAACGGATTCAATCAAAACATCACAGAGTTTGCAGGTGTACTTTGCTGTAGGGTAGTTTCGTGGTCGCTATAATTTGAAGAGATCCATATATATATACATAGAAAGATACGTATCTCTAAACATACAGGTAAACAAAATTAGCCAGGAAATTATTTCCCCCTTGCTTTTTTTTTTTTTTAAGAGACAGGGTCTCACTATGTTGCCCAGGCTGGAGCACAGTGGCTATTCACAGGCGCACCACTATAGCCTCGAACTCCTGGGCTCAAGTGACCCTCCTGCCTCAATATCCCGAGTAGCTCGGACTACACATGTGCCAACATGCCCAGCTTTTCCTTCACTTTCAAAATTGTTAATATATTATTGTTTCCCTTTATCATTATCCTAAGTATCATTTTAAGTATAATAGCAGTTACTCTTAATTCTATTAAATAACACTGAATATCACTTTTAACTTTCAGTGCTTAAATACTGATAACCAAAATAGGATACCTTATTCATCAAAGCATGCATCCCCAATTACTAACATAGGTTAAACCAAAACAAGGATTTTAATAAACAAATGTATGTACAAAGATGTTACCCTTTTTAGCCTTTCGATGCAGTCTCTTTTCAATCGCTCCTCAGCCTGCTGTAAGCCCAGTAACTCCTTCATTGAAAGCACAGACTCATCAATCACAGGGCCTTCCAAGTCTCCGTCCTGCTCATTTTCCTCAATTCTAGTCCTCCGTGGCTTCCTAGGTCTGGACCTCTGCTTCTTGTTTTCTTAAGTTAGGGGAAAAATATTATTGGCAATACTGAATAATACCACTCCTGAGTAAAAAGCAGAACTTACACATATATCAATTAAATCATGTGAGAGAATAAATCACATCTGAACTTGAAGCAAAAGGAAAAGTAGCTGTCCCATGGACAAAAAGCTTGAATACTGTATTCAATAAGCACATTACCTGGAGGCATCAATCCAAAGAAATCATCTTTTTGGAAAATTTAATTATCCTCGGAAGGCAAGCACATCTATAATTCTACTACACTTAACATATTACAATACATAATGTATATACATCTAATATACTCTAGAACACCTATAAGTATATTTGTTATTCTGATTAAAACCATACACGTTTGCTGTCATTTTTTACAAGTGAACAATCTCTTATAGGGCAAAAATGGACAATGTATGACTGGAGAACTCAGAAATCAACTACATCCTTATCTGGAGTAAAAAAAAAAAAATCAATCATTTAGTTGCAAATTTAGCCTTCAATAACACATAATGGGGTCCCTCCATTAATATGAAGCCCAAGCCAAAATTTTATTTACTGAGGACAATTATTTCCCATTTTATGTTTACTTTTATTTTAGCTTCTTTGAATGGTCTACACACTAAGCATATTTCAAAAGAAAAAAAGTGGTAGCTGAAATAAAAGTTTCCTCTAAGTACATTTGTTTATAAACTCTGCTGTTAGTTCTACGATCTTTATAATGAATAAATGAATCTGTTCTTTTTTTAAACTTATAACTTTTCAACCTGTGAAACAGAAAGTGATTATGGGATTGAACTACAAAAATTGTTTTAAATAGGTTTGATAACTTCTATCAAGTTCTGAAAAATGAAGCTATTAGTAACACGTATGATTAAAATAAATTAGTCCTTGGAAATATAAACCTATTGAAATGCCCTGCATGAGGCAATTTCTCCATCAAGTTTTCAGAGGAATTCATTACTAGTACAGCAATTACAACAAATTGGCTGATTGAAAAAAATTCTGTCAGAAAAGGAGGTATAGGACCTCCAATTTTTAAAAAAGCTATTGCTGAGAGCTCTAAAGGACAAGCAACAAGCACTGTGCTCAAACTACTTGAGATGAATATAATGAAATTCTGCAAACAGCTTTTATAATACAACGTGACAATTTTTAAAAAATTAAAGAAGTGTCAGGAAAAACATAGTTTTAAAAATTCAATCAAAATGGACTGAACAGATAACATACTAAACGGTAAGTAGTCATTTAAAGAAAACATTGGGCTACCATAACACTTCCTTTTTAACACCTGCCCTACTCCCAATTAAATTATCATAACATTTTAAGGCCAATATTCTTGGTCTGAACAAATTTTTGAGATAATCACTTCTTTTACTTAGAGATGTGTCCATTCTCATTTAATTTGCTTATCATTACAAACTCTTTCTTTCTCTAAACAATAGCATTTAACTTTCGTGTTCATGACAGAAGTTTCTTACTTAGGCAAACACTCATTAAAGATGTACACTAATATGAGAAATATCCTTTAGAAAAGTCCTTATTAGTTCACAAAACAGTAAATGATATGTAACCAAGTTCGTTTTTTAACCCCTACTCTCTTGGTCACAAAGCCTTCTTAATAACTATAATTGCTGTAATTTTCTATAAGGAGTGACTTCTCTCTCCCTCCAGACCACAATTAACTCCTATTGCTTTTATACAGAGAAGTAGATGACTGCAGAAATTCTGCTGGATGACTATAATAGCAGCTACCATACTGCGTATTATGCAACAGATGTAAAGCAAGCACTTTATATGTACTGCCTCGCTAAATCACTACAGTGACCTGTCATGGATGCTAATATTGTCCCTTTGTACAGATGGGGACAATGCTGGTCCGAGAGAATAAGTAACTTGTGCAAGGGACACATGGCTAAGTCAAAGGACTCAAGGGATTTGAAAATATAGATTAAAATACAGATGGAATTCTGAAATTCAGTCTTCTATCTAACAATGTAAAAACTGAAAAGAAATTACTAAAATCCCTTCTTGGAGCATACTTGTTCATATCTAGAATAGACTAGAACTGACAAGATAATATAACCTTCTGAACTGAGTTTCACAGGCCTGCATAGTAAAAACTATCAAATAAAATTTCACTGGAGGGACTCTTGGAAGGCAAAGCTGGGTACTTGTGGAAACTTCACATAATTACTTAGAGGAAGACTACCTGGTTCATTCCAGATTTATTGTAATAAGAGTTCTCTATATTCAGCATTCCAAGTTTCACATATTTTATTGCATATCGTCCATTATTCCATTCACAAAGGACACATGTATTCGAGTGGATGTTTTCCAGCTAAGATCACTAATGGCATTGTCCCAAATACATTAAATTGGCAATCTAGGACATTTGAGGGAGGAGGTAGGGGTAGTAATACATAACCAAAAAACAGAAGGCAGTACTGTACTTTTAAAAAAAGTACCTCTAACATAATTTTCAATACATCTTCTCACATTGTTTAATAAGACCTTTCCTTATTAAGACACAATTTTGATTTAAGGAAATTTCAGTCTGTTTAATGAGATCCTTTTTAGGATCCTTTGAATGTAGTGCAAAGCTTATACTTTAAACCAAACTTCTCTGTATAGTAAATAATATTATATCCATGTTTAACACTTCCTTTATGAAAGTTTTCAAGGGATAGAAGCTGAATAGTTCTTCATTTAGTAACTGAAAGCACGCACCTGTACTTCATATAGAGAAAACATGAATGATTTTGGATTACCTTCAATAAAGACAGTGAATGAAAATGCATTTCCTGTTCAAACACACTTAAAAGCAACTTCTTTATAGTTGTTTTTAAAACCAAATAAATACATATAAGAGTTTTTTGGTCTGCAAACGGTTCCTTTTAATATGTCTAGTTGCAGATTTTTGATCTATAAACGTTTCTTTTAAAAACACTTTTCAATATCAACTTCTTTTCTAAAAGACCAACTTTAGGTAACTAAATTAAATGTCCACATCCCACCTGGACACAGTAATATAGAAATACTTAAATATACACAATTTTTTAAAAAGAAAAACAAATCAAAAGCTTAGTTCCCCTCTGTCAGGATTCCAGGTCCAGCGAGGCTGAGTCAATGGCCAGAGTAGCAGAGTCCCTGATTTCAGTTCCACTTCCTAATCTACAACTGTGCATAAACAAGTCTGGATAAATTTAACCTCTCAGAGCTGTAGCTGCCTAATTTGTAAAATTGTGATTCCACCTTTGAGATATCACAACAGAGTGCCGCATCAGATAACTCCTCCAAGTTCTTTCTAGCTTAAAGATTTATAAGGCTAAAGTTTTATCTCTCCCTACTATTTAATTCCTTTGTAACATTTCATTCTGTTTCTGCTACTTGAGGCTGGCATTTACTCCTAATTTTCCTATTAAAAATATCAAATAGCACATTTTCCTCCATTTAATATTAACAAGTGCTTGAGATTTTCGTTTTTATCATAAGACCTCCTAAAGATTCGAAAATGACCTTTTCCCCTGTAAGTATTCACATGCATGGGTCACAAACTCAAATATCTTAGAAGTAACATACAGAACTGGCCACTGTGAGACAACATGAAGAAAAAAGGCCGCTGGAGATCTACAAAGTGTCCATATTGCCTGAGTGCAATTTAAACTCAAAACATTGTAAAAGTGCTGGCCAGTTTGCAACCCATTCTCTATGGCCACTAATACAGGCTTTCAGCCAATAAACCTACAAGTCCATTTTTTCCAGGTATAATTTTCATTTTCACACTAAATATTATTGTTTCATTTTTCCATCCAATTTGTAACTTTATTTCATTTCAGTAACTACTACCCATTAGATAAAAATAACTTTCCTGTTTATAGAACTCATTGCTACATAGACAAAATCTACTTTTTACTTTTAAAAAAACATACAAAGAATCACGTTGAGGCAATTAGGCAAGCATGTGAGGGCACTCTGAAATGGGTTTTGGTTTTCCTGAAACCAAACAGCAAAGGTTTTATCTGTATTTCTTGTCATGTTTCTTAATCTCTGTTTGCCATGCTCTCTTTTCAAAAACAAAAATCTTAGGTCATCCTTCCAGGGAGATTGATACTCCACCCAAAATACATATCCCTCTTATGGCAGGAAATATATGCAGTCTATATTGTTTTTACATCAAGTAAATTTTTTTTAGCTTTATATTATCATTTATATTATGAACACATTCATTATTCAAATACAAAATTATAATCAAAATTTTAAAAATACATACACATCGCTCAGCAATTATGATATGGTCCCCAGGGGGATATAACCACACTCTTCTATAAAAAATACCAATGGAAAATATTTACTAAAGTAAAATGAGCCTTGGGGCAAAGCAAACTTTTAAAGGGATCAATATATGAAATGTGTAGAAGTTGCCCAAATATCATGATAAAAACCTTAAAATAATCACATTAAATAAGTGATTGCTTCTTAAAACAGAAACTATGAAAAATTGAAACTGAATTGCTAAAAAACAACAAAACTAATTTGGATAAAAAAAGAATAATACACTGATGACTTTGGGGTTGTAACCTGACAATTTGGAACACATTACCAGGACTTCCTGCTTCCATTTCTGACATGGTTTCAAGGCTTGTTAGGTCTTTATGAAACAGTCGTCTTACAGTTCTGCAGCCTCTTGCATCTTGCCACCTATAACCATCTTCAGTTTCTTGAAAGGAGTCCTTCCTTGGTCGGCTTATAACAGGAATTCTAGGTCCAGGTTTGAATTCTCTCCAATTGTCTGAATTACCAGTAAGTTCATCAGATAGCCATCTCTTACTCTGATCTTTGTGGTTATCATTCATCCAAGCAGGTTGACTGTAGATTGGGTTTTTAAATGCGTATGGATTGCTGGCAACAGTATATGGTCCTTTTCTGGGGGTATTCCCATAGTTCCCTGGTGTTATCTTTTTTTTTGGAAGGCCCTTTTCCATTTTACTGATATGGCCTTTAGCATAATCATCCATTATTAAATAATCTTGTTGGGGGTGACCCCTTCTGAAATCATCATCATCCATAGTCCCTCGGTCTTTTGTGCGCTTCACAAAATAAGGTTTTGCTGCATCTCCCATGGTCTTCGACTTCAATTTTCTTACTTTGCACCTGAAAGAAGGCATTTTGGTGAAACATCAAACTATAACAAGATACCATAACAAATACACAAAATGGCACATTTATCATACAGAAGCCCAAAAGCTTATAAAACTCCTCTTTTCCTATTTTTTCTTTTAATACAATTTCTATCACATTCTTAACAATCAGTACATTACACTAGAAGTTATGAGGCTTAGTCCTACAATATTCTTTATGAAAATTATTACTTCTTATTTAGCATGAAGATTAAATCTGTGAATAAGAGAAGCTCCTATAGGTTCGAGAACTGTAGTGTAGTAAAATGTTACTCATACCAAGTTGGTCGGCTTTTACTTATATAAAAGTGCTTTTCTTCAAAGAAAACCTCATCCCAAGCCAATACTGTCACAAAACTCTTGAAACAGTGTTTAAAAAAAAGTTGGCATTACTTGTAAGTGTTACACAGTAACTGAAACTTTAGGTGAACGAAGTATATCTCATCTCAACTCCAAGAGACCGGCTTCAACCGCTTGGTCTACGGAGGGGCTGGGCTCCCGATCAAGGTACCGCTCTAGCCAAAGGGCTAGCTAGGTTTCAGACCAAGGGACAACGACAGCTAACCTCCTCGTTCCTTGTTCTCCAACCTCAAACAAGTTTGGTTTTGTTACGAACAGCAATTCTCTGCGGAATGACGTTCCTTTTCGATCCCCACTTCACCGCCCCACCCTCGATCTGCCTCAGTTTCCACCCTTCGGAGCCCGAGGCGGGGAAAGAGGAGGCGTCCCCACACTCCTGGCCACGAAGCCACCGTGGGGACCAGGAAGCAGGAAGTGACCTGCTGCCTCAATGGGGTTCCGGGGTCCCCCTGGCCAGCAGAGGGGCTGGGGCCGAGTGCCTAGACCCAAATCCCTTCTTCTGCCCTCGCACAGTCTGACACAAAGTGAAGACGCGAACTACAACCCGAGAGCTCAGTCCCCACTGCCCTGGGGGCTCCCCAGTCACTCAAACTGGGGCAAGGAGGCCGGCGAAGGATGGAGCCAACGTATCTCCGGGGCCAGGCCCAACCTCTACTCGGGAGACCAGGGAACCCACTGCAGACCCAGCCCGGAGGCGAGTCTGGGAGGGATGTGGGAAGAAGACGCCCGGGACCACTCACCACCTTCGCCGCGGTCCCCAGCCTCTTCCTGTCCCGGCCGGGCTCCCTCTCCGTGTTTTCCTTCGGCCCCACTTCCGGCGCTCAGCGCTGTCTCATTGTGCGCGATTGGGAGCCGGCGGTGCCCCCGCCCCAGCGCTCCGCCGCGCACGCCGGAAACGCGCGCAGCACCCGCAGGGCCGCCCGCCGCCGCCCCGCCCGCCGCGCCTCGCCCGGCTCGCCGCCGCCGCCGCGCGCTCCCTCCCGGTGTCGGGCGTCGGGTCTGGCCCGGGGCGAGCTCCTCGGCGCCGGCAGGCGGGCGGCTCGGCAGCTCGTCCGGCGCGCGGGGGCGCGGGCCCGGCCCTCTCCTGCGAGCAGCGCCCGTCCGTCCTTGCGCCCGGCGTCGGCGCGCCTGGGGTTCCCCTTGGCCGTGGGCGTGCCCCGGGAGGCGTGGGGCGCCGAGCCGCCCGCGCCCGGAGAGGGAGGCGGAGCGGGCGGGCGCGGCGCCCTTCCCAGCGCGCTGCTGGGCTCGGCTTCGCCTCTGGGTGCTCCGTGGTTGCTTCCAGGCGGAATTAAGCCTCGCTCTGAGGCCTCGCAGCGCTGTGGCTGTTTTTTCGGATATTTGCAGTGATTTAATGTTTTAAAGAGGTCTTAATTGCTGATCTCGTAGAAATACCAGCACTTAAACATCCACTGTTCAACCAGATCTCAGTGTGGTCAAGGGAAATGCTCAGCCTTTTTCTTAGATCGTGTGAGGATTAATTCCCACCCCCCCCTTGGGAAAGGCAACGGGGAGGGCTAGAGCGGAAAGGGCGGAGAGGATTAGTTTTACTTTTTAAAAACTCAGTGTGTTTTGAAGAATACGTCTAAGGTTAAAGGATGATCAGGAAGGGTCAAACTTGAATTTTTGAACCAAAGAATGCACACCTCAAACCCAGGGTTGCTTTTTTTTTTCCCCCAATGTTACCTTCGTTGCCATATGCAGTGTCCTAAATGATTTCAAAAGCATCAAGCAACTCAGAATTAGGGAGCGTTGGGAAAATGACGGTTTTCATTTATCTACTTTTTTTAGAGCATATAAATTTAAATCCATGAGGTTCCGTGGGGCAACGATCTTAGAAGAATAATGAACACATGAAGTACCGGCTATTGCCAGCAGCTGTTTTCAGGGCTTTACAAATATTAACTCGTTTAATCCTCACGACTTGAGGAAGAAAAGGTCGTTATTCCAATTTAATTTAATATTTTAATTTTTATTTTTTTAAAGACGTGACACCAGGTGCAGTGGTCCATGCCTGTAATCCCAGCGCTTTGGGAGGCCGAGGTGGGAGGATCACTTGAGTCCAGAAGTTCAAGACCAGCCTGGGCGACGTAGTGAGCTATTGGTCTCTATAAAAGATTTAAAAATTAGGTGGGGGTGGGGGCGTGTGGTACGTGCCTGTAGTCCTTGCTACTTGGAAGGCTGAAGCGGGAGGATCGCTTGAGCCAGGGAATTATGGTTACAGTGAGCTATGATAGCCCCTCTGCACTCCAGCCTGGGCAACAGAGCCAGACCCTGTATCAAAAAAAAAGAGAGATGAAGTCTCACTCTGTTGCCCAGTCTGGTCTTGAACTCCTGGGCTCAACCTATCTTCCCGCATGTCGGCTGCCTGAGTACCTGGGAATTCCGGTTTTAAAGATGGGGAAACTTAGCATTTATGTGAGTAAATGGCACCGCTGGAATCCGAACCTTGACAATATAGAGGTGTCTGTTCTTATCCATGTGGCCATACTAAAGGTGATTTAAAACACATTCCTACAACTTTTGTACAATTACTTATTTAGATGTTTTGGTTCTGAAAATACATGAGAATCAAACTAATAATGTGTTCGACAGGCAGACAGTGGCCTCTAATACAGAGTCCAAAGACATCATGGTGATACATGATTACATTTGTTATGGGACAACAGCGTCGCCACACCCAAGTGAGTAATTGGTGTACAAAAGAACTGGCTTAGGGAAAGTCTGCCTTTATTGCCTAGAGTTCTAGAAGAGCAGCAGAGGGTACATTTTTTAAGGATTTAAAATATTTTTATTTGCATTTTCTTCAGTGTATTTCCCCAAAGCCTAACTTCTCTTATTCTAAATTAGTTGCTTTTAAGATTCAACTTGAGGATAAAGGAGACTCTGTAAAATAAAATGCAATACTAATCAAAAGATATTGAGAGCATAATATACCTTTTTCTGTCCATATTATACTGTAATCGAAATTTAAATTGGTCATGGGAGTCCCTAAAATCCAATTGAAAAGTTTGATTTGCTTTTTCTTTGGATGTCACTGGAAGGACTACTGAGTTTCTCAGAATCTTTGTGGAGATTATTTTGAGATCTAGGCATATTTCCAACAATTTGGAGCAGAAATGTGGGGGCAAAGGGTGCTATTTAGTTTGGAGACATCTATACTATAATACTGTGTTCAGAGGACGTTACTATTGCTGCATATGTTACAATATATCTTCTATCTTGGACCAGAAGCTTAATATTGTGATACATCTTGACAAGTCAATTTTGAACAAACCCAGTGTCCCTTTTCCCTGTAGGGCCATGGAGTCACAAGTGCAGGAATTATATTCATAGGTTTATCAGCCAGTTTTCCCCCCACTTTTTTTTTTAAGAGCTCTACTATTTAAACCCAATGGTTTTAATCCACTTTGTTAGCAAATTATGTTGGTTCCTCCTACAAATCTGTCCAGAGTTAGAGGACTTCTAATCGCCTGTACTGCTAGCTGCCACCTTTGCTTGGCTGGATTGCTGCAATCAATAGCTTCCACCTTTGTCCTCCAATCTAGTCTCAGCACAACAGCCAGAAAGTTCGTTTTAAAACCTAAGCCAGGCTACATCATTTTCCTTTCAAAGTCCTTCAGTGGCTTTTCATTTCTCTGGGAGTAAAAACCCAAGTCGTTACCATGGTTACAGAGCCCCTCCTTTACCTTAGGAGCTCACCACTCCTTATTCCTTTTACTCCAGTGGTTCCTGTCATGATAATGTGCATTTTTTCATACATTTGTTAGCCACTTTTTTGTTTGTTTTGGTTTTTTTTGGAAACAGGGTCTCACTATGTTGCTCAGGCTGGATGTTAGCCATTTGTGTGTCTTCTTTTGAGAAATGTCTTTTCAGATCATTTGTCCATTTTAAAATAGGAATTTTTTTTTTTTTGGCTATTGAGATATTTGAGTTTCTTGTATATCCTGGATATTAATCCCCTGTCAGTTGAGTAGTTTGCTAATATTTTGTCCCATTCTGTAGGTTGTCTTTTCACTCTGTTGATTATTTCCTTTGCTGTGCAGAAGCTTTTTAGTTTACTGTTTGTTTATTTTTGCTTTTGCTGCCTGTGCTTTTGAGGTATTATTTATAAAATATTTTCCCAGACCAATGGCCTGAAGCTTTTCCCTTATGTTTTCTCCTAGTAGTTTCATAAGTTTTGGTTTTATCTTTAGGTCTTTGATCCATTTTGAGTTGATTTTTGTATAGGGTGTCTAGTATCATTCTTCTGAATATGGAAATCCACTTTTATCAACACCATATGCTGAAGGGACTGTCCATTCCCCAATGAGTGTTCTTGGCACCTTTGTCAGAAGTCAGTTGGCTGTAGATATGTGGATTAATTTCTGGGTTCTCTATTCTGTTCCATTGGTCTGTGTGTCTCTTTTTATGACAGTATCATTCTGTTTTGGTTACTGCAGCTTTGCTGTATATTTTGAGGTTTGGTAGTGCAATACATCCAACTTTATTCTTTTTCCTCAGGATTGCTTTGACTATTCAGGGTCTTCTGCAGTTCCATACAGATTTTAGAATTTTTTTTCTATTTCTGTGAAGAATGTCATTGGTATTTTGATAGTGATTGCATTGAATCTGTAGATTGCTTTGGGTAATAGTGTCATTTTAACAATATTAATTCTTCCAATTCATGAGCATGGGATGTCTTTTCATTTGTTTGTATCCTTTTCAAATTCTTTCATCGTTGTTTCCTAGTTTTTCGTATAGAGTTCTTTTACCTCCATGGTTAAATTTATTCCTAGGTATTTTATTTTATTTTTTGGTAGCTATTGTAAATGAGATTGCCTTCTTCATTTCTTTTTCAGATAGTTTGTTGTTCATGTGTAGAAACACTACTGATTTTTGTACATTGATTTTGTATCCTGCAACTTTACTGAATTCATTTATCACTTCTAAGAGTTTTTGCTAGAGTCTTTAGGTTTTTTATGCATTTAAGATCATGTTGTCTGTGAACAGGGACGATTTGACTTCCTTCTTTCCAATTTGAATGCCCTTTGTTTCTTTCTCTTGCCTAATTGCCCTGGCTACGAATTCCAGTACTACATTGAATAAGAGTGGTGACAGTGAGCATCCTTGTCTTGTTCCAATTCTTAGAGGAAAAGCTTTCAAATTTTCCCTGCTCAGTAAGATGTTAGCTGTGGGTTTGTCATATATGGCATTTATTATGTTGAGATACTTTCCATCTATACCCAATGTATTAAGAGTTTTTATAATGAAGGAATGTTGAATTTTATCAAAAGCTTTTTCTGCATCTATTGAGATGATCATATGGCTTTTGCTCTTCATTCTATTGATGTGATGTGACACTTACTGATTTGCAAACGTTGCACCATCGTTGCATTCCCATGATAAATCCCACTTGATCATCATGTATTATCTTTTTAATATGTTGTTGGATTCCGTTTGCTAGTATTTTGTTGAGGAATTTGCATCTGTGTTCATCAGGGATATTGGCCTGTTGTTTTTTTGTGTGTGTTCTTGTGTTGTTTTGGTATCAGGGTTATGCTGGCCTCATAGAATGAGTTAGGAAGAATCCCCTCTGCTTCAATTTTTTGGAGTAGTTTAGGAAGAATTGGTGTTAATCCATCCTTAAATGTTCAGTAGAATTCAGTAGTGAAGCCATCTGGTGCTGGACTTTTCTTAGTTGGAAGAGTTTTTACTACTGTTTCAATCATGTTTCTTGTTATTGGTCTGTTCAAGTTTTCTATTACTTGGTTCAATCTTGGTATATTTTGTGTGTCTAGGAATTTATCCATTTTCTCTAGGTTTTTAAATTTATTGGCATATAGTTTTCTTAGTCTTTATGATCCTTTGTATTTCTGTGGTATTTGTTGTTACATCTCCTTTTTGTTTTGATTTTATTTATTTGGGTGTTCTCTCTTTTTTTCTCAGTTAGTCTAGCTAATGGTTTGTCAATTTTGTTTATCTTTTTAAAAAACCAATTTTTGTTTTGTTGGTCTTTTCTATTTTTTTAAATCTCAATTTTGTTTATTTCTGCTCTGATACTCATTATTTCCTTTCTTCTAGTAATTTTGTGTTTGGTTTTTTATTGCTTTTCTAGTTCCCTGATGTGCATGGTTAGATAGTGTATTTGATCTTTCTAGTTTTATCATATAGGCATTTATTGCTATGAACTTTCATCTTAATGCTGCTTTTGCTGTGTCCCATGGTTTTTTGTGTGTTGTTTTTTAATTTTCATTTGTGTCAAGGAATTTTTAAATTTCATTCTTCACTTATTTCTTAATGCATTGGTCATTTGGGAGCATCTTGTTTAATTTCATGTATTTGTATAGTTTCTGAATTTTCCTCTGTTGCTGATGTCTAGTTTTATTCTATTTTGGTCAGATAGGATACTTGATATAATGTTGATTTAAAAAATTTTTTTTCAGACTCATTTCTTGTCCTAATATATGGTGAATCCTGAAGAATGTTCTATGTGCTGATGAAAAGAATATGTACTCTGCAGCTGTTGGGTGAAATGTTCTGTAAATGTCTATTAGGTCCATTTGGTCTAGGGGACAGTTTAAATCTGATGTTTCTTTTTTTATTTTCTGTCTAGATGATCTGTCTGATGCTGAGCATGGGGTGTTGAAGTCTGCAACTATTATTGTATTTTTGTCTATCTTTCCCTTTAGATCTGATAATATTTGCTTTATATTATATATCTGACTGCTCCAGTGTTGGATGCATATATATTTACAGTTGTCATATTTTCTTATGGAATTGATTTCTTTATTTTTATATAATGTTCTTCTTTATCTCTTTTTACAGCTTTTAACTTGAAGTCTGTTTTGTCTGATGTAAGTATAGATACTCCTGCTTGCTTTTGGTTTCTATTTGCATGGAATGTCTTTTTCTACTCCTTCACTATCAGTCTGTGGGTGTTTTTACAGGTGAGATGAGTTTCTTGTAGGCAGTGTGTAGTGGGTTCTTAATTTTTTTTATCCATTCAGCTGGTCTATATCTTTTAAATGGATAATTTAATCCATTTACATTTAAGGTTATTATTAATAGGTGAGGACTTACTCTTGTCATTTTATTGATTGTTTTCTGGTTGTTTTGTATATCCTTTGTTCCTTACTTCTTCTCTTATTGTTGATTTTTGCACTGGGCGGTTTTCTGTAGTGATAAGGTTTGATTACTTTCTCTTTCTCCTTTGTGTACAAGCTCTACCAGTGAGTTTTACAGCTTCACATGTTTTCATGATGGTATTATAGTTATCATCTTTTCACTTCCAGATGATAGACTCCTTTGAGCATTTCTTGTAAGGTCAGTCTAGTGATGAATTGCCTTATTTTTTGCTTATCTGTGAAAAATTATATTTCTCCTTTGTTTCTAAAGGATAGCTTTCCTGGGTATAATATTCTTGTCGGACAGGTTTCTTTTTTCTTTCAACACTTTGAATATATCATCCCATTCTTTCCTGGCCTGTAAAGTTTCTGCTGAGAAATTCTCTGTTAATCTAATGCGGATTGTTTTGTATATGACTTGATGCTTGTCTCTTGCTGCTTAAATTTTTTTTTCTTTGTCTTTGGCTTTTAACCATTTGACTGTGATGTGTCTCAGAGAAGACTTGTTTGGATTGAATCTATCTGAGGTTCTTTGAGCTTCCTGCATCTGGATGTCCATCTTTCTCCCAACACTTGGGAAGTTTTCTGCCATTATTTTGTTTAATATGTTTTCCTTACCTTTCCCCTTCTCTTCTCTTTCTGGAATGCCCATAATGTGAATATTTGTTTACTTAATGGTGTCCCTTAAATCCTGTAGGGTTGCTTCATTCTTCTTTGTTATTTATTCTTTTCTTTTTTTGTCTGCTCGTGTTATTTCAAAAGACCTGTCTTCAAGTTCAGAAATTCTTTATTCTGCTTAGTCTAGTCTCTTATTATAGGTCTTGATTGTATTTTTTATTTCATTCATTGAATTCTTCAGCTCTAGGATTTTTCTGTTGTTGTTGTTGTATAATTCTTTTTATATGAAATTCCAGAATATGCAAATCCATAGAGAAAGAAAGTGAATTAATGGTTGCCAGGGGCTGCAGGGAGGAAAGAGTGGGAAGTTTTTGTTAATGTTTCTTTTTGGGGTGATGAAAATTTTCTGGAATTAGACAATGGTGATGGTTGCATAACCTTCTGAATATACTAAAACATGCTAAGTTGTAAACTTTAAAAGGGTGAATTGTATGGTATATGAATTATATCTATAAAAAAAGACTATAGAAAACCAGAACAGTGTGAACAATGATATATATGAAGAAGTACAGAGTTTTATTCTCCAATATCAAGTTTCTAGATTCCTGAGATGCCTACAAATATACTCAATGGACATTTGCCAAGTTCTGACAAAATAATATTTCCAATAACCATTTTCCACAGAGGGGAATATGAGCCTGCCTCTCAATTCAGACTCAGCTAGATCAACTCCATATCCTCTAACTTTATACAGTAGTCTAAATCCAGGGACAGAGGAAGGCAGGAAAATCAAAGAGAACTTCAGGTTACCCCAGCTGTCTTCTTCTATGGTGGAGAAGTCTTGCCCTGCAGGGTCAGGAAACATCCACTATGCTAACACAGTTTTGGGAGATGGCAGCCCAACCCTTGGGGAAGAAGAGCCATTCAGTAAGGAAAGAGAGGGAGGGAAAAGCCCATAAACACCTCTTGAAACTTGTAGCCATAATCCTAACTTTCAAAACAAAAGAATCAACCAAAAATGCTTCCTGTTCCCATGGCCACTGAATCCACTAGCTCAGTTCCTCTTTGGTTGTATGACTTGCCTCAGAAACCTATACACCCCAAAGTAGATCTACACATCCCCACTCCCAATGGTTGTGAAATGAGGGTGTGCATGAGGTTGTGGGGATGGTTCTGACTTCGTGTAATAAAGTGCTGATGCAGCCCAAACTCAAATCTATCTGTGACTTCATTTTGCCCCTTGCTCACATACCCCTGTAACAAAACCTGCTTCCATGACTTTTCACTATTGCACCAAATAGGAAGTTTCTGATATGCACCTTTTTTTTTTTTTTTTTTTAAGACAAGGTCTCTCTGTCACCCCAGCTAGAGTACAGTGGCATCATCATAGCTCATTGCAACCTCAAATTCCTGGGCTCAAGCAATCCTCCTGTCTCAGCCTCCCAAGTAGCTGGGACTACAGGCACCTGACATGATGCCCAGCTAATTTTTACATTTTTAGTAGAGATGGGGTCTCACGGTTGCTCAGGCTGGTCTTGAACTCCTGAGTTCAAGCAGTCCTCCCACCTCAGCCTCCCAGAGTGCTGGGATTACATGTGTGAGCCACCCCACCGGACATATGCACCCTTTAAACTGGCCTCTGTGGGTCACTGTATATGTTACATACTCAGTTTCTTGAAATCAGTTACTGTTTTCAGCATGGAAGCATAGTACAATATTCCCAGGTGGCACAAGCAGCACTAAATCACTGTGCTTAGTATACAATCCACACTCCTTTCCATGGCCTCTCTGCAGACTAAGAACAAGCTGGCTCCCCTAAAGTATTATCCTTGAGCAGGTGGGAAGGGGACGAAGCCTTAGCAGAACAGTCTATTTCAAAATGCAATCCACAGACTGCAAACTGTAGACGACAATCAACTCCAATTATAGGCATGCTTCTAGAAACACAGTTGCTCTTGCCTCCCTCCAGTTTCATCTTGTATCATTCTCTTCTACCCCTACCCCTCAGCATGCTTCAGCCCCTCCTGTCTTTTGTGTGTTCCTCAAACATACCAAGCTCTCTCCCACCTTAGTCCTTTAGACTTGGCATTTCCTTTGCCTGGAACACTCTCTGCCTGGCTGGTTCCTTGTTGTCAATTAAGTTTCAACTCATGTCACCTTCTCTGAGAAGACTTCTCTGACCCCTCAATCCAAAGTAGCTGTGTCACCCAGTCACCCCCAATCACTATCACTTTGCTTTGCTGTCTCTGCAGCACTTACTAGTGACATTACCTTGTTCACGTATTCACTTGTTCACTGCCTGTCTCTTCAGTCTAGAAAAGCTCCACAAGGGTGGGGAAACTTGACCTCTAATTCACAACTACATCCCTAGTTCCTGGAAGAGTAGGCACTCAAATATTTGTTGATTAAATAGCTGTGTACTAGAAATATGTATTGCTAGCTTATAACCTCTTAAAAATCTTTGAACAAGGCAGGAATTTCCCAGTGCAGTGCTAGAAATACCACTTTATTGAACTTTTTGCCTATGGCAAGAGAGGGTGTGACTTCCTGTAAAGTTCTTACACCATCCTTGTTCTGAATGTGGTACAGAAAAAAATGGGTTTCAACATACCACTTTTGGGATTTGCCCCACTCGTGGTTCAGACTGAAGTCTGAGACCATCGAAACCAGTTAAGGCTGTGAAATCTTTTACTGGACTTCCAAAGTTCTAAATAAGGAACCCCTCATTAAACAAAAAAGATAAGTTATCAGTCAGCTGACAGAAGGAAGGAAACCTGTTACCAGTCGATAATCCACCCATTTGGAGAAAATCAACTCTGCAGAACTTAAACAAGAATCTTCCTTTGCTAAAGTCAAATGTGATTTTCTTTTCTCTGTGTCTTCTTTGTCATTCACTCCCAGGATGAATTTATCTGCTGAGGAAGGAGTACATAGGAAGATCCAGGAAATAATTCTGGACTAAGTGACTCCCATTTTAGTTCTGGCCTTTTGATAAGTAGAATTTGACCTGAACTTCTGGAAGAAAGGCCAGTCCTTCAAAGATTTACTTCTAGGCTTCTGTACCAAGAGCCTGCAAGTTCTGAAACACCTTCCAAGCACAGTTCTTTTTAACTCCACCCTCATCCACACATAGGCTTCATCCTAATAAGCCTTCATCCCCAAGGAGCTGTGTGTGTGGCCCTGTGGGAGCACGGGAAGGGGAGGCAGCCAGGTGGGGCTAGAAGTGCTTTTCAAAACCTGGTTCACAGACTACCTTTACCATAATCACTGGAGTGCTTATAAAAGTGCACATTCCTGGTCATCATCTAATCCTACATAATTATAATCTTTGGGAGTGAAGCTCAGGAAACTGCACTTTTAACATACCTCCCCCCACACACCCCAAGATTCTTAGGCACAGTGAAGTTTGAGAACCAATGGGATTAAAGGTCCCTAGGAGAGAGGTGGGGAGAGAAGACAGGAGGGGTAGGGGAGAGTCTAGGGATGGAAGATGGGGGTGGGGTAGGTGAAGTCATGCTCTGGAGTAGTGGCAGTCAAGGGGGGTGAGCAATGGGGACACTTGTGGGTGGAGGCAAAAACAGGGCTTGGGCTGGGAGGCTGGTCAGAGAGGTCACATCCTCGGACTGGTCAGGATGGTAGGGAGGTGGGGAGAGCAGGGTCTGGATGTGAGGGGGAGGAGTAGTAAGGGTAGGAATAAGGGGGGGTTCTTCAGAGGGGTCAGGCTGGGAGGCGAAAATGGAAAATGAGGGTCATAGGGGCGGTGACCAAAGTAGTAATGGGAAACAGCAGAGGCAATATCCAAGGTCTCCCTCTGAAACGGCGCATCCCCCAAAACTCCGGGCCTTGACAAGCCTGAGTGTGGGGCCAAGACTGGGGAGGGGGATTTTGGGGGAGGTGAGCCCAGTCAGAGATGGCCCTCCGGCCAGAGCCAGAGGTCCCGGAGGTGGCTTGAGGCATGACGTGCTGGAAGGTCCTAGGATACCCCGGAGGGCCCCACTTCAGCTTCGGCTTCCAAGAGTCTCAACTCTAGGATTTCTGTGTGGTTCTTTTTTATATTGATATCTTTACTGAATTTCTCATTTACATCATAAATTGTTTTCCTGATTTCATTGAATTGTCTATCTGTATTCTCTTGTATTTCACTGAATTTCCTTAAGATTATTATTTTGAATTATTTTTCTGGCATTTCATATATTTCCTTATGATTGGTGTCTGTGACTGGAGAATTTCCTTTGGAAATGACATGTTCCCTTGCTTTTTCTTGGTTGATGTGTCCCTACATTGATTTCTACCCATGCCTTGGAGAAGTTGCCTCTTCCAATTTTATGGAGCAGGTTTTGTAGGGAAAGATTTATTTGTATGAATGGATCTTAGGGTGTTGGTTTGGTTCGTGTGTTGGCCTTGGTTCTTGGTGGACACAGTAGTGTAGTCTGCATGTAGTTTCCTCTGCTATAATCACACTAGTGGCATTTATGAGGTTCTCAGTGGCTTAGGCTGAGAGAGTTTGTGGTGTTAGTGGTGTGGCTTTACCAAGAATGGAATCACTAGACTGTTTTCCAGGTTGGGGCTGCATCTGTGCACATGGTGGGTCAGTCAACTTGGGGTCTGGTTCACTGTGGTTGGGGCCATGGGGCTGTTACTCCAGCCAGAAGAAAAGGTATATACTTGCTTGCCTGGCCTGGGGGTGTCCCTGCCTGGATTGGCTCACAGGGCTGTTTCTCAGGCTCAGGATGTGGGCACAGCTGCTTGGCTTGCCTGAGGGCTTGTCAGTTGGGGGCATCCCATGGGGCTGTTTCTTAGGTCCAGGATGCAGACACAAGTCTGCTCAGCCATCTCACGGGCATGCCTGCTGGTTGTGGCCCACAGGGCTGATTGTTAGGCTTGGGATGTGAGTGCAAGTCTGCTCAGCTAGCCTGGGGGCATGCCTACCAGGAGTGGCCTGCAGGGCTATTTCTCAGGCTGGTATGGAGGCACTAAGTTACTCAATTGGCTTGGGTGCATGTCTGCTGGGTGTGACCCACAGGGCTGTTTTTTTCAGGTTGGGATGCAGGCACAAAGTTGCTTAATTGGCCTGGGTGCATTTCTGCCAAGGTGAGGTATAGGGCCTTTTCTCAGGCCCCTTTCCTGGCTGCCCAGCTGCTCATTTGGCCTAGGGGCATTTCAGTGGGGGTTGGCCCACAGGACTATTTTATAGGCCTGGGATGCAGTCACAGGGCTGCTCAGTTGGCCTGGGTGTGTGTCTTCCAGAGGTCACTTGCAGGGCTGTTTCTCAGACCCAGGACATGGGTACAAAGCTGCTCAGCCAGCCTGAGGGATGTCTACTGGCGTCGCCCATGGAGCTGTTTGTTAGGTCTGGGTCATGGGTGCAAGTCTCCTTGGCCAGCGCAGGAGTGTGCCTACTGAGGGTGGCCAGCAGGGCTGTTTCTCAGGCTGGGTATGAAGGCACATAGCTGCTTTGCTGGCTTGGGGCATGCCCACTGGGGTGGGCATGCAGGACTGTTTTTCAGGGTCTTACTGGGGGTGCAGGACCACTGAGCAAGCCAGGGCTGTGTCTGTGGGAAGTGAGTGCTGTGGGGATGTCTCTCAAGTCCTGAGTGTGGGTGTTTAGCTACTCTGCTATCTTCTTGGAGGCTCAAGGGCCTTTCCACTTGGGGGAGGGTGCACAACAGTTTGGCCTGCTCATGGGTGGGGTTGCCCTGGGTGGGACTGGCAGACTGTTGGAAATGCAATGGCAGAGGTCGGTTTCCCTGCTGTGCAGGAGCAGATTCATAGCTGATCTTGGGCCCAACCTCCACACACTCGGGGTTGTGGTGTTCAGCCGCTTATGTGGGTTTGGCATAATGAAGACAGAACCCCAGTGCTGGAGAGGTGCTACTGGCCCCCAGTGCACTCCAGAGGTGGCTCTGATCTCAAGATGACACTTTGCTGCAAAAGCTCAGCTCACAGGGGGTGGGAGGAGGATGGGGAGTACACACCTTGTGCTCCTAATCCAGGACAATGCAGCTGCGTGTGTTCCTGGCAGCTCTCCAAACTGGGCTTAGGGCTTTTGAGGACTGTGCAATTCTCCTGTTGTGAGGACCGTACATATTTGTAGCGGCAGTGGTGGCTGGTGGAGATCAGCTTACCTTTTCCCTGCAACAGGAAGTTCCTCCTGACTCCAGGCAGATGTGATCTTGGGGTGGGAGGAGATGGGGCTGCAGAAGCTGGGTGCCTCCATGTTGCCCTTCTGGGCTCCCAGTCACTATAGGCACCTCTCTGCTCTGCTGCTGCATTCCAGCACTGTTGCTTTGACACTGCAGTCAAATCTTAGCTGTTTACTCAATGCCTTCATCCTTCCTGTGGGTGGGATGAATGCAAGATATCTCTAGTCTGCCATCTTACTGACATCGCCTTCAAAAAACATTTTTGAAACTATGAAAAGTTCATTTATAAGCTTTTCTCCCGTTTATATTTACTTAATTTATTCATTCTTACCAATTATGTTTGAATAGTTCATTAAACAAAGCTAGCCATCATCTCAAGTGAATTTTTCTATTAACATTTTTATATTACTGTATGTTAGGCAAGTATCATAAAAGCGAAGACCTTAAAGTTAAATACATGTATTTTTATTGATAACTCAAAAGACATATTTGTTTTTTTTTTAACTGACAATATTAAACTAGCCTTTTTTAACCAAAGATTTATCCAAATCACATGAACTAAAAGGCATTTGAGTCAGTTTCTAATTTTCTGATAAAATATTAATAGTGGATTTAAGCACTTACTTTTTCTTTAAGCTAATTCATTAGAGCTTTTTCGTATCTTTTGATAAATATCACATATAAATGACACATATAAACACATACACATACAGACACACAGACAGAAGGAGATTTTACAGCTTTCAGAAAGAATTTCCTTTGCAGGCTTTCAAATAGTTTTTATTTTCCCTTTTAGACTATTTCCCTTTGCCCTGCGAAGTCTAGCAGGGTGTTTAAAGGGCATCATCTGATACTGGGCCAATAAATCATCAGTGTCAATTCATTAGTCCCTGTTCAGGGAAAAAAAATTTGTTGAATCTGTATTTTATAGTCTCAGTAGTTTTATTCTCTTTCTGTAGTTGTTCTGTTTGTTCCCTCTGTTCCAAATTTAAATACATTTCCCCGCCTTTGAGAGAAGAAAATGTGTACATTGTGGAATTCCAAAATCTCTGCCTAAGAGATGTATGGGAACTGAGGGAACAAGCAGAAAGGGATGAGTTCAGATCACAGGGGTAGCAGGAGAAGGAGCAGTTGGAGGCAAAAGGAAGACAGCCTCCAAAGTCTTTCTAATTTAAATATATTAATAGTTTCAAATACCCTTTTGTTTACCTCTTGAATGTAGGCAATTTTTTCTTTCAGAATTTCTTTCAGAAGCTTCTAGGTGCTGGTGGAAGTAAGTCTTCCATTTAATTTGTCTGGTTCTAAAACCAGCTTTTTCTAATCGTGTGTGCAGATAAACTAGTTCGGGTATTTCAAAGGTACTCCAGTTTGGCCGTTGTAACTTGGGGTCTTCAAGAATTATGTGAGACCATTTTTCTAAATATGTGCATAAGGAGGTGCCATAAGAATTAAACATGAATCCAGCTTGTGTTTCTAATGGTGGATCTCTCCTTAAGGAGGAAGACTTGGTTTTTAGAGGTATTGCTACCAAAAGTTCGGTATTTGTCCCCGAGGCCGAATCAGTGAGAACAAAGAATGAGGACAGGTGGTTTGAGGAAAAGGAAAGAGACTTTTATTAATTTGCTGGCAAATGAGGAGGGCGATGGATTAGCATCTCAAAGATTGCCATCCTGCCTTTAGGCAAAAACATAGAGCTTTTTAAAAGGGGAGTTTTTGATGGTTGGGCTTGGGTCTACGTAAGTGTCCCATGTCGTGGCTTTGGGCTATTATTTATAAATGGTGGTCCTTATCTCTGGTGACAATGATCTCAGGACCCTTGTCTGGACAATTCTGTTGAGCCATCTCCTGTGGTTTAAGATACTAGGAAACAAACAGCAAAGAACAATTTTTCTTCCTCTTTGATTATTGGCCTTGGGCGAGAGTGCAGGTTGTTTTTTTTCTTTTGAGGCAGAGCCGCGCTCTGTTGCCCAGGCTAGAGTGCAGTGGTGTCAGCCTAGCTCACAGCAACCTCACACTCTTGGCCTCAAGTGATCCTCCTGCCTCAGCCTCCTGAGTAGGTGGGACTACAAGTGTGCGCCACCACAGCTGACTAATTTTTTCTATTTTTAGTAGAGATGGGGTCTCCCTCTTGCTCAGGCTGGTCTTGAACTCCTGAGCTCAAGCGATCCTCTCGCCTCAGCCTGCCAGAGTGCTAGGATTACAGGCACGAGCTGCTGCGCCTGGCCAAGAGTGCAGGTTTTCATTTCCAAAAAAGGTGGGAGTTTTAGAGGGACAACTCGTAAAACATTTCGTTGCCTTTTTTCTGGGCTTTACCTCTGTTACAGTATGATTGCCCATAATTTAGATTTTTCTTCCTGAATGACCGAGAACCTAGTGGGCCTTACAAAGAGCCTTTTATTATTTTGGTCACTCAAGAAGAAAGTTTTAGATTTGTCAATTCAACCAAACTTCAGAATCTGGCCAGTTTTAAAAATTATAAAATTTTCACTTAAGCCACAAAGATTCACTTCCTTTTTTCAAAGAGAAACTGCTTTCTCCTTGACAAATTTCAAATAAGAGAAAAGTTCACAAACTCTAATGAGTAAGACAAACAAAACCTTAACTTAAGAGAAAAGTGAAAATCACCAATTTGCCATCAGCAGGTTCTCTACAGAGTAACAAACTAAATGCACACCTTTCAGTAAAGCCTCAGTTCCAACCCCTCTGAGTTAGGAACGTGCGTGGCTCAAATGAAGTCTGAAACCTCAACTGTGCTGAGAGTTGAGAGATTCCTTACCAGAGATCCCTGATGACTTTGGCAAGGTTGGGTGAATAAAAATCGTTCGTGCTGGTACCAAGGCTCCAACTGTCAGTGAAGTGGTGGGGATCGCTGAAGGCCTGCTTCAGGTCCCAGCTGGGTCGCCAAAATGTCAACCTTAAATAATGAGCTTCAGAAAATATGACTAATTATAGTGTTTATTTGAGCCCAAAGCTTGAGGATGGCCACCTGGGAGCATACGTTCAAGTTGCCCTGAATATACACGCCAATTAGCAGCAGTTACAAGTGGGTTTTTAAGGGAAAAAGAAGAGGCAGTTCCTAAGTTGTTACCAAGAATTTACATTAAGACAACATAAGCTATTGACTGTTTATACATTGTTCTTTGTGTCACAAATTCCAGGAACAGGAAGATAAGGCGTGAAGAAGCTAGTAAGGAACAAAATGCCTTTAAACAATTGGCCCGGAGCATGAGTGTAGGGGGTGGTGCTGGCTGACTGAAGTCCCATATTCATGTCTATGGACCTGATAAATTTTGCACACCTCACATAGCTATTTTTCTTTTCTTAAATACTATCTTCACCCAGTAGTTGTACTTTACTGTGTGTGTGGACCTCATCTTAGCCTGCTGCCCCCAGAGTGGCATAATGGCAGTGGCAGTTCCTAACTTCACATCTGCCCACCACAATGTCCACCAGGAGAGAAAGTGGCCTCCAGACACCAAAAAAACTTTTTTGAAAAACTCTTGCAAACTTCATATTACATCATGGCATCCTTATTTGGGTCAAAGGCTTCTTCTTAAATCCATCTGTAGTAAGGCGGATGCCATCACCCCTAGACCAGGGTTTCTCTACCTCCGGACTATTGTCTTTTTGGGTTGGATAATTCTTTGTTGTGTTGGGTTGTCCTGTGCATGGTAGGATGTTTAGCAGCATCCCTGGCCTCTACTCAGTAGATGCCTCTTCCCAGTAGATATCTGTCCCCCAGTTGTGACACTGAAAAATGTCACATTACAGACATTACCAAATATCCCTGGGGGGCAAAATCACCCCCAGGTTGAGAACCACTGCCTTAGAATGTCAGGCCTACCCTTGGAGCTAGGGGTTGGGGCCAGCTTGCTCTGGGGCACTTGAGTTACATGAGGGAAGGTGGGATACTGAAGAGAGTCCAGGTCCTGGGTTAGAAAGGAGAAGGTGAGAATGAATGGTAGCCAACAATGTTCATTATACCTCCATTAATCAAATGTCTCCAGACTTAGGAGCAAATTTCAGCTTTCCCGTAAACCAGGGTATAAGTGGGAAAATTGAGTATGTTTAGAATTTTGATGTTTGGGCAGAGAAGAACTTCCAGTCAGACATCCACCCTTTTAGAATAACAAAGGAGACAAGTGCTCCTTTTTCTGCCCCCATGGTGGGCAGAGGACAAAGAGAGAAGAATCACAGTGTTGTATCGGGAGGGAGACTACATTCCCAAGGCCCTTGGCAAGCCCGGCTTAAGCAATCTTAGTGAAGACTTTTCTCTGAGTCAGGCTTAGACTTGACTTTTTTGATGTCTGTGGCTTGAGGAATAGCAAAGAGCTAACAGAATCTCCTGATTCTGCCTGCCAAAGAGTCTCTTGGTTTAAATTACTCCAGGAACTTATATTTACAACCCAAGGTATGTTGTGTAAAGCAAAATAATTTTATTTCCAGAGCATGTTTTCACATCTTAGGAAAACAAGTGAGATGGCATACTCTAATGTAAAACCTAGACTTTGCTATTCTAGAATGAGCCATGTATTTGTTTATTCAGCACATGTTGTATGCCTGCTATGTGAGGAAAACAGACATAGCCCCAGTTCTTGCAGTATTGAAAATCTGGTAAAGGCAACAAATGTCCTGAAATTGGACATGTAAGACTTGACTCCAGTGAATGTACTTTTTCCCCTAAAATTGATCTACTCTTGCTCTGTGGCTCTACTTCCCTCTAGGAACTATGGAAACAAATCTCTAACTTGCCAGTTAATGTATGTCAGTCTTTTTAAATTTAAATTATCTCTTTGATAAAGCTACCTCTTTTGGATATATACCCCAACGTTCACATCTTCTTCTCCACTCCCGTTGGTACCATCTAGAAATGTGATGATCTAGAGTCATATGATTGGAAAGAAGGGTCCCTGGACACACATCCACAGGCAATTTGAGCAATCCTCTTACGGAGTTTGCTTCTCTGGTCTTTCCAGTCTCTCTTTTTGTCTTGTTGCTGATATCTGATGCTGAAGGCTAAGACTCATGGACTCATGGTGTGTTCTCTTGGCTTCGTCCATCTCCAGTGGTTCACTCCTGCTGACTTGGACCCACTGTGCACTCGATGGCATTTTGCATCATTCTTGAGGTTTGGCTGCAACTCCCAGGTGATTTTCAGCACGTGCAGTGCACCACTTTGCCCCAGTTGTGGCAATCTCCTGGCTACTTTGCCTTCTGTCTTGCTTGCCACCCTGATGAATCTAGAAACACCTGGATTCCTTCCAAAGACGCATGGAGTCTCAAGTATGCCTGAAAGTGCCAATGTGCTTTCCCTTTTGGCCATGCCCTGCTATTATTTTTATAATGTTGAAACCATCCTATGATTTTATTAATATTAGGTGGTCTACTTCCCCCTTGTTCCATGCTGGGGATGGGTCATATGCTTTCAACTTTTCTCTCAACTAATCTCACCCTCCAAGTGACGGGAAGTTCTGCTTCCTCTCCAGTTGTCTTGGAGACCGGCCACTCTGTGTTTTCCTTTTCTCCCCACTTCCAAGTCTCAGCCATCTCTTTTTCTGTGGAAACTGACTACTGAACTCCCAGCCATTTCTGAGATGCCACAGCTATGCCTTTCAAACTGTCACCATGAAGAGTGGACCTCTATCTCCATACTCATTAAATGCTGCAGACTTCTCTCTGGCTAACCATAGCTCGGCACACACACTTTCCTGTGGTCAGACTTCCTGAGAGGCCTCTGAGCATTCACTGGATCCGGGAGCTGGGTCCATCCCTGGGCTATAGGTTTACTCCTATAAAGCCTGCGGACCTCCCATCGCTGCCCAAAGCTGGGGTCATCCTGAGGCCTCCAGACTCACCTCTAGGTCATCTTCATCCTTACAAACCCAACCCCTAGAAGAAGCCAGGAAGCAACTGCCTCCCACTTTAGCCTGATACAGATGGAGGCCTTCTAGTTCTGGACACAGGGCTGTGATAGAGGGACATCAGGGCTGGATTCTTCAGAGAATCTGTATCTTCTTCAAAAGGAGACTGAGCTGGTGTTGGGCCCGTCTGAGCTATGTTGTTGATATAAAAACAAGAGAGGAAGGAAGGAACTTTCTACTGATTGAATAACCACTGAACTGAGCACTAAGTACATGTGTCTGATTTTCCTCTCAAAATTCTGCAATCTGTGAGTTGTGTTAGAAAACGGAAGTTCAAAGAGGTAAAATCACAGGCATGACTTTACTGGTCTGTTCAAGGCTTGAGCTAGAAGTTTTACTGACTTCAAAGTTTATATTTTGTTTATTATACTGCACCACGCTCCTGTCCCCTTACTGCATCTTCATATCCCAAAGATCCACTATTTTTTTCTGAATTCCTCATTTCTGAGACTACTCTCTGAAACTGGGACTCAGTGGTCTTGAACTGTGGTTCCAGCTCTGCCTCTATTTTCCTTTGATCTTGGGCAAGTTGTCTTCCCTGCTGGGCCTTAGTTTCCCTAACTGTAAGCAAGAGACAAGAACATGAAGCCAAATAGCCACTGTTCTTGACTGATCATGTTCTTCTCATTGGGGTGTGCATTTTTATAAGTTTTTATACTCATAATGATTTGTTCTTAGTGACTAATTTATTTATTTATTTTTTAATAGAGATGGTGTCTCACTATTTTCCCAGGCTGGAGTGCAGTGGCGTGATCATAGCTCACTGCAGCCTTGAACTCCTGGGCTCAAGTGATCCTCCTGTCTCAGCCTCCCAGAGTGCTGGGATTATAGGTATGAAACACCACACCCAGCCCTGATTATTTTAAATTTAAGTTAAAAATTAAATTTTATATATTCGGGATTTAAAATTTTTACTTTAGATTGACCTTCAATTTGTGATCCTGGATTTTCACTTTGAGTTGTGATATGAAGTTTTCTTTTAAAATATATAAATTTCAAAAAGTCTAATCTATTTAAGAAAATTATTAATAATTAAATAATTACCTAGAGATGGCAAAAATCATAAAGTTGATAGACATATGATTGAACTTTGGGAAGCACTAGGTCTAAGGTAGAGAAGAGAAAATGTCCAGGAGCAAACAGTGAGGAGTGAGGTCGTCCAACATTTAGACACAAAGAAAAATAAGAGAAGCTGGTATAGAAGACCAAAAAAGAAGAGGTCTTGAGTGATAAGAGGGAAGTTAAGGGAGTGTAATATGTTAGTCTTTGCTCTGAGCTGCTCTGACCTCCTGGATGCCAAATGTACCAAAAATGCTAAGTCAAGACATCCAGGGTTTTCTGGCTGCAAAGATTCCAAAGATAAGGGGGAAAAAAAAAAAAGACATCCAGGGTTTCCCTTGGGAGGGGAGAGTCCCTAACCAGCCAAGGCCAAGGCATTTGACTAATGACATTGGGTGGGGTTAATAAAATGACTCACATTTCCGGAAGCAATCCCTGCTAACTATCATCTGTTGCTTTGGAACTACAGTATTCTCTCCTGAGCCAAAGAGGTGGAAGTTGGGAAAGGAACAAGGTAGTAAAAGGAATAGGAAAAGAGAAGTATTTGGAAATCAAAGGCAGTGGGAGAGGGGGAAAAGTTTTGAAATTCAGTAAGAGAAAATCGAGCCTAAATTAGAGTTGCTCTGCCAATACGTAAGGAGAAAATATGGCCTGAGGAGTGGTCTTTATTAAAGAAAATAGAGTAGATTTAGATTAAATAAAAATAGTAAATAAAAAATAGAAATGGCCCCAACTTTGAACTGCCCTGATTGGTGTTCCTGGACTGGCATTGTTTATCCCCTGGGCAAGGAACAGGCCAAAATGTCTTTCACGGTGGGGTTGCCAGATAAAATTTACTGTATCCCATACAATGTTTGGAACATACTTATACTAAAAAATTGCTTGTTGCTTATCTGAAATTCAAATTTAACTGGATGTCCTTGTATTTACTTATTTACTTATTTTCTTTTTACTAAATTTGGCAACCCTGCCTCTGGGGGCTTTCTGCCAGGGCTTGCATGCTTGGTAAAAATCAGCCCAGCTGAATATTTACTCGTTCTCAGATTGCTTAACTATGTTGTCTTTTTGCAGTGATCATGTAAAAAGCTCCCTTTTCTTCTTACCTCCAATGTTTTATTTTGAAAAATGTCAAATCTACAGAAAGTTTGCAAAAAATGAACAATGAACATTCATATGCTATTTATATAATTCACTAATTTTACCATTTTGTTACATTTTCTTCCTTTCTTTCCCTTTGTGCGTGTGTGTGCATTCTTTAGCTGCTCCATTTGAAAGTTAGTTATAGACATCTTGACACCCAAGCCCCCAAACCCTCAGAATGTCTCACTCAAAAATTAGGATATTTTCCTAATAACCACTATGCAAAGATCACATCCAGGACATTTAACATTGACACAATACTATTTTCTAATATTCTGTCCATATTTAAATTTCTGCAATTGTCCCAATAATGTCCTTTACCACAGTTTTTTCTTTTTTAAAATTTTAAAAATTTTTATTTTTTTTGAGGGATGGGTCTTGCTATGTTGCCCAGGCTGTTCTTGAGCACCTGGGCTCAGGTAATCCTCCTGCCTCAGCCTCCCAAATAGCTGAGACTGCAGGCATGTGCCACCACACTCAGCAATTTTTTATTTTTTAATTCAAAGTTGAGCAAGGATCAGACCTTGCATTTAAGTTCATGTCTTTTCAGTGTTATTAACGTAAAATAAGTTGCCAGCCTTTTTTCTTTCTTTCTTTTTTTCTTTTCTTTTTTTGGTTTTTCATGATAATTTACACTTTTGAAGAGTCCAGGCCAGTTCTTCTGCAGATTGTCTGATTGTTTCCCCATGATTAAACTTAGGTTAAACATTATTGGCAAGAATACCATACAGGTCATGTTGAATCACGTCTCAGCATATCACACAACAGAGGGCGTATGAAATCGATTTGGTTTTTTATTGGTGATGTTAAGTTTGATCAGTTAGTTAAGGTGGTGTGTACCAGCTTTCCATCACAAAGATTCCTTTATTTTCCTTGCAATTAGAGAGTAACATGTGATGTGATACTTTGAGACTGTGTGAATATCCTGTTTCCCCATCTTTTTCCCAATGGTTTTAGTATCAACAGATGATTCTCTCCTGAATCAAATATTACTATGGTAGTTACGAAATGGTGATTTTTAAATTTCTATCATTTCTTTGTAAACCAAAATAAAATCTTAAGCCCCCCAGCCAACTGAATGGACCGCCTGTTGGCCAAGGGGACCCCCCCAAAAAAACCTTAAAGCTGAGTTGCTGGCCGTGAGCAGAAGGGAGCTCAGACATGCCTAGTTACGCACAGTCCCTTTTGGAGTTATTCTTTTTAACAATAAGATACAAAATCATCAACAGGCCTAAGGCCATGTCAGACAACGGTTAAACCATACCTGCAGGTCATCAATTTATAATACTTAACAGATCACTTAAGTCTTGGTATATGTCTGGTGGCTTGTCTCTGATTAACAAACTTCCTTATCTGAACTTAAAACATTCCAAGCCTTTAAACAAAGCTTCATTTCTTTAACCAATTACAACTCAAAGAATCTTTAAACTCACCTATAACCTGTAACACTCCCCATCCCTGCTTGAGATGTCCTGCCTTTTCAGGCCTAACCAATATATGTCTTCCATGTATTCATTTATGACTTTACATGTAATTCCTGTCTCCCTAAAACGTATAAAACCGAACTAACCCAACCACAGTGAGACCACTTGCTCAAGGCCTCTTGGGCATGGCTCTCTGGGCCATGGTCGTACATATTTGGTTCAGAATAGACGTCTTTAAATTATTTTATGGAGTTTGGGTTCTTTTCTGTTCTTCTACGTTTACTAGTTGGTACTCTTCTATAAAAAAGGGCTTCCTTTATCCTTCTAATCCTTTTAAAAATTCTTTTTAATATTAGTGTGAACTCATGAATTCTATTTTATTGAGTATGTTATAATCCATTTTTGTCATTATCCATTTTGAATCTTAAATTGTCCCAAATTTGATGAGTGGGAGCCCCTTAAACTGGTTCTTATATCTCTTGACACATCTTTCTCATTTTTTTTTAATCTTTCTTTTTCTTTTTCTTTTTCTTTAAAACCCCTGCACTACTATGGTCTTCCTCAGTTTTTGAGCACTTCCTCAATTTCTGGCACAACAAGGTGTTCCAGGCTCACCTTGAAATTAGCCATTTTTTCAAAAGATCTAAAGAATGGAGCTTAGAAAGACCTGGGTGTGATGTGTGCTCATTGCGCTGCTGTGAAATTGTTTTTAGGGTCTCTCAATGGACAAAACTAGGAAATACTTTTTCAAAGTCCTAAGTTCATGGTTGACCTTTAATTGGCACCCGATCCAATAGTAGAGGATTCTTCTCCTTCGCCCATTCCATGTTTGTATCTTTCTTCTAACCACAGTGAAATCCCTGGTTCCTCAAAACATCAATGTATTTACTCATTTGCTCAGTCTTGCCATATACACACAATAGTTTCAGAGTTGCCTAACAATAACACTACCAAAAACCAAACTTTAAATTTTAAACAAGTAAAGTTCAAGACTTTTTGTTTTAGTCTTAGAATATATCCCACTGAAGGTGTATAGTCAGAATACTTGGTTACTGTGTTCAAAAGTTTTTGAATTTTTTTCTTTGCAATTGTATTAACAATTTCATTATAATCAAGTTCATTCATTTCTTTCACTTTCAGGTCCGTATCTCCCCTTTCTTGTTGATTTAATTTTATTTTTTTGGAATATGTAAAATACTAACATGGTTCAAAATTCAAAACGACATAAAAATATACTCAGATAGATCCCTTCCACTTTCTATCTTTTCCATTCCGTTCCCTCAACCTCCACAGGTAACCAAATTCATTTATTTCTTGTTTATCCTATCTGTATTTCTTTTTATAAAAATAAATAAATGAATAAATACGTATTTTATCTTCATCACACAAAATGTAGTATACTACATATAGTCTTTAGCAGTTTGGGCTTTTTCCTCTCCACTTAGTAGTATATCCTGGAAATCAGTTGATGTGACTTAATAGAAATCTTTTTCATGTTTATACCATAGTTTACCAACCAAACTCCTATGTTTGGATCTTTAGGGTGTTTCCAATATTTTGCTATACAAATAATGCTGCAGTGAATAACTTTGTGCATGTGTTTTCTTGTATTGTTGAAGATTTATTTTCAGGGTAAATTCCTAGAAGTGTGATTTTTGGACCAAAGGGAAAATGTGTATATCGTTTTGCTAGGTATCGCCCAATTCTTCTCCATATTGTATTTACCAGGAGGAAGTAAGAGTGCCTATTTTTCCACAACTTCTTTGTTTTGTCAAGACTTTATATTTTTGCCAATTTGATAGGTGTGAAATAGCATCTCATATAGTTTTAGCATGTGCTTCTTTTTATATGAGTTGAGCAGCTTTTCGTGTGTTCTTTTCCTTTAAAAAATAGATATAAAACTTTGGTGATGATACTTGAACTGAATTGTTCATCAGTGCTAAAAAAAATGGAACAAAACTTTTCTTCCCAAAGAATTTCTCTCTTGGTTTCCTGTACAACAGCAGTAGTTTTATCATGTATTAGAAGACAATGGCTTTTAAGATAAAGCATTATTTTGTAACAGTCTTGCAAAATAGTTTGATATATAAAGTTAAAGAAAACTTATTTGAGTGGAAGTTCTGTATTTTCCAGTGCAATTTGGAGAATGGCTAACAATAATCTCTTTGGTATATTGCTCTATTACAAAAGGCTCTGACTTTTAATCTTCTGGGGTACACTGGGCAAGGGTTTGTACCCCATTTTTAGATGAGAAAACTGAGACTGAGAGAGATTTGGCAACTTGTGCAAGGCCATGTAACTCAAAAGAGGAAGAGTTAGAATTAGAACTCAGGCTGTTTGACTTCTAGTCCAGTATTCTTTAAGTAACTAAAGATTAAATATTGAATTGTGAAATTAGATCTTGGGCATTTGTGTTTTGGTTGTGGTTCAGAATTTTCTGTTTTTCTTGTGTGTTGATGAAAAACTCATTTAAAAAATACTAATTATTTAAATGAAATTACTAAATTAATAATGTTTATTAAATGTTTTCTCATTTGGGGCATGCTCAGTTACTTAGGTTAAGTCAAATTGATAATTAATGGAGATGCCAAGGGAAGTGGAGAAACACTTTGTGCATACCCAGAGGATTCAGCTGCCGTTTTTAGACTGTCTTGGGTGTTCCTATCAATTTCCTGTCAGTGACTGCTCATCTCCTTGAAGGTCAAGTCTAACCTCAGTAACATGGTCTGCAGCCCCTGAGAAGCCTGCTCCTCCCGCCCCTGCAGCTTCATGCTGTACATTCTCCCTGGGATCTCTCTGCCCTACCCATACGGTGCCTTCTTTTAGTCCTCAGACTTGCCACCTTTGTACATCTTCTTCTGCCTGGGCTGCTTTTCTCTCCTTTTTTCACCCAGTTGAGGTCTTCTCATCATCCATTGCTCAGATCAACACCAGTTATTCTGGGAAGCATCTCTGATCTCTCTGACCAGGCCAGTCTCCCTATTACATCCTCTCACGGCACCACACCCCCCTTTTTTATAGCCCTCCTTACAACTGCCATTTTATGAACGTTTGTGCAATTACTTAATTAGTGTCCATCTCTCCCACTAATGTGTGAGCACCGGGAGAGGAAGAACCATGGTGTTCCACAGACTAGCACAGTGCCTGGCACATGGTGGGAGTTGAACAAATTGTGATGGGTGTGTGACTTTGTGCATGATTGCATCCGTGCATCTGCAGCAGCAGGGGGCGGGGGGGTTGTCCCTCTGCTTGGCATGCCACTTATGTACCTTCTTATCTTCTCTAGATCTTTTTCCACCTTTCCATACCTGCTTATACCATGTTGAGACATTAGTAGAAGGATGCATGTTTAATCATATGATATTTTATGAAATCCTCCTATCAGCTGGGGCTACATTGCCTTCTAGCTCTACCTCTGCATGTCTGCTGTCTGTTTTGTGATCTGTCAACTGGGACATAAACCCCACTCATCCTCCTAACCCACTCTCAAGCCTTCATGGGCTTAGTGGCTTTGGTGAGGATTTGAGGAGTTATCTCCTCCAGCACTACACTGAGTCTCCTTTCTTCTCTCTTTTTTAACTTTCTCTTCTTTGCTGTATCTTCTTCCTCTTCCACTTCATGAGTGCTACAGACATGTCACTCCATGCAGGGTAATTTTGTGGAAGCCACAGTGCCAGCCAACATCCTTGACCCCACAAGAACTCCCTTTGACCAAGTGGGCTGATCTGTGCATTTTCCCAAAAATGATGGATCTTGTACAAGGTGAATTCTAGTGCCAGCTGCTAAAAGGATACAATTTCATCATTGCTGTGGTCTGAGTGTTGTGTTTCCCCAAATGCATATGTTAAAATCCTAACCCAAAGGTGATGGTATTAGGAGATGGGGGCTCTGGGAGGTGATTAGGCCATGGGGGAGGAGCCCTCGTGAATGGGATTAGTGCCCTTTTAAAAGACACTCCAGAGAACATACCATGTGAGGACACAGTGAGAAGAATCAAGAAGAGGGCCCACACCAGACAGAATCCTCCAGTGCCTTGATCTTGGCCATTCCAGCCTACAGAACTGTGAGAAATAAATTTGTGTTGTTTATAGGCCACCAAGTTTATGGTATTTTGTTATACCAGCCCAAATGGCCTAAGACAATTATGTTATATTAGAGCAATAAGCGGGGAGTGGTGGTGCAGGCCTGTAGTGCCAGCTTCTCAAGAGGCTGAGGCAGGAGGATCGCTTGAGCCCAGGCATTTGAGGCTGCAGTGAGCTGTGATTGTGCCACTGCACTCTAGCCTGGGCGACAGAGCAAGATCCTTTCTCTTAAAAAAAAAAAGAGTGATATCATTTCTGGTCCAGTTTGGAGGCCATCCAGTGCCCGTGTTGTCTGGGGAGAGGCTGGTGGAGAGAAGGCTGAGAGCAGGTGAAGTGAGAATAACTTTCCTATACTTTCCGAGTGTTGACTAAAGAAAAAAGTCAAGCTTTTAAAGAATGAAAGTTAGTTTTATTCAGAAGTCTTACTGAGGACTATAGATGGAGGCCTGCAGCCCGGGAGCAGTCCTATCAGACTGCTTCAACACGGTATTTCAGTTCACGGTTTATATGCAGGTGGTAAAGATTCAGTCTGTGCAAAATCACATCAAAGTTTGGGTGTAGGAGTCCATGCGGTTATAGATTACTAAAGTACATTTGGTTATAGATTGTAGAAACACAATCACTAACCCCGTTGGGTGGTATCTTATGTGTAGGAAAAGGCAAGGCTAGGGTCATTTCTCTTTTAAGGAATATAGTGCCTGAGGCAAGAGATGTGGGGGGCCGTGTGCTCTATCCTGTTTTGTTTTCAAGCATCTTTCCGGAGAGCTGCAGAGTCGGGGGCTTTGTGAAATTCTGCTGCCGAGCAGAAATGAGCAAACGCGGCTGCTTAGGTTTGTTACTTTGTCTCACACGGGAGACAATCCTGCTGTGGTTCTATCATATGGCCTTCCTGCCATTACTTTCTAGCCAACCCCTTGTCTTCCCCTTTCTACCCTCAGACAAAACAGTAGAAAAGATTACATTCTCAAGAAGTCCTTTGAGAACACTTGGGCAAAATCAAATTCAGAGTAGGCCATTTTAATTTCTGGAATCACCCCGTAGGGCCTGGGGCCAGCTCAAGGAGTCCTGACAGCAACGTGCCATCTTCCTTTCACAAACACTTGAGCGTGTCTTTCTAAGTGTCCAAAGTGCACATTTCTGCCACCTCAGCTTTTCTTTCAGGGTTCGTTGCAGTTCTTTACCCAAAGCTACCTTATGCAACATTTTGTGTGATACTGTTGTCACTTTAGAGTTTGAGATTTTAGTGCTGACCCTGGAGAGCTTTAGTTTTATGCTGTACCAGGTGTTTGTAAGTGGAGACTTTAGTCAGATAAATCAAAAACAATAAGCTGCCACCTCACTCCACCCCAACATTCGTCGAGCATCTTCTGTGTGGTGGGAACTGTACTCAGGCGCTTGTTTATGTGCTTTATCTCGTTAAATTCTTACAACTGCCCTTTGAGACAAATAGGACTATTTAGTCCTATCGTAGAGGTCAGGAAACTGGGATTCAGAGAGGGCAGGAAGTTGTTTTCCTGAGGCACACAGCCATGACCAGCACAGCCAGGATCTCACCTCCAACTCACAGCAAGGCCAGTGAGCCTAAACGTGGGCTATTTACCGTGGCTGTGGGAGACAGGGAATGAAAAACGGTGTTTTGTTAAATCAACAGATGTGTTTATACTCTCTGTATAAACAGTGAAATGTCCCCAAAGGGGTCACACAAGAAGGGACAGTAACTCCTGCAACACATTGGTAAACGTGGCCCCGCCTTAACTCTTAGCTCATGTTTGTCCTCATCAGTGTCTTACTTTTCTTTCACCGTCATCTTTTTGTTATTCATTAATCCAAAAGCCTCAACCAGCTCTCTTTTGGAATAATTGCTTTTATAGTTTTCCAGAAAAAACTCTGCTTCCCTTTTCACTTTTTTCCCTGATATCTCTTCTCACAAAAGGCAACATCCCTAAATTTGTATCATTCCAGGCATTACAGAGCCAAGGTCAGAAACATTTATAGGATTTTAAGGTTATCTACTTCATTCTCCCCTCAAAACATATGCATGTTGCCTTTGCGGAGTCATTATTCAAAATATAAACTTAAAGGCTCTCTAGGCGGTGGTCAGTTAATAATTACGATGACTTCAAATTATGTTGTATTTGTGTGACAGCAGTTGCTGTCTCAAGACAGAGCATGCTGTGAGCCAGTTCTGGAGCCTGCATACAGATCACAAAGGTTCATGCAGCAGGAGGGCTAATGACATCCTTCCTTCTAGAAGAATGAAGTGACTCAGAATACAGATGTTCCGCCTACCCTGCGTTTGTCATTATGAGCTGGAGGTGGCAGTTCCCAAGGAGTCTTTGAATCATCTGTTCTTATAGTTTCTCTTGCTGCTGCTCTTTTTAGAACAATGTAGCACATGTCAGCTGAAAAATGCATCATGGCTTGCAAAGAGAGAATGACTTTTTGTGTGGGGGTGAGGGACATGGAGAGTTCTCTTCCTCCCTCTCTGCTCGGGAACATGGTAGAGAGAATGAGCTAATAATTCTCAGAGAAATATATGAGTTCTGAAGAACCCAGATGCCTAGAGAGCAAGAAGTGAAGGCAGTTTAATGTTAGTCCTGGTGTGTTTACAATGAGGGCAAGAGCTTTAGGAAGACATGATAATTTCACTTTAATTACTAAATACAAACCCAAAGGAGAGGAACCAGAGAAACCTGAATTTGCAGGCAGCCTCATGAAATACAAATAAACTGGGTACCTATTGTGAAATCACCTTTGGTGCAATTTGGCCCAGGGATTGATGTGCCACTCCTGGTACTTTTCCCATCTGCATGTGAGTTTCTCAGTCCAGTAGACTCTGGATTCAGATAAACAGATGGAACTTAAGGTCAGATGAGTTCCTGGGTCACCCTGACACGGGGAGGGGGGACCAGATGTATGTTTTTTATTTGTTATTTATCTGTACAAAGCATTCCAAAAGGCACTAAATCCTAGTTTCTGCCCCAGTGTTCTCTTTCATTTACCTGGGTTCTGGGACAGGCGGTGGAAGCAGAAGCAATAGATTATTATATCATAGGATTTTAGAGCAAGAAGCATTCAGAAGATCCTCCTCAAATATTTCTCTAATGCAGGCTCATGGACTAGTGATAATTAGGAAATTATCAATTTGGACAAAATGAAAGACAAAGAAACAAGATGAGTTTTGTATGAAGCTAAATGTGTTCAACTGAAAAGAATTTTTCTTTTGTCTAGAATGTCCTACTTTTCTTATCTTTTAAAGGGCCATTTCATGGTGATTTGGGGGGAATGAGACCTTTGTCAGCTACCCTTTCACTTCTGCCCCCTTTCCTGCCAGAGGGGAAGAGGCTGAAGAACCTGAGATCCAGATGGGGTTCAAAGTCTCATTTTTCTCCCAGTAAAGCACTCAGTTCAGGCCTGCTCTTGTGAAGCTGAGATGAGGCCTTTCCACTGTCAGACTCGAGGGAAACCTCCTACTTTGTCCCCTGAAACCAAATTCAGCTGGGTCTATTCTACGAGACCAATTTGAGCTATACCCAGGCACAGGCGTAGGAGGTGGAACAGGAGGAGAATTATGGATTTGCTGACCTGAGCCCGGCTTAGTCTGCTTACCACACAAAGATAAGGACAGGCACAGTGAACTCTGACCCCATACCTTGCCCATGCAGGAACCACACCCTGTGCAGGTAAGCTCTCATCAATTAGATTAGGTGCTTCTCTTCCTTTTGCATGGCAAGGAAGTGGAATGGAAACTCTCCTCCCAGCATTGGCCTAGAGGTGGAAATGCTGGAGGAAGCTCTTTCCTCCATGGACCAAAGTGGGGAACACAGGATGGCTGGGTAAGCTACGGTATTTACTAAAAGAGCCTCGAGATGTCCTAATGATTTCATTGCAACCTGCCAGCATTGGGTAGCTAAGGGTGAGAGAGAGTCATCGAAAGGTGTTCTTGGTTCCACAGTCAGGCTAAGAGGGATTTTTTTTTTCATTAAAGAAAAAAATTTAAATTGTGGTAAAATACACATAAAATTTACCATCCTAACCATTTTTAAGTCCACAGTTCAGTGGCATTAAGTACATTCATATTATTGTGCTACCATCACCATTATCCATTTCTAGAACTTTTTTATCTTCCCCAACTGAAACTCTATAACCACTAAACAATCACTCCCCATTCCTGCCTCCCCCAGTTCCTGACAACAGCCATTCTTCTCTGTGTCTCTATGAATTTAACTACTCTAGGTGCCTTGTGTAAGTGGACTCAGCTGCACGAATTTACAAGCATGCCTCAAGAGCCATATTTCCAAATCAGCCTTGGTGTCTCCATCCAGTGCAAACTGACCCATTCATATTTGAAAAAAATTCTTTCTTCTTGATTTCTAAGTAGTGAATTGAGCTTCCTCTAATGCCTCCAATTAGTGTAATGAAGTGTGTCAGCTTCACACAGATATTTGTCAAATTGCAGATGGAAAACTGTCTTCCTTAAACTTTGCTTTTCTATATCCCCTTTTAAAGATTTAGATATATTCTCATGTAATCTTCTTATTCCCAAGTAATTTTTAAAATGAGTTCTTCAGAATTCTTTGTTATACTGAGAGTCAGGGTTTAGAAATCCATAGTTATCACTTTATCTGTTTGAGCCAGGGACTGGGAAGTTATGAAGATGTCTAGTATAATTTACAAGGAGGAAAACATGGGGGAAGAAGAGATTATAACTAGATATTAGGTAGAAAGAAAGCACAACTTTTTATAACTTGCTTTTCTTACTCTAGAACATTATTTCCAAGATTTTGCTTGAAAGTGAGAATCCATATCTTGTTTAGTTTGCTTTATGGTTTCTAAAAAGTGATTTGATTCTAGCATTACAAGATTCCTACTGATATCTCTATCTTTGGTGCACAGATAATGTTATGTAATGTCTAGTCATGTAACATCTAAGCGTTACATGGTTTCTGTCTTTGTTTTTGATAAACAGAAGCAGTGTTTATTTGAGGTGTTACCTTGGGAAGTGTAGCCAACAATTTCTAAGAAATGACAGTGCTCATCTCTCCAAAAGAGAATCACGAGTCAAAAGTCAAAGAGAGTGGCCTGCAAATGAAAATGTGCTCTGCCCGAGAGTGATACCAAAAAGGTATCAGTCACAAAGCAAAACAAATGTTGCAAACGTGAGGGGGTCTTTAAAAAGTTCATAGAAAATGCATATTATGGAAAAACTATGCATGGATCCAAAACTTTCTTGCACCAAAGTAAACTCATACTAACTTATTGCAACATGTCTGAACAGGATCTAGTTTGAGGCACGAAGAAGGGTAAGACATCCGTTCGAAAAGAGCCCTTATTAGAGCAACATGAATTCTGCTAAAATTGAAGCATGAACATACCAGTTATATTGGACTAGAGCAAAAACAAAAACAAAAACAAAAAACCAAAAATAAAAATAGAAAAAATTAGCCAGGTGTGGTGGTGTGCACCTGTAGTCCCAGCTACTCAGGAGGCTGAGGCAGGAGGATTGCTTGAGCCCAGGAGTTTGAGGTTGCAGTGTGCTATGATGATGCCATTGCACTCTACCCAGGGGTGACAGAGTGAGACTCTGTCTCAAACAAACAAACAAACAAAAAACCCAAAACAAACAAAAAACACTAGATGAAACATGGCTTTACCAGTATGATCCTGAAGACAAAGTGCAATTAAAACAATGGCACCAAGAGGTGGAAGTGGTCCAGTCAAAGCAAAAGTGGACTGGTCAAGAACAAAGGTCATGGCAATAGTTTTTTTTTGGGGATGCTGAAGGCATTTTGCTTGTTGACTTTCTGGAAGGCTAAAGAAGGATAACATCTGCTTGTTTTGAGAGTGTTTTGAGAAAGTTAGCTAAAGCTTTAGCAGAGAATTGCCTGGGAAAGCTTCACCAGGGTCCTCCACCATGACAATGCTCCTGCTCATTCCTGTCTTCACACAAGGGCAATGTTGCAAGAATTTCGATGGAAATCATTAGGCATCCAAATTATAGTCCTGATTTGGCTCCTTTTGACTTCTTTTTGTTTCCTAATCTTAAAAAAATCTTTAAAGGGCACCCATTTTCCTTCAGTTAATAATATAAAAAAGACTCCATTGACATGGTTAAATTCCCACAACCCTCAGTTCTTTACGGATGGACTCAATGGCTGGTGTCATCACTTACTAAGTGTCTTGAACTTGATGGAGCTTATGTTGAGAAATAAAGTCTGTGTTTTTTATTGTTATCTTTTAATGCCATTTTTCCACAAACTTTTTGAGGTCCCCCCATACACCTTCTCCCCCATTTCTAGAGTGGCTCTCAGCATTCCTTCCTTAATTCCTTTTTCATTTATCAAATAAATAATTATTAAACACTTGTTCTGTATGTGCCAGGCTTTGATCTAGTCACTTGGGATATATCAGTGAACAAAATAGGAAAGAAAAAAAAAGGCAAAACTCTCTGCCCTTTTGGAGCTTACATTCCAGCAGAGGTGAGGAGAAACAGCCAATGAACAGCAAGCATAACAAATAAGTCAGGGTAAAGATCTGAATTCATGGCTGGTGATAAGGGAAGGTGGGGGACTCCTTGGTGAGGCCAAATTGGGCCAAGGGTTACTGGAAAAACCAAGCCTTATTGCCTATCTTGTCTTCAGGATAAGGTGAAATATGTTTTAATTTTTGAAGTATTTTTTTTATTCTTAGAAATTTTACATGCTCCAATGCAAAGCAAGAAGACCATGGTAGCTATAGTTTCCCAGAGTTTATTCTGCAATAAAACAAGTTTGATTCAGATGTACAAGCAAATAATATGTATTAACATTCTTTACAGAGCCCAGTATTCTCTTTTCTTCACACTAGATGGCAGTAAAGTTAAAGAAAAACATCCAAATCAGCTGTCTTATTTGCACAGGGATTTGGTGAATTTTCCCACAAAGTTGAGATGAGGATGGAGTCACAGCAAAATCTGTATAAAGAAAAAGTTCAATTTCAATGGAGACATGATGTGACACTCTAACATATCATATTTTCATTTTGGCAGAATGTGTTTGGGGCAGAAATCTCTTTCTGTCTCTTTCTCTGCATGTGTATCTTTATAGGGCAAGCCTAGAAAACATTAGCGGACTATTAACTCTAACTTACAATACATGCTGTTAACTGTGGGTTGCAAAAAGCAATTTTGACCTTATCCTTAAATAAAACTCCTGGGTTTGTTAACTTTTTTTTTTTCTGGTATCATTTAACTGATCCACTCAAGACCATTTAGGTCTCAGAGGACATTTAATGTGAAAATTGGAAACCTTGAGGAAGTCAGCTCTTCAGTGTTTTTCAAATGTTTTAGCAAGAAATTCAAGAGTAATGTTGTCAAGATTCTCAGAATAATAATGACAATGAATATGTGGGGAAGGGGGAGAGAAAGCAATTGTGTCCAATGTTAACAGTTGGTGACCTTGGGTAGAAGGTATATGGTGTTCACTGTACTAGTCTTGTAACTTTTTCATAGTTTAAGTTTTTTCAAAATAAAAAATAGAAAATAGAAAAAAGTCATCACAAAATATGTGGTTTAACTCACACACATAATAGATGTATTATAGAAGGAATTACTGTGCAGCACAATCACAAGTACAGCACATATACCAAACACATGAGTCTAAGAAGTCTTGGATGAGATCTATCTTTTTAGAAAATCAAGGCAAAGTGTTGACAAATAGCTGGTCCCCGGGCTGGTATTCATTCATTTCATCATCCAACAAATATTTACTGAACAACTGCTAAGTGTGAGTCTCTGTATAGGGGTTACAGCAGTGAACATCGTAGACAAAGTCCCTGCCCTCCTGAAACTTACATCCATCTGGACAGACAAATAAACATATGATAGATTGGGTGGTGATAAGCACTAGAAAGAAAAAGAAAGTAGGAAGTTAGGATAGAGGGTGACAAGGATAGAGAGTGACAAGGTTACTCTGGATAAGGTGGTCAGGGCAGTGCAAACTCTGAAGAAGAGACATGGAAGCAGAGCCCTGAGGAAATGAGGTGTGGACCCTGTGCTCATCTGGGAAGAATGTTCCAGGCAGAGCCAGAAATGGGCAAGCAGCCAGTGAGACTTCAGTGAAGTGTGGAAGATGAGGGTGGACAGGTCCCAGGGCCAGTTCACCATCTGGTCTTTTGGGCCAGCAAGTCAACAAACATTGAGAAGAGAAGAATCATTAATTCCCAACATCTATTATCAAATATCTTTGTTTGGAAAACAGTTTGGTGGCTCCTTGAAAAGCTAAACATAGAATTACCATATGATCCAGCAATTCCACTTCTAGGTATATAAACTCGAAAGAATTGGAAAGCAGGGTTTCAAAGAGATACCTGTACACCCATGTTCTTAGCAGCGTTACTTACAAAAGCCAAAAGGTGGAAGCAAACTGAGTGTCCGTCAGCGGATGACTGAATAAGCAGAAGGTGATGCATACATACAGTGGAATATAGTTGAGCCTTGGGAAGGAATGAAATTCTGGCAGATGCTACAACACGGATGAACCTTGAAGATATTTTGCTGAGTGAAATAATTGGACACAAAAGGACAAAGAGCTGTATGATTCCATTTACATGTGACACCTAAAACAGGCAAATTCATAGAGACAGAAAGTAGAATAGAGGTTACCAGGGGCTGAGGGGAGGGGGTGATGGGGAGTTATTTTTTAATAAGAATAGAGTTTCTGTTTGGAATTATGAGAAAGTTCTGGAGATGGATGGTGGTCATAGTTACACAACATTGTGGATGTACTTAATGCTATTAAATTATTCATTTAAAAATGGTTAAAGTGGTAAAGTTTATATTATGCATATTTTACCACAATAAAACAAGCTGTCTTCATTGATCTTGTTCATATTATTCACTTTTCCTCTCAAGGTAACTAATTTCCAAGGACTTTAAGATATGGAATACTTTCCAGCAATATTAACCACCAATTTTTATCATGTTTTTTCCCTCTTCTCCACACAAAAAAAATTCACACAACTAAATTGTTTTATTTACACTTATTATCACCAAGGGTCTTTTCTTAAGGAGAAAATGCATTAATAGATTAAAATCACATTAAGAAATACTTATTTATAAGGGTGAAGAATTAGAAACAAACTAAATGTTCAATGATTGGGAAATAGTTAAAGCATTTTAAGCATTTGTTCAATAGAGTATTATGTGTCCATTAATATGATGATGACATGTGAAAATGATTATGGATAAATGTTAAATAAAAATGGCAAGCTATACGATTTTATATGGAGTAGGATCTCATCATAGGTGGAAGAAAAACACACACTGCAGGAACTAAAAATAAAAGGTAATTTGCCAAGATATTAATGGTGTTACTCTCTAGGTGCTAGCATTATGGATGATATTTATTCTCATCATTATTATTATTATTATTATTTTGAGACAGAGTCTCACTGTGTCACCCCGGGTAGAGTGCAGTGGCGTCATCACAGCTCACTGCAACGTCAAACTCCTGGGCTCAAGTGATCCTTCTGCCGCAGCCACCTGAGTAGCTGGGACTACAGGCGGGTGCCACGAGGCCCGTCTGATTTTTCTATTTTTAATAGAGCCAGGGTCTCGCCCCTGCTCAGGCTGATCTCAAATTCCTGAGCTCAAGCAATCCTCCTGCTAGGATTACCAGGCGTGAGCCACCGCACCTGGCCTTATTTTCATTATATTTTTATGTATTTGCATTTTGCCACAATTTTTATTATAAAGATCTTCAAAAATACAGAAAATTTGGAAGGCTAATACATTGAACATCCATGTAAGCTCTAGTTTGATCCAACAATTCTTAATGTTTTCCCATATTTGACTGATCTATCTATGTATTTACCTGTCTAATTTAGGAGATGGCAAATTGTGGCTAAAGGCCAAATCTGGCCCATCATCTCTTTTTGTACAGCTCTGAATTAAGAAGGGTTTTTACATTTTAAACAGCAACATTTAAAATGTAAATGTTGTATAGGTACTTACAAAATAGATTTGGTTTTGTTTCTTGGTCTGCAAAGCCTAAAATATTTACTATCTGGTCCTTTACAGAGAAAATTTGCCAACCCTGATCTCTCTTTCTCTCTCTCATACATACACAAAATTTTGCTGAACCATTTGAAAGCAAGCTTCAGACATTGTAACATTTCTACCTCAAACACTTCATCATGCATCTCCTAAAAATAAAGTAATATTCCTACTAAACTGTAACACTGTTATCACACCAAAGAAATACATTTCATAATATTATGAAATACTCATCCATAAGCAAATTTATGTGATTGTATTTGCCAATCTTACAAAAGGAAGCTGCATAAATTTATAATAATAAAAGAAAAATCTCTTACTTCAAAATCATATTTTTTATAATCAACAGGAATTTTTAGCATCAATTTTATTATTCAAGGGATTTAGGAAAGCTACTCTAACCAGCTGATCCCCTGGACATTTCAGGTCAAAATGTAATGTGTTTTCAGGTTAAACAGCTCATATTCTGTAAAGTGTCCAGCATTGGCGGTGGTGGTATTGTTTGCTGTCACTGTTGGCAGGACAAGTCAGGATGCTATGTAATCTTTCTTTGTATTCAAAAAGTAATTACTACTACTTAATAATTTTTAAAGCTGGGTGATTTGTATTTGGTAGTTTGTTGTACTATTCCTTCTACCATTTTTGTGTATGATTGAAAATTTCCATAATAAAAAAATGTAAGTATACATCACTATGGTAATAGACTTGATTTATGTTCTACATCTAATAAGACAAAATTGCATTTAAAGTATGTCAGGACCCTGAAACTTAGATGTGAAAACTGTACGTGTATTTGTATAAACTTTTTATTTTAGAGTAGGAAACATGGCAGTTAGGTCAAACAAAACATAGAAAGATAGGCTTAAAAATTTGAATGGGTTTTGAAAAAAGGAGACTTTATCCTTTGGGAGTCTTGTTTTTGTAAACATTTCATTTTTTGTGGGATGTGAATCATGTGTTGGAATCACCTGATTTAGCTGTGGTATAACTAAGTCTGGAAGGTTTCGGGGAGGCTCTGTTTTTAAAATTCCCCACCACCAATCATGATTATGGTTACATGAGATACGTGTCTTGAAAAAAGAAATCTGTGTCCCAAAGCTCTGGAGTTATTTAAACCATGTACTTTGTAAACTCATCTTTGTTCTGTTTGAGCCATAATGTTATGTCTGCTTTCACCACAATCATATGGGTAAAGAACTGGCAGGTCAGGCCCTTTTCCCATCGTGCCATAGTGTGGAATTTGCTTTAAAAAGTCAATCAAATTCCTTCTGCTTGTTTTACGAAAGAGCCCAAAGATAAAAATTCTAGCACGTTTTTCTTTGTAAAGTGGAGATAATCATGCTGTGTTATTTAGTAAGGAAAAAGTTAATAATAAAACATCTGGGAAAGAGTTATAGTGAGCCCTTGAAAACTCTTATGGTTCAAAATGTAGTACAATTATATTTTTACAAACATAAAACAGATTTTTAAAATGCTCAATGAGAGATCAAGACAAAACTTATCAATTATGGAGTATTAAATTCAGGGCAACCAGATATACCTGGATTTGCATAATAAATATTCATTCCTTGAGAAAGAAGTTGTCATAAAACATTTTCTTCCCACTGAGTAGCAAGTGTACATTTATGACCCCTTCCTCTTTGTTTCTTATCCTTATTATGTGATAATATAATTTCAGCCTAGACTTCGTGGTCCAGCACTGCTTTATCATGTCAGTATAGAATTCTATTTATATATCTGTTTGGCTTCCTCTGGTATATAAAGCAGCTTTTCACTGTTAATATCATTTCTCTAACACGTATCTTCTTTCCTTTGTTCTTTCATCATACATTTATTGATTACCCACTACAGTTGGTTTTTATTTGTGGTAGCTATGTTGTACAAAATTGCCACAAACAGTGAATTAGTGAATACTGAATCATTTCTCCCAGGGAAAATACAGGGTTAGGTTCCTTCGAGTCTCTGGTCACAACATTTTTGTCAACCAATCTATACATAATCTTGTTTTATGTCTGTTTCTGTTTAATGATACCTTATTTACTATCTAGTTGATTCGTTAACACTGAACTCATGGCCAACAGTGCTATAACTTGTGCCTGAACAAAGCTTATTTAACACATATTTTCTCTGTAAATAACATCATGGCTTTTTTTTCCACTTAGAAACACTGGACAACATTTTAGGACCATACTTGGGGCCATTTTAAGTAGTGAAATCACCAAAAAAAGCACAAAAATGTGAAAAACATGGCAATAAATAGATGGCAAAAAGGACAGTTGTATATGACATGAGAGCTGAAACGAGAAAGCAGAGCAAAGCCTTGTTTTACCTCAGCTGGGAACGTTGCACATTGGGCAACTCAAAATTTTCACTGCTTTGTGCATGCACCTGTCCATAAAAGTGCCCTAAATGTTGATTTTGGGCGACAAATAAATTCTAGTGAATTCTCAAATATGGTATCTGTGAATAATGAGGGTTGACTATATTTGCAGTTACTCTGCTAAGTTCTGGAAACTCAAAGATGAACAAGATTTAATTCTTATGCTCAAGTACCTCAAAATCAATCTCAGGGGAGGGTTGTGAACATAACTAAATATTATACAGTGTGTGAGAACCACTGTAATTGAGCTATAAACAAGATGTTATAAGAGTTTTCAGGAAAAAGTCACTTAATTCTCTTAGCACCTATTGTGGGATGGTGAGAAGGCCAATCAACTTTGAAGTCAGGCCTGGGCACCAATTGGCCCTGCCCTGGTCCTGCCCTGTAATAGCTGTGTGGCTACATCTAAGCCTTTTATTTAAATTTTCAATTCTCAGTCTACTCACTGGAGAAGTGAGGATGGTAACACCTACCTTTCAGAAGGACTGTGATGAAAGCATCTAATACTGTGTTTGGAAAATAGTAGGTACCCAATTATGTACTTAGGGTAAGAGCAGTAAGGGGTAGCTTTACAGAGGAGGTGACATTTGAGCTGTGTCTTAAAGCATGGGAAAGATGTCCACTGCTGGGAGGCAGAACCTCGGGCTTGTAAGTCCTTTGTAGTTCTGCATTTTATATGCCCCCATCTAGTCAAGGGTGGTGCTAGGAACATAATAGTAACTCTTTTCATAATGTTAATGTCATGAGGAGCAAAGAAAGGCTGAGGAAACGTTTCAGATTAAAGAAGACTAAATAAGAATAAAGAGACACAACAACTGAACACAATATGTGATTCTGGACCAGAATATGTCCTTGAAAAAAATTGCTATAAATGATATTATTGGGACAATTGACAAAACTTAAAAATTGACTATAGATAAGATACAATTATGGTATCAATGTTAAATTTCCTCATTTGTGGTTTTATAAGAGAATTTCCTTGTTCTTAGGAATACACACTGATATATTAAGAAGTAAAGAGGCAAGATATAGGAAACCTGTTTTCAAATGATTTAGAGAATAATATATATTATTATATACATATTAATTATATATTATATTATATAGATTATATATTATATTATATTTGAATATATTACATTATATTACAATAAAGCTATTAGGGAGTTGTTTGTATTATTCTTGCAACTTTTCTGTAAGCTTGAACTTATTTTAAAAAAAAAGTAAAAAAAAGTCTCTAAAATGAGACTAAAAGAGTATATATAGCTCTATACCTTTTCATAAACTTAAAAAACTAGAGTAGTTTAGACAGAATAGTTAGAGTGGTTAGAATGACACCGTATAAAAACAAAGGAAGCAGGATGCAGGGGACTCTGCATGGTGGTCACCTGGGTGGGGAGGTTGGGGGGGGCCGGGTGGGCCACCAAATGGATTGCTGTAGGATATGGCTGACAGCCTTGTTTTTCTCTCAATGGTTGTTAGATTCATGGAAGCTTATCACATTATTAAAAACAAGTAATTAGAAGAAAACATGAACTGAATAAGAGGGCCATGCACAGGACCCCGTGAGAGTGTCACGAAACACACAATGTGACGAATCTACTCTTTTTTATCTGAAGAAAATCTAAAAAAAATTAGACAGCGAGGGAGTGAAGGAAAGAGAGGGCAGAGGGAAGGCGAGAGAAACTGAGGAGTCAGGGAGTAGAGAGAAAGTGAGGGGCTTTAGGTCTTTAGAAACACTGAGATAACTCTGGCGACAATAAACTGAAGAAACAAATGGGAAAATCCTGAGCGTATTTTCAAGAGAAGATAGGAATGGGCTGGAAGAAGCTGAGAGAGTGAGGCATGGCAATGCTGAGGCAGAAAAAAACCGAAATAGTGTTTCTGAGCCGCAAGAGGGACACGGTGTCTCCACAGAAGAGTGTCAGCCAAAGGGCTGGATTCCAGGAAATGGTGATGTGGTTAAACAACACACCAGGGTTTAATGGAAGGCTGACACTTAGCCAGCTGGGGTTTCCCAAAAACTTGGAGTATTGTGGTCACTTCTGGCTTCTTCAGTACTCCAGGCTATTAATTAGGAGGAACCGCTGGATTAACCCATGGCCATAATCACCTATGATGAGGGCTTAAGTACAGATGCTTGTTGTAGGTAATTGAGGGGACTCCTCTGGGAGCTGCCATCTTCTTTCAGCCCTTCTGGTGCCCAGTGTGGGAACAGTGCATGCCGGGACACGCAAGGGAAACTGGGCTTGTGCACAGTGCAGATGCACTTATCAAGGAGACTTGTCACTCCCAACAACTGTCCTGTGGCCTCTGGAGGCACAATGGTGACTGACCAGTGAGAACGTTAGAATAGAAGACTAAGAGACAGGGCTGACACCAGATACAGGGGCTTGCAGATTGGGTGCAAGTGTTAAAGTAAACAGTCCTCAAGCAAAAGCTAACTAGAGGAGCTGACTGCCACAGGCAAGAACCAGCTTCAACCAGCTTGTCAGCTATCTCTGTCACCTTATGTGAACTTTGGCTAATTACAATATCATTTACATTGTGGTTTTAAAATTTCTCTGCCCTTGAAATCACTATGACAGTTCTGAGACAACCATACAAAGTATGAAAATGGGAGGGAACCCAATTCTGGGAATTACTACACAAATTTTTAGTAAAAGCCAACCCCCTTGGTCGTGAATATTCCTCCCCTCAATTAGTAAAACTACAAAAGATCTAAAACCACTTCCTCTCAGGGCAGGTGCACTTTTTCAAGCCTGCCTGCCTTCTCTCCTGAGAGTGTACTTTTACTTTCAATAAAAAGCTATCACTTGCTTGGCTTACGTGGGGTGTCCTGAAATTCTTTTCCTGAGGATCACCAAGAACTTGGAAAAAGCTTCACTCAGAGGCCAGTAACAAGAATAAATGGCCTTGTCAGCAACAAAATCACCAGAATACTTTAGAAATATTCAAGCCATCTGGAGCATGGCAGAGGTTCATTCAGTCCTTCCTCTGTTTTGCTCTATGGTCTTTGGAGACAGCAACACCACAAACAAAACCAACCAAAGTAAGTGCCTCTGCTGGAGAGGAAAGGGAAGTATTCCCACTCGCCTGGTGATTCAACCAGTCCTGGTGAAGAGGGAAAGCAAGGCCTGCTGTGACCTGGCTCCTGCCTGCGTAGCCAGCCTTTTCTGTGACTGCACCTCACCTTAGATGTGCTCCTGTCCTGCTGAGCTCATCCCAGCTCCATGAACAAACCTTGCTTTCCTCTCATTACCTCCTCTGTCTCGAATGTCCTTTCCTATCTTCCTCAACTTGGGGAATGAATACCTTCTACAAAAAATTTAAATAAACACTCTGCTCTAGTGGTACTTTTCCTATAAAAGCTTCCCTGATATCCTATGCCCTGCCCCATCCCACATACACACAGGACTTCTCACCCCTTGGGAATCATTTCTATGCTCTTCGGATGTCTTTCAGAGCAGGAGAGCACTTTATTGCACTGATTTATTTAGACATCTTTCTTCCTCTGCTTCCCTCCCCTGAGACAGAGAATTAAAATCGGTGGTCAATAAATGTTAGAGTGAATAATAAGCACTTAACCACAGGCCAAGTAAGTGAGTTACATACCTTCCTTCATTTAAGCCTTCACACAGCCCTTCAAGGTGGTTACTGTTATTATTAAATTCTGTCCTTACAGATGAGGAGGCCAAGGTGCAAAGAGGTTAAGCCATTTGTCCAAGATGATATTATTAAGTTGTAGAAGTCGGATTTAAACCTAGATAGTCTGACTCCAGCGTCCTCCCCTTTAACCACTGCATGGTGTTGCCTTCTGAACAATTAAGAGGTGTAGGTAGTCAAGGTATTGAACATTTCAGCCCTGTAAGTATTTCAGGGTTCAATGTAATCACAGTGCAATGTATAATCAGGATGGATGTATATGAAATCTAAGGACATGGACTTTGCCTCAAGGAGTTTATGAACCACTTGGAAAACTTCAACTACTATTTGGAACAATTTGTGAATAAGGCAATGTATTATGAACTCCCTTCTTTCTATATATATTGGCACCTCTAGGTACAAGGCATCTTGCTATATATATTGTGAGGGACAAAAAGAAAAATGAGTATAGTAACTATAACATCCCAGTTTTCCAGGATGGACTTCTTTCCAGGATTTTTTAAAAAAATAAAAGGTTATAGAGATATAATTCATATGCCATAAAATTCGCCCTTTTAAACTCGTTGTACAATTCAGTGATTTTCAGCATATTTACAGGATTGTGCAACTATCACCACTATCTAATTTTAGAACATTTTCATTGTCCCAAAAGGAAATACTATACCCATTAGCAGTCATTTTCTGTCTTCCACCCCTCAAGAACTCTGAGTTACTGACAATCGCTAGCGTACTTTCTGTATCTATAGATTTGCCTATTTTGGTCATTTCATATAAATAAATCATACAATATATGACCTTTCATGTCTGGCTGCTTTCACTTAGCATAATGCTTTCAAGGTTTATCCCTGTTGTAGTGTGTGTCAGTACTTCATTCTTTTTTATGGCTGAATAATATTATATGAATAACCACATTTTGATCCATTCGTCAGTTGATGGACATTTGAGTTGTTTTCACTTTTTTGCTATTATGAATAATGCTGCTATGAACATTCATGCACCAGTTTTTGTGTGGAAATATGTTTTGATTTCTCTTAAGAAATAAAATTCTCTTAAGAAATCAAATTACATCTAAGAGTGGAATTGCTGGATGAAATGGCAACTCTATGCTTAACATTTTGAGGAACTGCCAAACTGTTTCACGCCATGTTACTTTGCTACCAGCAATTTATAATGGTTTCAATTTCTCTACATCCTTCCCAGCACTTGTTACTATATATCTTTTTGATTACAGCCATCCTAGTGGGTGTGAAGTGGTATCTCACTGTGGTTTTGATTTGCATTTCCTCATGCCTAGTGATGTTAACATCTTTTCAGTTGCTTGTTGGTCATTTGTATATCTTCTTGGGGGAAATAAATGTCTATTCAGATCCTTTGCCCACCTTTTAATTGGGTAGTTTGTCTTTTTATTGTTGAGTTGTAGGAGTTCTTCATTTATTTTGGAATCTAAACCCTTATTTGATATATGATTTGCAAGTATTTACTCCCATTCTGTAGGTTGCTTTTTCACTTTCTTGCTAATGTACTTGATACACAAAAGTTTTAAGTTTTGATGAAGTCCAATTTATCTATTTTTTAATTTTTTTGCTAGTGCATTTGATGTCATTGCCAAATTTGAGGTCATAAAGAGTTATCCCTATGTTTTCTTCTAAGAGTTTTATGGTTTTAGCTCTTATTCTTAGGTCATTGATCCACATTTACTTAATTTTTGTATGTGCTGTGTGGTAAGAGTCCAGATTTATTCTTTTGCACATAGATATTCAGTGTCCCAGGACCATTTGTTGAAGAGACGACTCTTTCTCCAATGAATTGTCTTGACACCCTTGTTGAAAATCAGTTGGCCATAGATATGTGGGTTTATTTCTGGACTCTCAATTTTATTCCATTGATTTATATGTTTAACTTTATGCCAGGACCACACTGTTTTAGTTACCGTTGCTTTGTAGTAAGTTTTGAAATTGGGAAGTGTGAGTTCCCCAACTTTGTTCTTTTTCAAGATTGTTTTGACTATTCTGGGTTCCTTGCATTTCCATATGTCTTAGGATAAGTTTGTCAATTTCTGCAAAAACCAAAAAAAGCAGCAGGGATTATGAAAGGGGTTATGTTGAATCTGTAGATTAGTTTAAGGAGTATTGCCATCTTAACAATATTAAATTTTCCAATCCATGAACCTGATGTGTTTCAATTAATTTCAGCATTCTTTAAGTTTTTAAAAATGATGTTTTGTAGTTTTCAGTGCATAATTCTTGCACTTCTTTCATTAAATTTATTCCTAAGTATTGTATTAATATTCTTTTTGATGCTATTATAAATAGAATTTCTAAAATTTTGTTATTTTTAAGAGATGGAGTCTCACTCTGTCACCCAGGCTGGAGTGTAGTGGCATGATCATAGCTCACTGTAGCCTTGAACTCTTGACTCAAGCATCCTTCAGCCTCAGCCTCCCAAGTAGCTGGGATTACAAGCATGAGCCACCACACCTGGCTTTCATTTTTGTATAGTTAATAGAAATACAAGTGATTTTTGCATATTGATATTCTATCTTGCAACCTTGTAGAACTCATTTATTCTAGCTCTAAATAATTTTTTGTGGATTCCTTTGGATTTTCTATATACAAGATCATGTCACCTGTGAATAAAGATAGTTTTACTTCCTTTCCAATCTGGATACTTTTATTTCTTTTCCTTGACTAATTACTCTGGCTAGGACCTCTAGTACAACGTTGACTAGAAGAATAAACATCCTTGTCTTGCTCCTGATTTTAGGGGAAAGTATTCAGTCTTTCATTCCTTAGGCATGATGTTAGCTGTGGGATTTTAGTAGATGACCTTCATCAGATTGATAATATTCCTTTCTTTTCCTAGTTTTATGAGTGTTTTTTGTCATGGAAAGTTGTTGGATTTTTGTCAACCTGTTGAGATGATCATGTGGTTTTTATTCTTCGTTCTACTAATGTGGTGTATTACATTGGTTGATTTTCATATGTTGAACAAATTTTGCATTCATAGGATAAATCACACTTGGTCATGGTGTATAATCCTTTTTATATACAGTTGGATTCAGTTTTTAGTATCTGTTGAGGATTTTTGTGTCTATATTCATAAGGTATATTGGTCTGTAGTTATCTTGATCTGGTTTTGGTATGGAGCAATACTGGCCTCATAGAATTATTTGGGAAGTGGTCCTTCCCTTCCTATTGTTTTAGATGAGTTTGTGAAATATTGTCAATTCCTCTTTAAATGTTTCATAGAATTTACCAGTGAGCCTGAGCTTTTCTTTGTGGGAAGTGTTTTCATTACTAATTCAACCTCTTTGCTTGTTATAGTTGTATTCAGATTTTTCTATTGCTCTATTGAGTCAGTTCCAGTAGTTTGTGTCTTTGCTGGAGTTTGTCCATTTTATCTAGGTTACTTAATTTGTTGGCATACAGTTGTTCATAGTATTTCCATATAATCCTTTTTATTTTTGTAAGGCTAGTGGTGATGCCTCCTCTTTCATTCCTGGTTTTAGTAATTTGTCTTCTCCCTATTTTTTTTTTGGTCAGTCTAGCTAAAGGTTTGTCAGTTTTGGATTTTCTCTGTTGTTTTTCTCTTGTCTATTTCATTTATTTCCACTCTAATGTTTATTATTTCCTTTCTTTTTTCCTTTGGGTTTAGTTTGCTTTTCTTTTTTCTAGTCTCTGAAGATGGGAGGTTAAGTTATTGATTTGAAATCTTTCTTCTTTTTAAATATAGCCATTTACAGCTATAAATTTCCCTCTAAGCTCTCCTTTAGCTGCATCCATAAGTTTGGCATGCTGTGTCTTCATTATCATTCATTTCAAAATATTTTTAAATTTTCCTTGTTATTATATTTCATCTTTGACTCACTGGTTATTAAGAGTATGCTGTTTAATTTTTACATATTTGTGAAATTTTCAAATTTATTTCTATTACTCTCCACACCCCACACCCTTCCTGTGAACCCCCCTCTAAAAATTTTATTTCTATTATTGATTTCTAGTTTCATTACATTGTGGTTGAAGAACATGCTTTGTATGATTTCAATCATTTTAAATTTATTGAGGCTTTTTTTTTGGCCTAACATATGGTTTATCCTGGAGAATGTTCCATGTGTACTTGAGAAAAATGTGTATTGTGCTGTGGTTGGGTGGAGTGTACTATCAATGTCTGTTAAGGTAAAGTTGGTTTATAATATTTGTTTCAGTCAGTTTGGGCTGCTACAACGAAGTACCATAGACTAGGTGCCTTATAAACAACAGAAGTTTATTTCTTACAGTTCTGGAGGCTGGAAGTCTGAGATTAGGGGCCAGCCTGGTCGGGTTTGGTGAGGGCCATTTTCCAGGTCACAGACTACTGATTTCTTGCTGTATTCTCACATGGCAGAAAGAGGGTGAGAGAGCTCTCTGGGGTCCCTTTTATAAGGGCACTAATCCCATTTTTGAGGACTCCACCATCATAGTCTAATTATTTCCCAAAGGCCCCACCTTCTTAGTGCCATGACATTAGGGATTAGAATTTCAACATATGAATCTTGGGGAACACAAATATTCAGTCCATTGTAGTGTTTTTCAAGTCTTCTATTTTCTTTTTGGTCTTTTGCCTAATTGTTTTATCCACCATTGAAAGTGGGTTATTGAAATCTCCAACTATTATTGCTGAATAGTGTATTTTTCCTTTAATTCTGTGTTTGCTTCATGTATTTTGGGACTCTGGTATTAGATACATACATATTTAAAATTGTTTTGTATTTCTTTTATCATTATGAAATCTTCTTTGTCTTAAAGTCTATTTTGTCTGGTGTTAGTATAGGTCTCCAGCTCTTTTTTTGGTTACTGTTTGCATGGTATATCTTTTTTCATCTTTTTACTTTTAACCTTTTTGTGTCTTTAACCTAAAATGTGTCTCTTGCTAAACTCTTTGTGTGTTTAATCTAAAATCTGTCTCTTGTAACACCATAGAGTTGGGTAATTTTTTAAAAAATTCATTTTGTTAATATCTGTTTTTTGATTAGAATGTTTAGTCCATTTACATTTAATATAATTACTGAAAAGGTAGGATTTATGGTTGTCATTTTGTTATTTGTTTTTTGTATGTCTTATATCCTTATTGTTCCTCTATTTCTCCATTACTGCCTTCTTTTGTGTTAAATAGACATTTTCTAGTACACCATTTTAATTCTCCTGCTTTTCTTTTACTATATTTTTGATTTATTTTCTTAGAAATTACACTGGGGATTACAATTAATATCATAACATAAAGAAATGTGGTTTGTATTAATAACTAACTTAATTTCCATAGTATATAAAACTTTGCTGATGGACGGCATTTAATGTAATATTATTCTTTTCAAGAGAGGCAAGTTGTTAAGTATAATTTATTTATACCTTTGTAGGACTTTTCATATAATTCTATGTCAGGCCATGTGTTTCTTGCTTCGAAGAACTTACTTTTCATTTAGTTGGGAAAACAGACATATGTGAAAAGTGAGATGGCTGTGAAATCTTTAAATATTAATTCAAGACAATAACAGATGTGAGTAACAACTCTAGATAGAAAATGTATAGGGGCTTAATGATAGCATATTTCAGAAGATTAGAGTTGGTGTGAGACCCGTGGTCCAAGTTAGTCAAGGAAGACTTCATGGAGTTGGAACTGGACCTTAGTATATGTGGCAGTGTACAAACTCATTGAGATGTGAAGACAATAAATGGGGACTCACCCAGCTAGCTTTTGACTTTGCAGTGAAATGGAGGCTGAGGCCATCTGTTTACTTGTGTATGCACAACACCCAGCACATTGCCTTACATATTGCATGTGCTCAGTAAATATTTATCAAATGACCACTGAATGAATTTTGTTGAATAAATCAGTTAGGTGTGGAATTGGAGCCTTGGAAAAGAGAGCATAGATTCTGGAAAATCAACTTTGGACTATTTTCTAGGTAATTGAGGTAAACAGAGTCCTTAAGTCATCTGAATAACAGTAGGCTTCTTGTCAGGGTTGTTCAATTGCTGTTATTGTTAGACCACTGCCACTATTTCTATTAATTTTCAAGAATTAGAGAATGCCACATGGTTAAAACTAAATCTATACATCTGTACTCTTTTCAGGGAGTTCAGAGAAAAGGGAGGTATAAGGACACTGTGTGAGTTTGTACATTTCAGTGATGGAAGAACAGGATAGCAAAAGTTCTGCAAGTATTGAGAGGAGAGATAACGGGAAATGCATGGGAAATGTTACTTGCAACATCCAAAATGGCTTTGTTATCATTTTCCTTTCTTAATTTCCCATATCTAGTTCTGGGCTCTCCAGGGTAGTCAAGCGGAAAATTTTAATAGTTCCAACAACTACCACATAACAGAATTTCTTTTTAAGGATTTAAACATTTCTATGTTAACTCTTTACTGTGATGTTTTGCTAAAGGGTACCATAAATCTTTGGCTAAGATTTACTTTAAGAAACTTGCACTGTCCTTCTATTTCATGGTCATTAGAGGAAGGAATCTAGCTAAAAGGCTGAGAGTTCCGCGACTCAAGTCATTTTTAACTGTAGTTGTTGCAAAGCCAGTAGAGGGAGCAGTGTGCCTATCCTTTCATTTCTGGTGTTGAAACTACGTGGATAGAACGAATACTACTCAAATGATCTAGACAACCAAGACTTCATTTCATCTAGAGGGAAGGGAGTCTGGCCCTATGATTTGGGTTTTTGGCGGTCATGATTTTACGTTACGGTATTAACAGACTTACAGACCTGCTTTATTACCGTTGGGGAATGTTGATGAGGCTGCTGCATTAAGGACTGTCCTTTGGTTTTGCTTCCTTTAGCGAAAAGTCATCTGAGCAATTTTTTTTTTAAACCAAGTCCATAAAAAGCTGACCTGAATAAACTCATCAGCTGGATTAGATTCTCGGTATCCAGGATAGCTTGCGCAACGGGGTGGGCCTTTTCGCTAATCCTTGCAACCTTTGATGTGGCTGCAGAGGGATCTGGGAGGCGTCCTTCCTCCCTGACTCATCGGCCCCCAGTCCGCCAGTCTCCAGCGTCTGTCCCGCACTATCTGCACAGCCGACCTAGCAGAGATAGGACCCCTCCTGTTCCATCTGGCCTGACTCACTCCCACAGCGTTACTCTTCCTTAGCAACAGGGCTGTGGGCTGAGCAAAGGAGGCAGCGCCCCCGCCTCGCCACCGCCACCCCCTCTGGCGACTGTTGGTTCACGCTACATTTCGCTTGTCCTTTCCCCGTTGGATTCTCCCTGTGTTTCCAGTTGCAGGCTCGTGGGCTTAGGTGGGGTCCCCTCTCTTTGCCTTGGCTTATCTTCTGGCATTGAAACAAATGCTTTAGCAATATTAGCAGCTTATCTTTGCTAACGTGTCTTTGGGATACAATTCTTTTGACCGTCACTGTTGGTCTTGTGATATCTCTTCTATTTCTTCAACAGATGTTTAAACCTCTCCCTTTTATTTAGCATTTTCTCCTTTTTATGCCTTCTCTCTCCAGCGAGGATGTGAAATAATACCTGTGGCTGAACAGAAGCTCTTTTGACCCCGGATCTTGGTTTTCTACACAACAGTCAAGACCTTTCTTATTTGTGTTTTAGAGAAGAAAGATACAGAAATTCAGTACCAATCAGCACTTTCCCCTCCACTCTTTTGAAGAAAGAAAAAGGAATTGTGTTGTTTGGGACTCAACTTATTTCCTCCTTTCCTCTGACAGGTTTTGATAAATGTCCAAGTCCAACACTATGTTAACATTTTCAGGGGCAGTCTAGGTTAAAAAGTAAGTAAATTCTGTTTTGATCTTATTGCCTTTGGCTTTTTCTTACTGTCACTGTTGGGCCTTTTTTTGGGGGTGGGGGAGACACATTCTCTAACAGATCAGAATCTGCCCTATGTTTGTTTCAGGTCAGTCTACTTGGAAGAAATAATTCCAGTCCAATGTTCAATTAATCACTAATCACATGCTTTGTGAGCAAGACTGACTTGACCCTTCTTAAAGTATAGCTATAGTGACAAAATCATTACAAATGTCTTTGGCCACTGTATTCAGAAAATATAAGAATTTTGGAAAGGCAGCTTTATTCTTTAAAAAGGTGTTATTGTGTGCTCCCATCTGCTTTACTTTTATTTTGCAAGCTGTTCAGAAATCAAGAAGGGAGCCGGATGCTACTTACTGGTGCCTCTCAAACCCCCCAATGCCAAGATGAGATGGGAAAGGTTGAGTTTTGAGGGCTTGGGGAAGTAGAATAGGTTTGACAAGCATAATGGAAAAAGGGAGAAAGTTCAGGGGTGAGGCTGTTGTGGTTAGAGATGGCAGAACTGAGATAGAGAGCTTGGAATGGGGGTCCAGAATCTGTGAGAAGGATCCAACGTGTGGCTTATGCCAATGGGGAGTGAAGACAGAAGTCTAAGGAGTTATGGGGTATCAGGACAAAAAACAAAATTGCTATATCTAAAGAATCATTACTGTTGACCTGGGAGTTTTAAAGTTTAGTGAAAGAAGTTCAATTAATCATTCTACTCTCAGACATAGAAATCCTACTACTGCCTTACTGACTATTTTATCTGATTTTTATTTTTATGTATTTTTTTCTTTTGAGGCAGGGTTTAGCTCTGTCACCTGGGCTAGAGTGCAGTGGCGTGATCATAGCTCACAGCAACCTCAAACTCCTGGGCTCAAGTGATCCTCCCATCTCAGCCTCCCAGGTAGCTTGCACTATAGGTGTGGGCCACCACGCCTGGCTAATTTAAAAAATTTCTTTGTAGAGAAGGGGGTCGTGCTATGTTGCCTGGGATGGTCTCGAACTCCTGGCCTCGAGTGATCCTCCCACCTCAGCCTCCCAAAGTGCTAGGATTACAGGTATAAGCCACCACGCCTGGCCTATCTCATTTTTATATAGCCACTTTAGCTTTTGTTTCATTGGTATATGCTTAGTATATATTTTCCCATGCTTTTTAATTATTGTATGTCCTTTGGTTTGAGGTGTATCACTTGAAAATTACCTAACCTGGCTGCTGCTTCTCTTTCTTGTTTTAAATCCAGTTTTGTTTTCACTGTCTTTACTTAGTTCATTTAGCTTTATTATGGACTTTCTCTTCATCTCATTTTTTTTGTCCTCCTGCTTTCTTTAAAAAAAAATTCTTCCTTCTTGACATCTTTTGGTTTAGGTTTTATTTGCTTGCTTTAGTTTTTTTTTCTAATTCTAGTTTGGTTTAGAAATTATGTTCTATTTTTTAAGTCACCACCAAAACTAGTTTAACATATATGCTTAACAAAGTTTAAGTTAATCAGTATCTTTATTGTTCTGTCATAAATACAAACACCTTAGAATGTTTAAACTCTACTCACTTCCCTTTCACCTTATATGCTACTGCAGTTGTATTTTATTTCTAGAATGTTTTCTTCTACAAAATAGATTATGTTATTGTTTTAGACAGTGAATTTGCTTAGATTTACTCATGTAGCTACTACCCCAGCATCTTTGCTCACCATTGTTTTTTACATCTAATCTTTTCTATTTTAGATAGTTCTATTTCCTGAAGTAAAGTCCTTGCAATGTTTTAGTTTGTCTGAAAATGTCCTGTTTCATTCTTCTGCATGTGGCTATCCAATTTTCCCAGCACCATTTATTGAATAGGGCTTCTTTTCCCCAGTGTGCATTGTTGTCTGCTTTGTCAAAGATTAGTTGGCTGTTGGTAGATGGTTTTATATCTGGGTTCTCTATTCTTTTCCATTGGTCTATGACTCTATTTTTGTACCAATACTATGCTGTTTGGGTTACTGTAGCCTTGTAGTATAGTTTGAAGTCTGGTAATGTGATGCCTCCAGATTTGTTCTTTTCGCTTAAGATTGCCTTGGCTATTCGGGCTCTTTTCTGGTTCCAAATGATGTGTAGAATTATTTTTTCTAGATCTGTAAAGTATGACATTGGTACTTTGATGGGGATTGCATCGAATCTGTAATCACTTTGGGTAGTATGGGCACATTTTAACAATGTTGATTCTACTGATCCATGAGCATGATATGTTTTTCCACTTGTTTGTGTCCACTGCGATTTCCTTCCTCAGTGTTTCATAGTTCTCCTTGTAGAGATCTTTCACCTCCTTGGTTAAGTGTATTCCTAGGTATTTTATTTTCTTTGTGGCTATTGTGAATAGTATTGAGGCTTTGATTTGACTCTCAGCTTTGACTGTTATTGGTATATAGAAATGCTACTGATTTATGTACAATGATTTTGTAACCTGAGACGTGCTGAATTTGTTTATCAATTCCAGATGTCTCTTGGTGGAGTCTTTGGGGTTTTCTAGATACAAGATCATATTGTCAGTGAATACTGTTTATATTTGAAAAGTATATTTGCTGGAACTAGGGCTCCAGGTTGCTGATTATTTTCTTTCTTTCGGTTCATTATCTTCTGGCTTCCAGTGGAGGGACATTGAGAAGTAAGCCATCAGTCTTACTGCCACTTCTCTGTAGGTAATCTATCTCGTCTTTCTGACTGCTTTTAAAAATTCTTTTCTTCTTTGATGTTCTTTAGTTTCACTATGATGTGTTTATTTCTTTGAGTTTCATTGAGTGCAGTGATCTGAGGATTGGTATCTTTCAGGAATTCTGAAAATATCAGCCAATATCTCTCTTAAATTTTTTTAACTTTTTACTTTTTTAAAATCTATAAATAAAAATTTCATCTATTTATGGTATATAATGTGATGTTTTGATATATGTATACATTGTGAAATTGATTGATTCACTTATAATTCTTCTTTGAACTTATGTGTCTCTTTTGAGTCATATATTAAGATGACATAAGCTGTAGATAATTAAATCATGAAGTGTACATTTAGTTACACTTCTTGTGTAACAAGCCAATAATTATGAAATCATTATTTTTATCATCATTATTAGTTGTCCAAGTGCACTCTTTGGCAGTAACATCTTATTCTTTTCAGACTTTGTATATTCAACTTTAGATAATTCTTTTATTATTTTATCTTGTGGGGTGTCAGCTCTATAATCTACTTGGCAAAAATGAGAAACAAATATATATGTGAACAAACACATGAAGCCCATTGAACAGAGTGGAGCCCTTAAAACTTTAATGAATCGCTTAACAGTATCTAATTTATTATCCAATAACTATTTAGGCATTGGGCAATTTGGCTGAATAAGTAATTTGAGTACTACATATTATTTTAGATATTAGTATAAGTTCTCACATGTGAGCCTTGTGTTTCCAAAATTTAGCTTGAAATAAATATATTTTGCCCACTGGAATATAAATAAGCTCCATGAGGGCAGAGACTTTTGTTCAACACTAAATTTCTAGTTTGGGACATAATAGTTACTCAATAAAAATGTTTTCAATGAACAAATTAATACTTAATTAGGAAGGAATTAATAGTGGAAAATATCTTAGTAAAAACAGAAGAAATCAGATGCAGTCTTAATTTCAGTCAATATTTCTTCACAACTATTTATTTAATGTATTTTATAGCTACAGGGTTAGGTGTACACAGATTTAAAGCTAGTATATTTTTCTGGAATATTGTTTATTTTGTTATTAAATAATGACCCTCTTAATCTTTAACAATGATTTTTTTCTTGGTCTTGAAGTCTCTCTGCCTAATATTGCTACCCTGGCTTTTTTCTTTCCTCCTTCTCTCCCTCCCTCTTCCTTCCTTCCTTTCCTTTCCTGTCTTCCTCCTCCTCCTCTTTCTTAGTATTTGCCTGGTATATCCTTTTTCATGTTTTTCATTCTTTTATTCTTGACCCTTTTGAGCCACTATAGATACATTTATAGAAAACAGCACATAGCTAGATTTTTTTTGTCTGTTCTTTAAAATCCTGAAAATATGTCCTTTAACACTGCAGTCCCCAACCCCTGGGCCTCAGACTGGTACCGTGGCCTGTTAGGAATTGGGCTGCACAGCAGGAGGTGAGCGGCAGCCAGCAAGCAGAACTTCATCTCTATTTACAGCCACTCCCCATCGCTCGCATCACCGCCTGAGCTCCACCTCCTGTCAGGTCAGCCGCAGCATTAGATTCTCATAGGAGCATGAACCCTACTGTAAACTGCACATGCGAGGGATCTAGGTTGCGTGCTCCTTATGAGAATCTAATGCCTGATGATCTGAGGTGGAGCTGAGGTGGTGATGCTAGCACTGGGGAGAGGCTGCAAATACAGATTATCATTAGCAGAGAGGTTTGTATAATTATTTCATTATATATTACAAAGTAATAATAATAGATATAAAGTGCACAATAAATGTAATGTGCTTGAATCATCCCCAAACCATCCCCCCATCCACCAGTCCATGGAAAAATTATCTTCCATGAAACTTGTCCCTGATGCCAGAAAGGTTGGGGACTGCTGCTTTAACAGGCACAATTGTTCCATTTACAGTCACTTTGATTATTAGTGTATTGGGTGTATTTTCACCATTGTATTTTGTGTTTCTATTTGTTAGTATTGTTATTTTTTTCTTTTCACTTTCTGCTTTCCTAACTTCTCTTGGAAAGACTGAGCTTGGTTTATTCCCATGCCCCACTCCATCTATTGATTTGGAAATTCTAAATTTTATTTCTGGTCTTTTAGTAGTGTTAGGGTGAGGGGAAACTTCCCCTTTGCCCTGGAAGTTTTGCTGAAAGATCAACTCACAATAAGGCAGATTAATCAGAGAAAGAGATTTCTTTACCGTGTGCATGGGGAGAATCACAGAGTGATTATCCAATACCCCAGTGGGGTCCAGAAGTTTATATACCCTCATTTTAGAGGGGAGAGAGAGATGAGGAATATAAGTAATTCTGCTGAGTGGCAGTAAGTCATTACTAGGGAGGATGAATAGATACTTGGGAGAATGAATGGATAGGGGGAAACAGATTGACTTATAAATGATTCTCTTTGAAGATGAAATTAACCTGAGAGACAGGTATTATATTTAAAATGATTTGGGCCAGGTCTGGTTGCATTCTTGATCTATTTTCCTGCAATATATTGAGATAACAGGGAGGGGAAAGGAAGGCAATTGCTCTTTTTCATGGGTCCGTCTGGTTTATGCAGATAGAGAGAAAGCCCCTTCCAAGGCCTGTTGATCTCTAAGGGCCTTTAATTCAAAATACTCTTTATACCAAGCATTCATATTTTGGGGTGAAATTTCCTGAGCTCCTTTGGTAGTCACCTTAAAATTTTAACATGGATACATGACTTAATATGATTTCATATTAATAATAGCTCTATCCTCATATCCCCAGATATGTATTAGCTCTCCCCTCCCATTGCAAATCTACTGGTCACTTTATTATTCTTATAGGCAGTGTTTATTTAGTCTTATCAACATTTGCTCATCATTGCTTCTTGTATCTTCCTTCTGTATTCCTATTTCTTCTTCTTGAGGCACATACATCTTTTAGATTTAGTTTGAATCATATGAAATTGTCATTTATGTGGGTCAAAAATGACCAAACATCAGAAATTTCATATGGTTCAAACTAATAGTCATTTCCGGGTGTAATTGTGAGTACTAAACTTTTCTGATCAGTCTATCTAAAAATGTTTTTATTTCACCATTATGTCTATATGACTTAGCTGTATACACACTCTAATTATATTCCCTCATTGCTTTAAAGATCCTTTCCTGCCTTCTGGAATTATTGTTGCTGATGAGAAGTTTGCTGTCAGTAGAATTATCATTTACTTATAGATAATATGCGTTTACTTTCTCATGCTTTTGTTGTTGAAGCTCTAAACGTTTTCTATAACATACCTAGGTGTGGATATTTTTATTCATTTTCAATTTCAGTGAGTTTGTCCTTCATTTTTAGAAGTTCCATTTGGTTTCTCTTCAAATTGGCCTGTTCTTTTTCACAGTATCTGGTCTTTTCCTTATGATTTTTATTCCTTTTTAAAAATCTCTTAATTAGTTTTAAATAAACTTTTTTGTAGTCTCTTTCACATTGTTTGTGATCCAGATTTTGGGAGTGCTGATGTTCCTGTTTATTGCATTTTCTGAATTTCCCTCAGAGTGTCTTGATTTCTCATTGGGCTTATAAATGCTTTTCATCTATGGTAGTGCCCTCTCCCTGCTTTGGAAGTTTCCTAAGACTTTGTTTTTAAAGTATCCCCTAAGAGTTGTTTTGCATTTTCTAAGATGCTTAGAGTGCCTTCAGACAATCTTTATATCAACTACATGGTTTGTGGTACCTTAATCGTATGAGTGTTACATGTTTAAACCTTACACCTGTGTGTGAATGGGCACCTGGAGTTTAGATTTCTCACAGGTGATTTATTTTTAACCCAAGGCCCTGGAGAGGTGGCAGGCTTTCTAACTGCTTTCATAGTCAGATGGGAGGAGTTATTTTAGTCTTTTCATGGAGGAGGTAGTCCTTGAAGGCTTTACATGGGATGAAGTCCCATGCTTTACATGGGATATCCAATTATAGCTCTTCCCACTTCTACAGACATTCTGACTCCCGTCTTTACAGAGGCATTAGGACCCAGTGCTGAACTTCTAGGGCCTGTAATGGTGTTTGAAACTGCTGTTGGGTCACCTCTGTTCTGCCCTTGATTTCTCTGTTTATCTGGCACACAGGAGTTTTCTATTTTTTTCCTAGCACGGCTATGTGTTTGTTTATAATTATTATTTTTTGGCTACATTTTATTCATTACTTCTAAAGGTTTGTAATGAGAGGGCAATTCCTTCACAGCATAGAAAGTCATGTTCTTGAAAATCTTATTGGTTTTAGAGATTTAAAAGTTTATACTCATTTGGTTCTGGCTTGTTTCTTGGTCTTTCTTTGTGTTTCTCTGTTGTCCTTTAATTTTTTGGCTTTTTTTGTTGTTGTTGCTTGCCATTGAAACTCTAGGATTCTGAGATGATACATTATCTTAAAAAGTTAACATAAAGTTAATACATCATATATGTATATAATCAGTCCTCTTTTATCTAGATGCCTTTTGCCTGGTATTCCCATTAAATGCATATATTCTTACAAAAATTGAATTTGCTTAAAATTACCCTTCTCAAGATAGAGGACCTTCCCTGGGAAAGTAGACATTAACCTTGAAACAACAACGGTTTTCTTCCTTTATTCTTATTAATTCAGAATGCTGAAATTAAGGATTTTGAGGATATCATTACCCAAAGAGTAGTAGGATTTTTTTAGCAAGAAATTCTGGAATGATCAACCATTTTTTATTCCTTTTAACTTTTTATTCTTTTCCTCCATATGTCAGACAACAAAAACACAACTGAACACTCACCTTGCAGGATTATTAGGTCTCAAGGATGTTATTTTCTTGGGTAAATACCTGTTATTTAATTATGCATAGGTTTTCAATAGAGGTTGGTAGTTTTAAAAAAAATGATAAATTATGATCAGTAAATTCTGTTTGTACTAAGGATATTTTATTTAGTGTTATTTAAAAAGTGACACACTCTGTTTCCATATTTGTGGGATTTTTCTATTAATTTGAAAAAAACAGTTAACCAGAATAATTTTTACAAGATAACAGAGCATGTACTGTACACACACACATACACACACACCCCCCACAGAGCTGTGCCATGCCATCAATGTCATTTGCATTTACTTTTTGTTTTTTCTGGCAACATTTGAACATGCCCTGACAACCCACTTTCCATTATAAATATTTTTAAAACTAGGCAAGAGAGAGTCATCCCTTAACGATAGTCATATAATGTAATGAAGGATACACACAGCTGCAGCAACGTCATGTAATTACTTAATTTGTTTTTGACAGCTCCCATTTGCAGAGGAAAGGAAAGTATGAACCACACATGGGCGAGGATTTTACATACGTCCAAATTTGTTTGATTGTTGTGAATATTCACATGTTTTCTTGCTGAATGGCACAGAGTATGAGGCAGGGAATCAAAGCCAGTATCACCCCTTTCTAGTATAGCAAGAGCTCAAGATGTTTGCTGTTCATGGAAAGCTGACGCAGACATTCAAGTCAGTGTCTCCTTACCAAAGGGAAGAAGGATTAACTGGTAAGCACTTTTCCGCTTGTGGTGCTGAGGTGGCAGAGAGAGTGGGGAAGGTAGGCTTGCTTTTTAGATGGAAGACCTAATTTTAATGAGTAAATGAAGCACAGGACAGCCATCCCAAGCAAAATTTCCAAAGCCACCTTTCTCAGCAGTTATGCGTCGGGTAGTGCGATCGCTCTTCCTATGGTTTCTGTTACCCAACTGTAAGGGCTCAGGGTACTCCTCATCGTGTGCACTTGTTAGGTAACTAATTGTTGGCCTATATATGAAAGAGGTTGATGGGGCCGTGGGATGTTCCCTGCATCCCCTGAGGCATGTCCTTAGTTGTCTGGGACTGGATACTTTATGAGGACTGGGCTTGAGGTGGGATTGGAAAGATAAAACCCAACGATCGGGGACACGCAATTGTGATCTAGGCTCCTTTCAGGGGTATGAGAAGTATTCTACACCAACTGGGAGTTGGAGTGCTGACACTGAAAACTACATCCAGATAATTCTGTGAGGGGTTGATAGAAGCATCACAAAGTAAGGAACACTAAGAAAAATGGGACAATTTGAGTTAGCTTAGAATTATCAGCAATAGTCAAAAACTATATGCTTCTGGATACAGCAATTGGGTTTGATTAAGAGGGTATCTGTCACCTTAGGAAGAAGGGGTAGGGAAAGTTGATATCTTACATAAATTAGAATAGGGAATTATAATAGAGGGTATATCATTATTTTATTAGTATTGTAAAAGAGAGAGAGAGAAGGAGAGAAACTAGGCAGAGCTCTGAACTGGTTTGCATCCTATCATTTGCCTGGTAGAAATCTGACCTAGTAGAGTCAAAGATGCCTATGCCTTCTCCAGCCCTGATTGAATCAGTTCCTTCTGGTGATAGAATTACTGTATAATAAGTCGAACCATATGCACATATTGTAGGTAGTAGTTAAGGCAGAGCCATATGTAGTCTAGTTAGCTCCACCTTGAAGAAAATTCTAAGGAGGTGTTTGGGAGGATTTGTTCCTTAAAGAAGGAAATCATGAATAGGGAGGAATTTGACTTATGGAAAAAGGGGTTAACTTGAGGCTGCAGGCCCCAGAGAGCTCCTGTTGTTGCTCATGTTGGTCAAGTCATGTTGTAATATATACACATTGTTTTGTGTGTTCTACTCAACAGGAAGGAATTAGGGCCTGTAGAGATTTCCTCTCAGGTGTCCAGAGTTCTTTGACCCAAAGTCACGGTCATCCAGGCTGTCTGCGGCTAAGTTTGCTTTCACTGGCCTTGCCAGCACCCCACAGTCTCAGGCCTCCCAGAGCAGGTGGTACAACATGCTGGTAGGATTACACTGGAGTCTGCCTGAAGGCAATGGGCATGTACAAAATGGAAGGTGCAGAAGGTTGTAGGGCCTCTTTATCTTCTCTTATCCTTATGTCATCTTACTCCAGTTATCAAGGTCAGCCTTCCAAAGAATGCACTTTTAAGCTGTGGAACTTAAGGTACTAGTCACCTTTTTCTACAGTCTTATCAAAGTGTTATTTGATACTTTCACTAGGAGCACATTTATATGTATTAACTTGAACTTTGGAGCATGATTTCACTTTACGAATCTCAGCAGCTTAGTATATTCCTGTAAGGATTTGTCTGAAGGCATTGGCAAATTATAGATAAACTTACTGAAGTCAAAGGCCTATGGTCCTGTGCTGATTTTTCAATTCCTCTCTTTCACAATAGAAACATTTAAACTTTGACGGCTTACTACTTAGCTCTTCTTTTTTACGCAGCATTGTTTAATGTTAGATTGTTCCTGAATATGTGTAGATGATTTTTATAAAATTAGTAACTGCTAGTTAAATTAGATAAATCTAATTTATCAAAAAGATTCCTGGGAGAAGAATTCAAGGTGGAAAGAATTAACCAAATTGCCATAAGAAAAAAAAATAGCAAAACAATAAAACAATCTATGTTACTGGAATGAAATGATTGGCAATTAAAGCTTGGAAAGAACTTATTAGTACCATCTTACTTCTCTCCCCCACTACTTTCCTTTTTTACTTTTATTTATTCATTTCCTTGTTGCTGTTATTTATAAGGATAATTCATGATCGTTATAGCTAATGAAACAATATAAAGATGTATAAGGTCAAATTTAGTAATGCCCCCCAACTCTGTTTGTAGTAAATATTCATGGCCCAGAATAAATGTTTCCACTCTTTTTGCTTTGCATGTATATATGTGTGCATATTTACATATGCACACAGATGTACACAGACACGTTCTATGTACTCATACATCTACATGGGGATGATTTTTGGTCATTTGTTTTTGTAAAACTAGGAATATAATATACAGATTCTGCTGCAAATTTCTTTTCTTACTTTATACAAAGTAGATTTCCCTCTGGGAGGTAGTTCTAGATCTGAACTCATTTTAAAACATAAAGCTATGGGTTAGCAACATGGCAGAACAAGAGGCTCTTATCTATCCATTCTCCCACAGACACACCAAGTAAACACCTACACATCGATCAATTATCTCTAAGAGAAATCCAGAATTCAGTTGAAAGACTCTGTGCTCTAACCCCACCCTGAGCACAGCATCTTAAAAGGTCACTAAGTAGCAACATGAATATATATGAAAAATATAAAACTCCCTGGAAAAAGTAAGTACATAGTTAAACTCAGAGCACTCTTATACTTTAATGATGGTGTAAAAGTTAATTATATCTCTAGTATGAACTTTAAAAGACAAAAATATTAAAAACAACTATAGCTACAACAATTTTTCAAGGAATATAAACTATGAAAGATACAAAATGTGTCATCAAAAACAAATTGGGGGAGTAAAAGTGTAGAGTTTGTGCAAGTGATCAAAGTGAAGTCATTATCAGCTTAAAATAGCCTGTTATTAATATAAGATGTTTTATGTAAGCCTGATAATAACTACAAAGCAAAAACCCTTAGTAGATACACAAAAGATAAAAAGAAAGGATTTGAAGCATACCACTGTAGAAAATCATCAAACCACAAAGTAAGACAGCAAGAGAGGAAGAGAGGAATAAAGGATCTACAAATTAACCAGAAAACAATTAACAAAGTGGCAATAGTATGTCCTTACCTGTCAATAATTACTTTGAATGTAAATGAATTAAATTTTCCAATCAAAATACATCAAGTGGCAGAATAGATAAAAAAGGAAGCCTTTTAATTTAATCAAGTCCTGTTTATTAATTTTTGTTGTTGCTGTGATTGCCTTTGGGGTCTTCTTCATAAATTCTTTGCCTAGGCCGATATCTAGAAGAGTTTTTCCAACATTTTCTTCTAGATTTTTGTGGTTTCATGTCTTAGGTTTAAGTCTGTTATCCACCTTGAATTAATTTTTGTGAGTGGTGAGAGATTTGGATCCTGCTTCAGTCTTCTGCATGTGGCTATCCAGTTTCCCCAGCACCATTTATTGAATAGGGATTCTTTTCCTCAGTGTATATTGTTGTCTCTTTGCCAAACATCAGATGGCCATATGTGGATGGTTTTATATCTGGGTTCTCTGTTCTGTTCCATTGGTCTATGTCTCTATTTTTGTGCCAGTATCATGCTGTTTTGGTTACTATAGCCTTGTAGTATAGCTTAAAGTCTGGTAAAATTATGCCTCCAGATTTGTTCCTTTTGGTTAATGTTGCTTTGGCTATTTGGGCTCTTTTCTGGTTCCACAAAAAGTGTAGAATTATTTTTTCTAGATCTGTGAAAATGACATTGGTATTTTGATGGGGATTACATTGAATCTGTAAATCACTTTCGGTAGTATGGACAATCAACAGAGCAAATAGACAACCTACAGAATGGGAGAAAATATTCACATGCTATACATCTGATAAAGGGCTAATAACCAGAGTCTACAAAGAACTCAAACAAATCAGCAAGGAAAAAACCAAACAACCCCATTAAAAAGTGGGCAAAAGGTATGACCAGAAGTTTTTCCAAAGAGATAGACAAAAGGCTAACAAACATATTAAAAAATGCTCAACATCTCTAATGATCGGGGAATTGCAAATTAAAACTGCAATGAGATACCACCTCACCCCTGTCAGAATGGCCATTATTATGAATAAAAATAGATTTTTTATGTTATTATGAATAACAATAGATTCTGGTGTGGAAGCAGAGAGAAAGGAATGTTTGTACACTGTTGGTGGGACTGCAAGTTAGTACAACCTCTATGGAAAATAATGTGGAGATGCCTCAAAGAACTAAAAGTAGACGTACCATTCAGTCCCGCAATGCCACTACTGGGTATCTGCCCAAAGGAAAAGAAGTCATTTTATCAAAAAGACACCTGCACTCAAATCTTTATCACAGCACAATTTGCAATCAGAAAGATGTGGACTCAACCTAAGTGCCCATTAATTCATGAGTGGATTAACAAAATGTGGTGTGTATATACCATGGAACACCACTCAGCCATAAGAAGGAATGAAATAATGTCATTTGCAGCAACTTGGATGGAACTGGAGACCATTGTCCTATGCAAAGTATCTCAGGAATGGAAAAACAAACACCACGTGTTCTCACTAATAATTTGGAACTAATTGATGGCCACACACAGGCACAGAGAGAGATGTAAAGGACATTGGAAATCAAGAGGAGGGGAGGGGTAAAAACCTACCTATCGGGTACAATGAACATTGTTTGGAGGATGGGTACACTAGTAGCCTTGACGTAAGCATTATAAAAGGTATCTATATAATAAAAACATTTGTACCCCCTTAATATTTTGAAATAAAAAGACAAAGCAAAAGTTTTTGGTGGCTGGAAACACCAAGAATAAGGTGGCAGCAGATTCAGTGTCTGGTGAGGGCCTGTTTGCTGGTTCATAGAGGGCTCCTTCTGGCTGTGTCCCACTACATGATTGAGGAAGCAAGGGGTATCTCTAGGGCCTCTTTTATAAGGACACTAATCCCATTCCTGAGGACTCCACCCTCATGACCTAATCACTCCCAGAGGCCCCACCTCCTAATACCATAACCTTGGGGGTTAGGATTTCAACATATAGCTTTTGTGGGAACACAAACATTCAGATGATAACAATGACAATAAGGTCATATGGTCCCATGTCTTGCTTTGTTTGACTCTTTTATTTGGCTTTCATGGAATTTTGAAAAAGATTATAATGATCAGACATTATGCTTGGTCTCAAGGCAAGTAACTCAAACAATTGTGTTAGCTGCTTGGTCCCCTTTGCCATTTGAGTTTGCAATCTCTGGCCACTTTGATGGCTGTGGGGTGAAGAAGGGGTTAATCCTGTGTCCCTAGGGATGGAAGGATCCAACACCATGTGGAGGTGCAGCCAAGGATAACGTTGAGCCCTGAGCTTTTCATATACAGTTTCTATTCTCCCAGGCGCACAAGGAGGGATTTATCCTGTGTTTTTGCGTATGGTGCTACCTCCTGAGCAGTCCATTTCAGTCCATGGTGAGAAACTGATCTTATATTATCTTTGTATTGAAAAGAACAAAGCTACCTTATAGAGTAAAATACAATTTGTCCATTAATTTTTAAGATACATAATATTTACACCTGCAGCCCCAGTGCCCGTGTTTTTCTAGCCATGCTTGAGAATCTCCAAGGGTGCGGGTCTGTCTACTCCTCTCTGTCACTAAGAATCCCCTGGAAAGGTCTGAAGAGCCCTGTGCTAAGGCATGCCTGGGTCTCTTTAGCCCTGAAGTTTAGTCAGTGAGCTTGAACTCTGGTGATTTTCTCTCCCTTCCGTTTGATTTGGAGTATCCTGATCTTGGATTGATGGCCTGGTTCTCATCGCGTCTGTTCCTGACTTTTGTGATTCTCTTTTGCTTCAGATTTTTATCTTTCATTTTTTTAACTCGGGTCTCATGTTCTGATTCTGAATTTTTTTTTTTTTTTGAGACAGAGTCTTGCTCTGTCACCCAGGCTGGAGTGCAGTGGCATCACCATAGCTCACTGCAGCCTCAAATTCTCAAACTCTGGGGCTCAAGCCATCATCCTGCCTCAGCCTTCCGAGTAGCGGGGACTACAGGCGTGCATCACGACGCCTGGCTAATTTTTCTATTTTTCTGTAGAGATGGGGTCTCGCTACATTGCCCGGGCTGTTCCCACACTGATTCTGTTTAAAGCCTCAGTCAGAGGAACCTGGGTACTTTCCCCCTGACATTTGGGTAAAATGAAGCAAAGGCTGAAAAATGTGTGGGACTTCCGGCTCCTTGGGTGTAGCTTCCTCATTCTTGCTGTGGAGCCTTTATTGCCGTGCTGCTTCTTTCTCTCCCTGTTTGAGATTATCTCCATGTAGTTATTTTAAATGGCCGTTTTACAGGCAACATTTCTGCTTCAAAATGTTCTTTCCTGTTTGCAAACGAGCTTTTCTTACAAGTGGGTTGCTGCCACTATGCTAACTTATTCCATTTTAACAATAAGATTTCTTGTTTCCCTCAGATTTTTTAAAACCTGAGAATTAAATTTCCAGAAATGCCAAACCACTGCATTTCATCTTGACTAATTGGTCATGTGGGCTGGCTTCCCGCTGCAAAATCAGCATGAGTTTTTTTTGCTTTTTTAAAGAAAGAGAAAGCAATATGATTCTTTGGCAGTTACTTACCATTACTTTCTCAGCGATCTGATAAAATTCCATTCATCCACTCCCCAAAAGCAAATCTAAACTTTCAACTTTTTTTTTTTTTTTTGGAAATAGGCTTAAAGAAACGCACTCAATTTTGGGAAACAGATCTTCCTCTGGGCAAGGCAGAGGGAGCTACATTCCTGTGTTTCTCATGCTGCAGTGGGAAAAGTTCATGAATGTAAGGCAATGCTTTTCTAAAGTTATCTGTGAAGGGAAAGGAATAATTACTTCTGTGTATTCAAACCTGGGCACCATCCAGGTTCCCCAATTAGCTGTGAGAACAGGGCCTGCTATTGTATCTCAAGTTTACCTTGAAATTTGCAAGGAAACTTTGTTTTCTGATCACTGTAAATATTAGAAAGCAGGAGCCCTCACAGTCTTCTCTCTGGTCTTGAAGCAAATGAGGCCCATCTGACCACAAGAGAGGTTAAGAGAAGATGAACTGCTGTAAGCATTTCACTGCAGGGGGTGGAAAGGGAACTGTCATGTAATTTTAAAATATTTTCTTCGGAAAAAAATTCAGAAACTTCATGAGGAGTGCTTGGATATAGACACTTCTTCATGCATGGGGAAATGATGGGAGTTATAAAATTTCTTTTCTTTTTCTTTCTTTATTTGTATAACCCTGTTTTTCGGTACAACTTGTGTTTCCAGAGTCACACTAGACTAGGGTAGAATTAAGATGAAGTTAAGTCACAAAGGAGTATTTCTCTGGCACTTCCTCTACAAACTCTGGAAACTGTAGATTCTCAAATTCTTCCTACATAGCTTTGGGAGTCCACATAGAATAATTTCACATGTGCTTCTTGGGTACTATGTGGCACCTGCCATTTCCCACCTTTCTAGGTGTGGTTCCTATGGGACTGTGATGGGGTCCATTCTTGCTAGCAAGGTGAGGAGCTAGTCTCCTGATGACCCTGACACCTGATATTGAGGCTGTGTTGGAAGTATCAGTGCCATCAAGGCACTACTGCCAACGGGGATGTCCACTGAAAGGGCTGTGGCCAAAGCTCACACCAAGTCTGCAGGCTCTTGCTCATGGTGTTCGCCACTGCCATGGTTGCTCTGAGACAGCCATTGCCCCAATATGGCTCTGTCTTGTGTCCTCAACGCCCCAAGGAGATATCCTTATTCTTTCCTTTTGATGACCCCATCACAGCTGAGGACATGGGGCATGTATCCCTGAGGACTGGGAGGCTAAGATAAACAACAGACACATGTTTTGTTCAGAAATAAGCTTCCTCTCTTACCTTGGCTTGTTATCCTGGAAGGAGCCTTATGTTAATTAACCTTGTTTAGTTTCCTGGTGGTTCCTTGGTCCCTCGTGTGTCCAGCCTCTGCTCTCAGACATGCCCAGGTAGGCCTGATATGCCTGGGATATACCTGAGTACAAATGAATTAGCACAACTATGTGCACTTGACTCCATTCCATGCAGGGCACAAATGTGAATTAAGAGCATAGCATTTTGCAAATTTGTCTAACATACTGACCAGAAGAGGTCTTTGCCTCACCTACATAGGTAAAGGCAGGCCTATTTTTTGGGGGGGATAAAAATTGTAGAGCCTGTTCTAACACTTCTTTTGTAGAATAGCCCACAAATTTATGATTCCAATGTAGATCTTCCTTCTGTGCTTCTGAGTCTCACCTTCGCCTCAAAATGATCCTCCTCTAATCCTGTTTCCATCAATGGACCATCCACCCGGTTACTGAGCTAGAATCATGCTTACACCCTCAAACCCCTGCACACCCAACAACTCAGTTACCACATTAAACACTAAACCTCTGATAATTCTAATATTAATGGAGAGAGATAGAGGAGTGGGTGTTATGAGACCTGTTCTTTTCTTTGGAAAAAATGTACTGGAAAACAATATCTAATAATAGAAATATCTAATAATAACATCTAATAATAGACACTTTACTAATACTCCTTATCCCAACAGGGAGGAGATTTCCATTACACATTTTATGGGATGAAACCAATAGAAATTCTTTTCCTGTCATTTGCTATTATCTTCAATAGCCAAAACAAGGGAGGCTTTAATGTGGCCATATTTAGGATGTGAAAAAAGGAATATATTGTCCTAAAAATAAGTATGATTGGGGAGCATATATTTTGTGAATTTGCTACAGGTGCACATGTTTCCTCCTTTAGTGCAGAGGAAGGAAATCACTATGTGTAATTGTTTAAAAAATGGTGGCTATTCTCTGCATTGTATCCTCAGAGCATTTTATAGTATTTAAAAGGAAAGGTGACCCATTTGTAAATGCCCCTTAAGAAACTAGTCAAGGTAGAAGACAAATCTACTATTTGCTGACTGTTTTCTAGGTCAGTTGAAGGTAAGTCTCCAAGGCATAATGGACACCCTGGGAGGTAGGCAGTGGAGGAAGGCCTCTTAGTCAGACAGACTCCACATTGTCTGTGACTGGATACCAATGTGACAGGCTCCATCTTGCTTGTAAGTTTGGTTTGGTGTGGAATTGAGTGGTGGGTAAACCCACTGAGGGAAGATTTTCTTCATTAGAATCTGTGAATTAACAAACAGTGTAACTAATTGGCCATCTAATTCAACTAGTTAAACACCTAATCAACAAACTCCTAAACTTCTACTGCAAACCCTGATAGTTCACATCTAACCAACCTACTTTCAAATTTCTACTGCAAACCATGATAGTCTCTGCAGAGATATAGTTATATGAGCACCAAAAGCTCCGTGAGTTTTCAGACATATAGGGATGCACAAGGGATCTACTCCAGAATAAGGTTAAAAAGTGTCTTAGGCACTTCAAAATGTTCAGGAGTTCTTTGCTTCTAGCTCTCACATTGAATAGAGTTGTTTGTGGAGAGTTTGGTCCTGGTGATAGCACTTAGGCATTATATTCTAAGTGCTTACATGCCATTTTCTTCTACGAGACTGTGAACACCTTGAGGGTAGACAGGGCCTTATTGGCCTGTGATATCTAGTAGGCTCCTGATTCATGTTTCTAAATAATTAAATGAATGAACCCAGTTCCCTTAACTTCAGAAGTGCTGGAAAATTTTTAGGAAATAATTTGAAGAAATATAGATGCCAGACTTATTATTTTTTTTTTCTTTCCTCCCTTCTTTGACTAAAAAGAAAAGAATGCATTATCTGTGGACATTTGGCTGGAGGAAGATTTTGGTAAAGCAATTAACTAGAAATATGCTATTAAATGTCAAACACTAAAAATTACCATGAATCTAAGACTTGGGTTTTATGGGAGAATTCTTATGATTTTTTCTCACAATTTTTGTCTAAAAATATTTTAACAATTTGCCATAAGAATATGTTGGGTTTAGTCAACTCATTGTGCTAGGTTTTTTTTCTTCAGAGGCAAATTGTCTTGTTGATAAAATTCACTAGTTTCATATCAAATCTACAATATGAGATTGTTGAGTGTGATTTTTTTCTTTCTGGCCTAAATTGGAACCTTATGAACATTTAACCTTGAAACATATGCCAACGTGATTTATATGTAGAAATCTCTTTTTATATTATTAACTAAATCACTATTGTGTTCCAGTCTTTGTTCTCTGAGGATAAATCTTAGTAAATCACTTCCTGTCATTCAGATACCTCAGAGCTCAAACTGCCTGAAGCTTAACAACAGATTCATCAGAAAATACAATTAAAACAACAACAACAACAACAACAAAACCCAAAAAAGGTTATGATGACAGGAAAAATGTTTCCTGTTTTTCCTTAAAGGGTTGGGGAGGGGGCAAAAAGGAAAGGGGAGAATTTTAGAATCTGGTTTTTCTTTGTCTGAAAAAAGTTCAGATTAATTACTATGGCCTTAAAATAAGAAACAGGGAAAAATGTTTTCCATGGAGAGAGTCACTTTACCCAGCCATAAACATTTGGTACTCATCCCCAGGCTCCGGGCTCAAAGAGAAATGTAGACAGATCTGAAAAAAAAATCAGGCCAAGGATATTTTTAAGAATGAAAATAGAACCTATTGTACTCACATGGTTCCTCTTCAGATGTATCAGTGCTCTCTGTATCTTGAGTCTATCACTTTAACAACCCTGGGAAGTCCAAGAAGGTTTTGTGAGTATATATCCATATACCACTTGTTTTCCCTCTGGATAGAACATATTTTACCAATTTAGTTTACAGAGAGAATTTAGGTCTTCCCTATCTTGCTTTACTCACCTATAACTTGGGGATCATGAATAAATACATTTCCATCTCCTAGCAAACATTCTCTCATGTTGCATTTCAAAGATGTGCTGTCCAGATGTGAAAGTTTTTCTTTTTTTCCACTTTTAAAATTTCTTCAGAGCAAGGATCTCTTCATGGAATTCAGTATGTTATTCATAAAATGCCGGGTCAGTAAAGGATGTCTTTTGTTAGGACAGACAAGATGTACTGGAGCTTTCTTTTCTTTTCCTGTGTGACCCTGGATTTCTAGTTTGGAAGATGTAATAGAGAAGTGGTTGATGGTTTGGAGGAGATACGAAGGGGATGTCGGTCAGATTGATTCAGATCCATTATTTTTCAATTCCCAAACACTCAGGTTTTATGAACCTGTTGCTACCTGTGAGTCCTAATTCTTGAGAGGCAGCCTGCAAAAGCAGGCAGGGCTGCATTCCAGGTTATTGACCTGTTACTGCTCAGAGCCCTCAGCGTGCTGATCGGGCCAGCGAGGTGCAGTCAAGATCTGTGAGAATTTCTTTTGAATGAAATTCAGAGTGGCTTGATCCAGGCTATGACTTAGATGATGCTGGCTTTTTTTTTTTTCCTATGAAGAACTGACCCTTGTTTTCTATCAGTTAGAAAAAAATTTCATTTTTGGAAAAGGGAAACACTTTAAATTAAAGTGGAAGCAGATGGTCTGGGAAGCCATGTAGTCCCATGAATTAATTTCCTAATAAAGGGGGAATTAATAGCCCCAGCCAGTCATGAGTACAATAGGACCCTTTATAGTGCTTCTGCTTCTTTTTCCCTTATCCTCATAATTTGCTTTCCAGAACTTAAATAAAGGTAATCTCAGTGGTTCTCAGGCTTGAATCTTTCCCCTAGAATACTTCAGTGTATGCAGGGAAAAGAGGTTGTTTAGATCCTGAACAATCTATACAAGACCCCTCCAAAGCCCTGAGGTATGTACTGAGTTCAATACATTATAATGGAAAAAAATAGGGTTTGGGATCAGAAGATTTGATCCCTAAGTATTGGCTATGTACTTACTGAATGGTTTTGTGCCAGTTACTTAAACTTTCTGAATCTCAGTTTTATTATTTGCAGAACAGGAATAATAACACCTGCCTCCCAGGTTGTTGTGAGGATTGAATGAGATACTATTACATGGAAACATATGAAATTGCCAATATTCAACTGTTTTTGACCTTCACAAACAATAATTTTAAAAGGGGCAAACTCATATAAACAATGATTTATAAATTGTAAAGCATGATGTAAATTTTATTTAAAATAAAGTAAAAGGTACCTTTTCTTCTCATGTGTTCAGGGAGAAGTAGAATTTCCCTAACAACCAGGGAAAAAATATATAGGAAGATGTATGCAGAATTTAAGGAGAAACAACAAGGCAGATAATAATATTAAGTGAAGAAATAGATTTCTATTCTTTGGACAATCCTTTTCTAAAAGTTAATATGGGATAGTGATTGGGTTGATCCATTTAGTGAGCTGTATGTCCATGTGAAATATTCACACCATTCTATATTAATGGTTCAGAAAGTCCTTTTCAAAGGACAAAACGTGTCCTATTCAAACCCCTTAATCAAAATCCTTCAATTTAATGTGGTTTATAAGGTCATCTGAAGTTTGGATAATCTTTACACGTTGCAAAAAGAAAAAGTAACTTCATGTTAGAGGTCATCAGGAATAGATGATTCGTATATTTATTTTAAGAAAATAGAAAAGAAAAATATAGCACCAGCAAAATTTTTTTGAAGTGTTTAGAGCTCAAGGTGCAGTAAGTCTCAGGAGATGAACTGGCTGGCTATGGTGGGTATGACACTTCTTATCCAGGTGAGATATGTTAATACATAAAGCATGTTTCGTCTTCCCATCTCTCAGACTAACGTTCTGCAGCCAGAGTTAATAGATTAGGCTTAAATCCTTTAATAATGATTGTGACGGTCAAAAGTGGAAGATTTAAAACAGTGCTAATTCTCTACACCAAGAGAAAAAGATCAATAAGGAAGAGCTAATATTTGCCAAAGATGTAGGAATCCTGTAATCATGTGGTTTTGTATAATAATCAGATGAGGAGTTCATTCACGGTGACATTCTCATACATGAGTTTTTGTCTTGGCTTTGACAATGACCAGGGGTGGGGAACCTGAGGCCTTAAGGACACATGTGGCCTTCTAGGTCCTTAAGTGCGGCCTTTTGACTGAATCTAAATTTTATAGGACAAATCCTTCTATTTTTATTAATACATTTTTGTTTGTCTTTTGTATTTTTATTTTATTTTTAAAATGAATGTATTTAAAATACCAAAGAATAAAATAAGTTTCAACAAAATAATCCTCCCAGATTGACCAGCACAATTAGAATATTAGTAAGCCATAAGGGCTAAACTGACACCTGTTATGCTCATGATTTAGTTCTAACTTCCTCCACCTGACTGGCGCCACTACCGCACGAGGCTGGTTGGTGAGAGTTCATGGGGATCGAGTACACCAGTCTGTTGTCAGCTTTTGACAACAGTGCACTGTGTTTCTGTTTGAAGTGGAATTTGTGAATAGTTGCACTGCTCAACAGTATTTTAAAATTCTTTCTGTTCGACAGCCCATCATGTCAAAGAAGACCAAGAGAACACTGAAGGAAGAAAACAGATTTTTTTAATGAGAATTGGGAATTGCAATATTATCTTGTTTCTGCTAAAGATAAGGTGATTTGCTTGCTTTGTGATACTGCAATATCAGCATTAAAGAAATTCAATGCTCATCAGCATTATAACACTCATAAGGACCACAGATATTTTAAATTAGTAGAAGAGGCATGAAAGGTTGCATTGCAGAAATCAAAAGATGAAAAGCAAAAGCAAAGACAATTCTTTCAAGCAGCAATAAGACCTGGAAATAATGCCACTGAAGCAACTTGTAAAGTAGCTTATGTACTCAGGAAAAAAGGGAAGCCACTCAGTGCTGTAGAAATTGTGAAAGAAAGCATTGTTGAAGTTGCAGGATGCTTAGACCCCAATAACGTTTCAAAGTACAAACAACTGCCTCTTTCAAGGAGAATCATAACTGATCGGCAGCATGAATTAGCCTTCAGCTTAACAGAACAACTTCACGCAATACTTCAAAAGGAAAATATATATTATTCAATTGCTTTGGATGAATCAACTACTGACTTGGCACAGGTTTTATATTTCATTCGGGTGATAACAGAAGATTTTCTTTGCTACAAAGAGTTACTCGCTCTGGGCACTCTTGCGAACAGAACATGGGGCATAGATATCTTTAACAACTTGCAAGATAAATGTCATGAAGTTGGACCGAATTTGGTAAATTTCGTGAGTCTATGTACAGATGGTGCACTTTTCATGGCAGGAACACATGAAGGGTTTACTGCATAGATTAAAAAAAGCATTAACAGATCCAGATGCTCTGATTTCTTTTCATTGTACCTTGCATCAGCAAAATCTCTGTGCTAAAGCTACCATTTTAAGTGACCCTTTGCAACAAGTTATAAGTATTGTTAATTATATTCATGCAAATGCAAGACAGCAACATCAGTTTCATAACATGCTAAAGTTGAATGATGAGGTATTCAGTGTGGATTTGCCATATCATTCTAAAGTGTGTTGGCTATCACAGGGACAGGTGTTAGCCAAAATTTTATCTCTGCGAGAACAGATAGTTAAATTTTATGAAGAACAGACTCAGCAATGTGAATTATTGAAAGAAGATTTCTATAGGAATGTGGCATTTCTGTGTGATATTATGTCAAATCAAAATGACCTGAATATTTCTTTGCAAGGTAAAACTAAGTCTATATATGATATGTGGCAAAAAATCCAAGCATTTTAAAAAAGCTGTCTTTTTCAAAACACTTCTTCAAAAGGAAATTTTGGATGGATATTTTCCCCAGTTAGCAAAGGTCAATGATGAGCAGGATGGTATATGCAAATCATTTGAAGAATACGCAGCTATTATAGACATATTAATTGGAGAATACAATAAAAGGTTCACTGACTTTGAGAATCATGACATCACACTCAAAGTAGCATTTCAGCCTCTCCTAGTTGACATCACTAAGACACTTAAAGAACTACAGACGGAATTGATTGAGCTCTCAGTAGATGACATTTTAAAGTCATTGTTTGATGCTAAGAAGGATCCAATTGAAATAAGGAAAAATGCAGTAGAATACCCACGCCTTCAGCAACATGCACAAAAAATGCTTTCTTGCTTTTCAACCACTTATTGCTATGAATGTACATTTTCCTACCACACCCAAATCAAGACGCCCTTAAGGTCACAATTGACTGACACCCATCTAGACGATCAACTGAAATTGCGGCCCTCCATGCTGCAACCAAATATTCAAGTGCTTTCCAACAAAAAGCAGGCACAATAATATCATTAAAAGGTTAGTTAACTTTAAAATTAACAAATAGTTTTCATTTTTTGAAATTATTAAGTACATAGTAGTTAGATTTTTACAAAATAATGTACATTTTTAAGTATATCTAATTGGAGTTTCTTGAATGCAGCCTTATTTGATTACAGCTAAATTAATGTGGCCTTCCAACATGAAAAGTTTCCCCATCCCTGGACAATGACTTTTGCAGACTCTTAAACCATTTGCACTTGTACTTTCACCATTAACCATGCTTCTTTATGAACTTGACTTTGGTTTTTCATTTTCATTGGGAAGAACATTTCCATATGTTCGGAAGACTCATGATGAATACTTGGATGTTTTTGGGACTCTGTAAGATAACTTAAAAACACTGAGAAGGTTCACTTCTTGCTCTGTACTATTTTGATTCTAAACCATGAGAAAGATTTAGAAACCCAGGAAAGATTTTTCTTCGGGAAAGACCTGACCTGTGAAGAAATGCTCTGAGTGACCAGTCTTACCTTGGGGAAAAACCCTGGTGGAAACCCAATTGGCCAGCCAAGACAAAAGTGAATACATGTTCAGGCTTGTGTATAGTCCCAGAGCAGGGGAAGGTGAGCTGTCTTCACAGACTCATCAGAGGCAGGAGGGAAGGAAGAGATGGTGACCACCCCAACTCATCTTACCTTGAGAGCTCATATTTTTGTCTCTGTCTCAGCATAATTATTATTCGCACCTCTTTTTATGTTCAAAACTGCCTCAGTATGGATGATAAATTATATGGCTACCAAAGGTTTAGGGAGTCTTACACTCAGGAGTAAAAACCAGAAACTCAGATACACTAGAACTTCCATTGACTGCCTCAAGAGGGTTACAAGGGCTGTAGATCTTTTACTGTTGATTAGTTTTTGTGGTGGTTTCTGATGTTGACTCTTCCGTTTGCCCATGGTGATTAGCAGCCTGATCTTAGAGCTTATGAATTTGTCTTCAGAGTTGGCAAAGAGGTGGGCGGGAAAGATAGTGGGAGCTTGCCAGTATTATGGAGAAGAGCAGTAAAGAAGGAGCTTGGTGGTCTTGGGAAGGACCCTGGGGCTGAGTTACAGAAAGGCCTATGGGCTCTCCCAACAGTTTGGTTGAATCATCGGGTTATGATTATATAATAGCAATTTAGAGTTGGGAGTGGTCTAAGAAGCTAATCTAGTTTCTCCTTTTGCCTCAAGTAGACATATGCTGACATTTTGATGGCCTATGGAATCTTGTTCTAGTATGTAATTGCAGTATCTTTCCCCCCCAGGCATTGCATTCAGCGTCAGATTCACCTGGAGAGTCAAACCAGCCTTGGTAGCAGATGTTTTGAAGCAATTACTGCAACAGGATGTTAAAACGGAAATCCTAGCTACAGCCTGCCCCTTATAAAATATATTATATAGGGTAGGATTTAGACAAGATCTCTCTCTCTCTCTCTCCTTATTTTATTTATTTTATTATTATTATTTATATTTTTTGAGACATGGTCTTGCTCTGTCACCCAGGCTGGAGTGCAGTGGTGTGATCATAGCTCACTGCAACTTTGAACTCCTGGGCTCAACTGATTGTCCTCCCTCAGTCTCCCAAGTTGCTGGGAGTACAGGCACACACCACCATGTCCAGCTGATTTTTCTTATTTTTTATAGAGATGGGGTCTTGCTATGTTGCACAGGCTGGTCTCAAACTCCTTGGCCTCAGTGATCCTCCCGCCTCAGCCTCTCAAAGTGCTGGGATTATAGGCATGAGCCACCGCACCTAGCCTCTCTCTATTTTATATATAATTATATATATATTTATATATCAGATTTTATTTATAATTTCAAAGTGAGGGTGGACACCAGGTTGCATAATTTTTAAAGGATATGGGTAAAACCCAATTTCTTTACTCTCATATCCTTTCTATCCATGTCAAGGTTATAACAGAGTCAGACTTTGGAGATTAGAGGATTTTTGGAGCCATCTGTCTATGTGCTGTGAGTCCTCCCCAACCATGCAGTAGAGTTGTGGGTGCCCACCTCTTACCTAAAGCCTAGGGAAATGGACTTGAAGGGGACTATTTAGAGACCTTAATATGCAGCCCCTGTAGTTTGGTAGATTGAGTGAACTGGTGTTTGACTCAAACTCGAGGAATCTGAAGATGAGCAGCTGACTGCCTGCTGCTGATGGTGGACCACGGGAAAGCTTCCTTCTTCCCTGGGAGCCTGCCCTCCAGAGTTTGAAGGAACAGAGGATACATGAGTGCTTCCCATGGGCCAGATGTGGGCTACTCAGGAGGAAAGCCTGAGCAGGATGGTCTTAATTTCTGCCCAAGAGGGCTACCCGGGGTGGGGGTGGGGCAAAGATTCTTTACCAGAAAGACTCCAGGCATGTCACTGGGAGTCTATTTGCTGCAGGAAAAGGCTCAAGCAGTCAGTTAGACTAGAGAATCATTCTCCAGGTTGAAGGAACTACGAGTACGTAATTCCTAGCCACAGGGGGAAAGGTGTCTGAAAAACTCATAAAAACATTCAAGAAAGGGAAAGTCAGTTTTAAATAACCATCAATTTCAGAGATCAGATTCTAGGACAATGTCAACCAAGAAAGAACTTGCCTGGTTTTTTTTCTCTTCTCCTTTCCTTACTGCAACCGTGGAGGGGTGAGGAACCACAGATGGGACAGAGGAATAGTCAATCCAGGTGAGGGAAAAAGAGAATGTGCCTGCTACGTCTCCTCCAACTGTGGGCTTCTTGTCTGCAGTAGACCAGATTTAGGGGTAGTGAAACATTCTCTAAAATTTAAAACAAGATGAAACTTTAACCATTACATGACTCTGGACATTCTAAGCCTGAAACAGACTGTGCTATGTGACCTGGAACACACTGTTCATATTATGTAAAAGGGACCAGAAAAAGAAAGGGTCTGACGAAGTTTTCATCCGGGGTTGTGGGAAGAAATGGCCCCACACAGCACATTTAAAGGGACAGTAGGAAATAAGAATGAAGTTGCTTTCTCTTTATACCTTGTGATTCCTCTTATTTCAATGTAATATTTACACTGTTTTCTCAAGTTACAACATTTGATTTGGGATAAATATATTTAGATTGTTCTGGTTTATCTAATAGTACTTAACACATATCTGCCCATATCAAAATTCATGAATATCACCTTTAAATTTGTTTGCCTTTTGTTGTTGTTGTTATATATTCTCTAGGAGACATTCTAGGAATTGAAAACACACTTTCAAATTGGTACTAAGTATTATCAATCTGTTCTTTCTGCATTATTTTTCTTTGGGTTCCTAACTCTGCCATTAGTTCTAATGATCTGCTGCTGTTCATCAACTATTATCTCCTTAACTAAAATAGGCAATCTCGTAGTTATCAACAGATAAATCATGTAATCGTCACATGCTTCCATACTGCACAAATTGTGTGTTAGTTCTAACATCTACATGTCAAGTTTCTGCTGCTTGAATGTCATTAAAAAATGTATGGTATACTCAAACCTTGTTAAGGCACCACTTAGTGAAGGTTGTCATTGACCTAATGCTCACCAAAACTGAGCTGCAATTCATGTTTTCCCTGTTCAGATTTCTATCTGTAATGATATTCTTGGAGGAATTCTTTGACTCAAGTTTCCTAATGGCAAGCAAAGGAACAATGAAGAGTAACTGAACACCCAGTTAGGAATGGGAAGCGTATGATAAACAACAGAAGGCAAATGACTGATAGATGACATGGTTCTGGGGTCATTGTTTAATCCTGCCTGAATGCAAATTTGTGAAGGCATGGCAAAGGGAAATGTGGTTTTCTCAATAATTTCTGGATTCTTTTCTTTATTTAGCCCATTGTTGTATACCTCTTCTTTGTGGTTGGTTAAACCCAGTTTCTGTTATTCTTATATATATGTGTGTGTGTATATATGTGTGTGTGTGTCTGTGTGTGTGTGTGTATAAAATATAAATATATATATTTTAGAGACAGGGTCTCCCTGTATTGCTCAGGCTGGACCCGAACTCCTGGGCTCAAGTGATCCTCCCGCCTCAGCCTCCTGAGTAGCTGGGATTACAAGTACTTGTCCCTGTGCCCAGCTCTTGTTTCTGTTATTCTTGAGACCCGTTTGGCCATACCTCAGCCACTTGCATTTCTGGTGAAGGCTCATGTCATTACCTGTCTTAGAGCTTGGCCCTGCCACAGCAGCTACTGTCCCCACAGACCAAGGAGCCCTCGTGCATGGTGCTGACTGACTGGGAAGGGGTTCATGAGACCCGGAGACTCTGGCTTCCTCAGCAGCTGCCTTGAAAGTGTGAGGGATGGGAAGTGGGGTGGGGGAGCAGACAGATGCCTCGTCAGAAGGCAGAAGAATTTCATGTGGCCTCTCTAGGGCTTGTCCACAAAGACCAAGCAACAAACTGCTTGTTAGGGATCTGTGCCCTGCTGAGACTGTACCCCGCAAATATCATCTTTCCTGCCTCCCTCCCCTCCTTTGCTGTTACTTTGCTGGAGCTAATTCCATCCTTGGGAGTCTCCCTTAGAAACCCTCCTCCATTTTATTTATTACTTATTCAGTGCATGATTCTTGAACATTTCCTATGTGTCACGATGATGCTAGTTGTGGTTCCTTGTGGGCTGTATGTACTAAGAAGTTTGATAGCCAAGAAGGGACATAACTTAGTAATAAAAGTTTAAAAAGGTCCCTCTGTCTGCTTCGTGGGGAGTGGATTAATGGGCAAGAGCGGTAGCAGGGAGACTGCCAGGGAGGCTCTGCTTTGCTGTCGTCAGGGGGCCTGGACAAGGGCAGGTGTCCATTGGGATGGCAGGAGGGTATCTCCAAAGCATGTTGTCAAAGGAATTAACAGTGACTCCTGGGTGTGTGACATGAGGGGATGGGGACAGTGGTGCTCTGGAGGATGGCCAAGGTTGTGGAGTCAATAGGAACTTCTCAAACCTTTCATGAGCTTGAAGGCACATCACTAATTCACCTCTTAAAAATCACCTTTCAGCAAACAACTCTGTACCTCAAGATAAGTTTATTTTCCCTTGTCTGTATTGGATTCCAATTGATCGTTGTGTAATGGCAGTCACTTAAAAAAAACTCTCCCTCTTTAATTTTATGACTCTTTGACGACTTTTCTTCCTTATCTATTAAGGAGTTCTGCATTCAATAGTGTATCTTTGGCTCATTCCATTTATTTTATTTTATTTTATTTTATTTATTTAGTTTTAGACAGGGTCTTGCTCTGTCACCCAGGCTGGAGTGCAGTGGTGTCATCATAGCTCACTGTAACCTCAAACTCCTGGGCTCAAGCGATCCTCCTGCCTCAGCCTCCCACATAGCTGGGACTACAGGCGTGTACCACCATGCCCTGCTGGTGTTTTTTTCCCTATTTTTTGTAGAGATGGGGTCTCACTGTTGCTCAGGCTGATCTGGAACTCCTAGTCTCAAGCAATCCTCCTGCCTCGGCCTCCCAAATGGAATGGCCTCATTCCATTCAAATAAAGTATTTTGGTTAACTTTTTGTACATGTGAACTGAATGTTATCTTTTATCACCACCGATGATATCTTCTAGATATCTTCTAGACCTCACATGTTTATATTTCAGTACATAGTCACCTGCCATACTTATGATTATATTTTTACATTTTAAATAGTCATTTTCCTTCATTCAATAGAAAAGAACCACAGATAAAAGGACAAAGGTCTCAAGTGTAAGCAACTTGTTGGAGACATTTCCGGAGGAACTAAGGGAATAACTCAGGGGGGAAATTGCTCTGGAAAATAACACAATTTTTATTTCTTTAAATATTGGTTGTCAAGGAGAGTTTTATAAATCATTGGCTAATATTTGAAGACAAATATGGAATTAGATTGAAATGCTTTCCCTAGAAATATCCCAGATGTTTCCCAATGGAACCTCAGAGACCCACCTTCAACCAGGACTGGGCTTGGACAATAGCCATTTTAGGACAAATGTTCCCCTATGCCAACATTTTCGTGGCTGAAAAGTCAAGAGAGAAATTGAGATCAGCTTTATTATACTCTGTCAGTAATTTTCAGTACTAATTCAGTAATCACACTGGAAGTTAACACCAGAATAATTCTAATTCAGAATATCCTCAGCAAATAATCATTTGGAATTTACTCTTAGAATTCCCTCTGGACCTCACTAGATTTTTGTAACTTTATATTTTTGTGACTTTCTGTGGCTATCATTTGTCTGAACCTTGTGTTCTTGATAAGTACCCATTTTTAGAATCAAAAACCAAATCATAACTTTACTGAGGTTGAAATGTCAGAAATGATGAAGCTTATATCTGAGAATGAAGATTAGCACTTTGTCGAAAGTTCAGCATTTCCTGACCTCCAACTCTCCTTCCGATTTTTAGATGGAAAAGAAGAACAGCAACAGTTTTTCTTTGGTAGAATGTTAATGTTTTCCATTGATGTAAGCTTGGTGCTTGCAACATGGAGCAAAGATCTTCAGTTTTAGGCTTGAAATTTACTCTGTGGCTTATGGCCAGTTGGTTCATATCTTGAATTTGGGATTCTGAGCTTTAAAATAAGTATAGAAAGTCCTTTCTTCCCTGGGGTGGAGGGCTGTTGTACAGCTTAATTAATTTGTAATTTGTAATATGCTTTGAAGAATAAAAGGACTTTATAGAAATACTAAAATATATTATAACCACAACTTCTGTGTTTGCAAGCAAACTATTAACACAATTGAGGTCGTTTATACATTAAAAATAAAGTGAAGACTTGGCCATGCTCCAGTTCATTTAATAAATATAGACAGTTGAAAGACATAGTTCATTATATAAAGTGGACTTTTTTCCCCTGGAGGAGGAGGCACTCTTAAATAAACCAGTTTTCCTGTCTGCAGGATTCAGATGAACTGCATGAATGTTAAATCTTCACTTCTATTTTGTAGGTGCAACTTTTATAAGTGTAGCAAGTAGTTTTAGTTTCCTTGTTTTTGTTTTTAAAACAAAGTAAGTACTTCTACAGACAATGTGGAGTGTTGGCAAGGATTAGGGTTGCCAGATAAAATACAGGTGGCTCAGTTAAATGTGAATTTTAGATAAACAACACATAATGTTTTAGTGTAAGTACATCTCATGCAACAATATATTAGAGAAAAAAATGATAGTATATTCATACAATAGAATACTATACAGCAATGACAATAAACAAACTGCAACTACACACAACAGGGAGAATTTCAGAAACATGGTATTGAAGGAAGGTACTAGTCACAAAGAGTAAGAGTGTATACTGTATGATCCCATTTATATGAAGTTTAAGCAGGGGCAAAACTAAACTATGGGGTTAGGTCAGCCTTGTGGTCACCCATGGAGTGTTGTGACTGGGAGGGGGCACGAGGGGATTCTGGGGGTGCTGGTCATGTTCTGTTTCGTGATCTGGGTACTAGTTACATGGTGTCTTCATTTTATGAAAATTTACTGAAGTGTTACACGTATGGCTGATGTACTTTTCTGTATGTATGTTATACCTGAATAAAACTTATAAGACAAGAGAACACATAGGGTGCTGTAATATACTTTATTAAATTTGAAAGGTTTCAAGAAAGAAATTTGAGAAAGTACAAACTTGACAATTATTCACATATTGTGCACTTTTTTACTATATATCTGTTTATTCTATGAAATTAAGATATCTAAGTTGAAGGCTATGTCTAGTATCTTATTATAATATTTGCTCTATTTGCTCTTAGACAAATACTTTCAATGCACAAAAACTATGTCTCTCTTTCTCTCTCGCTTTTTTTTAGAGACGGGGTCTTGCTGTGTTGCCCAAGTTGGAGTACAGTGGTATGATCATAGTTCACTGTAACCTTGAACTTCCAGCCTCAAGTGATCCTTCCACCTTGGCCTCCCAAAGCATGTGAATTACAGGTGTTAGCATCCGGTCCTTTATTTGTTTATATACTGAATAACTTTTTACTGTTCATTGGAGACTGCATGAAACAATGATTATCAAATCTGATGACAAATATTTAGCGAATTCTATTTTTTTAATTACTTGAGTAAGAATAATATAAATGGATTAACTGATTAATTCAAAGCAAATAACTATTTTAAAAAGGAGGAAATTATCAGTTTTTATTTAAAATTAAAAATCTACCAAATAATGACTTCTATTGATGACAGGTAAAGATATGAACTCTGCTGTGGAGTACAAGTCTTACTAAATGTTGTCATTAACCATTACACAACAAATGTCGTAGTACATGAAGTCACCACAAATATGTGGTGGCCGAATAGCACCCTTCAAGATAAATAGAGAACTGCCTGGTGATTTTTAAAATTAACTTTATCAGTAAAAATAGAAAAAAAAACTCTACCAAGTAAAATATACATAAAATAAATATATATAAATATATAAGTTAACATCAAAAGAGTTAATGCTATAGTTGTTGAAAAAAATATGAGATGAATATAGGAAAAAATTTTCAAATGGAGAACATTTTATCTTAGTAATGGTAAATTAGTAATGTAGTGTTATCCTTAGCTGATATTTGGATTTATTAGTTATAATGCATGTACAAGGTGTAATGATACAGTAAAGTGATTGGTTTGAAAAATAAATACCCTAGAACTCATACATTAAAATGTATGTTTAGGGAACAAAAGCAAAAATAAACAAGTGGGACTTTGTCTGACTAAAAAGCTCCAGCACCACAGAGGAAACAATCAACAGAGTGAGAAGACAACAGAGGGATTGAGAGAAAATACTTTCAAACAATAGATCTGATAAAGGGTTAATATCTAAAATATTTAAGGAATCACACAATTCAATAGCAAACCCCCCCAAATAACCCAATTAAAAAATGGGCAATAGACCTAAATAGACATTTTTCCAAAGAAGACATGCCAATGGCCAACAGGTACATGAAAAGGTGCTCAATATTACTAATCGTCCAGGAAATGCAAATCAAACCACAATGAGACATCACCTCACCCCTGTTAGGATGGCTGTTATCTCAAAGACAAGAGATAACAAGTGTCAAAAAAGATGTGGAGAAAAAGAAACCCTTATGCATTGTTCATGGGAATGTAAATTGATACGGTAATTATAGAAAATATTGATAGTATGGAAGTTCCTCAAAAAATTAGAAATGGAACTACTGTATGATCCAGCAATCCCACTTCTGGGTATGTATCCAATGGGAATGAAATCAGTATGTCAAAAAGATAGCTGTATCCCCAAGTTCACTTCAGCATTATTCACCATAGCTAAGATACAGAGACAACCTAAGTGTTTGTTGACAGATGAATAGATAAAGAAAATGTAGTGTACATCACCTGGAAGCTTGTTAGAATTTGCAAATTCTTGGGCACCACCCTAGACCAACTGGATCAGAAACTCTGGGGGTCTGGCTCAGCAATCTGTGTTTTAATAAGGCCTATCAGTGATGCATTCTCAGCTTTGAGAACTGCTGTCTTGGACTGAGTTTGCTTATCGCTTTGTTTAACATGATCAAAAACTTGCCTGATCTTAACTGGCCACACCAGTTAGACAGATGCTAAAATTTGTTTGTGCATAAAAATATAGGCTAAAACGAGTCGGTAATTATTTATGTCATGGAAAAGTTCAGAAAAAATGATATGTATGCGAAGTGATAGATTTGTTAATCAGCTTGATTTAATCATCCCACAGTACCAGTATATGTCAAAATATCGCATTGTTCCCCATAAATATATGCAATTATTGTTTGTCCTTTTAAAAATAAAATAAAATAAATATGAGTAAAAAAGAAGATGTGGTATATATAATGAAATATTATTCAGCCATTAAAAAGAAGGAGATCCTGCCATTTGCAACAATATGGATAAACCTGGAGGACATTATGCTGAGTGAAATAAGCTAGACACAGAAAGACAAATATCATGTGTTCTCAATTATGCAGAATCTAAAAAGTTGAACTCATGGAAGCAGAGAATAGGATGGTGGCTTTCAGGGGCTGGGGGTGGGGGAAATGGGGAGATGTTGGTTAAAGGGTACAATCTTTCATGAATAGATTCTGGAGATCTAATAAAATACAGCATGGTGACTATAGTCAACAACACTGTATCGTTTACTTGAAATTTGCTAAAAGAGTAGGTCTTAGGTGTTGTCACCACAGCTCCCCCCCAAAATGGTAAGTATGTGTGGTGATGAATGTGTTATTTAATTTGATTATGGTAATCATTTCACAATGTGTACATATATCAAACCATCACATTGTACACTTTGAATATATACTTTGTTTTGTTAATTATACCTCCATAAAGCTGAGAAAAAAATGTATGTTCACTTTGAAAGACCATGTATGTATTCCAAAATGTAGCCTTGTTCTAAAAAGTTTTTGATATTTCTTCTTTAAATTTTTTCTACTGAATATTCTTGATTGGTGGGCAATCTTCATATTTAGAAGTCTGCTTTAGATTTTGAAAACAACCAAGACTCATTTAGAACCAAGTCTGGTAAATGAGAGGATAATTAAGCCCGATAATACTATATTTAGACAAAGAGTGGGTGATTATAGAGCAATGGGATCTTTTCCTAGGAGGCTTGTAAATGAACTTTGAAGCAGTTTTAAATACGATGTTCCAAATAGGTGCTGAGTATTGGAAGCACCAATGAAATTAGAGTATAGTGTCATATGTCTGCTCAGCTGTTGAGATGGTTGTACTGAGTTTTAGTCACTGTCTAGGCCACCTCTCCTTGGTGCACAATGGTCGAGTCCACCACGTCATTGTTTAGTTGTAAGGCCCTTTCTAGGTCTATGATTTCATGATTTAGATTTCCCTGACATTCCTTCACTTGAAGGTGACACTAATAGCACCATTTATTTCCAAATGAGAAATATTTATAAAAGGTCAAAAAGTGTTCTATGTTGCTCCAAATCAGATGACCACAGTTTTCGGGAGGGAGTTGGGTGGAGTGGTGTGATTAAATACATACCCAGGCTTTGCAAATAGACAGAACCGTCCTTGAATCTTGGCTGAGACACTAGCTACAATACTTCAGACAGTTCACTTAACCTCTCTAAGCCTCATCTTCCTATCCATAAAATGGGCACAATAATAGCTTATGCTTTATAGGGGTTGTTGTGTGTAATAAAGACAACAGTGATAAAGCATTTATTAATAGCTCCTGTTATGAGGAAGGCACCCAATACAACAATCAGTACATTAAAAAACTCAACAAAACAATAGCTTGTTTTAGGTCTGAAATCTTTAAACCTTTCTTTGTTGGCAGTTTTAGCTATAGAGATCATTACGCTCTGGGTCAAGTAGAGGGTATATTTTACAGACTGGGTTGGGAAAATAGAGCATGAATTTGCTGGTGCCAAGCTCTAAACACGTTCACGCAGTGTGGTAAACCAACCACTTACTTTCATTCACTTACATGTGGCTAGCTGGAGCCAGGACTGAGAGCCTTGCTTTTTTGGTGCTGAATTCCATGAAATGAAAGAATCAGACTGAAGTGGCACCTTAACTATCAAATGGGCCTCTCATGGGCAGGGCTCTAGGGTGGCCTTGCCTGTGGTCTTTCAACTTAGTCTCATTGCTGATCATCTCCAAGTCTGCCTTGGGATAAACCTGCAGGTAGGACCGGGCATACGTGTGTATGTCAATACTAGGCGGTGTGAGGATAGGCCATTCACAGACGCTGCATCTCCTATTCATGCTGGCAGCAGAACTGCAGCAGTGGGTGAAGGGGATGACTCTGGAGTAGTTTTCCTTGCCACCCTTGCACCTAAGACACTTACTGCCTGGCTCTGGAACAATCTGGCTCATAGTAAAAAAACTCAACACATGTTTATTCACTTTAGTGGCCATAATCATCTTTGGAAAATGTCAATGAGGTCCTTTTGCTTTCCTGCTTAAATCTCTTCAAAGATTTCCCATTGTTGCTAAAATAGAATTCAGACTTGCCCTCCCTGACCTCCCTCACTGAGCCCCAGCCTCACGGGACTCAGTTTCCCTGCTGTGCTAAGGTCACGGCGTTGTGCCTGGAGCCCCCAGGGTCTTCAGCCTTTTCTTCTCTCTCGTGTCTCAGCTCAAGAGTCACCTCAGAGAGGCTCTGTCTAGAGCACGGCCCCCTCCCACCCCTCTCTTTCTCCATCACAAGTGGTGTTTGCCTCTGTTATAGCCTGTATCATAATTTGTAAAAATTAACTAACTTGCTTGCATATTTTCTGCCCACTACAAAGTGAGCAGCTCCGTCAGGACAGAGACTTTCTCTGCCTTGCTCACAGCTCTGTCTCCAGTGCTCCTCACAGGTCCCGGCACCTAGTCGGGGATTAAAGTGTGTTTGTTCAATGAATGGTTGTGCTTGGCACTTAGTAAGCCCTTAGTAAATGTTAGCTGATTGTTCTATGGTAGAAGTTTCCAACTCAACAATTGGATGTGGTATGTCCAGATATTGCCAGCATGTTACTTCAGAAGATGGTCATTAACCCATTAACCCCGAGTCCCTCTCTGCTGGCTTATAGAAATCCAAGTCCACCCCACTCCCAAAGTGTTCCCAACTTATTTTTGAAAGTCTCCCAGGTCATTGTCATAATGTGACACGTTGTGTGTATATGGGTATCTTTTTAATTTTTGCTTAGAATAGTAACAGGCACATGGTAAGTGCTATAGGACATTAGCTATCATCATCACCAATTTCAACATGTGGTTGGATCAAGTTCCTCATATCCCTTTGTTAACAGCCTTCTTGGTGTGCCACCCCATGTCTGTCCAGATGGCATCCTTGGCTAAATGGCAGTGGGCCTTGCTCTAGCTGGTGCTATCACCACGCCCCTGACCTTAAGGGGTAGGCACTTACCACTGCATCTCAAGTGGGGCATTTTCTCTTCCCTGATCTTATCCCCAAGACTAAGGCCAGGCCACAACATTTGATAGGTCCTTATTAAGGCCCCGGAATAACTAAAGAGAAGAACAGCAGAGAAAGTGACTTGTGTAGTTCTTAGCAGTGGTTCTGCTCCAAGCTCAGGGACCCAGACTCCCCTTTGGATCTTTTTTGGCTACTCTCAGGAAGCAGTAATCAGCTCACTTCCACCCTGAGGGAATACTTGAGCAAGACTAAGAGAGGGGAATAAGTTTTCCTCACTCAAGAAAGCAAGAAAGCCTCGGAGCCACAACCCTGACTCAATTCTATCTGACAGTTCACATTTTCAAAGCAAGGCTTCACGTGGTGTCCTAGGAGAGTGGCGTGAAATTAGTGGGGTCCTCCTCAGCGCTCCTCTAAGAACTATTAGGAGCATTCTTGACTTTACATTAGTGCACCAAACTGCACATTTTGGTGTTTTTCCTAAAATAAACTAAAAATTTGCTTGGAAGGTGAATTCAATCTTTCTTTGCGAAGGCAGAAAACTGTTTTGAAATGTAAGATTTTCTTCCACTAGCCAACACTCTCCCTTCCTTTCCACTATGAGCTTCAGGCACTCATTGCCTCCCTAATGCAGGTGTGTTTCAGCCAGGATTGGCCTCATCATGCTGCAGTAACAAACATCTTCAAAATGTTAGTAGGCAAAACCATAAAGGTCTGTTTCTCACTTACGTTCCACGTTGAGCTTGTGGCTTTCTCTCAGAGAGCCAGGATGGCTGAGCAGCCAGTGTCTTGCACTGCAGGCCACTGTGCCACAGGGATAGAGATCTCTAAGACCTGCAACAGCAATTAAATGTTCTGTCCTGGAAGTGACACATGTCATTTCTGCTCTCTATTCATTGACCAAAACTAGGCACATGGCCCCAGCCAACCACCTGGGAGCCAGGAAGTGCAATTCTCCCCTGAGCCTGGGAGAGCTGACATATTTGGAGAACAGCACCAATGACCACAACATTCTGAATAAATATTTGGTGACTGACTTCACTTTCTTTCTCCAGAAAGATGTCATGGGTCTTCTTCTAGTTGCGTTCTCTTTTATTTCTCTTCTTGAAGACTTAGAGATAAAAATAGGATCTATCACCTAGTATCAAGAATGCATTTTATTTTTCAAGCTGCTGTTCTCTCTGACTTTATTTTCCTTGTGTTACTTCTTCCACTCTGGGGGCTTCTGACCCGGTCTCCTAGCTCTGAAAGAAAATTTGAGACTGGAGCTTATGAGGGCTCCTGACTGACACGGAGAAAAAGGAGCATTCGACTTGGCTCCCTTTCTGGGTCCTGCCTTGTTTCACACTTTTTTTCTCCTAAATATTTGTACTTTGGTATTCCAGATTCCAGAGCATTCCTGAGAGAGCCTCCCCATCACATCTCCCTCCTCTCCTGAACTTTCAACTCCAGAACCTCTTAGGCACATAAAGAGAATTGTGTTGCAAAAATCACAACACTGGTTAGTGCTAATTTCCTTTTACAGTAAAAAAGGTAGCCTTCATGAAAAGGGATTTTGCTGCAAGATGATTCTAGTTACTTCCTACGTTTTATCTGTTCAGATTTAATGTCCCTGATGTACGATTTTATAAACTATTGTGATGGTTCAGACTAAAGCTGCAGTAATACGAATTATCTACTCAGGCATTGCTAAGCAGAGCTATACAAAACTAGCTTCTTCCAAGTAAAAAAGTTGTGTATTTTTAAAATTAAAAAACAGAGACATTGCTTGTAATTAAACCCTTTAAAAATTTTGGTGTATATTTAACAGACAAACTTTTTCTTGATGAGATAGTTCCCTCTGCAGTAAGACAGATAGATATGCTTATCCAAAATGGGTAAAGTCTTGCTTCTAAGTAAGCTCTTTCCTTAGAACCATCTATAGAGATATATACAACTATAGAAATGTCTTGGTGACGGGAAAATGCAATGGAAAATAAACCAGACCATGCACAGCATTAAAAGCAAGTGATGTGATATATTGTAGGGCAGGCAATTTTAGACACTTCTGTTAGGTCAGGCTGATTTTTTAGTCTAAGATCAAAATCCAAACACGCTAAGCCAATGTATGTGGATTTCTATACAAAACATATGTGAATAATATTATCTTTTGGAGAGATTATGGGTAGGCATTTTCTTGTAAATATAATTATCTGGGATTATGGTTCAATTCCTGGCAATGTCAGTGAGGTTTAGGAGCTTTCCAGGGACTGGAAGCTTTTGATTTTTGCATGTTATAGCTCCATTTTGACCGAGAGTGACAGTACATGAAGAAAACAGAAAATTTCCCTCCTACCAGTTGCGAGATACTCCTGTAATGAGGTTAGCATGGAGGTTCCTTCCCAGAGAAAGAAAAGTGATCAAAAATGAGAAAAATGTTTTCAAGTGTGACCGAAAATCGACTAGAGTAGGCCCTTTACAAATAAGTTTAATTCTATTCCACAAGGTGGCGTTAAATGCATTCCTAAGTAGCCATCTGCTCGGGAGACACATGAAGCCGCAAAGTGGCAAAGTATTATTTAATCTCTGTGCCGTAGGAATCAATGCAATGGAAACCAGAGTAAACACATTTCAAGACCGGGTGAGCATCGTCCATAAGAATCTCCCTGGGCAAACCCCTTCCTTAACTCTCAGGAGGAAAATGAAAATGGCACCTTGAACTAGAGACCACAGAATGTACTTTCTCTCTCCTACAGTTTTGAGGTTTTATCGAAGTTAGATAACAAGCAAGCCATACTGCTGGCTTGCGATCTATAACTGTAAGATAAATTGGACAAAAAGAAATTCAGAAGTACTGTACTTAGAACAAGTGGTCATAGAATGGTCTAATGACACGAACATTAGTTTGTTTGGATTTTTACCTAGAAAGATAAATTCATCTATAAGTTAGAAATAACATATTAAAATAGAACATCTTAAAATGTCAATCTGTTCAGTCTATGGTTTGAATGTCCCCTCCAGAACTCATGTTGAAACTTAATCCCCAATGTGGTAGTATTGAGAGATGGGGCCTTTAAGAGGTTACTGAATCCGTTCATGGATTAATGGATTAATGGACTAATGGATTAATGGGTTATCATGGGAGTGGGACAGGTGACTTTATAAGAAGAGGAAGACAGTTCTGAGCTAGCATACTCAGTCCCTTGCCACGTGATGCCTTTTGCCACCCTGGGCCTCTGCAGAGAGTCCTCACCAGCAAGAAGGCCCTCAGCAGATATGGCCCCTCAAGTTTGGACTTCTCAGCCTCCATAACTGTAAGAAATAAATTAGTTTTTTTAATAAATAACCCAGTTTCAGGTATTTTGTTAGAAGCAACAGAAAACACAGTAAGACTCTACACATAGTCTGGATAAACAAAATCAGAGTGATAATTTTATAGGCATGTTTTTTGGACTCCATTAATGCTAGAATAAGAAGGGCATGTGAGATTTAGGTTAGATACAAAGACATTTCTTTTTTTTTTCTTTTCATTTTTTGTAGATGAGGTCTTGCTACGTTGCCCAGGCTGGTCTTGAACTCTTGATCTCAAATGATACTCCCACTCAGCACCCCCAAGTGCTGAGATTACAGGTGTGAGCCACCATGCCCAGCCCAAAGACGTTTCTAAACGTGGGAATTGATGTTCCTTTTCTGCTGGCCTAACCTAATTAGATTATTTTGTATGAATTATTCAGGACCCTCCTCATCCTATCTGTGAATCCACATCTTTTTCCTGAAGGGGGAGGATCAGACACTTGGAAGCTCATGCTGACCACTCAGCACAAATGTCACCAAATGTTGATGGAGCTCCCACCTTTCAATTTGGGCCCTGAAAGTCAAGGATGAGAAAGACTCACTGTCTGCCATTAAGGAAAGAAAGTCCCCTTCTTCTCCATCTCTTTCCAAAAGTTAATTGGTAGCCTTGTTTAAGACCGTTGTTTGAGAGTGCAGTTGATGAAGAATTGACCTGAAGCTTTGGTTGAGTCCCTGAATAGGCATTTAGCTGTGCAGCTGTTGCCTTGCTAGGCCTTTTCATGACCATTGCTTAGCTGGTAAAATATGAGTTCCCACTAATTTTTGTTGGCAAGGACTACAAAATAGGGCTTATTTTCTGATCATAGGATGATCCATAGTTAATAAGTAGCATTCCTTGGGACAAAGCAAGAAAATAAATACTAACATTTAATATAAACATTATATTCTTTGAGGATCTTATTTCTAGTGAGCTCAGGCTACTCCTTATAATGACTATCTCAAGGCATAAAACATGGAGAAGCCCTATTGTCCCCATTTCACAGAGGAGGAGACTGAGGCAGTGGCAAATTCATTCATCCATTCTTATGTCATCTCTTAGGGCTAGAGTTGAAAATGGGGAATTGCAGCTGTTGGCATCTGACCTTATGCCATACCTTCTGCACAAGGCCTCTGTTGGACTAGACAATGGTGTTTTGCGCATTAGGAAAATATGCACCCCTTGGGCAGATGCAACCCCATGTATGGGTGCCTGGTTTGACAAGAGGAGCGTGGTTGGATTTCAGTCCCCACTGACTTCCTTGGTTGGGTACCCTTGTGCAGTATACAACTTGCAATGTGTACAACTTTTATGTCATCCTTGTCTTTCCCTGTTACCGCTTCATACTTGGGGATCAGATTCTTGAATTATTTGGTGAGAAAAACTGACCATTGGTAATGCCAGGCATACAGCAAGTGCTTAATGAGTGTTCAATGAGTGAATTAGGGCAGATGTCCTATCACATGTGTCTGGTCACCCTGCACCACTGCATCTCTGTGGCCACGGAGCTCCCCACAAAGAGGTTAGAGTTAGGCATAGTTCTTATTTGAGTGCCCCTTTTTCCTAAGAGTGTTATATTCCAACACTTATGTGAGGAATAACCACTTCTCATTTCTGTGGAGCTGACAATGCACATATAAATAGGCAGGGCACCCTCTGTGGGGGCTGAGGAGAGGAAACCACCAACAGCTGTTTTCCTTCCATGCCCACTCGGAGTCTTGGGAGAAGGGCGTGTGGAGGCAGCCATCTTGGGGTTCTGTTATATCTGCTAGCTTGGACTAAGATTTACGCGTTAGACCTTGACCTACTTCCTGGAAAACCTCAGGGCAGTGGGGCTGGAGGATGCTTCTTCCCTTTCATCTGGGCCGGAGACATTGTTCAGCAAGGAGATAGAGAAAATGTATTCTTGCTTTCAAGGGCTTGAAAAGCACCCTGTCAGCACCCTCTCAGATGCAATGGAGAGCATCAGACCTGTGGGGTTTCTTATTTTACAGTTATAATCAATGCAAAACTTGGAGGAGGAACAGTGGCTTTTCTTCCTCCTGCATCTTCTTTACAGCAAGAGTGTCAGACTGGGCATGTCAGAGTAGGTTCTTGATTAATCCCTAGAGGTTACTGGTCATGACCCGCTTGGTCTAGACAGGCTGTGAGCCTAGGATGGGTGGGCTGTTAGATAAGCTACAGAGAATTCTTTGTAAATGGCAAAATTAGGCCATTTGGGGCATTATCGGTTGTTTGCACAATGCAACTGTGAAAACGAAATGATCCTGCATTGAAAAGGAGACCCTCCCTTCCTACTCCCCCGACAAGGTCTCGTAATCATGACAAATGAACTTTCCTTCCATGTGCCAGGTTCCTCAATTTTCATCTTTCTTGGGTAGCTCAAGGATTATATGTGGATCCTTTAAGTCCCCAAATAAACATGACTTTTTTGTCATTTTAATTTCTATATTTTGACTGAATGATTTTTTAAATGACTGCCTTTATTTAGTTTTTTGGTTGTTTATTTATTAATGTGGTTTTGGGGGAGGTAAGTGAACAGGTGGGAATGCACTAATGAAAGGATCATCTGACATAAGAAACTCTACACCAGCAGCCAAGCAGCAAGCATGACCTGCTGTGCCCTGGCTTCTGAATTCTGACACACAGCATTTTTACTACATGTACGGTTTACTCACTGGTCAATAGATTCCTGCTGCTATAAAAATTTTATAGCTGTCTTGTGACAATATGACTCTGAGGCCCCTAGAGCAGTCTAGGCATACGCGAATGTCTTTAGATGAGGAGGTTTACTCATGGGGGCAACTCCCAGGAGAACAGACAAAAACCAGCTGAGGGGGGTATCTGCTGGGGAATGTGTTACTTCTATCTGAGCTTTGCATCGTGAAAAACAGAAAGGTGCACGTTGTTACGGCAATGTTTCCAAGTAGGTTTTTTTATTTATCCTCAGTGGGTTCACCATGTCTACAGATAATTTTGACTAATATTTCTTCAGCAGCAATGATGGGGAAAGATCAGTTATTTATCCACTAGCTTTCTAAGACTTCTCTTTTGCACCAGCTCCTCAGAAATTAACACTGATACTGTGGTCAGTTGCCACAAATGACATATTAATTAGGCTAATGGTTTCCCACATAAAAGCAATGCCAAATTGCATATTTATTTTGCTAGGAACTTTAATTCTTTTCTGACTGAACCCTTATAAACTTTTGAAGTTTGTACCTATTTTTTTGCTTGGAATTAAAAAAAAAAATCTTTGTAATACTGGTTTTTACCGTAGCGTCAGACACATGGAAAGGGTTGTAACTGTGGAATGAATAAATGAAGGAATGAATGAAATGGCTATCATGCTTTTGAGGTACACTGAGCATTGTACTGTTTGGAGCCTGCTGTATTGCTATCAAATCTCATCAAGACCACAGACAGCTTCAAAAGCTACTGCATTTAGCCTCATGGATTTGGGGCAATTATTGATCCACAAAAATGCTGCTGATGACATGAGTTTTCAGTGATCAATGAGCATTTCCATGGTCATCTCTTTCTTTGTTTGCCTATCCAAAGGCTTAAAAATCATAAACCATATGCACTGAAGAGTCCTCTTTTTTGTCCCATGAAACCCAAGGGGGAAAATATAGAAAAGGCAGCACATGGTTTAGCATTTTTTTTTTTTTTTGTTAGACCCATTTTCTAGTTCTTTCTAGGTCAGCCCTGATTTCTTTCAGGCCTGTGCGCATGGGCCAGCGTGAATTTGCATGGTTACCTGGAGACACAGTGCTCTAAACTTGACCAGGCACTGATGGAACTCACCAAACTCATAAGGCAACAGGATCAAACTTCTGCTCTGGATTGTGGTTCTAGACTCAATAATTTATGGTCACACCACAAATGTGAGTTGGGGTGTCAAGTCCTGTGGCTGCACTCCTATTAGTGGTATTCCTCCTTGAGGACCCAGCTCGAGCTGTCCTATTCCTGGCTTGTGTATTCTTCTACCACTAATTATATCATAATGACAGCTCCCATTTGTCCTGTACTTTGAAAACACACAGTGGTTAAAAAAGGTATTCTATACACATCGTGGAATGTGCAATGCACCATTCAACACAGAGATTATGAGTTTGATTGATTCATTTATTTATTATTCTGGATGTTTAGCACAATGCCTGGCAGGCAGGAGGCACTCAATCAAAATGTGTGTTGAGTGAATGAGAGAAAATATACTATTAGATCTAGTTTTGGGAAAGTGTGCCAGAACTTTTTAATGCACAAAAACATATGGTTTAATGCCAGGCACAAGTTTAAATACTTTACTTATATTAACACATTTGATCTTCATAACAATTCCTAGAGGTGATTTTTATTATGATTGACACCTTGTAGATGGGGAAACTGATTGCACATGGAGGTTGAGTGGGTTGTCCAAGTCAGTGAGTGGCAGAGCTGAGGTTTGAATGCAAGCATTCAAAGAGATTGTGCCTTTAACCACAATCTCACACTGCATTTCAAGTTATGATACTGCCCCATTTGTGGGTGCTTGGGAGAAGAAGCACACATAAAGAGTAATTTATTAAAAAAAAAAAAGATAGGCTCTTAGTTCCAAGTCTTTAACAGACTTGAAGCAAATGTCTGGGATTTAGTTTGGGACTTAGGGAGGACAAGTGGAATCCATTGAACGAACCAATGTACTAAAATCTTATCTTTGCTGATTTCCTCTCTCATATTTCAAGTTGCACATGAAATACAGTCTGGACTTCTATGTCCCCAGAAACTTACACAAAAGACACTTGATTTAATGACGTCAAGTGATCAATCGTTGTACAGTAGTCTTATCACAAATGTTAAGAAACTATTTTTATTATTTCCTTTTGAGCAGCTATTGAGACAGTCCCACAGCTAATTCCCATTTCTATGCAATTTCCTTACCATATGGTGGGTGTTCACGTCTAGACAGTCAACCTGTAATGTTGCACAGGAAATGAAACCTGAAGATAATGAACCATGAATCTGAATCATGGATTCAGTTCCACAGGCACCTCCCTAGTGTTCTCTTTCTTATTTGTAATTTTAAATTATGCTTAGTGTTTGTGAGAGTAACATATGCTTGTTGTCACAAATGAAGTAATATATGTATAAAGAAAAATTAAATCACTTTCCTCAACACACAGCACACACTCCTCTCCCTTCCAGAGTGAGCAATGGTGAGAGCCTAGTATTTATCTTTTCTATACTTTTTGCTATCCTAGTGAAAACATATACAAACATATATATATATATCATATATAATATACATAAGTGTGCAATGTCCTTTTTTAATTTAATAGACTTTATTTTTAAGAGCAGTTTTAGGTTCACAGCAAAATTGAGCTTAAGATACAGAAAGTTCCTATATCCCTCTTGTCCCCACACGTGCACAGCTTCCTCCATTATGCAACCAGAGTGGTGCATTTGTTACAAGTGATGAACCTACATTGACATACCATAATCACCCAAAGTCCATAACTTACATTAGGGTTCACTCTTGGTGTTGTACATTTTATGGGTTTTGAGAAATGTATAATGACATATATTGAACATTATAGTATCCTACAGAATAATTTTACTGCCCTAAAAGTCCTCTGTGCTCTGCCTCTTCATCCCTTCCTTCCCCCTAACCCCCCTACCGTTGATCTTTTTACTGTTTTCATGATTCTGCCTTTTCAGGAATGTCCTATAGTTGAAATCATACAGTAAGTAGCCTTTTCAGACTGGCTTCTTTCACTTAGTAATATGCATTTAAGCTTCCTTCATGGCTTTTCATGGCTTGATAGCTCATATATAAGCACTGAATAATATTCCATTGTCTCGATGTACCACAGTTTATCCGTTCACCTACTGAAGTTCATCTAGGTTGTCTCCAAGTTTTGGCTTTTATGAATAAAGCTGCTACAAACATCTGTATGTAGATTTTTGTGTGCACATAAGTTTTTAACTTCTTTAGATAAATACTAAGAAGTGTGATTGCTAGATTGTATGATAACACTGTTTAGTTTTGTAAGAAACTGCTTAACTGTCTTCCAAAGTGGCTGCACCATTTTGCATTCCCACCAGCAATGAGTGAGCGTTCCTGTGGCTCTATGTCCTCGTCAGCATTTAGTGTTGTCAATGTTTTAGATTTTAGTCATTCTAATAGGTATCTCATTGTTATTTTAATTTGAAATTCCCTAATTCCATATGATTTGAGCATCTTTTCATATTCTTATTTGCCATCTAATATCTTCTTTGGTGAGGTGTATGTTAAGGTCTTTGGCCCATTTTTAAAATCAGGTTGTTTGTTTTTTTCATTATTGAATTTTAAGAGTTCTTTGTATATTTTGGATAACGGTCCTTTATCAGATATGTCTTTTGCAAACGTTTTCTTCCAGTCTATGACTTGTCTTTTTGTTTTCTTGACAGTATATTTTGCAGAGCATAAGTGTTTAGTTTAAACAAAGTCTAGTTTATCAATTCCTCCTTTCATGGATTGTGTCTTTGTTGTTGCATCTAACAAGTCATTGCCATACCCCAAATCAGCTAGGCTGTCTCCTGTGTTATCTTCTAGGAGTTTGATAGTTTTGTGGTTTACATTTAAGTTTGCGATCCACTTTGAGTTAATTTTTGTGACGGGCATAAAGCCCGTATCTAGATTCATTTTTTTGCATGTGGATGTACAGCTGCTCCAGCACCATTTGTTGAAAAGACTATCTTTGCTGCATTGTATTGCCTTTGCTCTTTTGTCAAAAATCATTTGACTATATTTATGTTGATCTATTTCTGGGCTCTCTATTCTGTTCCGTTGATCTATTTGTCCTTTTGCCGACACAAGACTGTCTTGATTACAGTAGCTTTACAGCAAGTTGTGAAGCTGGGTGGTGTCAGTCCTCCGACTTTGTTCTTCTCTTTCAATACTGTTAGCTATTCTGGGCTTTTGTCTCTCCACACAAACTTTAGAATCAGTTTTCAATATCTGCAGAATAACTTCTTGAGATTTTGATTGGGATTGCATTGAATGTATAGATCAAGTTGGGAAGAACTTGCATCTTGACAACATTGAGTCTTCCTATTCATGAACATGAAATATCTCTTTATTGATTTAGTTCTTCTTTGATATCTTTCATTAGAGTTTTGTAGTGTTTCTTGTATGGATCAGGTGCATATTTTGCTGGATTTACACTCAAGTGTTTCATTTTTTTGAATGCTAATGTAAATGGCATTGTGTTTCAAATTCCACTTGTTCATTGCTGGTATATAGAAAAGTGATTGACTTTCGTGTGTTAACTTTGTATCCTGCATCCTTGCTATAATTGCTCATTAGTGCCAAGAGTTTTTTTTGTTGATTCTTTTGGATTTTCCACATAAACGATCATGTCATCTTCTAAACAAAGACAGTTTTATTTCTTTCTTCTCAATCTGTATACCTTTTACTTCATTTTCTTATCTTATTGCATTAGCTAGGACTTCCAGTATAATGTTGAAAAGCAATAATGACAGGGGATGTCCTTGCCTTATTGCTGGTCTTAAAGGAAAAGCTTCCGGTTTCTCACCATTAAGTATAATGTTAGCTGCAGGTTTTTTGTAGACATTATTTATCAATTTGAGGAAGTTCCCCTGTAATCCTAGTTTACTGAGACTTTTTATCATAAATGTGTATTGGATTTTGTCAAATGCTTTTCTTTTTGCATCTATTGATATGATTATATGTTTTTTGTTCTTTAGCCTATTGATATGGTGGATTACATTAACTGATTTTTAAATGTTGAATTAGCCTTGCATACCTGGGATAAATCCCACCTGGACATAGTTGGATTTGATTTGGTATTTCTCTGAGCTTATTGCATCTCTGTTCATGAGAGATATTGGTCTGTAGTTTTCTTCCATTTGTCTTCATCTGCTTTTGGAATTAGGGTAATGCTGGCCTCATAGAATGAGTTAAGAGGTGCTCTATCTGCTTCTATCTTCTGAAAAAGATTGTAAAGAATTGGTATAATTTCTTTTTAAAATGTTTTGTAGAATTCACCAGTGAATCCATTTGGGCCTGGTCCTTGTTGTTTTGGAAGGTTATTAATTATTGATTCAATTTCTTTAATAGATATAGGCCTATTCAGATTGTCTATTTTTCCTTATGTGAGTTTTGGAAGATTGTGTCTTTCAAGGAATTGGTCTACTTCATCTAGGTTATCAAATTGGGCATGGAGTTGTTTATAATATTCCTTTATTATCCTTTTAATGTCCATGAGATGTGTAATGGTGTCCTCTCTTTCATTTCTGATATTAATAATTTATATCCTCTCTATTTTTTTCTTAGTTTGCCTGGCTAGACACTTTTCAGTTTTATAGGTCTTTTCAAATAACCAGTTTCTGATTATATTGATTTTCTCTATCAATTTCTTTTAAAAATTTTATTGATTTTTGCCTAATTTTTATTATTTAATTTTGTCTGCTTACATTGAATTTAATTTGCTCTTCTTTTTTTAGTTTCCTAAGGTGGCAGCTTAGATGACTGATTCTAAATCTTTCTTCTTTTCTAATATTTGCATTCAATTCTATAAATTTCCCTCTAAGTACCGCTTTTGCTGCCTCCCACAAATTTTGAGTTGCATTTTCATTTTAATTTAATTCAAAATATTTTTAAATTTCTCTTGAGATTTTTTCTTTGACCCCTATGTTATATAGAAGTATGTTGTTTGATTGCCAAGTATTTTGAGATTTTCCAGCTATCTTTCTTTTATTGATTTCTAGTTTAATTCCATTGTGGTCTGAAAGCAGACATTGCATTATTTCTATTTTTAAAAATTTGTTAAGGTGTTTTTTATGGCTCAGAATGTGGTCTATCTTGGTGAATGTTCCATGTGAGTTTGAGAAGAATGTGTATTCTGCCGCTATTGGATGAGGTAGTCTATAGATGCCCATTATATCCAGTTGATCAATGGTGTTGTTGAATTCAACTATGTCCTTACAGATTTCTGTCTTGCTGGATCTGTCCATTTCTGACAGAGGGATGTTGAAGTCTCCAACTATATTAGTGGATTCATCTATTTCTCCTTTCAGTTCTATCAGTTTTTGTCTCACATATTTTGACATTCTGTTGTTAGATGCACATGCACTACAGATTGTTATGTCTTTCTGAAGAACTGACCCATTTATCATTATGTAATGCCACTCTCTATCCCTGATAACTTTCTGTTCTCTGATGTCTGTTCTGTCTAAAATAACATAGCTACTCCAGATTTTTTAAAATTAGAGTTAGCATGGTATATATTTCTTAATCCATATACTTTTAATCTGTATGTCTTTATATTAATATTTACAGTGGGTTTCTTGTAGGCAACATATAGTGGGGTCTTTTTTTTTGATCAATTCTGACAATCACTTTCTTTTAATTGATACATTTAGACTATTGATGTTCAAAGTGATTAATGATATAGTCGGATTAATATCTGCCATATTAGTTACTATTTTCTGTTGCCTTTGTTCTTTGTTCCTATTTTTGTTTTCCATTCTTTTTCTTCCTTTTGCAGTTTTAACCGAACATTTTATATAGTTCCATTTTGTCTTCTTTCTTAGAATATCAGTTGTGCTTCATGTTTTGCTTTTTTTAGTGGTTGCCCTAGAGTTTGCAATTTACATTTACAACTAACCCATGTGTACTTTCAAATAACACTCTATTGCTTCATGGGTAGTGTGAGTACCTTCCAATAATAAAATAATTCCCATTCCTCCCTCTCATCCTTGTATTGTTGCTGTCTTTAATTTCACTTATACATACACATATAATTGAATACACTGTTGCCATTATTATTTTGAACAGTCATATGTTAGATTAAGAACAAAAAAATTAAAGTATTTACCTTTACTTATTCCTTATTCCTTCTTCAATGCTCTTCCTTTCTTTATGTAGATCCAAGTTTCTGACTTATATCATTTTTCTACTCTTTAAAGAATTTTTAAAAATATTTTTTGCAAGGCAGGTCTATTGGCAACAAATTTCCTCAATTTTTGTTTGTCTGAGAAAGTCTTTATGTCTCCCTGACTTTTGAAGAATATTTTCACAGGGTACAGAATTCTAGGTTGGTGGTTTTTTCTCTCAACTCTTTAAATATTTCACTCCACTCTCTTCTTGCTTGCATGGTTTTTGAGGAGAAATAGGATGTAATTCTTGTCTTTGCTCCTCTGTAGATAAGGGATTTTTTTTTTTACCTCTGGCTTCTTTAAGGAATTCTTTATCTTTGATTTTCTATAGTTTGAAAATGATATGCAGAGGTGTAGGTTTTTTTTGGCATTTATCCTGCTTGGTGTTCTCTGAGCTTCCTAGATCTGTGATTTAGTGTCTGACATTAACTTAGGGAGATTCTCAATTACTGTTGTTTCAAATATTTCTTCTTTTCCTTTGTTCTCCTTCTGATATTATGTTTGTGTTACACCTTTTGTAGTTGTCCCACAGTTCTTGGTTATTCTGTTCTTTTTTCCAGTCTTTTTTTCTCTTTGCTTTATAGTTTTGGAGGTTTCTATTGAGAAGCCTCAATCTCAGGAATATTTTCCTTAGCTATGTCCAGTCTGCTAATGAGCCTATCAAAGACATTCTCATTTGCATTACAGTGTTTTTGATCTCTATCATTTTATTTTTGTTTTTTCCTTAGAATTTCTATCTCTGCTTACATTGCCCATCCATTCTTGCATGTTGTCTACTTTATCCATTAGAGCCCTTGTAATATTAGGCACGGTTGTTTTAAATTCCTAGTCTGATAATTCCAACATCCCTGCCATGACTCTGTTTTTGATGTTTGCTTTGTCTCTCCAAAATGTTTTTTGCCTTTCTGTATGTCTTGTAATTTTTTCTTTATAGTCAGACATGATGTACTGGGTAAAAGGAATTGCTATAAATCAGTCTTTAGTAACGTGATGATAAGGTGTGAGGGAGAGAAGCGTTTCCATAGTCCTATGACTAGGTCTCAGTCTTTTAGTGAGCTTATACCTCTGGACTGTGAAGGACGTATGTATCCTTCTCAGCTATTTTGTCCCCCTGCCCCACTGAAGGTAAAACAGGATGGCTAGAAGGGGCTGGAGTTGAATATTTCCCTTCCCCCAGGTCAGTTAGGCTATGGTAAAACCCAAGTAGGTTAGGCTCTGGTTAAATAATTTCACCTGAGGGCAGACCTTGTTACGAAGAACAGAGTTGTCTGGTATATTTCAAAATGATTCCTCTTCCCCTCCCCTCTAGGAGAACAATGGGATTTTTAAATGATATTCACTATGAGAACCTGGCAGAGCTCCAGGAGGTAAAACTTACCAAAATGTGGGGGCTCCCCTATGACTGGGTCCCCTGGAGTTTTTAATCTCTCAGACTTGTCCACATTGAGCCTCCAGCAATCTGTCAACTATAGTTCAGGTTTCCCTACCCTGGCACTGATTCCCAGGGAGGTTTTTTTTTCTCCTTTAGTAAGTTGTGATTCTCTGTATTTACCTGTTTGTCCCTCCAGTTATGGGGGCACCAGTTTGCTCTGTGACCTCACGTCTCTATGGATCTGTGAAGTTATTAATTTTTCAGTTTGTTCCACTTTTTACTTTGTTAGGATGGTGCAGTGACTTCCAAGTTTCTTACATACTGGACCAGAAACCAGAAGTCTTTTTTTTTTCTTTTAACAATAAGCAATTGCTCACAGCTATATCCTTATTCCTTAGAACATAACTTTGACATGGAAGATGCTCAATAAACATTTGTTGAGTGACTAAATGAGTGAAGGGGCTCTGATGCTGTCATGCCAGCTGTGGGATCTTATGCTGTTCATCTGATTTACTAACTTGTGGTTGGATGGGGCTACAAGTTCTTCACCTCTAGTCTCATTCTTCCTACAACCCCCTGCAATGCACTCCTACTTGTGGTAGCCAGCGAGTGTTTCTTATCATACCCACAGCTTCCTTTGTATTTCCTTTTTTAAAAGACAGATTTATTGAGACATAATTCACATACCATACAATTCACCCATTTAAAGTGTATGATTTTAGTTATGTTCACAGATATGGGCAACCATCATCAAAGTCAATTTTAGAACATTTTCATCACTTCAAAAAGAAATCCCGTGGCTCTTAGCTATCCTCACTCTGTTTCTCTCCCCATTTTATTCCTTTTCCTGAAGAAACCTCCAATTCACTTTCTATCTCTACATATTTCCTGGTTATGGACATTTTATATAAATGGCATCATATAATATGTGGTTTTTTGTGACTGTCTCCTTTCACTTTGCATGATGTTTTCAAGGTTCATTCATGTTGTAGCATGTATCAGTTTTTTATTCCTTTTAAAGGCTGAATAATATTTAATTTTATGGATACACCACATTTTGTTTATCCATTCATCAATTGGTGGACATTTGGGCTGCTTTTAATATGGGGCTATTATAAATAACGTTGTTATAAACATTCATGTGCACATTTTTGTGTGGACATATATTTTCATTTCTTTTAGGTATATGCCTGGGAGTGGAATTTCTGGGTGATATGGTTTAACTTTTTGAGGAACAGCCAGGTGCTTTTATTTCCAAAGCACCATTTTACATTCTCACCACCAGTGTATGAGGGTTTTAATTTCTCTGCATCTTCACCAACACTTGACACTATCTGACTTTAGTTCTAGCCATCCTAGTAGGTGTAAAGTGTTATCTAATCATGATTTTGATTTGCATTTCCCTAATGACTAACGATGTCAAGCATCTTTTCATGTGCTTATCGGGCATTTGTATATTTTCCTTGGAAAAATATCTATTGCCCATATTATAATTGCATTATTTGTCTTTTTATTATTGAGTTGTAAGAGTTCTTTGTATATTCATGACATGAGTCTCTTATCAGATATACACAGCTTCCTTTTTTTTTTTTTTTTTGAGACAGAGTCTCACTCTATCGCCCTGCATAGACTGCAGTGGTGTCATCATAGCTCACTGCAACCTCAAACTCCTGGGCTCAAGTGATCTTCCTGCCTCAGCTTTCCAATAGCTGGGACTACAGGTGCACGCCACGATGCCTGGCTAATTTTTCTATTTTTAGTAGAGATGGGGTCTCGCTCTTGCTCAGGCTGGTCTCGAACTTCTGAGCTCAAGCAATTTTCCCACCTTGGTCTCCCAAAATGCTAGGATTACAGGTGTGAGCCACCGTGCCTGGCCCAGCTTCTTTTTTACTGAAGCTGTCCATGCGGTATTCCCCATTTTCTTCACTTTTGAATGATATACCCATGAGGCACACAGGGAATCAAAAGGAAAAATGTATATAAAAGCATAAAGTATGAATGATTTTAGCCAGCATTCAGGAGGATGCCATATCTATTTTCTCTCCCTGATAAATCCAACAGCAGTAAAGTCAGAACTGGTCTTTTTCAAAAACTACCTCATTGCAGAGGGCTGCTTATTGGATAGTGGATTAATGTCTGAACCTCTTAGCTAATTAGTATGAAACACAAATCACCTTTATGTAATAAGGCTTGACAATAAAATGAGAAGTCAAAGCAGATGTTTCAACCGGGTGTCCGCCCCTTAGACCTTTGAGACAGGCTGGATGGGCTGCTTTGAGCCTTCTCTGGTACACGGCTGATAACTTCCATGTTATGAGTAATAATTTGTATTTTGCACAATTAATCACTTCATGGAAAAATCCAAGGACACTTTATTATATATTAAAATTATTTTCTGGAGCCCAAATGGAGAATTAAACTTAAACAATTGGATTTCATTTCAGAATGAAATTTTAATGGATTTCTGTAATAGGAAGAGTCTGGATTAGATAGGAGATAAGAGCAGTGGTACTGATTAGTGAGGTAATTGTTAAGTTGTAAAAGAAGAAAAAAAATTCATTATCCAGAAAACCCTCCCACTAAGTCCTTGAAATTCTAAATAGACATGATATATCTAAACTGGTATCTGAAGCTGTTTTCCAAGGACATTCCTTTGGACAGATATCTGACATTTGTCCTTGTTACATAAGCCATCTTTCATTTCAAGAACATATTGTATAATGGTACTTGGTAGATGATAAATTTGGTAGTAATTATCAGCTGCTCAGAAACTGAAATATTTAGTCTGTGGCAACATGAATATTTGTTTTTAATTTGTTGATCTGCATGATTTTAAAACCACCCACCCTAAGGAGGATTAATTCACAAGAGAGTCTTAATAATTATTGCAGGCCAAAAACATTATGTGGAACTCAAATGCCAAATTAGAGTTGGCTGGGCTTATGAGGGTGGTGTTGACTATGAGAGCAGAGGTATTCGGGGAGAAGGACTCCAAGCCATAAACAGGGCTTCTTGGGATGCTTATGAAAACTTACTTCTACCTGGCTCTTCTGCGCAGGCCATAGTGCATTACTTAGGTTCCCACTGGCATTTTGACTTTGGCTGGGAAAAGCATAGTTGTGGGAGTCAGGCAGACCTGGGTTGTACTCCTAGGTCCATCCCTCACCAATTGAATGATGCAGGAAAAGTTACTTGGCATCTCTGGGTCTCTGTTTTTGCATCTCTGTGGAGATAAAAATCTACTTCATCTCATAGGTTCATTGCAAGGCATAAATGAGAATATATCCATAAAATGCCTATTCCAGTATCTGGCCCAAGATAGGCACTCACTACATCTTACTTTCCTTCTCGTCACCTTTTTGCTTTCTGTCCCCTTTCCTCTCACCAAACTGCTTCTCCACAATTGAGGTCAACTCAGCACTTGAGCTCTTAGGAGAGTCTGCTTCATTTATTACTGAAAAAGAATAGTGCCAGAAGCCCCCCACAGATCTATGTGTAAGGTGGAACTCCCTTCTAGTTATCACTAGCTTTTTGGCAAAATTGACTGATATCCCCATTTCCTAACTCTTTTCCTTGCACATTTTCCTTTCAGTTACTCTTGATCTTAGCTGTGAATTCTACCTACCTTCTGCTCATCTTGTAGGTGCATCACTCAAGAGGTAATGTAGGAAAAGACAACCCAGTAAAAATATTGGAAATTCATAAATTAACGACTCAACATGATCAAAAGAGTTATGAAAAGATGTTCAAACCCACTGGTAATTAGGAAAATTCAGTTTTAAGTAACAAAGACATGCCACTGGAAAAAATTTAAAGACTCTAATATCCATTGCTTGTGGGGATGTGGAGTAAAGGGCAACCTCATTCATGGCTACTAGAAAGGTGAATTGTTACCGTGTTTATGGAAAACAACCAGGCAACCTCTAGTGAATTTATCCATTAAAATGATCTTTTAAAATTAAAAAATACACATGCTTTTCAACCTACCAGTCCACTCCTGTGACTGTATTCCTTAGAAATTAAAGCATCAATATGGAAAGTACTATTTACAAGGACATCTACTGAAAAATTGTTAGTAAAGGCAAAAAACCCCAAACACAAACAAATACAAGCTGGAAACAAAGAGCTATAGGGGAATGGTTGGTGAAATAATTGGCATCACCTCATCAAGATATATTTTTAGATATTAGAAATAATGGATTAGAGCTATCACGGTTGCCAAAGTGTTACTGAATAAGAAAAAAAAGGATGCAAAGAAATCTATACAAAATGATCAAATGATCCAATTTGTAAAATAAACATGGACCAACAAAATTCCACATGTAGATATATGTGTATGTGTATATTTCCATGATGATATGAGCATAGAGACAAATAAGGACTGTAGACTGTAGTTTAGCCTACAATTGTGGGATAGGGAAAATGGGAACCAACAAAAAAGAAAAAAAAAGCCTGCACTAAGCAGATCCCCACCAAATATTATATAATTCCATTTATGTAAAATTAGTATATATGTAGATATGTACCAATAAATAGGAATAAAGAGTTAGAACTCGATCTAGGACTTGATAACTATTACACAGTAAAAGAAAGAAAATATCAGAGTAATGGCAGTAGTATTATTTTAGTTTGTAAAGTCAAGCTATCCAATCAACCAACCATGAACCTTTTGCTCTTTCCACCTAGATGTGTGTGTTCTTTTGTATTTACATGTGTTTGTACACATGTATATGAGCCCAGAAACGCTAAGGAAGATGCATATGGACACATTGGATAACTTTTTCTTCATACATCTTGTGGTGGTATACTTTTATTACTTTTGTAATTTGAAAAAATATTTAATAAAGAAGAGGACAATTGCAAAATAATGAAAAACTTTTTTTCAAAGAAAGAAAAGGAAAAGAAGCAAGCTAATGGTTATCAAGCCCTGAGAAGTTGTTTATAATTCTGCCAGAAAAGAATCTGGTTACCTGCCTCGGTGGGCCTTGCCACAATGTTGAGTATGTTCTGAGTAAGCTGTACATGAAGATGGGAAGAGGAAGTCAGTATCCAGAGCTTGCTTTGGGTCAGACCCGTCCTTGTCCATGTGAGTTTCAGCCAGAAGAACCAGGCTGCAGCAGCTCACTCCGACCCTGGCCTCTGTCTGCGAGGGGCTTGTCTTCCAAGGGCAGGGCCTGGCTGATCAAGGGTCTAGACGGGGGCTGTGGTTTTCTTGCCCAGCACACCAGATTTCAAATTGGATGTGGTTTCCGCGAAGAATCCCAGGAGTTCTATAAACTCGAGGTTAAACCCTGGCCAGTACACAGAGACCTGGGAACAACCTTCCTGAAATAACCCTTTAAAAATGCTCTCTGCTTTAGTGGGAGGACGAGCAGGAGGGAGGGAGGGACACACACAGCATTTTGTGGCTATGAATATATGATCAAGCAGCCATGCAGCTGATTAGAGCATTTAACAGAACTTAATGGAAGATTTTGTTTTCCCATGACTTGGGGTTTGTCTGACTGCCTGTGTTGGAATTCCAGACTCTTGGGATCACTGTGATTGTTTAAATCCTTCTGGTATTTAAAAATGAGATCTTGGGGATTCAGAGAGGTGAGATGCTGAGTGGCTCCCATTATACTGACTTTCCACCACCCCAAATGAACAGGCCTCCTATACAATCTCCCTACATTTTCTTCCTCCCTAATTTACCATATCACAAGGCGGTTATTGATATTGACTCAATGTATATCACTGCAATGGAATTTCATCTCATGCGAGTATTTCTTTCATTGGAGATTATGAACCTATAAAGGGCTCTGATCTATTAAGTAGCCCTAATCCAGAACATTCACATAGACACTGTCTAACTATGGCAAAGGCACGACAGCATTGACTGAAAAGGTCTGGTGATAATTTCTGATATATAGTGGGCCTCTTGCAACTTACCCCTTTGGATTTGTAGTTTTTTAAAAATCTGAGAATTCTTTATAGATATAACAGGAGAACAGATATATTTCTGGGCATATTTATTCCTCATCTTACAGAGAAAGAATTGGGTCTTTAAGAAAGTACAGAGTAATTTAGACACAGTAAAACACTAGTTAATTTTGAGCAAATTTGCATTCTTTATATTTAAGCTTAAAATTGGACAAATTCTTCTAAAATAACTACTGGGCTTGCAAAGACAAAAAGCACCAGTTTCGGCACTTTTCCTTCAAGTGACCAAGGCTGTTCATCCCTTCACTTTCCCTTCTACACATTTAGTTTCTTTAATTTCTCTTTCACACTTTTGTAATATACTTTTATAAGATGCCTCAAATATATCTGACACATAGTAGGCATTTACTGTATAGTTTTTATACGAGGATATGCCATGATAATTAATTTATACATTTAGTTAGGTTAGGCTAAGTTATGCTTTTGTAACAAATAACTCTAAAATCTCACTGGCTTAGTACAACAAAAGTATATTTCTTGCTCATCACAAACTCTGATGTGAATTCGTGGGGTGGGGGTGGGGTCTCTACATCTGGTGAGTTGGGGATTCCCTTTAACTTGTGAGGTCATCATCTCTACACTTGACTACTTCCAGAGTTGTTCTAGCAAAAAATGAGAAAGATGAAGGAGACACACTGACTCCCAGGTGCCTTGGAATGGAAATGGTACCTCTGCCTCTCTTCTTCCTATTTGCCGGATGCAATCATGTGTCCCAGACTCAACAATAAGAAAGTGTGGGAAATGCAGGAAGCCCAGGAGCACTCAGTGAGCGCTAATGGCCTCTGCTGCCCTTGAGTTTTAGGAAACAGTGAGGTGTAAAGTAAAAGCCAATGAATGTTATTTACCTCACTAAGTTTATGATGTGCAATTATTTATTAAAAGCTTTGAAAAATTTGACACTAAAGAAACTAAATATAAAAGACAAAAAATCATGTTGTGCATCCAATTTATTTATTTATTTGCTAAATATTTTTTGAACAACTATTACTTGCCAGGTATTGAGCTGGACTTTTGGGGGAAATTAGATGAATAAGGCCTTTTTCTTGTCCACAAGGGGATTAATTCCAGGGGAGGAATATAAAGCAATTCCATAAGAGTGTTCATATTACAACAGGGGACAGATATTTTATCTCCTCATCAATTGGTGTCTATATCTTTTAATGTTAAGGCAAGAAGTTTTGTAATTAACTTGAGTGCATTTGAGGTGCTATTTTACAATCTATTCATCCTGTAGTAGTAGGCAGTTTAAAAATACAATGACTCCAGTTTACTTTCTAGTAGTTGAACTTTTCCTTTGTAGTATATACTGTAAAACAATTATGCTTTAAAGATAAACTACCATAGGATGCCAATTACATAACAAAATATACTTATGTGCTACACATTTTAAAAATTAAAACAATGGTGCATTCTTTTGATAAAAAATATTAAACAACCCCAGAGAGAGCATACATAAATTCTTAGACTTTTGTCTACAGGCTTTAGTCAATTTCCCTAGTATATCTTTCCAGAAGTAACTACCGTTACTACTTTTTTTCTGTATTCTTCCAGAGATAGTCTGTGTATATACCACTTTATGTACATATAAATAATACCTTGTATTATATATTGTAACTTATATTATTTCATTTTATCATATATTATATATCATATATATATCTCTTTTAAAAACATAAATGATAAACTATGATAAGCACTATTCTACATTTTTTAAACAATTAAAAACATATCTAGAATTACATTCTGTGAGTGTGTACGGTATGTACCGTAATTTATGTAACTAACACCCTACTGATAACCATTTAAGTCAAAATGATTTTCAGAGGAGTTTATTTTTTAAAAAATTCATGTGTTTAAATTTCTTAAAAAGCAGCCGGAGTAAGCTAATATATCCCTAAAAATGTGGTTCTTGTGAGGCATTTTTAATACCCAAATGGGTTTTTAAAAAAAGTATACATTTTTTAAACATATGAGAATAAACTGATGAGTTCATTCTGTATCTGTGTTTCTATGTATGTGTGTATGTGCAACTTAAAAATGTGTGGCTATTTTTTCTTTTTTAAAGAAAGTTAACTGATTTAGGTGTTAGGCTCAGTAGGAGATAGCATTCAAGATTCATCAGTTTTTGAATTCATAGAAATACACCCTTGGACATAACGTGGACATAAATTGATGCATGTGGAAACAGTTATTGATGATAATTCAATCCCCTATGTGGGATTTTACAAAGATGTAAATTTTAACTTATTGCATCCAAAATTATTAATACTTTCTGAGTTGTGATGAAAACAGGTAGACCTGAGAACACAGAAATTTAGTAAAAGGGTGAATATGTTTCGCTTTGGACATTCAGTGTTGGTAGGAAAAGGGGCTGGAAAGAGCACCACTGTCCGTCTCTATAAGGTGAATCCTGGGAACGGGGAGAGAGAACTCTTGCCAGAGCTCTTCTACCTGCCAGGGTAACCGGCAATCGCTTCCATCTTCAAAGTGATTTACAAACTTTAATGGAGCTTTCCAAGAGCCATAGAAGGCAGGGAGGTTATAATTACCCCATTTTACAAATGGGAGATGTAGACACAAATAGGTTAAGTGCTTTGCCACAGGCACACTGTGGTTGCTCCCGGAGTTCCGCCCCGGAGAGCCTGGCTTCCCCAGCTTGGCTCACCCCCCAGCTCTGGGAGCCTTCCTCTCCTTCCAGAGGACTCTGCTCCTCTCCAGAAGAGACCAGCTCTGTACTGGGAAACTCAAGGCCAGGTCTTCGGTAGGACAGAAAGGCAGAGAATTAGGGTCACAGGTAAGGTAATTCAATGATGCCATTTAGATATCCTCTTTAGTCGTCTAAGGGCAGAGATTGAGAATATCTTTCCACATGGATATGCACCCTGTGGGCATTCAACAACCTGCTGGTAATCATGGCCAATTACCCAGATCATAAAGGCAATGAACATCCTTTCCCCTTAACTATTTAGATAATCATCCAATTTGACTTTTCCAAAGACTTGGCTGACTCCAGATTTCAAACTAAAGCAAAGGTTCTCTCTTATCACCCTGGTGGTTAATTCCTTCCATAATAATGCTTTAAAATGCAAAGCACAGAATTGGAAAAATTGACTGACAAATAGAAAATGATGTATAAACTGGCAGTCTGGCAATCTGGATTATGCTGATCCAAAAAAATGGATAATTGGATCTATCTTTCTACATGTCCTAATCCTATGACGTTCAGATGTAGTAGTTGTCAATATTGCTGAAATTCTGAATGTGAAAATATGTAAGGGAAAGTATAAAGAGAATCTTATTATTAATTATCATTTATTTATTCATTTGCTAGTGGCTGGGCATAGGGTAAATTTTGGAAAGGATAGCCATCAGAACAAAAGTAGATTTTATTTTTAAAAGAAAATGGTGCTTTATTATAGCTCCAGAATTAATGAACAATCTCAAAGCAATTTGCTATAAACTACAACATTGGGAATCACAAATAGGCAAACTAATGCAAGGCCTGTGAAGACGGGACTTGGATACACATGTCACACAGGGAGAAGGCCTAGGGAATAAAGTCTAGACGTGTCTCTCTGAAAGTGCTCTCTGGCAGACCCCCAATACAATTACCCCTGTGCTAGAGATAGGACCCAAAGATAAAGGCCAAAGTCTATTATTTAAATGTCTTCTTTGTCACTGTCACATTGTATTTTCCTTATAACAACGAACAATAGTTCACCAAAATTAAGAACTCCCCGCAGAAGATGATAACAAAATACTACAGTAATTAGTATTTTTTTATCTCACCTATATTTTTGGGGGTTTATAATTTCAATAAATTTCAGTGAGTTCTCTGCTGCTTTTTTTTCCCCTGAACTCCTAGCCCAGTGAATAACCTTTAGTGTTGATTTACATTTTCATTTTCTCTTGAAGAGTTCTATTTAAAACTGCAGATGTTAAAATTGCACTAAAATTTTAAACATTAAAATGCACACATCTCTAGTTTTTAAAAAATTTTTTAGAACTCCACAATTAAATTCATTCCTCTTATATTTGTACATAGATAACTCAGAAAGTTTTTTTAGAAATAAATTCCACCAACATTTATTCTTTTTTTTTTTTTTTTAAATTCAGTGAAAAATCTTGCTGCTTTTTCCCTTGCTGGTTCTACTACCACCTAATCTTTTGGTTGCCTTCCTGGTTGGTTAGCTAGCTTCTTGTAGTGATGGCTTCTGGTTGGCTGCTGGCTGTGGTGCAGATTCCTGCTTTATTATTACGCATTCTCTCCCAGGTCCTAGGCGTTCTTTCAGCCAGTGCCAGGGCCTTCCTGCTCCAGAGAAGCTCATCCACCTGTGGGTCAATCAGCTCCATCTGTCCTCAGGACTCTTTGAATACTGGCTCACTTCAGGGCCATAAATGCCTAAGTCCAGGAGCTAATCCAGTCTCCTGGGCTGATAGAATCCATGACAGGATCACAAGCTGCAGGGTAATAAACATCATTTGGGTGCTAATAAATTTCAAGGTTTGAAAGTAGGTGTTTATGTCTAGCAAGAGATACTGTTGGCAGAAGGGCCTTTCTTGGGGCATCTGTACATTGTTTGGTAGCGGTGACACCTCAGTGGGCTGGCAAGAGAACTGATCTGAGGTCTCAGGTAGAGGGAGGAAGGGGCCATTCGGGAGCAAGAGCTCTGGGATTGTCCAGTCGACTGCCTTGTTCCGGGCCCAGCTTTGCCCTGATAGCCCATTCTTCCTTGAGCTCCATCTTTTGTAGTTGACTCTCTCCATCTGTAAAGGGATACCGACGTCAGCTTTGATCTTCTGGGGAAAGGGGAGTTAATTTTTATTACATTTTTTACCCGCCTTTAGTCTCCCCACTTGCATACCCCCCTACTTGCATGATAGAATTTTGGAACTTTGATCTTTCAGTCCAAGGTTTGAGGTTGGATTACACAATAAAATATGTGGAATTTTGTTCTTTGGATGCCTTTAAAAAGAGGATAAATTCCTGTTTCAATTGATCTGTATAGTGTGGTCTGATGTGTCCAATTGACTGCTTAGACAGGATCCACAATTTATGAGTGATATTTAGCTTATTCAGGACCCTTCGGTGGTAACAGATGCGAAGGAAAGAGACGGCACAGACTTGCAATCTAGCTAGGAAGGAAAGAAGCATGAACATGAAAAACGAATATGTAAGCCTGCGGATGCCTGGTGTGCAGCCCACCCCCTCTTCTCACTCAGCCTTGAGGGAGGGGATGGCCATCACTGGGACCCTTCCTTGCAGGCTAGGGGCCCATGAGGGCATGCAGCCTGGCTTCACCAACTAGTCACCAGGAGTTCAATTTTTGTGCTACTTCAGTTGATTGCTTTACAAGGACAAAAACACACTAACAGAAGCCAGTTTAGTAATTTCACCTTTCCCGTCATCATTCCTAGCCCATTTGTGTCCCAGAGGTGGTGGGATGGATTGGTTAGCAGTGGAGGTTTGCTACTTTGAGGCACTTCTAGTTTCCTGGCTCCGACAGTGCCCCTCTCGTTCCGATACCTCCTGCCTTTCCTCTGAAGGCCTCTGTTACACACTCATGAGCTTGTGTTTCCTGCCCTCCAGTTTGGTTGGAAAAGCTGCTAGTTTAATAGGTGAATGCAAACTTAGTTCTTTAGAGCGTAAAATGTCTCATTGTCATATAATGAGTTTTGTGGCCAGAGGGAGAAAAGAGAATATCAAGTCAATTTATGTCAGTCTTCTGTGAGATCCCTTCGGTGGATCTTTGGTGGATCTTTGGTGGAACTACTTCTTTATTTTCAAAGGACTTGTAGTGGTGTAGCTGCCACCAGCATGAAGTTCTCTGCCAGCAAGAAGTATGTAGGTAGATGACAGCTCCCACCTTCAACTTTTGCCCAATTCCTAAACGTCCCCCCCTTTATGAAACATATACCTGACACTCTGATGGATGCTTCTCCCTGTAGGTACCGTGGGTAATGAGTCTGCAGCTGATTAAATCGCAGGTTTCCCATATCACGCTGATTAGTTCTGCAGCGCAGTTCCTTGAGCTGACAGCTGTACAATAGCACCTTTTGAGTTGTTCCTGGTCTCATGCCAGAAAACTTATCTTTTAACGATTTTGGACCCACCTTCCAATTCCTAGGGCAAGTAGAGAAAGGAAGGAGTATGTTTTGAAAGAAATTCCAAGCTGCTTTTGTGTGTTTTCCCGCTCGCTAGTCCAGTTTGTCATTGATTAAAAGCATCACGGGAAACAGTTTTAGAATGTCTACATGAACTCCAAGTTCATCATGTTTTAACACTTTTATAAATTATTTTTTGAATGCTTACTATGGGTCGGGCACTATGCTAGGTGCTGGGAATAGCAAGGTAGCAAAAACTGCTTTGGCGTCAGCATTCTTTGTGATTTTAGTGATGTAAATTTCACACCGTGACTAAAAAGTAGGTACTTTAATGTCTGTTTTGTTGCTTTGAAAAAGATCCCATAGTAGAAAGTAAAGAACAATATATTCTTTTTTCTCTATGTTCCATAACCCAATAGGTACTGCTCTATAAAACTCATTTTTGTAGCAATTTTTTGAGAACCTAGTTAATGTATCAATATATTGTCTTATGAAGACTCCTGAAAGAAATTACTCCAGGAATCACCACCCTCAATAACTGAGCTCTTCACAACTAATTGATTTGCTTTGATTTTATGGGCACTATGAAGTCTGGAACAGTTGCGTCTCCCTGTTTGCAGAGATGTTAGCACACTCAAAGCTATGGAGACACCAGGATGTTATAACATGCCTTTTTTTTTCTACTAACACTATTTCTGACTTCATTTATGTTTCCTTCTTTATTTCCCTCCTGTTTGATTTTCTCACTTATTTTATTTTATTTTTTCCATATATAGTACAATTTTATTACCTATAGTCCTCATGCTGTATATTAGATCTCTAGATTTGTCCATCCTATATATCTGCTACTTTGTATCCTCTGAACTACATCTCTCCATTTCTCCCCCCACCCCAACCCCTGTCCCTGGTAACCACTGTTTTGTTCTCTATCTCTGTATATTTGAATTTGTTTTATTATGTTTTCCACATATAAGTGAGATCACAAATTATGTTTCTTTCTGTGTCTGGCTTATTTCCCCTTAGCATATGTTCTCCAGGCTCATTTATGTTGTGGCTAATGGCAAGATCTTGTTCTTTTTTGAGGCTGAATAATATTCCATTGTGTATACATACCACAGCATTTATCCACTTGTCTGTTGACAGACACTTAGGTTATTTCCATATCTTGACGATTGTGAAAAATACTGCATTGAACATGGGAGTACAGGTATCTTTATGAGTTGGTGATTTTATCTTCTTTGGGTATATGCCCAGAAGAGGGTGTTCTGGGTTGTATGGTAGCTCTGTTTCTAATTTCTTTAGAAACCTCCATACTGTTTTCCATAATGGCTGCACCAGTCTACATTCCCAGCAACAGTATACCAGGTTTCCTTTTTCTCCGCACCCTTGAAAACGTTTGTTATTTTTTGACTTTGTATTAATAGCCATCCTAACAGGTGTGTGGTAGTATCTCATAGTGGTTTTGATTTGCATTTCCCTGATGATTAATGATGTTGAGTGACTTTTCATATACCCGTTGGCCATTTTTATGTCTTTTTTGGAGAAATGACTTTTGAGGATTTTTGCCCATTTTTAAATCTGCTTATTTGTTTTTCCACTATTGAGTTGTATGAGTTCTTTATAAATGTCATATATTAACGCCCTAACAGATTTACGGTTTGCAAATATTTTTTTCTAATCTGTAGGCTGCCCTTTTATTTTGTTGATTGTTTCCTTTGCTGTGCAGAAGTTTTTTAGTTTGATGTAGTACCATTTATTTATTTTGGCTTTTGTGGCCTGAGCTTTTGGTGTGATATCCAAAAAAATCATTGCCAAGACCAATGTCCAGGAGCTTTTCCCTTATGTTCTCTTCTAGGAGTTTTATAGTTTCTGGTCCTTTTTTTCCAGTTTTATGGTTTCTGGTCTTTTTTTTTTTTTTTTTTTTGGTCTTTTATTCATTTTGAATTGATTTTTGTGCATGGTAGAAGAAAAGGGTCCAATTTCATCCTTTTGCATATGGAAATCTGGGTTTGCCAGTACCATTTATAAAAAAGACTGACCTTCTCCCATTGCACCAGGAGGGCACTGTGAAGTCTGGAACTGCTGTGTTGCCTTGCTTGCAGAGATGTTAGCACACGCAAAGCTGTGGAGACACCAAGATGTTATAACATCCGTGATTTTTTTCCCCTGCTAATACTATGTCTGACTTTATTTTTCCTCCCGTATTTCCCTTCTGTTTAATTTTCTCACTTATTTTAATCTTACAGAACTATCTACACACATTTTAATAACTCTCAAATTCTTTTTGGAATGGGGTGGAGGTATTCATAAATAAATTGATAAAATAGGAAAAATTATAACTGAGAAAAATTACAGGCCAGGTATGTTTATGGTAGAATTTTCTGGAGGGTTTTAAGAATTTATCTAGGCAATTCCATTATTCTTCAGGTCCCCAAGTAGAAAACTCATGTCCTTCCAGAGAGTTTTATATGCAAGATGGACCATAGATATATCTAGTTGATTTCTGAGAATGGTCTATTAATACATTTAATCTTATTGGGGTTTGTGTATGTAGAATAAGATGGTAATTCCACTCCCCCATTTTATATTATAAAAGTAATACAAGTTCATGTTAGAAATGTGCACACAGCCTATAAATTGAAATTAAGCACTAGGTTAAAGTCTTTTACCCTCCATCAGTCCTCTCAATTTCACTGTCCACTGTGCAATAATTACAGGATGCACTTATAAGGATACTTACATATTCTACATATATTCTATATATTCAAAGCACATATGCACTTTGATGCATATGAATGAATCATACTCTTCTTTGAAGCAGTCTTTTGACAGTTGAAAATATTTGGCATTTTTTTCATGTCAGTATACAGAGTTCTCATTTACTCTTTTTCTAGTTGTTCAATATTCCATTGTATGAATACTTCCTACCTTATTTGACTAGTCTCCAACTAAGGGGTACTTAAGACTCCCTTTTTTTTTTGGTAAGTAAACATAGCTGTAACAATGTCCTTGTTCATATAATTTATATATACTGGTGGAAACATACATTTCTGAAAATATAATTGCTGGGTATGTAATTTAAACTTTTTGATCGATGGTGCCAAATAGCCTTTCGTATTGTATTCTCCAGAAAGCATTATTTCTATCCTCTTACCCCCTTTCAAAGACTGGGTATAATCAAACTTTTTCCTATATGGTAAGTGAAAAGTGGTATTTCATGTTAGCTTTTGTATGAATTTCATTATTATGAGTGAGTTTGAGTGCTTTCATTTATTAATTATGTTTTTGGATTTCTTTTTCTCTGGGCTGTATCTTTAGATCCTTTGTACATTTTTTTGTTATTGGACTATACAGCTTTTTCTTATTCTGAAGAGGGTTCTTTATATTAGTTTTCTGTCATGGTGTGTTGTAAATTTTTTTTATCATGGTTGACCATTTCTATTGTTACATATATGTATGTGTGTGTGTGTGTGTATGTGTGTGTGTATATATAAAATATATTTATATATATATATAAAATCTACCCATACTGAATTTCATATTTAGTAGTTGATTTATTAATATTTCCTTTATGGTATCTTTTTTCATCATGCTTAGATATCTTCAACAAGATTGTAAGCATGTTTAGTCATACTTTTTCTGGTTTAGTTTTTTTATGGTTAAGTCTTCAACCCATTTAGGGTTAATTTGATTCAAAAAGTGAGGTATGAATTAAGTGTTTTTTGTTTTTTTCTGACTAGTCAGTTTTCCCAGTACAATCTTTGTTCTCACTGATTGGAAATGCCTTCATCTTTTTTTTTCCTGGGCATTTTAGTCTGTCCCATTGACCTGTCTATTCCTGGCTTTAGTACCAGAAAGGTGTACTTATTTTAGTTTTAGAATGTATTCGACTCCATGCAGGTTCTGTGAGCAAAGTTATTTTCCCATGCTTGGAGTTTCCATGGGACTTGGGGGAATCTGGTGGTGTGGGAAGGGGGGTGGGATAAATGAGCTATCAATAAAATTACTCACTTGGGCTTCCACGTACTTCTAGACATAAGCCACTGGAGCAACCAGCAAATATTCTACTACTATCATATATTTATTTTGCACTTTGCAAAGTGTGTTCATAGGCATGGTCTCATTAATCCTTACAATAGTTTCGCAAGGTAGAGGTTGCTATTCCTATTTTTGGAAAATGTCTTACATTGAGTTTCTGGGGTTTGGCCAGCATCATATAGCTCTCAAGTGGCACAGCTAGGACTCAGGCCCCTGCGCCTCTCCTGAACCACAGCTGTCCCATATCCAGGGATAATACTGGATCCTTCACTCAGCCTTAGCCCTGCTGTGAGGGCTTCCTTCTTTAGGCCTTTGAGCAGAGCAGGTGATTCCTCAGGTGAACCTGAGACTTTATTTGTGCCTCCTATTCAGTTCCTCCTCAAACACCCTTTTGGAAACACACACTCAGCGGCTGACTGCGGGACTGCTCAGTGCCGAGACCCTGTTCCCAGCGGGCTTTGTCTGCAGCTCCTGCAGCAGGAAGCTGGCACAAGGGCAAAGCCCGTTGATGATGAGGCCTGTGTAGTACTTTCTTTCTTAAAAGGATTAAGTTTTCCGCTCTATGCTGTTTTGTTTTTTTTAAGAAGGGAATTTTTCTGTAACACTATAAATTCTTTGAGCAGATATTTATCAACAGCCCCTGTGATAGCAAAGTACTTTTCAGCAGAGAGAAAGTCAGTTTGACAGATAAACATGCTGCATAATTAAAGGATTAGCGTCATTTCTCCCGAAATCAAATTAGGAGGGGAGGACTTTTGTGCTGACTTGTTTATGATAAAATTATTTGTTGTCATTTTGCAGGGAATAACTCTCAAGCTGTGAGATAGTGTCAGTTTTAAAATTATAGCCTCAGAGGTGAGTGGAAAATGACATTTACACAATGTGGCCAGTGTGACTTGTCTCCAGCTAGTCAAATCCAGACGTTTTCCCTTTTGGAGTGAAGGTGAATACTTCCACCTTTCTCTCTCATTTGTTTTCCTGTGGAGGAAAAAATTTCATCTTCCATTGTATTCTGGAAGCAACCTGAGTTTTGTGCAGATTGGGTAGTTGCTTGGATTGGGTGATTAAATATCTTTGATCAGGCCACAGTGACTGGACAGTGGATTATGTAAAGACTGTTTGGAGGGGTTTTGGGGGACAGAGGACCTTGCTAAAGGATTGTGGAAGAGACCAGTTTTTTCTAGTTATCAAAGTCTGTTTTGCTCCTTCCAGCCCTCCTTGCTTTCTTTTATGCAGGTATTTTCTCATTTCCATGAAAGCAGAGAGCATCTGGCTGGAACATCGTGGACACTTGCTTCCTGGAGAGCTTTGGCACAGGAGGACATGCTTGTCTTGAGCAGAGGCTCTAGTGGAGCCATTCTCCCATGTGTCTGTGCTCTGGGAGGGCATTCACCTCTCTGAGACCCTAAGTTAGCTCCTCAGGTCTGATGAAGCTAGGAAGAGGCTGAGCTGGACTTGGCACCCATGTTGGACCCCAAAGTCCAAACCCTCCAAGCCACTATGCTGCTTCCCAAAGGTAGCATTTGAAGCAGGGCTTTGAAAGATGGTGGGGTTATGGGGGGGTTTAGGCTCAGATTAAAGTGGGGGTCACTGAAGGAGGACAAAAAAACATTAGCCCGATGGTGGAAGCAGGAAAGAGACATTTTTGGGAAGGAGAGGGAGATGTTGCAGGAAGCCATATGAAGGCTTGCTGGAGAGGGGTGGTAGCAGTCACTTTTTGTGCCTTGAGTCATCTCCCCTTGGCCCTCCTGTGATTTCAGCGCCTCTTTGGTGGACAGTTACCTGCGTGCTGGCAGCCTCCCACCTCACTTGCATGCCTCGGTGTCTCTCTGTTGTTCTGCCTCAAGGCTTCCTCCAGAGTCCAGAAGAGCGTTCCACATGTGTGTAGGAGTGTCCCTGAAGCGCAGGGGACTTCGCATTCCCAGGGACCGCCACAGCCAAGGGGAATGGGATTTGGTGGACAAACACTCTAGCCTCCCTTCCTTTAGGGGAGCAACTCTGAGGTTCTTTCTACACAGTTCCTCTGAGGGGTGAGCCCAAGTGCCTACAGTGGGAACCACTGCAGATAACACCGTCTTCCCTCCTTCCACGGCCCCCTCTCTCTGCTCTCTCACTGCTGCTCTCATTCCTGCTTCCTGGGCTCATTTCCCAAATATGCCACCCGTACCCCTGTCCTTGTCTCAGGCTCTGCTTTTCAGGAAACCCAATTAAGACAGGGACCTTGACAGGTTTACTTGGAAATGTGGATTTTATTCAATAGGAAACAATTCAAAACACCCAAGACAGAACGTTGTGGGATAAATGTTAGTTGATTAACTGACCAATTCTTGCTGGAGTGAAATGTGGCAACTCTGTTTTACAAAAACTGTCATCATAAGATCTCAACAGGAACATTCTCATCTGTGCATTGACCTTGAAAATGTTCGTAAGAAAAGGATGTGGACCCAGGAACATTCTGCCAATCATTGCCTCTTACATAAATTAACTTTCTTCTCTTCATATTCAGTGAATAAGGATCTTGAATAAGTGTAAGATCCTTGATACATTTCACACTATCCACAGCATAAAATGTATCAACTTTTTAGATAAAATTAAGTTGTTGTTATGAGTGAATACAAGTCGCTCCACTTAAGAATTCAATCTGCTAGTACATAATCAAGCAACCCTCTGCAGACAAAGGGTGAGATCGCTAGTGTACAAACAGACTTGCAAATACCCAAAGACAAGACAAGCAGCCCCAGGAGAAAACTCAGTGAAAGATGTGAAGAGCAGTGCATGGAAGGGCGAGCCTCAATGATCACAGATGAAAAGATGCTCAGAAGGGAAATGCTATCTAAAGAGGCACAGAGATTACACTCCACATCCATCACACTGGAAAAAAATAAAGAGGTCGAATTGTTACTGATGGTGAAGATGAAGGAATCAGATTTCTTACACGGTGCTGGTGAAATGTGAAGTGTTGTAACCCTTTGCATGAATACAATACAATTATGTGTATTAAAAGTACACATAAGGTACAACACAGCAATTGCACACTTGGGAAGCTATTTCTCAGAAATAAAAGTTCTAATTACTTCATCATATATGTTCAAAGATGTTATTTGTAGCACTATTCATAGAGCAAAAAATGGTACAAAATGAAGGTACCTCAATAGGTCAGTTGTTGATTTAAAATTCGGCACATCCATAACCTATACTTTTATGCTGCTATCAGAAAAGAATGAATTTGAGCTGGTTGACTTGGAAGGATTCCCACAGCCTATTGTATAGAGAATGTGTAATGTAATCTTATTTTTGTACCAAAAAATAGCTCTGGGTATGTATTTGTGCTCATACCTGGGTTTGGTCCTAGATACGGCTCTTATTGGCTGTGTGACTCTGGGAACTTAAGGTAGCCTCTCTGTACTGCTAATCTTCATATATTAAATGGAGACAATATTAGTACTTACTTCATAAGGTTGTCATGAAGATTAAATCAACTATTGTATTCAAAGACTTAGAATGGTGCCTGGAATATAATGTCTTCGAAAAGTGTAGCTGTTATCATGATAGTTTGTGTAAATGTATCAATGTCTACAATTGCATGTGATTTTGAGCGTGGAGAAAAACACCAAAGGCTACACCATTGGTTGTTAGCATGAGCTACTTGGTGTCAAGTAGAGGAGGGAAGCCCTGGACTATGGGTCAAGGTTGGGGAGAAAAGAATGAGGGGTAACAGGCATAAAATATTCAGGACAAAAAATACCTTAATCACAGCATTCTAGGTTCTTCAATAGATAATCTGTAAGGAAAAGAAAAGGATGGAGGGGAACCAATGATGAAAAGACACGAAGACTGTCCAAATAAAAAAAAAAACCAAAAAGGACATGACCAAGCTATAGTCTCTAAGGATGCACATGTGAGTGATAAGACTATAAAGAAACATAAGGAAGGGATTATTGTGAAGGTCCCAACAGTGATTATTTTTTGAAGGAGAGGGGCTAGTGTCTGGGATGGAGCATACGGCAGGGATTTCTGGGGTGGCTGCCAGAAAATTCTATTTCTTGACCTGGATGGTGGTCCAGTTGTAAAAAAACTATACCAAAAAAATGCAAATCTTAATGAATAATTTACATTTGTTTTGTATAGTTTTTTTGCAACTGGATTATATTTTACTTTACAATGAAAAGGTTAAGCCATCTTAGTAAATATGGTACAATTAATATGTGCATTTATGAAAATTATATGTGTATAAAAACAAATACACAAATGAAAACAGCAACTGACCAATGAGTATATAAAATTACCCTTAGAAGCTAAAGAGCAAATTTCAATGTTTGTTTGAAGGTTGCCCCTCTCCAAATCCATGAGGCCTGAGGGTGCTGAGCTCAGCAGCTTTCCTACCTAACTTTGTCCAGACAGATGAAGGCAGGAAGGATTAATTTTGATCATGCCTGCTAGATGTGTGAGTCACATTCTACCTGGTAATTATTTTTGACATTTGACAGTTCTAGGCACAACCTTTTGCAGCTCTGAAATCTTGGTAGGGCACTTATTTTTGAAGCTTTCAAAATTTCCTTTAACTAACCAAGTATTCTCAGGATACTTCTTTGGGTGCCTTGTTTGAATTAAGGTAGAGAGTTTTGGAGAGTCGCAAACCCAGAGGGAAACTTAGAGTTTCAGGAAAAGAACCCATCACTTAGCAACAACACTAACAACAACAAAAATGTGACCTTTAAATTAATTTTAAAATATCAGCCTTTGTATACAATCATTTGGAGCAGGCACCAGGTAAATCTTTGTTCCCAAATATTTCCCTCACCTGCCTGCCATACTGCTGAAATTCTGTTCTCAGACAGATAACTCCTTTGACTAGTGAGTTTAAAAATGCAACTTTCCCCAGAAGAAGTAGCCTGGTTAGGACTGTTATAAGACATTCATACTATGGTGAAAAGAATGCATAGAGAAAGGGATTCTGAATTAGAGAGAAGAGGAAAGAACCATTGTAAAGAACAGAGTATTGTTCGGAAGAAAAATGCCTGGAGCTTTGCCAAAGCAGGCAATAAAAAGGCACCCAGTGTCTGCCCTGACACATATGGGGATTTTATCCATCAGGTTCTTTTGGTTTAAAGTGATAGAAACCCAACTTAACTGGGCTTAAGAAAAAAAGGGAATCTACTAGCTCATATAATTTAAAATTCCCATGGTAGATTTGGGGTGGGGTTTCAGGCATGGCTTGGTCCAGGCATCAAACAATACTTTCAAAACTTGGTCTTCTCTGCTCTTGGACCTGCTTTCCTCTCTTTTGGAATTCCTTTCTGCAGGCCCTCTGCTCATAGGGCTCCTGCCATCTCCCAACTACAGTATGAAACCTTCTTCTTTGCACTGGTCACTACAGCAAAAATTGTGGGATAAGCTCTGATTGGCTATGCACTCAGCCCTGAATCAGTCGAAGTGGCCTCTAGATGCAAGGTTCTGGTGGGCCTTGCTGGAGTTATATGCTTTCTCTTGGAGCCAGAGGTGGGTCAGCTCCATGGATACACTTGCACTGAGGAAATAGGCATGGTGTTGCCAGAAGCAAGGGAAGCGGGTGCTGGAGATGCAGACCTCTTCAGCAGCCTCTGCGAGGCCCAACCCAGAGCGGCTGTGAAATCAAGTTGCTGCATCATGGCCAGCATCAGAGAATTATGATAGAAGGGAATTTAATAGAATAGAAGATATCTGAGTGTGTCATGTGCAGTAAGGGTCTGTTCTGTGAAAACTTTGTTTTGGTTATATACAGATACATGCATGTACTTACAAATATAAATATATGTGTGCATATTTATATACATGTGTGCATGAATGTGTGAATAAATATGTGTAAAACATATCTTCTACCATAGTTCATGGTCAAAAAGGTATAAACACACTACTCCCCGTGGATGCTCCCCCATCTGGATCCCAGGTCCTGGCTGGGGCAGCGTGAATGGTGCCGCCCTTTGTGGCCACAGCCTGCCTCTTCCAGCCTCTCCCCCTCTGCTCCTACCGCTCACCCGGCCTGGAAGGACCTCTCCTCTGCTCTCATTCACTCCCTCCTCAAGGTCTGGCTCAAATGGCACTTTCTCTGTGAAGAATTCCAATTCCCTTCCAGATTCCCTAACCTTGCTGGAGTAACCAAGCTCTTCTCTGTGTCCTCGGAGAGGCTGAGCCTTCATTTCCCTACTACATATGGGCATTGCCATGCACACGTGGGGAAGGACCAGAACTGTCCAACGTGGTTGCTGTTTGCCTCAGGTTGGCCACCGAGCCCTTGACATGTGGCCAGTCCAAATTGAGATGTTCTGTGAGGGTGGAACTTGCCCTGTGTTTTAAAGATGGAAAAAAAAAAAAAGGTAAAATATCTCAACTTTTGTACTTATTACATGTGGATAAAGTAGTATTTTTGGACATAATGGGTTAAATAAAATATAAAGTTAAAATTTGTTTACCTTGTTTCTTTTTACCTCTTTTCTAATGTGGCTACTAGGAAATTTAAAATTATATTTGTGGCTCACATTCCATTTGTGAAAAACAGGGCTAGGGTAAAGCAGAGCAGGGGAAGGCTGGGCGCTGGAGCCAGAGGGAACTGGGCAGGATGTTGGCCAAATTCCTGAACATCCTCATTTCCACAGTAGAGAGACTAAGAGCCCACAGTGTGGGGTATTTGTGCATATTAATGGGATAATTAATGGCACATGGGAGCACTTCACAAATGGAGCTGCTGCTTCCATTATGCACTGTGAGGCCCGAGCTCTCCTACTTGATTAGCTCTCTGTCAGTTTTACTTTAATAGCACCTAACAGACTGCCTGGCTCATAACAGGAACTCAATAATGCTTCTTGAATAAATGTATGAATGAAGGAAAGAAGGAAGGAAACATCAGAAATGATGTGAGAAAATTTCCCCAAAGACAAAATTTACCCACTTGATCATTTTGATCAAGGACAAACCTATCAGAGGTTGTAAATCGCTTATGATTTTCCCGAAGAAAAGTTCTTAGCTGGAAACTATGGCAACCAGGCGATTCACGTCAATTCTGCTAACCTCAGACCTGTTTCACTTCTTGCCGGTGGGTCTAGAGGTTGACCTAATCTCCTGTCTGAATGAGCGTTTAAGCAATTTCATCATTCTTGTTTGTCTTTTTTGTTTAAACTTTGTTTTTTTTTAATAGCCACATCTTTTTCAGTTTTACACTTGTTATGTGTAACCAATACCATGTGACAATTACATGCACTTTGCATGGTAACTTCATGTGGTTTTCCCAAGAGCTATTAAATATATTTATATAGATATTTATATCATATTGCACATACTTTTTCTTCTCTAAGGGTGTTTGATGTAGCAGATTCAGAAATGAAATTTTCGCATTATGAGTCCCCATTGGAGACTGGGGTGAAGCAAAGGCAAGCCTGCAGAGGCAGAAGATGTTAAAAACATCAGAGTAAGGAAAAAATTTCCTTTCTACCACAAAACGTTGGAGCCTTGTAGAAACTGGCAAGTGGTTCCTGGGAGAGAAATGCCTTCGGATATTTCCTGTCCTTCTTATTCCCTATTCCTGCCCCACCCCCAGGGTTTTGGCTATAGGCGTGTACATACATGTGCAGGAATAAAATCCACGTGGATCTGAAGGGCTGGGGGTGTAGAGCTGCTGCTTGTTTTCCCTGAGGTGGATGCTGTGACCCTTGGACAAGTTCCTTAACTCCTTTCAGCCTCAACTTATTCATCTGTAAAATGAGGATGCACCGCTTGCCTCACAAGAAGTTTATGAAGACTAAATGTAATAATATATTTGAAAAGTATGTCAAGTATATGATACCTTAAAAATGTAGGCAGAATTATGCGTATGAGTAAGACCTGAATGAAGGCAGGGTATGAGGACAAAGTGCCAGCGTTGGCCAAACTCAGGGCTCCGTCTTACAAGATAGGGCTTGCGTGACAAACAATTGGGAAATCTCTTCAACTGAAACTCCAGCCAAAGCAGAATTATGCTCTTGAGACAAATAATAGACTACCAAACAAAACAAAAGCCAGGTCCTGCAGCCACTGAAGGATTCTGAGCAGGGGAATGTCATGATCAAAGTGAGGGCTTAGAAATACTGATTGGGTAAAATGATGTAGGACGAAATGGAGGTAGACAGACAATTGGGAAAGATGCTATTGTCGGGTTTTAGTGGAAAGAGCAAACAAGGAATGTGAAATCAGACAGACTTAATTTTGGTCTTGACTCTGTGACCTATTAGCAGTGTGATCTTGGGAAGGTTACTTAGCTTTTCTAAGCCTCAGTTTTCCTATCTGTAAAATGGGGATAATAATAGTACTTACCTCAAAAGATTGTTCAATGAGATTCTGCAACAAAAGTAAAGTACTTGGCACAGGGTCTGGCACCCATCAATGAATGGATGAGTAGTAGTATTAGGTAGAAAGGTCACTCAGGGGGTTGCTTCCAATAAACTAGAAGGCAGATAATAAGGTTTAGACAAGGAGCCAAAAAGGAAACCATGAGAGACCTGGATAAAATCCTCTCTTCCCTCCACCTTCTAGATCAGGAGTCAGTAAACCATAGCCAGTAGGCCAAACCCAGCCTGTGGCCTCTTTAGTATTAGCCTACAAGCTAGGAATCATTTTTACATGTTTAAAGGGTTGTTTTAAAAACAGACAAATAGACAAAGAAGATGTGACAGAGACCATATGTGACCCACAAAACTTAAAATATTTACTATCTGGCCTTTTACAGAACAAGTTTGTTGACCCCTATTCTAGAACAAACCCTGAAACATCTGAGCAAAGTCTACATCCATGGAAAGCATACATCTATACAAAGATATTCACACGCAGAGGGTCCTGTTGGTCACTTTCCTCTTGGCTCAAGGGGCCGGCAAACCTTTTTACATGTTGGAAGCAGCTGCTTCTCTTGGAGGCTTTATTTTCTGAGTGTTTTCTTAAATGCAGTTGGCTCCTGGGGCTCTCAATATTGCCATTCCTCGTATCTCTGGTTCTTGCTTGCTACAAAAGACTATCGTGAGAATCTCCAATGTCTGCAAACATTTATAGGACTGTGGAGGTGTGTGTGAAAGGCATCTTTAGAATTTGTATAATATTTTGGAAAAAAGAGTCTTCATGTTCTGGAAACTTGTAGAAAGTTTTCTTTGTATAAAAGGGTAGGGCAGAAAAAAAAAGGGGTCCCTAGTACATCAATCACATCATCATATTACAAATCTGGGGCTTATCTGAGGCAAAACAGATTTGCTGGCCCAGAGAGTCCTGAAGAAACCAGATATTTAAGCTGCAGTTACAAAATACATGACATAATGGAAATGTAGGAATATTTCAGTGAAAAAAATAAAATAAAAAGCAGCAGCAAAGATCCAGCTAAATGAGATCCAGATGGGATGGGTGGATTTGACAATAAGGAATGAACTTCAGGAATAATATTTTCCCTGATAGTACTGTGTCTCGCTATATTTTTAAAAAGACATTTTAAAAACATATATGTTTATTTAATAAGCTATTATTACGATGCTTGAATTTAGAATCTTAATTTTCTCAACGGGAAAAAGCTGTCCTCCTCAAACTTTGTTTTGACAGTCAGGGAATAAATCCATCTATTTATTCATTTATTCCTTCAACAGATGTATTTTAAGTGCTTATGATATACTGGGAACTGTGCTAGGACCATGGTAGTATTTAGGGAGGGTACAACCCGTAGAGAGAGACACAGTAAGTAAATGAACAAATGGATAGAAATTGAGGTAATTTCTATGAAGGAAAAAACAATGTTTTGTGATAGAGAAGAACAGGAGGTATTTTGTTCCCCTAATTTGGAAAAGGGGATTCAAGGAGGTATTTCTTGGGGGACTCAAGGGGGTTTCAAGGAGGATTTGACATGTTAGCAGAGAATAGAGGATCTCTTAGGTCGGGTTCCCCAGAAACAGACGCTGAGATGAGGATTTGTGAATGAGTCATTTATTAAGGACACTTTCCTGAGAGGGCAGAGACTAGGATGAGCACAAAACCTATGGAGGCACTCACTCTCAGGCGCATGCAAGGACAGCGCTGGCACCTGAGAATGAAAGCCTCCTTAAATTTTGAGCCCCAGGTACCCTATTCACCTCACCCAGACTGTGGTCCCCATTTACAAAGCGCAAGCATTATAAGTATTAAAAAGGTACAATGAATATATAAAGGCCTCCATCTGCTCTGTTTCCATCTTCCCCTCCTACCAGGTGACAATTATTACTTCTTTCCTATTTATCCTTCCTGAGAATTGTATGCATATAAAATTTAATATATGTGAAAACTACAAGACATTGCTTAAAAAAATCAAAGAAGAACAAATAAATGGAAAGACATCCTGTCATGGATTGGAAGACTTAATATTGTTAAGATAAGATGTCAATGCCACCCAAAGTGATCTACAGGTTCAATGCAATCCCTATCAAAATCCCAATGACAGTTTTTGCAGAAATAGAAAAATGCATCCTAAAATTCATATGAAATTTTGAGGGGCCCCGAATAGCCAAAACAATCTTTAAAAAAAGGACAAAGTTGGAGGTCTCACACTTTCTGATTTCAAAACTTACTACAAAGCTATAGGCATTAAAACAGTGTGTTACTGGCATAAAGACAGACTTAGACAAGTGGAATAGGATAGAGGTCCTAGAAATACAGTCATGAACACCATAATGACGTTTCTGTCAACAATGACAGCATATACGATGGTGGTCCCAAAAGATTATAATAGGGCTAAAAAATTCCTATCGTCTAGTGATGTCATAGTTATCTTAATAAGGTTATGTGTTGGTGGTGATGCTGCTGTAAACAAACCTACTGCACTACCAGTCATATAAAAGTGCAGCACATACAATTATGGACATTACATAATGCTTGATAATGAACAACTATGTATTTACTCTACTTTTAATTGTTATTTTAGAGTGTACTCCTTCTACTTATAAAAAACAAAGTTAACTGTAAAACAGCCTCAGGCAGGTCCTCCAGGAGGGATTCCAGAAGAAGGCATTGTTATCGCAGGAGATGACAGCTCCATGTATGTTGTTGCTCCTGAAGACCTTCCAGTGGGACAACATGTGGAGGCGGAGGTGGAGGTGGAAGACAGTGACATTGATGATCCTGACCCCCTGTAGGTCCAGGCTAATGTGTATGTGTATTTTAGTTTTTAACAAAAAAATTTAAAAAGTAAAAAAAAGATTTTTTTTAAATAGAAAAAGCCTTATAGAATAAGGATATAAAGAAAAAATATTTTTATACAGCTGTGCAGTGTGTTTTAAGCTAAGTGTTATTATGAGTCAAAAAATTAAAAAGTTTATAAAGTAAAAAAGTTACAATAAGCTAAGTCTAGTTATTATTGAAGAAAGAAATTTTAAAAAATAAATTTAGTGTAGCCTAAGTGTACAGTGTACATAAAGTCTACAGTGGTATACAGTAATGTCCTAGACCTTCACATTCACTCACCGCTCACTCACTGACTCACCCAGAGCAACTTCTAGTTCTGCAAGCTCCATTCATGGTAAGTGCCCCATACAGGTGTACCATTTTTTCTCTTTTATACTGTACTTTTACTGTGTCTTTTCTATGCTTTAGATATGTTTAGATACACAAATATTTACCATTGTGTTACAATTGCCTACAGTATTCAGTACAGTAACATTATGTACAGGGTTGTAGCCTAGAAGCAACAGGCCATATAGCCTGGGTGTACAGTAGGCCATACCTTCTAGGTTTGTGTAAGTACACTCTGTGATATTTGCACAATGAGGAAATCATTTGCATTTCCCAGAATGTATCCCCATTAGTAAGTGGCGCATGACTGTAAAGTCTTGCACATATGGTCAAATGTTTTTTGACAAGAGTGTCAAGACGATTCAATGGGGAAAGGGCAGTCTCTTCAACAAATGGTTCTGGGAAAACTGTATGTCCACATGCAAAACAATTAAGTCGGACCCTTACCTTATACCATATACAGAAATTAACTCAAAGTGGATAAAAGGCCTAAAATAAAAGCTAAAACTATGAAACTCTCAGAAGAAAAACAGGAGAAAACTTCACAACGTCAAATTTGGCAATGATTTCTTGGAAACAACACTAAAGGCACAGGAAACAAAAGAAAAAATAGACAAATTGGATTTCGTAAAAATGAAAAACTTTTGTGCATCAAAAGACACTATCACAGAATGGGAGAAAATATTTGCAAATTATATATCTGATAAGGGGTTAATGTCTAGAATATATAAAGAACTCCCACAACTCAATGACAAAAAACAAACAACCCAATTTAAAAATGGGAAAAGAACTTGAATAGATATTTCTCCAAAGAAAATATACACATGCCCAATAAGCACATGAAAAACTGCTCAACATCATTGGTTATTAGGGAAATGCAAATTGAAACCACTTCACATCCATTAGGATGGTTATTATTAAAAACACCCAGAAAATAAATAGCCTCAGTATTGGTGAGGATGTGGAAAAAATGGAGCCCCTGTGCATTTCTGGTGGGAATGTAAAACATGATGTAGCAGTTCCTCAAAAAATTAAAGATAGAATTTCCCTATGATCACACAATCCCACTTCTGGGTGTATGCTCAAGAGAACTGAAAGCAGGGACTCAAAGAGATATTTGTACACCAATTCCATAGCAACATTATTCACAATACCCAAAAGGTGGCCTCTGTGGAGGGCCACCCTGGCATCCATTGGCCCTCTAGCCAGCCCACCAAGGCTCCAATGTACCCTCTACCACCCCCAATGGACCCAGCAGGAAAGACAACACCTATGATAGCACCAGTGGCAAATGCCCATCAGTACTAGTCATTAAATAGTTTGAATATTGCACCTGATGTCAAGATATATTTTTGAGGTAGCAGCAACAGGTGCTTAATTGAATGTAAGGAGTGGGTCAAAGGAAGAAATCAATAATGATTTTCAGGTTTGGTTCAAACAACTTAGCAGATGGTGATGCCATTTTGTGAGCTGGCAAACCCCGGGAAAGAACAGGCTTGGTGGGGAGAGGGAGGATTCAGGAGTTCAGCTGGGACATGTTGAATTTTAGATGCCCAGGAGACTCCAGACGGCATGTAAAAGGCTGCTGGATGTGTGAGTCTGCAGGTCAGAGGAAGATTTTGAGCTGAAGATACATATCTGGAGTCGTCTCCACCTAGAGGGTGTTTAGAGCCACAGGGATAGAGGTGATCACCTTAGGGAAAGAGTGTAGAAACACTAGAGGAATAGGGGTCTGTGACTGAGCAGCCAGCAGGAACTCCAGTGTTCAGAGATCAGGAAGAGGAAGATGAGCCAGCCAAGGAAATCAAGATGGAGCTCCCAGCGAGGCAGGACAAAAACCAGGAGAGCCCATATCCCAGAAGCCAGGAGAGAAAAGTGTTCTACAGTAGGAACTCTTAGTTGTATTGAATGTTGCAGAGAATAAGTTTTAAAGGCTATAGGCTTTAAGAATATTAGAATTTCTATTTCATAACTTGTAAGATTTTGACTATAAGTCAGTCTCAGAAGTTTCCAATATGGAAAGGAAAATTGGAATTGTTGGTTGCTAACATGGCCAGAAAGCATAGCCCACTTACTGGGCCAATGATTGGCTCCAGAGAGTGATACAGTAGATACTTGTGGATGTACAAATGAATAAAATTGGTTTACTAAAAACAAATGATACCAATTGCCTTGAGAAAGCCAAATTGCTCTTACCAGCTTTCCTTGGAGCTAAACTCTCATAGTTGCCACATAGAACGTGCATTTGTTAGAGAACTAAGGTAAACCTACTGGCAGGATGTGCTGGTTAACGTGAAGAGCTCTTTTATCTAGCTCTGAAGCTCTCAACCTCTGCCAAAAAGGTGAGACTACATACCAAAATGTTTTCAATCCTCAAAAACATGTTTTTTAAAAAAAGTATTTTAAGTATTATGAGAATTGATATGGGCAGAGCTGACGCTGGTGCCACTGCCTTTTCAGGGAGCTTCTTTGTGAAGAATATACAAATATACAAATATACCTCCAAGCTCACTGGATTTCACCGTGGTGTTTTCCTCTACTTAAAATTTTTTGCTTACAGGATGGAAATTGACAGAGAAAAAAGTGTTTAATGAGGTTTTTGTTATTAAGGGGTAAGGCAAATACAGTTTACTTTACATACATTAATAATGCAAATTATTGCTTAAATTGCTAATTGTCCCTGCATCTCCCTCTGTGTTCAGTAATGTCTGGCCAAGAGAAAATAGCCACATTTTGATAGAATGACTCAAGGGTCTGTGTTGGCCTGGGGACCTTGTTGGGCTGTGCCCAATTTTAGACAGGACTTGGCAATTCATTCATTTCCTTCCTTAATGCCATTCCCATGCGACATGTCTGGAGGCGGTTATGTGCAATCTGCACGTGTCTTTGTAGATGAAGAATGATCACAGCTTGAGGTGCATAAGGACTCACATAAATAGCGTTAATTTAGAAAGCAAAACAAAGCAATGACTTGAAGATATGAATTACCACATAACGATAGTCTGTTAGTGGAGAATGACCTATGTCATAGGGAATGGTCTGAAGACATTCTTAAATTTCTGGCTTTAACATTAAATTTAGTTCTGACCTAGACATGATTTAGTGATTTAGTAGAAAACAATATACTAAAAGAAAATTAAGGATTACAATGATCTTTCTCTGGAATGTGTGTGTTAGGGCTTGCTGTGCCTCACGGGTAGCAAGAGAGGGTAATAGGAAGTGATCCATTCAGTCTGAGGAATGAGGACAGGCCATAAATAGGAAAAGAAATTATGAGGTCAAAAGTGAGGAAACCAGGGCTGGAATGGGGAGTAAATTATGAGACAGGTGGGAGAGGGCTCTAGACGGATGGGAACAATGGCTCAGGAGTGATGCCTGGCTTAGGTGTGAGGGAGAGCAGGCTCTTCTTAGGTGGCATTGACAGCAGGGCCCAGAACATGGCTTCATGGGGTAGAGAAAATGGGTAGGACTAGATAGATATTAATTGACAATTATTTTTCAAATGTGTGGTAATTGGGAGGCACTGGTAATTAAAGGCATGGCTTACTGGCATTAAGTATTGTCTTAAAAAAAAGGTGCTAAGCTGGCAGTTAAAAATGGTATATATTTTTATAGGGTATGCATAGATTTGATTATTATTGAAGTTGAACATTTTCCCATATATTTGCTTGTTATTTTTTTTCTTTTGTGAATTACCTATCATTTTTCTCTGCTTATTTTCAGTGTCTATGAAGCAAATCTATTTTCTAAAATGGAAGTAGCTTTATTGTGTTTACTAATAATAGTTAAAATAATCAAAAATTATGCATGCACCCTATAAAAATTCAGACATTCATCAAAAGATCAAGAAGTAAAAATCACCCATAATTCTATCACTCAGAGAATAAACATTTTCCTTAATAATAATGATACTATTATTTTAAAATATTTTCCTAAATGTTTATGAAAATTAGATCTAACCAAACATGCTGGATTTTTAAAATTGTGGTAAAATATATATAACACAAAATTTATCATTTCAACCTTTTTTTCTTTTTATGAGACAGGGTCTTGCTCCATCACCCAGGCTAGAGTACAGTGGCATCATTATAGCTCACTGCAACCTCAAACTCCTGGGCTTGAGCGATCCTCCTGCCTCAGCCTCCCAAGTAGCTGGTACTACAGGTGCGCAGCACCACGCCTGGCTAATTTTTCTATTTTTTGTAGAAACAGGGTCTCACTTTTGATTAGGTTGGTCTTGAACTTCAGGCCTCAGGTGATCCTCCCGCCTTGGCCTCCCAAAGTGCTAGGATTACAGGCATGAGCCACTGCACCCGGCTTGATTTTAACCATTTTTGAGTGTGCATTTCAGTGGCATTAAGTGCATTCACACTACTGGGCAAACATGCTGTTTTTAGTCTGAATTATTTCACTTACATTGATAGCTTCTCATGTGAAAAATACAGGAATAATTCTTTAAAGGTACCCTAGGGTTCCATCGTGGTCTTGGCCCTGGGGTCCCTATTGATGGACCTTTGGATGTTTCCAATGTTTATAGCTCTCAAAATCATGTTGTGTTGAACATTATTTGTCCTTACACATACACATTGCAGACCTGTGTATTTGCCTTCAGATGAATCTCTAGAAGGTGACTGTCTGTATCTGTGGGTTTCCCATCTCAGATTCAATCAATCTTGGATTGAAAATATTTGGGAAAAAAAACAATAGAAAATAAGCAGAGGACTTTCTTCTTGGTTTTTGTTTTATTTTGTTTTTTGGTTTTAAAGAGAAGAGATTTTTGCAAGGAAAAAAATTCCAGTGAATTGTGCAGAAATACTGGTTTCTACACCATTGTAAAGAAAAACTTATGAGGGTTTTTTGGAGTAGAAATAAGTTATAAAAGTTGGAATTGTAAATTGTAAAAACACCCACTGTCAAAGTTCTAAAAGCAGAATTTATTTTGTGTAATGAAAGTAAGAAAAGACTACTTCATAGTTTTTTTTTCTTTTAAATGAAGAACAGTTTTGCTTAAGGGTTGCATACTTTTATTGGAGTAAATCTGAATGATCCTACTCCTTTGGAGTAAAACAAGTGCTTACTGGTTTCCAATTGTACTTAGCTTCTGGTTGGAATTTGAAAAAGTGAAAATCTAAATAAAACAGATGAAAGTTCCCTGACTGTTCAGGTGAACACACACACACACACACACACACACATAATATTAAAAATAATACAAATAAAAAATATAGTAAAACAACTATTTGCATAGTATTCACATTGTACTAGATATTATAAGTAATCTAGAGATGATTTAAAGCATATGGGAGGATATGCATAGGTTATAGGTAAAGACTACACCATTTTATATCAGGGACCTGATAATCCATGGGTTTTGGTATCCATGGGGGTCCTGAAGCCAATCTGCTGAGGACACCAAGGGACGACTGTACTCACATTTATAATGCATTTCATACACATTATCAAGTTGTAGTCCAGAAATGTCAATACCAATGACACTCCTATCAGCAGTGAATGATAGAGTACAGGACAGGACTTCATTGATTTATGTATACTTTTTGTGGTGTGAATTTTTTATATAGTAAAGTTAGTAAACAATTATCTGTTATATATTTATGCTGCAAATATTTTCACTGATTTATTTTTTAACTTAATATTTTTGGTTTTTACAAGTTTCAAGTCTATCAAATCTTTTGATTCAAAAAATATTGTGTAATTTTTTCTATTGTTTTTCAATTTTGAAGTCTCTTCACAAGAAACTTAATCCACTGATTCATTGATTCATTCATTAGACATTTATTGAACACCAACAAAATGCTAGGTATAGTTCTTGGCATGGTGTAGATATGTCAAGTGAATAAAAAAAATTTCCCACCTTCAAGAAGTCAATACTTTAGTGGAATAACTAGAATATCTACTGTGAGAAGTCTCAAATCATTTGTTTGCATTTTCTTTAGATTTAAAAACTTATCTATCGAGAATTATTTTGGTATATGGTGTCAGAAAACTAACCAAATTGATTTTTCCCCAAATTCCTAACAAATTATTACATTTATTAAATACTCCCTTCATTCCACATTTGATTTCTGATGCCCATTTTATCACATATTTTGTTGAGAAAGTTGACCCTATTTTGACTTTCAGTATGTAATAACACAAAGCAGTGTTACTATTAAATTGTTAAGCATTATTACTGTTTCATCCAAATGGCAAAAGTTTCAAATTGTAAAAGTTTATTGTATTGCCCACTGCTACTTTATTATATTCCAAGGATACTACTATTCCTCTTAGAGCACAGCCCCATTTTATCATGGACATCGACGGTAAAATAGGATTTGCTTCAGATAACTGCATTAATACAGTTTCTTGGAGTACTGTTGCATAAGTGAGAGATACCCATACCTTAATGGTATAGCACACTTCCCTTCCACCCTCAGGATGTATGCATCCATAGCTCTTGTATATCCAGAATTATTCCTGAATCAACAGTTAAATTATTTTCCTTGATTAGTAGGATGACTAACTAGTAGAGATGATAATGTTTTCTGCTAAATCTTTTTCTTTTTTTTTTGAGAGACAAGGTCTCACTCTGTTGTCCAGGCTAGAGTGCAGTGGTGCCATCCTAGCTCACTGTAACCTCAAACTCCTGAGTTCAAGCAAGTTCAAGTCCTGCCTCAGCCTCCCGAGTAGCTGGGACTTCAGGCATGTGCCACCAAGCCTGGCTAATTTTTAAAAATTTTTTTTAGAGATGGGGTCTTGCTATGTTGCCCAGGCTGGTCTCAGACTCCTGGCCTCAAGTGATTCTCCGCCTCGGCCTCCCAAAGTTCTGGGATTACAGGTGTGAGCCACCATGCCCAGCCTCCACTAAAGCTCATGGTGTGTTTGTGTTGATTGATATTCTGTTAGCCATTCGTCTATTACCTATCCATCCCTCCTTTTCTCCCTCCCTCCTTTACTTCCAAGAAGGAGTCAAAGCTGTCTTGACATACTACCATAGTTTTTCAAATTGTGGTTTGTAGACACTAGCATCAGAAAAACCCCAGGTTTTTCAAAATGCAGATTTTTGAGTCCCGCCATGAACCAGCTAAATTGGAATCTCTAGGGGGTAGGCCCTGGGCACCCGCATTTTTAACAGCCCCCTCCCATGATTCTGATGCATCCTAAAGTTTGAGAACTAGAAAATATTGGGTTGTTGGATCATAGAAATCTGATCTTACCACCAAATAATTAATCTCTGTAGGGAACACAGCAGTTATACTAATTCTGCGGCCATTTTTTCAACTGCTTGCTGTTTTTTATTACTGGGAGTCATGCAAAAAATGTTGCCCACCCTCAAATGTTATTACATAGCTTTGGAAGTCCCTTCATCCCAATCCAATGATTTTCTCTATGAAAAGAAACAATGTAGGGAAGAAAACCATCTGAATAGCAACAGCAACACATTTACTTTTCAAGACCAGTTTTGGAGGAAATTGCCAGGTGTTTTCAAAAGCAACACTTCTGCCCTAAAAGCAAAGGATGAAAACTTGGATCTTTTTGAGCCACCTGATTCTACCGGAAGGGACCCCAAAATATGTGCACTTTATGAAGGGCAGTAAGGGTAATAGAGTCTTTTCCTAATTCACAAGGTAAGAATCACCTGGGAGTAAGTCATCAAAGTTATAGATTCCAGGGCTTTCTTGCGAAGATATGGAGTTGGAATCTCCAGGGGAGCAGACTGAGAATTTGGATTTCAAATATCCTGGGTGATTCTTATGCTCAGCCCAGTTTGCTTTTGAGCCAGATTTACCTGGGTTTAGATCCTTGCTCTGTCAACTTAGCTCCATGATCCTTGGCAAATTATCTACTTAACTTCACAAAGACTCAGTTTCTCCAGTTTGTAAGACTGAGATGCTTCTTTACTCAAGGGTCTTGTAAGAATTACATAAACTAATAGTAGGTTAAACTGCCAACACAGTTCCTAATATGTAGTCAGAACTTAATAATTGTTACTTCCCATCCTATTCCCTTTAGAAGGATTATGTTTGTTCAAATCCTACCAGGCTTTTTAGGAATTTACGCTTGCCTGTTTTGCAAATAATCCAGACTGGCACACTGGAAGGGAAGTATATGGCAAAACTATGAGAGGAAAGCCTTCACTGTAGACTTACGCTCTGTTACTTGAACTGTGATCCATGCATCTGAATCACCTGGCTCACTTTATCATTCCTAGCTCTCACTCCATACTCATCAAATCTGAAACTCTAGGGATACGGCCCAGGATCAGCTTTTTAAACAAATACTCTCAGGAATCCTCATATATCCTAAAGTTGAGAAGCAGAGAGAAGGGGCTTTTAACATTTGGAAGGACCTCCTTCCAGAGAGAGTCCGGAATTGGCCTCTGATGTCCAAATGTAGTGCCGTAATCTGACTCATTCCTGAGCATCCTTCCTGTTAGACAGTCTTCTTTGTTACTCTGGATCCACTGCCCTTGGATGTTCATGGGACACAGTTGTTGCAGCTGGAGAAAAGAAATTTGATCTATCATTTCCTGCTCTGCCTTCTGGTCTCCATAACTATCTTTTGTGTTTTCCCTCCAGCCCCTCTCTGCTGGCCACAAGGACCGTGGCTTGTGCGCAACTGTTCATTTGTGTCATCTTGGGTTGACATCGGTCCTTCTGGGAGTGTTGGCCGAGAAGACCACCTTTGTTGAAAAGTCATCTAAGAAACATGATCCCTAAAACAAAATGCTGAAAGTACAGCATGTCCTAAGGGCTGCTTTGTGGAAGTGACAGGTGCTGACTGGATTGAGCCCAGAGATGCCTGAATATTCTGAGAACAAATGCCAAATTTTCGTCCCTCCTAGCCTCTCTGTTTTCCAATGATGATCTCGGTGTCTGAACACAGGGAGCACATCGGATTCTAGGTTTGTTCCAATTTCAGGGGTGCTCGGCCTGTCTGGCAACAGTCTTCAGGAGTCCCTGATACTTTGAAAACAGGCTCCTGTGCCCATGTTCTGGCCAGTAGGTGAGAGCAGGTTCCAGCTCAGAGGCGGAGCTTTGCCCCTCTTTCTGGCCACGTATATTGGTCAGTGGTCAAGGAAGCCCTACCTGGAGCTTGCTAAGAGGGGTCCAAGCAGAGGAGGGGCTGAGCTTCTCAGAACTCAGGGCTGATCCTGAAGTTAATGCTCAGGTTTATACTTCCAGGAGAGTACAGGGGGTTAGAGGGGGAGAAGGTTCTGCTCTTGTCTGTGTTCATAGGTCCCTCTTTCCCTGCCTTCTCCAAGTTTGCCATAAAGAGTGGAGCATGGCAAACACGATTTGAATAGTATGTCAGTATTTTTCACCTGGCTTTTAATTAAAGGATCTATGATGGATTACCATTATTGAGTCAGTTCTCTGTGGCCAAAATGATTCACACAGCTGAAAACCAACAAACCAACAAACCAACAAACCCCAGAACAAACAGAGTTCCCTCTTGCCGAATTTATCCAGGCTGGCTCTCTATGCCAGTCCTCTTTGTGTGATAACAGTTGATCCTAATGTCAACAACTCTCGTATCCAGGAAACACATGTCCTTAAGTCAAATGCCTAAACAAATTGATGATCCGAGTTTCCTGTGGATTATTTTCAGGCGTGAGAAATTAATTGTCTAAGCATCATCCACTGGCGCAGCTGGAGATTTAGCAAGTTTACCCTATCAAGTTGTCAAGGAAATCCCAGCTATAGATGGTGATAAAGGTTGGGTTTCCTGGTAGGCAGATCCCATGTTGGAGTTGGGTGTGTGGGAAGTGTATCAAGGAGTGCGCTTGGGAATGGGAAGTCCATACGGGGGGTGGGGGGGGGATGGAACCGGGAGTGGGCAGAATACAGGCCATGGCCGTCTCAGCTGACTTCCCGGGAGCTCCAGAGGAGAATGGCCCTTCAGAGTTGGCCTAAGTTGGGCTGAGATGGATTAGTAATTGGATGTGTTGGGCTGAGATGGATTAGTAATTGGATGTGGGCTTCCCCGGGAAGGGGCATGACCCTGGACGAGGTGGCTTTCTGCAGCTGAGGCAGTCCCGGGAAGGGGCTGACAGGGAAGGCTTTATGCCAGTGGCACTCCAGTGGCTGAGACAAGAGGGCCTTCAGTGAAGGGGGCCTGGTTGGGGCATCTTTATGTCCACCACAGATGATGCTCCATAGGCCAATAACACGTTCCTGTGAGAAACACACGTGTGAGTTTGCATCACTCTCCACTTGGGGGATCGCCCTCTTTCTCTCTCTCTTGTTCTTACCGTCTCTAGCTCTGTGTCTTCTTTCTCCTTTCTTCCGGGATGGCTCTTCACCTCCAGCTTCTGACTGGGAGAACACAGACCGTTAGCGTCTGCGTCAGCATTCAGCGGCTTCATCCACATTGGACCCTGGCTCGAGAGTTGGTGTTTGAGCACTGATCTGAACCTCTGCACTTTTCTTTATGGCCTCGGGAGTATACAGATGGTCCCCGACTTACGATGTTTTGACTTGGGATTTTTGACTTTACAACAGTGTAAAAATGATACACGTTCAGTAGAAACTGTGCTTCTAATACCCATACAACCATTCTGTTTTTTACTTTCAGTAAAGTATTCAATAAATTACATGAGGTATTCAACACTTGATTATAAAGTAGGCTTTGTCTTAGATGATTTTGTCCAACTCCAGGCTAATGTAAGCATCCTGAGCACATTTAAGGTTAGATGCTTGATAGGTTTGGTGTATTCAATGCATTTTCAACTTATGGTATTTTCAATTTACTGTGGGTTTATGAGGATGTAACCCCATCACAAATTGAGGAACATCTGAATGCTGCACCCATGCCTTTAATCATAACGGCTGTCACCCTTTCTGAATATTGCAGCCTCCTTCTACAAAAAGAGAATACTACAAATCAACTTGGATTTGAAATAAGGCAGAAACCTAGAAGCCATGTTTTGTCTTTGATGCTTAGCTATGCCATTCCCTAGAGAAAGCTCTTACATCTTTCAAGGTTTTGTTGGGATTTTCTGCACATGCGCTTATATTGCTTCGTACCCAGACTTTGGCCCTTCAAAAAAATGAGCTGGCTATTTATTAAGGGCCATGCAGCTGAGTTCACATACATGAATTTTTCACAGCATATTACTGACTGTCCTTCAATACCCAAAACTTGTAGAGCTGAGAGGACTAGATCTCTGAGTGGAGAGGCCTGAGCTTCTACCATTGTAACATCAGCAGTGACAGCTGCTTCCTATTTGCTGCTCAGAGTCAGCTGAAACTCATCGGAAATCAGATCTGATGGTGGCCTTAGTTCTGATGACTACTCTAACTCCATCCGATCAGATTTCCAGTTAGTCAGGCTGGTTTCTGAGCCCTTTGTCCTATTGTTTCCTTTAGACCAATTTGGGATGGTGGTGCTTCATGAATAATCCATGAACATTAACCAGCTGCATGCATAAAGGCATTGCCACTGTGTCTTTGCCATGGAATTTTAGATGGTTCTGATGTAATTCGTAAGTAATCAGGAAGAGCCGGACCCTGATTTAACGTATCTACAGACCTTTGAGAATCCTTTCAAATTTCTAAAAGGAAGGTATGATACTTATCTGTAAGTGGTCATAACAGGGATATTTTCCCTGGAGAGTCTTTAATGTCACACTTGACTGTATTGCAGGGACAAGGAATATATGGAAATGAAGATAATTCTCAAAGTATTTGAAACAAACCTTTTTTTTAGCTTCTAGGGTTCCTTTGGTTTCTGTTGTTGCCTTAATCACCAAGTGGTATGGGTTAAAACAAAAGCCATAATTAAACTGAACCCAGTTTGGAGAAAAAAAAGTTGGGCAACTCTTTGCTTAAACAGAAGCAGGTGGTACTGGAATGCTTAGTGGAAGTGAGCTGTGAGGAGGGAATGCAGATTTTTTTTTTCATTGAAAACAGTTAAAAATACTCGTGGTCTTTCATGCCAGGCTGTGATTAAGATTTTATATATATGTGTGTGTATCTCCCAGTTTCAGGAATACTGTGATGGAAATGCAATATAGTTTTGAGAGTGGTCTTTTGTGGTAAGAGAGGGTGGGATTTTGTGTATTTGTGTGTGTGTGTGTGTGTGTGTGTGTTTGCACGTGTATTTGTTTCCAGGGTTGTTTTAAATAAAGATGTTCTCCTATTCCAGTGAAGATGTGATTTAATTTATACTCCGTTCAGGAATTCATCTGTAGAGTAAAGCAATGCACATGTTTTACATAACTAGCTTTCACAAATAGAGCAGAGGACGGGTGGGAGGATTTGGCCATGACTCCATTGGCTGCCTGGGATGGGAGAGCTGATCTTGTTGACAAGGCAGGTATCCTATTCTCCCCTAATTGCTCTGGAGTTTTCCTTCCTGAGACCAAGTGTTTGTTCAATGGAACTTTCCTAGTAGAGAAACACACCTCTAGGCACAGGAAATTAAGAGGGGGCCACAGCACAACTGTGTAAAATGCTAATTTTCCTGCCAATATTGTTGCCAGATAAAGTACAGGATGTCAAGTTAAATTTGAATTTCAGATTAACAATGGGTAATTTTTTCAGTATAAGTATGTCCCATGCAATATTTGGGACTAAAAATTATTCATTGTTCACCTGAGATCTAAATTTAACTATTGGTTGTTCCACTTGGCACCTCCCTGCCAAACTGTCTTCTAAAGTGGCTGTACCAATTTGCATTACTGCTAACAATGAATGAGAGTTTCTGTTTTTCCACAACCCAGTGAGCATTTGGTGTTGTCAGTGTTTTGGATTTTGGCCATTCTAATAGGTGTTAAGTTTGAATTTGAAATTCCCTAATGACATACGATGTAGAGCATCATTCCATAAGTATATTTGCCATCTATATATATTCTTTGGTGAGGTTTCAGTTCAGGTTTCCTGCCTATTTTGAGTCAGATTGTTTGTTGTCTTGTTGTTGAATTTTAAGAATTCTTTGTGTATTTGGATAACAGTCCTTTTTCAGATGTCTTTTGCAAAATTTTCTCCCAGTTTGCAGTTTGTCTTCTCTTTCTCTTGACAGTGTCTCTCACAGAGCAGAAGTTTTTAGTTTTAATGAAGTCCAGTTTATCTATTATTTCTTTCATGGATCATGGCTTTGGTGTTTTTCCCAAAAAGTCATTGCCATACCCAAGGTCATCTAGCTTTTTTCCTATGTTATCTTCTAGGAGTTTTATAGTTTTCTATTTTCCATTTAGATCTGTGATCCATTTTGAGTTAACTTTGTGAAGGGTATTAGGATTGTGTCTTGATTCATTATTTTGCATATTGATGACTAGTTGTTCCAGGACTATTCGTTGAAAAGACTATCTTTGCTGCATTGTATTGCCCTTACTCCTTTGTCAAAGATACGTTGACTATATTTATGTGGACCTATTTCTTGGCTCTCTGTTCTAGTCCATTGATCTACTTGTCTATTCTTTCACCAATACCATAATGTCTTGATTACTTGTATCTTTGTAGTAAGTCTTAAAGTCAGGTAGCATCAATCCTCTGACTTTGTTCTTTTCCTTCAGTGTTGAGTTGGCTATTCTGGATCTTTTGCCTCTCCATGTGAACTTTAGAATCAGTTTGTTAATATTCAGAAAATAATTTAGATTGGGATTGCATCAAATCTATAGATCAAATTGGGAAAAACCTGCACCTTGGCAATATTGAGTCTTTCTCTCCATGTAATAAATGCCCCTCTATTTATTTAGTTCTTTGAACTAAATTTCATCAGAGTTTTGTAGCTTTCCTTATATAGATCTTTTATGTATTTTATTAGAGTTTTACCTAAGTGTTTTAGTATTAGGGTGCTAACGTAAATGGTAATACATTTTTAATCTCAAATTCGTTCTTTATTATTCATTATTTATAGGAAAGTGATTGACTTTTATATATTTGTATCCTGCAACTTTGCTATAATTACTTATTAGTTCCAGGAGATTTTTGGTCAATTCTTTTGTATTTTCTACATAGACAATCATTTCCTCTTTGAACTAAGACAGTTTTATTTCTGCCTTCCAAATATGTATGCCTTTTGTTTTCTTTTCTTATCTTATTGCATTGTCTAGAACTTCCAATATGACGTTGAAAAAAGTGATGAGACGGTACATCTTTCCTGATTCCTTATCATGCCTTTTGACTTCATTAAATCCACAAGGATGCCTCAATTTTTACAGCTTCCATTTCTTCATCAAAATAAAAGGAGGTGTCATTATTTCTGCTTTAAAAAATGGATAATTGGGCAGTAAGAATTTTCTCCTACTTGTCAGTTACCATTCACTTTTTCTTAGTTGAATGCACAATGTAAATGCTATAGTAATTTGCCAAATTTGTTCTTTGAGGATTTTTACAGATGAGAAAAAAGACCAGAATTGTGCTTTTGGAAGGCCAGGCCAGTTATGAAAATAAAGGATGTTTATTAAAGCCTGTAATAGGACCAAAGGTGTTCTATTAAATGTGTGATGATGTTACAGGTTCTGTTTCCAACTGTGAGGCTAACTACTTGTATAACCTTACACAAAGCACTTAATCTTTCTGGGTCTTCTCTTCTGCTTTTTAAGAATGAGGTGGTTGAATCAGATGACTTCTAAGACCCATTTTGACTCCATTGTTCTACTAAAAATATATGATTTTTCAACACTCCATTGCCATATGATTTCTGATTAACTTGGGGAGTCTGATTTTGTGGGAAGGTAGGGAAAAGTACTTTCCAGGCATAAAGGGATTCCTTCAATGATTATGAATATGAATATGAATGGCAGTTGTTTTATCACCTCAGGAACAGCAACATATTTCAGGAGCAGTTCTTTCATACGTACTCTATTTATCCATCCAGTCAATATTTGTGTGGTTAAATGGGTTTGAGACACCAGAAAGAATAAGACAAGGTGACTGCCTCAGTCTAGTGGCGGTGGGGTAAGGATGGGGATGAAGAGAAACACAATGAAAAAGTCAGAACAACATGGTAAGTACTGGGCTAGAGACAATGGCAGAATATTATGAAATATAGCACATATGATTGTTTTTAAGAAAATTATTTTCCTAGTTCATGCACATTGAATTGGCTATAAATTTGAGTATCTGGCTACTGTGATTAAGCATAATCATTAGAATTACATTATTTACTTTTATTAGCATGGGCACACATGTACACATGAGCTGATGCATACACATGCGCACCCACACGCATACACACAACTACCCAAGAATACAGACAGAGAACAAATAAAGGTCACATGTGCAGAAGAAAGGACAGGAAAAAGGAAGAAAGAAGAGCTGCAGTTAAAAAGAGTCACTTTTGTTATGAAGCAATCAATGGGCTCACTGCCTGATGTGCATAGAAGCCAATACCATGGCACCAGTCTTTGAGAAAAGAAAAGCTTTATTGCAAATCAACTGGCAAGGAAACAGAAGGGAATGCTCAAATCTCTCTCCCTGTTCTGGGCCAGGGTCGGGTTTTATACGCATAGGGTAAGGAGGTGTGATCTGATTGGATCTTGCATTGGGGTGATGCCAGGGCTTGATCTGATTGGATCCTGGATCCTGCCATGCAGTGTCTGCTTCTTAAATCAGTCCCTGGTCCTCAGTTCGGTCTGAGCACTTAGATTCTACCTATGGTGGAACTCTTGGTTCATCTGGGCATGCTCAGGTTACCTGACCTTCAACCTGGGAGTCCAGGGCAACTGAAAAGCAGCCACAACTTTGTTACATAAAAGTTGAGCAGATTGGTCTGGTGCAGGTGCATCTTTTGTCTCCATTTTTTCTACTCTCTATTATTTTATTACGGTAAGGGATTAAAAAAAAGTTGCCAAAATTTTTGAAGTGCTTGTTATTTTTAAGGTGTTACACTTATTTAAATACTTCAAGTGTCCTATGCAATAGATACTATTATTATCTGCATTTTATAGATGAGGAAATATAGGCAGAAAGAGGCTTTTTTGCTTGTTTATTTTAAGGTTATATATATACACACACACACATATATTTTTTAAAGTTGTGGATGTGTGTGTATATACATATATATATGTGTGTGTGTGTGTATATATATATGTATATACACATGCTTTTTTTTTTTTGATGGGGTCTCACTATGTTGCCCAGGCTGGTCTTGAACTCCTGGACTCAAGCAATCCTCCTGCCTCAGCCTACAGAGTAGCTGGGACTACAGGTGCACACCACTGTGCCCAATTTTACATATATATATTTTAAATTAAAAATACCTCTACCATTCTTAAAAAGTGCTTGGTCCAGGTATAAGAAATACATTCATCTTTCTATGGGGGCTTCTATTTCCTAAGGAATGAATAATTATAATTTTGTGAAATATTTTTCTGTATCTGGCTTTGCACATCTCAAATGCAATGCTTTTATTATAACAATTAGCCTATTTCTCATATTTCCCCCAAGTTCCAACTGAGCAGGTTTTTTCGTTCAAAGGGGATGATACTTATGTGATGTGCATTTTCCCTGAAAGCTGGATCGATATATTACTTGAATTGGGTTGCACAAATAATTGAGAAATTACTTTTTAAAGAACTAGTAGGTATGAACATAAGCATTCCAAACCGGTCCCTAGATTAGAAGCCACTGAATCTGAGCCAAGTATAACTGTGATCTTAATAAGAATTGTGCTAGAAACTTATGTAAAGCCTTGATTAGGAGGTGAAGAAGGTGGAAAGTAATGGTGCAATGGAGGGTAGAGCTTGTTCTGGGCAGTGGTATTTGTCCATGCCACCCACTGGAGGATGGGGAATGTCAAGGGACAAAGCAAATGTTGACCGTCCTCTCTGTCATGGACTTGGGAGATTTATCTTGAATTTATTAGCCAGATAAATTACTTTCCTGCAAAGTGTAACCATAATTCGACCCAGAAAGATTGAGATGGTATAATTTCCTTGGGAATAATAAGTCAGAGGTGGGGTGGCAATCCAAGAACAATTATAACATAATCAAACGTTCAGGTTACTCCCTCCCTGTCGTTATTTATGCCTGGGAAAAGTGTACCTAGAGGTCTATATTTTTAAAAGGAGGTCAGAGCTGTCGAGTAGCCAAGAACAATAAAAAAAGACATTGAAAATTCCCAAGTGGAAGACTAGCAACTTACCATTTCTTTCTCCGAAAACAAAGATATATGTATAGCAAAACTATGATTTTTTTCTAAGAGTCTAATGAGAAACAATTATTGGTTTGGGAAAAATGATTTAATCTGAAATATGACTAAAACCAGTCTTCGTTTTGGTCTTATAGTCCTAGAATGTTTGAGTTAGATGGGAAATTAGAGATCATTCCCTTCAGCTAAATAGTTACAGTAAACTATCTGACAAACATTTATTGACTTCCTACTGGGTGCGTGGTGCTATTTTAGGGTAAAAAGAGAAGTAAAACGACACCAAAAGCACCAGTGACAACAAAAAAATAGATAAACTGGACTTCTTTAAAATTCAAAACTTTTGTGCATTAAAGGACATTATCAAGAAAGTGAAAAGATAACCTACAGAATGGGGGAATATTTGCTATATTTGGGAAGGGTCTAGTATCCAGAATATATAAAGAACTCTTATAACTCAACCAAAAAGACAAATAACAATTTTAAAAGGGGCAAAGGACTTGAATAGACATTTCTCCAAAAAAAATATACAAATGGCCAATAAGCACATGAAAAGATGCTCAGCACCATTAGTCATTAGGGAAATGCAAGTCAATGTCACAATGAGATACCACTTCACACCCCCTGGAATGGTTATAATTAAAAAAAAAAAGGAAACTAACAGGTGTTGGCAAGGATGTGGAGAAATTGGAGCCCTGTGCATTGCTGGTGGGAATGTAAAATGGTACAGCTGCTGTGAAAAATAGTCTGGCAGTTCCTCAAAAAGTTAAACATAGAATTACTGTATAACCCAGTACTTCCACTCCTTGTACATACCCCAGAGAATTACAAACAGAGATTCAAATAGATACATGTACACTGGTTCATAGTAGCACTATTTGCAATGGCCAAAAGGTGGAAACAACCCAAATGTCCACCAAGGGATACACAAACTGTGGTACATACATACAATGGAATATTATTCAGTCACAAAAAAGAATGAAGGATGGATTCATACTACAGCATAGGTGAACCTCAAAAACATTGTGCTGAGTGCAGTAAGTCATGCAAAAAAGATTGCATGTTGTATGATTTCATTTACATGAAATATCCAGCATAAGTAAAATCCAAAGAGATGGAAAGCAGACTAGTGGTTGCCAGAGGTTGGGGTGACTCTTTGACGTTTACAGGGGTTTCTTTTGGGGTGATGAAAATATTTTGGAACTTGATAAGTGTGGTTGTGGCACAACATTTGAATGTACTAAATGTCACTGAATTTTGCACTTTAAAATGGTTAATTTTGTTTTATATGAATTTTATCCCAATAAAAAAGAAAAAAAAAAGCATTGTGTAGTGAAAAGGACACTGGATTTGGAATCAGGCTTGGGTTTTTGACCTGGTGTTGCCATATCCTGTTTGTATGAACCTGGATAAATTGTTCAAACCTCACTCTGGAAAATGAGTGTTCATAAAACAAGTGTCATTCTAACCTACCTTGGGTGGGCATTTAGATAACATATATCAAATGCTTTCCTATCTGGGATCATTATTTTTATATAAACTAGATATCATCTACTAAGCAAAACGGGAACAATTGCAAAGTAATACCTGTGGGAAAATGCTGCACAAATACCACAGAAAGGAAGCAGTGCAAGGGTAAGCCTAAGGGAGGTGGGGAGACACAGGCGGCAAGTCTGGTCAGTTTCAGATCTCCTGCTGTATGTTTCTGGGAAGGCAGGAACAAGTCCTGCGAGTCAAGCAAAGGATCAGGCAATGGAGGGAGAAAAAGAAGGGAGCTTGACTCATGCCCAGAAGGCTAAACCACTGCTATAACTACCCCTGGGAGAAAAGCTCACCCCTGGGAGAAAAGGAGCCGCACCGCATGAGAGGTACTCAGCCAGGGCTGGGCCAAGCCAGCTGCTGACTCAAAGGGCTGCTTATTATATTTATGTTGCAATATGTAGATATACCGAGTTGCCCTGGCTCCTGAGCACAACAGTGATCACAACGTAATGCTTCAGCCTTGTCTCATCTTCCTGCATGAACCCAGGCCATGTGTCTACTGACAGTTGACTCTTCTAAGGGAGAGGCAGAGAAGAAAGATCCTAGGGACCTGGGGGAGGTGTTTGTGCAGGCACACAGGAAAAAATGTGCTGCTCCTGCCTTAGCTGTGTGTGCACTGCTTTATCTTCAGGGGCAAGGACAGGAAAGAATCCTTTATTCAGGGAAAAAATTATTTGTACAGTGGGTCAGCAAAAGTCAGAAAGGCAAATTTACTCTACCAGTGATGGAAAAATATGTTTGCTATGGGCAGGTATTATTTAGAGCAAACATAAATAAATATACACTCATACACACACATACACACAGATAGTCATGTTAAAGTTTAATATAACTTAGCTAGAATTCCTATGCTGGAATGGAGAGAAAGAGGGCATTTATCAGCAGTCCCTGTTTATGAAATAGTAATGTAAAGAAAACCTAAAAATTTTTAGTCTAAAATAAGATAAATGTAAACATTTGGCAACTTCCAGTCCTTACTCTGTGTGTGTGTTCATGTATGTGCATGCACGTGTATGTGCTTGTGCACAGGCATGCATGCATGTGAGTTTGTGTAAATGCCTATTGCTGAAGGACCACAGAGCTTTCGTGTAGATTTAGGTCTGGTCTAGTAACAAATAGCCCAGCTCATCTGACAGCTGCCCCGTAATTCAGAGCATTCATGGTTTCAAGTGTCCACGGTGTAAAAAGTTAGGATGGAAGGACTGATTTGCCCAAGCTTAGCCTCTGCTTAATTACCATGAGGTGTCTGTTTCTCAAAAAAAAATTGAATTTGAACTTCTAGGACTTCAGGTTTCTTTCTTTTTGACAAAACATAGTTTTCGATTTGAGAAAAGGGCTTTTCAAACATACAAAATAGATGCGCAATACATAAGCTGACCAGACTCATGCACAGGTGGACGGATATAGAAGGTGCAACATACAGCGAAGTTGTTTCTCAGGGTATTATCAAGACTTCTGTAGTTGCAACGTGATGATGGGTTGATTAAATAGTGGCAGTGGAAAATAAAAGTCTGCAGAATGTGCTGATGGTCTTTGGTTGTTTGGGAGAAGCAGAGAGAAGAGGGCAGTGTGTTGATGCTAAAAGCACATATTGATACCCTGGGCCCCAAAAGTTAGAGGAGACAGAATGGGGGAGAAGAGAGAAAGTAATGGGGCTACTTAGCTGGATGAGAGATGCCAAAGTTCAGGAAAAGCAAATGGGAAAAAATTGTTTTCCTCCTCCCAAAGATTCTCCCCCTCCCTGCTTCTCACAGTGAAAATTAGGAAAATGTAGAATTACAAAATAATTTTGAACGATGAAAAACACATTTAAGACAAGTTGTGTACATGGCCTTGAATTGCCCAATACAATTTTTAAAAATTATGCAATAGACTTATTTAGAAATACCTTGTTTCCATTCATTGTGAGCCACCATAATGATAAACAGTACTATTAGAACATTCCAGTGAGGGACGAGACATTTCTCTCTCAAGGGAGGACCTTTTAGTGTTGGCAGAGGCTGCTAGGGATCAAGGAGCACTGAGACATTCATGGTCTACTAATGTCTATCAATCAATTAATCAATCACTTTTCTAGATTGGAGGGTCCTCATTATGCAGTGATTTTTTATTCAAGTCTCTGCAGATGTGAGGTTGTAAAGGGAATCACCATAAGATAAAAATATTCACTAATGAATTGGCCACTTAAAGCCAATTAGTCCTCCTTCCAGCAGACCTTCCCCTTTATAGTAGCCAATTCTGCTCATTGCCAGATGCTGCAAAACTCTAATAACAACATAAATACGGTGCAAGGGCCAGGAGTACAGTCCCTCCCTTGAGAATGAGGAAGGTGAGCCTGTCACACACCCAGTCAGTCCTTGCTCTGATCTGGGGATGTTTTTGGCATCTTAGGGGCTTGAAAACCAGGGCAGCCTCCCTGGCCAGTGGGGGAGCTGTCTCTGGACCCCGCTCTGAGCAGTTTTCCGTCTCTCCTACATTGTGTCCTTCAGTCTGTTAGAGGGGCTGTGTCCTTTGCCTGTGTCACATCAGCGTCACGCTGGTGACAACCATGCACATGTGAATAAATGATAGGGTCTGTGTAAGGGAGGATGTGGCTCTTGAAAAGCCAGAAGGATCACAGTCACACAGACTCTTGGAGTATATTGATGCTAAAAAAAATGCCTGCCGTAAGTCTACAGAGGGGTGAAAAACAAGCCCTCTTGTTTCAGTCTATTTTTAAAAAGAAGGCAGGAAGGACAAAGGAAATTCTACAAGAAAGAGTTGCAGTGAAGAATTTTTAAATGTGCAGAGGCATAATATGAAACGCCTTTGTGGTCAGGCTGACCTCTGCCTTCAACTGTGCTGCTTCTTTAGACGACAGCTTCCATGGTTGTCGTTGCATCTGAATCAGCAAGTTCATTTTTGTCAAAATCCCTCTCCACGTGTCCCACGTTTAGTGAAAATCTCAGAGGATTTTTGTCAAAGGGCAGAAGAAAGAAAAGTGAATGGCCCCATTGAGTCACTGGAAGAACTTTGGCAAATGATTTGTGCTCCCCTGAGTCATTTTGATTCTAAAATCTAAGGCCGAAGTTTTTTGAGAGGTTGGCACAAAGCAGAGGATGGTGAGAAGACGCTGTTACTATACTTTTTTTGATAATGCAGAGCAAGCAGTACCTGCAGGACTCGGTGTTGAGAAGCCGCCTTCGAGGGTGGTAGACATGCTGCCTGGGATCTTCCGACCACGTGACGGCAGCGGTCACTTTCTCACTGTTATTTCTTCTTCCTTCCTCCAGCAGGATGGAAAAGAGGTTAGTTTGTGTCAGAACAACTCCAAACAAATGAGAAATCAGGCGCTTTCCTTATTTGCTCAATGCCGTGGCTGATACCACCACAGAAAATACAGTGTTCCTCTTTTAACCTCCACGTTGGTGGTTTCCTAAGTTCCCATACTTCTGTCAGCTCATCAGAAAACCTCAACGTGTGTTAGGTTAGACTTCTTAAAGTTCATTAGTATGCAAGTCCATGCAAAGATATATTAAATTTGAACACATTTCCCTTAGAAGTTAATGTACAGAACAGGATCATTTTATGAGCAAACTATACCTTACTCTCTCCTCTTGGGTTCTGCAGGGGAAGTGAGGAAAGACGGTGGAAACTTTCATGGTAATGACTTTTGTCCTGCTACACATAATATATTTCACCTTCCCAAACACATCAAGAGACTGCGGTTTGTCCATGGGAATAAAAAGTGAGTTGCAGCCATTATTACAATATCTCCCTACCTACTCCAGTCACTTGCCAAACAACAGCCTGGTATAGGACATTCTTTTCTTTTATGCTGAACATTTTACGTTTTTCCAAAGGACATTCTGAGGACAACAGGTGTGATTCATTCAGTGAGGAAAGGAGAGGAGGATGGCTTCTGTCATTACTATGTCTTCGATGCATTTCTTCGTCCCCAAACACCCAGCGCAATGCCTGGTGTGACTGCAGGTTCTATAAATGCCCCGTGGATTGAGGTGACATCCAAGATGTTCTCCTGGCCAGAAAAATGATGTTGCCTTTTGTTACAGCCAACCTGGGAATGTGGGAAGGGGTGCTGGGGTTAGTGATGCCAACCCTTAAACACTCTAAAGTCAGGTTGGAAATGTGTTTTGGTCATAGATGATATTGTGAAAGAAAGTATGAAATGTCCAAATTATAATAGAAGTTAGTTCACCATGTAGAAGATGAAAAAAAGGGTGGAAGTTCTGGAAAGGGGTAGGAATTGAATAGTTTTTATTGAACACCTGATAGGTACCAGACAGTGTGATTCCCAAAAGTACAGATGAGACATATGTCATTTCACTGGGGAATGGGTATTATTATTTCCCTTTCAGAGACGAGGAAACTGAGGTTCAGGGAAGCTTGTAACTCACAAAGAATTGCAGTTAATATATATCAGAGTCAGGATTCTAATCCAGTTCAGTCTAACTCCAAAACCTATGCCTTTTCCCCAAATGGGAAACATTCCCCTCATCCCCTTTAAATTCAGGAAGACATTAATTCCATTAGTGTGCCAGAATCTTCTGAAGGGTAGGAGATTTCTGTGTGGGATCTGTGGTTAGGTGTGCTGGATGCAGGAAAAGCCATCAGGGGATGTTCAGATTGGGGCTGGGGGACTCTGCCCAGCTCTCCCTTGGGAGCTGCAGAGTCAAAAGGCTGAACAGGGCCTGGGTCAGAGCAGAGCTTAGGGGTGAGAAAAGCCCACAGCATGTGGGAAGGGGGAAGGTGTGGGACACAGAAAGAATTCAGGTCCCCATGCGCTAGGAGTTCTTCCTCTTTGGGAGCTTATGGTTTGCCAAGTCAACACAGACACCCATAGTGTCAAGGAACAGAAAGGGGTTGGGATGGACCCAGCTACAGCAGGTCTTTTCTCCCTTAGATTGTATTGATTTTGTTACTCTGTGGTTTACATTTAATTTTTCAAGGAGCACTGAGCTCCTTAGGAATAAGTTCTTTCAGTCCATTTTTGTAAAAACTCATCATTTAAAATGTAAAAAATAAAATAAAATAAAAATTGGGACATTAATAATAGGAAAAAATTTTGTTTAGTGAAATATGAAGCCCAATCTGGGCAGACCCAAACATTGGGAAGAAAATATGGGAAAGCAGAAAAATATTAAAATTAACAAATAAACAAAACTATATATATGTATATGACATGTGACTGGATTCTTGGGGTCATTTTTATTCCTCTCTAATTTGCACTCTGGCATAATTAGGAGAAAAGGGATCAAAACCATGTTTTAGCAAACAGGAAAGCATTTCAAATACAGTTTAAATGTTAAATGATTTGTAAGTCTAGACTCTGTCTGTGTTTCCCATTGCAGGGTTGTAAACAAGAGGCAGTTCAGAGCAGGAGCAACAGGGAAAGAAACAAGGTTTTTAGGGGAAACACTCTAGTGATAGACAAGCTTTCATCTTCTGGTTTTTCTTCTTAGATATTTTACTGTGTATACCAGTGGTCCCCAACCTTTTTGGCACCAGGGACCAGTTTCATGGAAGGCGATTTTTCCACGGGCTGGGGGTAGGGTGGGGGGATGGTTTGGGGATGATTCAGGCACATTACATTTATTGTGCCGTCAATCCTCTCTGCTAATGATAATCTGTATTTGCAGCTGCTCCCCAGCGCTAGCATCACCACCTCAGCTCCACCTCAGATCATCAGGCATTAGATTCTCATAAGGAGCACGCAACCTAGATCCCTCGCATGCACAGTTTACAGTAGGGTTTGCACTTTTATGAGAATCTAATGCTGCAGCTGATTTGACAGGAGGTGGTGCTTATGTGGTTATGCAAGTATGGGGAGTGGCTGTAAATACAGATGAAGCTTTGCTTGCTAGCCCACTGCTTACCTCCTGCTGTGCAGCCCGGTTCCTAACAGGCCACGAGGCCCCAGAGGTAGGGGACCACAGGTGTATACTGCTGGGTGACATGACTCAGACTGTAAATATATTGGAAAGACAGGAAGTGGTTTAAAAAAATATTGTTTTTCATATCGTATGAGGTGATTAAAAAAGGTGAGCATGCTCGATTTATGTGTGTGTTCTGGTGATGCTACTTTGGAGTCACTGGAGGAAATTATTTTATGAGGCTTCATTTGGTTTTCTGAGGGAATTTCACCTCAGAGGGGAAAGTGAGTTCTGCATTTTCTTCTGAACTGGATTAGCCACGGTAATCTTGATACTGGTGTCATGAGGTCTTTAGAAGCTGTGACCTAGACAAAAAGAGATTACACACTACCACATAGGCTCCTCAAGGATCAAATGAGCATAGTCCCGCCTTGGGAGGGATGGATAACGTGCATGGGGCCAGCTCTCCATACTGTGCTTGGAGAGATGAACGAGGTCATTTTAGACCTTTCTCCAGAACTGCAAACAACTTGCAAAACTGGCTGCTTTGAGTTTCACCACATGCTTGACTGTTTCCCACTTTCAGTGAAGATTCTAATCTAGGAGCTTAAACAGGAACTCGCAACCAAATCTAGACTTGGCTGGAAATACTGGACTTTGACAGAAATGACAAAAAGGATGGGAAAAAGTTAAAAAAAATAATGAGAATGAAGAGGAATGAAAATTAGAACTTTTCAGTTCTTGCCTTGTGGCAAAACGAAAGTGAAATAACCAGTTACACACAGGTGGGCTGGTTCCTACTTTAGAAACCAAGGCAAGGGCACCTCGGGTGTTTGTTCTCTCCAGGCCTTTTCCTGATGTCCTGTGTCATCTGGTCACCTGCTCATTCATTCATTCATGGGTTGTAAAAGGGACACAAGGATCAATTTGCAACAAACTTGATCCCAAAAAATTTCAATTTTTTTTTTTGCTGTTTACAAGACTTACTTTACTTACTTTTATTTATTTATTTTTAATTGACAAATAATAATTATGTATATTTATGGGGTACAATGTGATATTTTGATATATGTCTATACTGTAGAAAGATTCAATCAGGCTAATTGACTTGATGTCCATCACCTTATCAACTTATCATTTTTTATGGTGAGGATGTTAAAAATCTATTCTTTTAGGAATTTTGAAATATATAATACATTATTATTATCATGCAGTGGTTATCATGCAGTGCGATAGATCATTAAAACTTATTTCTCCAGTCTAACTGAAACTTTGTACCCTTTGATCAACATCTTCTCTTTCCCATAAGTGAGATCATATAGTATTTGTCTTTCTGTTCCTGGCTTATTTTACTTAGCATAATGTTCTCCGGTTCTATCCATGTCACTACAAATAATAGCATTTCATCCTTTTTGATGGCCATGTAGTATTCCATTGTGTAAATATACCACATTTTCCTTATCCATTCATCCACTGACGGACACTTAGTTTGCTTCCATATCTTGGCTATTGTGAACAAAGCTGAAATGAACATGAGCGTGCAGATATCTCTTCAACATATGGCTTTCATTTCCTTTGGGTATATACCCAGAAGTGGGATCGCTGGATCATATGGTAGTTCTATTTTTAGTGTTTTGAGGACTCCCCATCCTATTTTCCAAAACGGCTGTACTAATATATATTCCCACCAACAGTGTATAGGGTCCCCTTTCTCCACACCCTCGCCAGCACCTGTTGTCATTTGTCTTTTTGATGATAGCCATTCTAACAGGTAGGAGGTGATAGTTTATTGTGGTCTTAATTTGCATTTCTCTGATAATTAGAGATGTCGAGCACTTTTTTTCATACATCTGTTGACCATTTCTATCTCTTCTTTTGAGAAATGTCTGTTCAACTCCTTTGCCCATCTTTTAATCAGGTTATTTGTTTTCTTGCTATTGAGTTGTTTGAATCCCTTACAAATTTTGGATATTAGCCCCTTATCAGATGTATGGTTTGCCAATATTTTTTCCCATTCCATGATTTGTCTCTTCATTCTGTTAATAGTTTTCTTCTCTCAATGTATTTTCATTCAGTTTTGAAGAGTGTGACCATGGATAAGTAGAATAAGGACTGAGGCTCCAGCTTCTTGTTGGCCCAAGAGAATCGGTGGGTGATGTGGCCTTTTTAATATGTGCATGATGACCAAAGTGACAGTGAAATTTCCAGGCAATCTGGCTCCTATGTTTTTCTCTTTTATGATCTTGTAAATTTCCTATGTCTTTTTCATTATTCATAGTTTATTCAATCACTTAGAATGAGGATAGAGAATAGAGCTAAACAACAGAGAGGTAAGAAAGAATTACTATAAAAATTCTAATTTATAATATTTGTTGATTACATTATCTTTTACAAATATAATTGCTATCGGCTATATAAATTACCACTATTTCTTTACCAATCTCTTCCTCCTACAACAACCCTTAAACAGTCGATACAAGGGACTCACTAGACCAATGCCACATAGCCAAAGCTCACGGAGTGGAATTTAACTGGCTCCCAGGCTCTTTGCTGTACCTGATGATGTCCTGCCACCCTGCAAAGACTCTTGGTGATCACATGCAGAGACTGGTCTCTTAGTTTTTCAATTTGCTTTTGCCAAAACTAAAAAAAACCCCATCACCTACATGCAAATTGATTCATAACTTATGGACTTCTCTGATCTTTGAACCAGCATTTCCAAAATATGTTCCATGGGATATTAATATCCGTTAAAAAAAGATTCTGTTGATAAACAAATGTAATAATTGCCGGGTCAAACAATTTTAAATTCTTGACAGTGGGACATCTCAGAGATGTTGATATTCTAATGTGCATCATGAAGCACTGCAGATTACTTCATGGGTGTGTTTAGTCACTGTCTTAGATTGAATTCCCTGGAAACAGTCATTGGGGTGAGTTGCACGGAGAATATTTACTGGGGCACGTCCTGGGAAGTTATACCTGTATGGAAGCAAGGAAGGCAGGGTTGGGCAGAGGCAGGAGCTGAGCTGCCACACAATTGTAACTGAGTCCTCAGCAGATGCCACTGGGATGAGGCCTACAGAGTGTCCTGAATGGGGCAGGGGGTCGGGTTTTTGTATTCCTGCACCAGCCATCATTGGCTGCTGGCTGCCCTCTCACTGAAGCAGTTCCCTACAGCCAAAGCCAATTCCCAGAGAGAGGTGCTGCTGTGAGCCCCAGCAACTGGGTGGGGGGTGCATCAGCCCTGAAGAGGGAATCTGGACAAAGCACCTCGTCATCTACTGCAAACACGGAACACATTTCGTGAACAATTTCATGGAACCAGTGCTGTATGGAGCACCCTTTGGGCAATGCTGCCTTTTGAACTCTACCCCAAACGTGATCAACATTCCAGCCCTCTAAAGGAGAAATTCTAAACAGCAGCAATCAAAGCAATGCTAACTTGGGGCCTGGAATTTGCTCCATTACTATTTTGACAAATTATTCTTCCTTTAACATAAGAGGAAACTAAATAGAGTTATGGTATATACGACAAGAGAAGAGGCACTCCCTCTTCCTTCACATCAGGTTGTCAATAACTTCTGTCTTCTATGTCAATATTACCAAGACTTGCTAACTCCCCCCTTGTCCTCCCCATATATCCTAGATACTTTTGGGCCAGATGGATGAGGGAGAGGGGTAATTCTTTGATAATTTTCTCAATTTCTGCTATGGTTTTGTCTGATTTACATTTTCTATACATTTTCTGCCGTCGTTCTTGGCCATTTGTATTTTATTTGAAAATTATCCATATTATCTAGGCAAAGTCCCAAGAGAGAACCTCAAAAGGGTCAATGAAGAGAGTTTAATAAAGAAACTATTTACAGAAGTGTAGGCAAGGTTAAGGGAAATCAGCACGGGAAGGTGTAATCTGCTAGGGAAAGGGAGGAAACTGTTTCAGAAGCCCAGAACAGCAGCTGTGGGAGAGGACTTCCTGCAGGGAGCTGTGTCCTTTGGTGGAGGGAGGGAGTGGCCCACAGCAGCTGGCAGGGAGGGAACTGGAAGAACAGTCTCTCCCTGCTGGTTGATCTCCTCTCACACTTTCCCGTTGGCTGAACCAGAAGCCAGAAGGGTTGATGTGGTCCATACAGGTCAACCTTCTGGGCACCCAGCAGGGAGTAGAAAGGCAGAGGGAAAATCTGAAGGGGTCAAAGAAAGATTCTGTCACCCAGGTCTTCACAGAAAGTTGATGTACACAGAGCTGAGTGGGTGCTCTCATAGTATTTTTAGTTTCTTCTGTATCTATGATTACTTTCTGATTTTATCTGTCTATTTTCTCCTTTAAAAAATTGGCTTACCTAATGATTTATTGTTTTCTTTGCTTTTAAATTAAAGAACTAGATCTTAATGTCATTAATTAGCCTATCTTTTTTTTCTGTTTTATAATTCATTAAATTTTGCTTTTATCTTTTTTAAGTCCCCCTCTGATATTTAAATTTATTGCTATCAATTCTTTTCTTTTTGCTTTCTATTTATGACAGATAATTTTCTTTCTTTTTCTTTTTTCCTACCTTCTATTTTGATTTATTAAGATTTCTCTGTATTTCCATCTACTCTCTACTGTTTGGGAGGTTATACATTCTTGTTCTAGTCTTCGGTGGTTATCTTCACATTTAGAAATTTGTATTTTTAATTAAGTTTTTATCCTGGAACAATTTTAGATTTGCAGAAAAGTTACAAATATAGAAGTTTTTAATACCTCTCACCCAGTTTCCCCTAATGTTAACATCTTACATACAATGTCACATATGTTAAAATTTTTAAAAAACCCACAACACTGATGCATTATTATTAACTAAACTCCAGATTTTATTGGGATTTTACCAGTTTTTCCACTCATGTCCTTTTTCTGCTACAAGATCCAATCAGGATACCACACTGCATTTAGTACCCTTACTTTTTTTTTCCCTAGGAATGGGGTCTCACTTTGTTGCCTAGGCTAGAGTGCAGTAGCATGATCATAGCTCACTGTAGACTTGAACTTTTAGGCTCAAGCAATCCTCCCACCTCAGCCTCCTGAGTAGCTGGGACTACAGGCGCATGCTGCCACACCTGGCTATTTTCCCCTTATTTTTTGTAGAGATGGGATCTCACTTTGTTGTCCAGGCTGGTCTCAAGCTCCTGGCCTCAAGCAATCCTCCTGCCTTGGCCTCCCCCCTTACATTTTTAATATGCCTCTTTGCCAAGATCTATTGTGTCCATTTGAACAATACAAGGAAGACCTTTACCTTGCCATCCTCCCATGGTTCAAATGTTATTTTTGTTAAGTACTTTAAATCCACCTAGGTTTAAACTATTCTAAATTATTCATTATATTTACTATTAATTTTACAGCCAATGTTTACTTAGATTTATGTAAATTTTAAACAACTTATTAGCTGATCCTCACCTCTTGTATTTGCATCCTTCCTTTGCTGTAGCTTTTCCTCTCACTACAGTACATCCTTTTGAGTCTTTTTCAGTGGGGAATCTGTGAGTTATAAATTATGTTGGCATTTCTCTGCCTGAAATGTCTTTATGTGTTCCTGATTAAAGAATAAAGTAGAGAATTTTATCTAAATATAGAATTTTAGGTTGAACACGTTTGTCTCTCAGGATTTTCACAATATTCTCCATTGTCTTCTGGCTTGTCTTATGGCTGTTGAGTTATGTTAGTTAATTTTTGTTTCTTTGTAGGTAATTTCTCTTGTTGTTTTTAAATAAATTCTACTTGACTTTGGTGTTTTGCAGTTTTAATATACTATTCTAGGTGTTGGTTTATTTTTATTTATTCTGATTGAGATTTATGCTTATTAAATCTGAAGATTCATATCTTTCATCTATGTGTGAAAATTCCTGGACATTTTTTCTTTGAATATTATCTCTATTCCAATTGGACATATGTTGGACCATCTCATTACATTCTCCATTTTTCTCAACTTGTTTCGTATTTTATATCTCATTATTTTTCTGTAATATATTCTGAATATTTTTTCAAATCTATCCTGGGTAATCTGCTGTCTAAACTGCTCATTCACTTTTTAATTTTAATAAAAATATTTTCCATTTATAGAAGTTTCATTTGGTTCTCTTTCTTATCTACCTGTTCATTTTTCATGGAGTCTAATTTTTTTCCTTATATTTTTTATACTGAAAATCTTTTAAATGCTTCAAATGTACTTACTTTATAGTTTATATTACATTGTTTTTCTATTATCTTAAGCCCTTGACGGATTAATCATCCCATTGTACCTACTAACTTTCACTCATGGTAGATTGTTTTCTCAATCATTTTGTGATTCTTAATGGAGGATTAGTTTCAAAAGAGCTTTTGCTTTATGTTTCTTTGTTAATTTCTTGGCTTGGGCTTGAGGTTTCATATCCCATGTGTGCAGTTAAAATTAAAAATTTTAAACTAGTGCAAGACCCAGGCATAGAGGATTTTTTTGCCCATCCAGAACAATTGTAGATATAAGTTTCCTAGCAATTTTGCTGGGGTAGTGGGGTTATTGAAGTTTTTAAATCTTTCTTTTGTTGAGATTGCAGCCTTTTGAGAGTTTTACCTTTTTTAGGGGTTTCAGCTTTAATTCTTCAACTTAGGCATCCAGAGATTTTATGAACTGTTTTTGTATATTTGTGAAAACCCAACTCTTAGCCCTACACCCTCCCCTCTCTTTTCCTGTCCCTTGAGAGAGGTGTAGTGTCAACTTTTGCTTACTGCTCTGACTCTCTGCTTGTCATCCTGCTATTTCCCTCACCGGTTAGTTAAATAATCATTGACACATGCTTGCTTTATATTTGCATGAGAGTCATGTCTTTTTAACTTTTTAAAAATCGAATATTGACATTGTATCATTTATTGCATAAGGATTTGACTCAACTCTTGAAAGAGATCTCACGAGAATTGGTCTGTTGTTTGACTTGACATCCAACCTCCAAACCACCAAATTATCCCCTGGCCCCCAACCACACTTGACTTAAATGATAACATCTCTATGTTTAGGGTAAATTTCTACCTCCTTGAATCCTTCCTGTAGCAGTGCACCTTGCAGCTGCTTTACACCAGGATATCTCTTCCCTCTTCCTTTATTCATATACCATTTTTTCCTTCATTCATCAAACAAGGTTAGAAAGTAAGTTCCTTCCCTGTCTTATATGTGGCTCAACAAGCAGGGCCTAACAGTGCTGGGCACACAATAATAAATAGTGAATTGTTGTTAAATAAATAAATGGGTGAATGTATCTGAGACATGGTGTCAGACCCGTTCATGAGAAGGTAAATGAAATAGTGGCTGTTCTCAAGGCCAGAGAGGAGAGAGACATGCAAGCAACAAGGTCTAATCAAAGGGATGCTATGATAGAGGGGCAGGCAAAGTCTCATCTGTGCAGATAAAGGGCTTTGTAGAAAAGATAGCATTTGAACAGAGCCTTGAAAGGTAAGTGGAAATTTATCTCTTGGTGGAATGGGAATAAAAGCATGGCGGGCAAGGAGGAAGGCCTGAGCAAATGCGTGGACATATGGAATTACATGGTGTGCTCTGGAAACTGCGGGTCACCTCTTTGGCTGACTCCTATGCCCATGAGAATAGCTCTCACAGACCTCCAATCCAGGTAGTGTAATTGACCAAGGGCCCCAGCAGCTGCTCTCTGTGGTCCACACTGGCTTTCTCTAAGGCCACATGTATTTCCCACAGGATGCTTCTGGCCAGTACCTGAGTGAGGCAGGGATTCTAAGACTGGCCCATTCCCAGGAGCCATGGGATTCCTCGGTTGGCTGGCTTTCCCTTGATGTTGTCTGATATTGCTCCCCGATGGCCTTGCTGCAACTTTCTTAGATTCTACAGTAGTCTGGGACGCCTCCTTCCTTGTCTCCTTCACTTCGGGTCAAACTGCCATCACAGTGTGGTTCTTCTTCCAGACTTCTCCAACTCATTTTCTCTTCTGCAGGTGTTAGTCCTAATCAAATATACACACTTTTCATCCCATTTTGATGTCTTCTTCTTGGTGGACCCAGATTAACACATATCCTCCCTGTCTTCTGCAGGGAGGATACAGAAAAATATTTAGGCAGAGGGAGTGCCAGTGAAGATTTTAGAGGAAGGAGAAATGAGGTCTGGCTTACAGAAGTGAGATCTGTATTTTAGGAAGATGATCATGGCAGGAAGGGTGGATTTTTGGGAAGCTGCTGCAATGATCTGGATGAGACTTCAGGGTTTTGGAAACACGCAGGAGCAGTGGAGACGGCAGACTGGCTCCACAGCCTCTGCAGAAGAAAGCCTATGACTGGTGTGAAATTTTATGTTCTCTCAACTTTATGGAAAAGAAAATAACCCTTATGTAAGTTTGTTATAAAAGACCTTAAATGTGAAGTGTTATAGAAAAAACCAAATCACTCCAAGCTCCATCCACTGTTATTTCCAGACGTGGCCTCCCCCACAGAGTGTGCCAGAAAAGCACCAGATGACCAACAACTGTTTACACCTCTGTCTCCAGCCCTTTTGTTTCTAAAGAGCAACAGAAAATGGAAAAGACCCTTTTCATCTCTGTGTGACTTTCTCTGTCCAGGGTTTCTGGGGGACTATCCAGAAAACACATCCCCAAAAGGCTCCTTGTGTTGTGTGAAGCCAAGGTGGGGTGCACTGTGGTGTGAGGGCTTCCCACAAGGGAGGCTCTCACAGGTCTCTGGGAGATAAAAGTTCTGCATTTTAGATTTGAAATTAGAAGCAAGCTCAAGGAACCAAGAGCCGCACATAATGACCGGACATGGGGGTGTGGGCAAGAGGGCCGAGATGGGAATTATAATAGGAATGTTGGCCAAGCCGGCTGTAGTCCTGACTTCCAGTGCAGCTGTTCTTTTTATACGCAGAACCAGGGAAGAAGAATGGTGCCCTGGAAAACAGAAGGGCACAAGGGTCCTTAAAAGGCCCCTGGCAATGAGAAATACAAGCCCTGCCATGTCCTGAACTAAACTGTCAAACTTTCAAACTTCCGGCTGAATGGGCACTCAAGGTTCCTTGCAAGGAGGGGCAATCAGGTGCTTGGAGGGCAAGTTGGCACATTTACCTCCAGGCACCATTTCAAAGTGAGGCATTAGCAGCTTCCTATCTGAACAAACAGGAAGCCTATTAAAAATGCCCGTTGTCCCCTCCTGCCTGTGCTGAAAGGACTGTGAAAAGACCAAGTCCACAGAGTTCTTGCCAAGTCAAGAAACTCAGGGAACATGCAGCTGCTGGTGCCACCTGTGTCCATCTGAGTCCAGCTAGGAGATTTCCTCTTTGGGCGCCCCAGTCCTGGAGCGACGGATCCCGTGGAGTCAAGAGGAGGCAAAGGTGTTGAACAAGAAGGGAGGGTTTCAGCAACAATCAGGAATTCGTCTCTGCCCCCCAACCCCCAACCTCTGAAATGTTCTGGCTGCAAATCAAATCCAATACGAAACACCTGCCTGCCGCTGCTGTACCGCAAACACAATACACCACATGCCAGTTGGCAGCGAAGAGAAAAGAGGCCCATGAAAGAAAAGTCCCTGGTGTTATTAAAAAGTGGAGTCCTGCTGTTGGCCTCTCTCTCTCTCTGTCTCTCATATGTGCGCGCACACACACACACACACACGAGCACACAAACACACACTCTCCCAGGCCTCTAAAATTTTGCACACGGCTCTGGCGACTTCACTGTCAAACACTGAATGAGAGAGGCAGCCCTCTCCTTGGGCCGCTGCCTCCGTGGGGCACAGGGGTGTCTCCAGGGTGTGCGTGTTTGTGTGTGGTGGTTATGAATGGACCAACCCCCGGAGGCTACTCCACCTAAGGAAGCGGGGGTCGTCGTCAGCAGCATCAGATGCTTAGAGGAAGCTCGCACATCCAAGTTGGAAATGAATTCTGTTCCTAAGGGGTTGCCAGCATGGTCTCAAGGCCCTCACAGGGGTCTGGGAATGGTAAACGAGGTGTGGCAGGCACTGGAGGATGCCTGGCACACTGAGGCTTCATACCTTGCAATGGAGCAGCCTCAGGACCTCATGGGTGGCATCTCTGCGTGACAGTCTTCCCTTGGGGAGGAATGACAGTCCATGCTGTGGCATTGCCACATCACCCTCAGGCCTGGAACGGGGGCCAGTGTCCACGCCACTCTAGCTGGATGGCCTCAGTGCCTGGTCTCTCCTGTCCCATCCGTGCCGGGTGGCTCCCAGCCAACCCTCCCTGCCTTCCTGGCCCAGCTGGGCCACGCAGCGGGTGCTCGCGAGGTCTGGGTGGACAGCGGGGCTCTGTAAGAGCAGTCTCTTGTGGGCAGCTGGATGTTTTTCTATAGAGGGAACTCGTCATTAGAGGGCCCGGAGGATGAGGGTGGCACCTTGGGCTGCTTTCTTTCTCTTTGGCCTCCATTTACTTACCCTTTCGGAAGGAGCACGGCCGGGACGGTGCCTGCAATTCACTTGTCCTGGTGAAGGCAGCTTGACAGCTGCATAAATCACACCAAGATGCCACTAACAGGTTGCTGCCTGGGACTGTACCAGACCACCCAAGTGCACACAAATACAGTAATGCAAATCGCTTAACCCTTTGTCACTCCCCAGCACGCTGGAACAAACAGGCTTCATAATGTCCTCTCTCCCGTTGTTCCTGGTCCCCCAGAACAGCCTTGGTCTGTTTCTCAACCCTCCTCCCACCGTCTTCTTACACCTCCCTTCCCTCCCCCACCGCCTTCCAGTCTCTCAGGCTTCAGCCCTGGCCTGTGCACCCAGCAGGTGTGAGAGAAGGAAGGTAGTGAGGGAGCTTTCGGTGCTGCATGGGACTGGCCGTCGGTGGCAGAGCAGGTCAGTAGGAAAGTGGAGCAGAGTGCTTCACGCAGGACTATGGCCAGATCGACTGCAACTCTTACTTCTTGGCCTGAGGGGGACGGTGGCACCGTGCTGGGTGCCTGGATTTCTGCACAGCCCCATGACGGATGCCCCAGGCCTCAGTCCCTGATGCAGAAGGGAAGGTAAAGCCTGCAGTGAAGTAGTGGAGAGAAAACCATGCCTCTTTCCTTTGCCAGGTGGAGAACCAAAACAGAATTCTTCCCTTCAGCAACGTTTCTCAAGTGCTGTCTGTGAATGCTCACTATTTGCAAGGTGCCAGTGACACCAATGTCCCTGCTCTCCTGAGCTCACAGCCCTGCACCACCTGAGCTGACCAGTCTCCTGCCAGCTGGCTCTCTCATTTCTGCGCTGTCTTCATCTCCTGCCTCTGCCTGCTTGCCCATCCTGCTGCAGCCAGCCGGCCTCCCTGTGCGTGGGACCTCCCTGGACTGCCCCCACTCAGGGCCCTTACATTATGTGCTCAACCTGTGTGGCTGCCCCCCACACCCTTCAAGCCTTTGCTCAAATGCTGTCTTCCCACCCGAGCTGTTCCTAAGCACCCTATTTAGCGCTGCGACTCTCCCCCACTATGGCACCCACTAACCCTACTTTGTTTTTTTTTATAGCACTTAACCACTTTTAAATATGCTATATCATTTCGTTCTTTATTTTGTTTATTGTATGCCTTCCCCTACTAGTGGGGTAACACTGAGGGTAAGAGCTTTTGATTTGTTCACTGATGTGTCCTAGATCGCAATATGGTCACCACAATAGGAGGTCACAATATGGAGACCTACAATATGGTCTCCACACGGTAGATGCTCAATACCTATTTGTTAAGTGACTAATTACTATAACAAAGGAATGTGCAATAGGCCCTGTGGACCTGGGGAAATAATGATGGATTAACCTATAGGGGCTGGGGATGGAGGCATGAATCCTGGGTTTATCGGCCCAGGGATCAATCACCCTGCCAGAGAAGTTGGAAGCAATATTGGAATTAAGGAGTTCCACTTCCTCTTTGTCATGTCTTAGCATTGCACCATCAGCTCCAAGAAATATTCTTCTCTGAAAACAGTTAAGTATATCTGTGGTAACCTGAATAATGGCCCCTAGAGATATTCATGTGCTAACCCTGATAAAGGGGATTTTGCAGATGTGATTAACTTAAGGATCTTGAGATGGGTAGATTGTTTTGGCTTATCCTGGTGGGACCAATGTAATTCCAAGTGTCCTTATAAGAGGGAGACAGGAGGGTCAGAGAGAGAAGAAAACATGACCACAGGAGCAGAGATTGGAGCAATGTTGGGCCACAAGCCAAGGCATGTGGGAAGCGTCTAGAAGTTGGAAAAGGCAAGGAGATGGATTTTCCTCTAGAGGCTCCAGAAGGATTACTTTGCCCACTGACATTGTGGTTTAGCCCAGCAAAACTGATTTTAGACTTCTGACCTCCAGAGCTGCAAGATAATTAAATTTGTGTTATCTCAAGACACTAAGTTTGTGGTGATCTGTTAGAGCAGCAACAGGAGACTAACATAATATCCTTTTTATATTTCGAGCATTTTTTTCTCAATCCTGCCCTTGTCTTGGGCTTTTGCTCTGCTGACATTATTCCTATAGGTGGGTGCCACTCATGTATCTTTTCCATCTTTACACATGACCTTCTCAAAGTGGAATTAATCTGGGCGCTCTTTGTGTGATTCCTAGGGATATCTTTTTTTTTAAAGAGTTTCTCTCATCTCTTTTTTGTTGGGATCATTTAGTTTGCAAAATCTACATTTTTTTCTGTCATATATACATATTTATAAATGCTTCCCAAGCTTCTTGAGGTGCTCTCAGCCATTCCCAAAGGGCTGTGCTTTGGTCTCTGGTGCGGGCTGGTCCTTCTGTCTCTGGAACATCTTTGCTGGGATGGACACCTCTGCTCATTCCCCTTAACTGAGTTGGAACAAGCATGTGGCCGGTACCTGGCCGTGCCATTTCTGTGCCATCACCAAATGTAGGTGGGCTGGGGTAAGAGTTAGAATTTAAGTTGTTCATCTGAGCACAGCTACCTGGTGCCTCCTCGACTGCCAGCATCCTCCTCCTCCCTCTGTCTCTGTCCTGCTGTTCACCCAACATGCATTTGCTGAATACTCATCATGCACAATGTTTTCTCCTCATCAACATGAAATATAAAAAGCTAGGTGCAAAAACACCCCAAAATTGTGTGCAAATGGCATTCCTGTGGAACTTCTATGGTATTCACAGACCTGAATGTAATGTCAAGAAAATGTCAATAGAGTTAAGGTGATGGATTTGCTTTGTTCTTTGGAATAAGTTGGTTGTAAACCTCTTCTCTTTTTGATTTGTGCCTTTAGTCTTTATCTTCCAGAAGGCTGGGCTAACCTTACTGCAGACAGCATAGGTTGGGTGGCACTCAGGATATTGAAAGAACAAGAAACATAATATTAAAACTTTCTATGAATGATGCTACTTAAGGGCTGAAAACTGGGGGTTGGGTACCTGGAACTATACCTTCAATCTGTCCAATACTGATCACTTGAAATGTGGCTAGTGCAACTGAAGACTGGATTCTTAATTCTATTTAATTGTATTTATTTAAACTTTATTTTAAAAATTATACTTGCTTCAATTATTGGAAAGATTTTAAGTATCTTTAGAACAACTTGGGTATATAAATTTGCTTTTTCAATTGTAAATTTTATGAAATAAATACAGATAAAGTATTTCTGATGAAAATTTAGCGTCCAAATTGAGAAATGTCAGATTTTGAAGCCTTAAGGTGAGGAAAAAGTATATAAAATATTTCAATAATTTTATATTAATTACATGTCAAAATGACTCTATTTTGGATATATTGGGCTAAAGTAAAATATATTATTAACATTAATTTCACCTGGTTCTTTTTTCTTTTTTAAGTGTGGCTACTAGAAAATTTAAAATGACATATGTGAATCTCATTGTATATCTGTTGGCCAGTGCTGTCTCGGATGATCATTGTTATCCTTTTTGGATAATGACATCTTAGCAAGATTGGAAATATTTGATCACCAATAATGTGTTCTAATCTTATAATTTTGAAAAATGCATCTGAATCCTTGCTGGTGTTTCCATGTGGATTCTGCTTGGAGAGTAGGCTAGGAGAAAAGACCCATTTTAGCAATATATGCTCATAGCATGTGAAACAAAGAATAGTAAAAACTTAATGATCAAGGATAAATACCACCCAAGGGCAAACAAAACACTCACAAAAGCACCAAGACAAATGCTTTGCTACTAACTGGCTTTGAATCAAGCGCATCTTCCATAAGCTTTCAGTTGATATACACAGAAGGTGACTTTGTCTCCTACTACTCTGAAGGATGAGGACATTTGAAATGATTCTTTATACCTCAAGACTCATTCTGGACTTTAACCATCCATTCTGCCCCCTATTTTCTCAGAAGAGATGCCCATCCTTATTTATGATTTATATTTGTATGTGTCCTTGGGACTTTTCTCTTCTACCCTCAAAGAGCAACAACAGTAGCTCAGTTGTTGGAGTTGCTGTCATCATCACCACCATATTGGTGTGTATGTGTGTGTGTTACTCACACACGCACATGCCCTGTGGTGGTGGTGTGCAGTTGTCATCTTTATCAGGGGGGTCTCACAAAAGCCACATATTATCACTGTGTTGGCTTTAGCCTGATGCCTTGCTCATGGTGGATATACATATTGAAAGAATAAATTAATGAGTCTGATAGAAACATCCTTGTTATTTGAAATGCTCGGCAGCTGTTTAAGAGCTAACATTTGTGTCTGCTATTATGTGTATGCTGTGTGCCAATTTTTGTGCTTCATTAATATTTACATTACTAACCACAATAACAATGCAAGAGTAACCATAATAAAAGCTAACATTTATTGACCACTTACTCTGTGCCAGGACTCTTCATTTCATCTTTATAAAAATCCTAGGAGGTAGGTGCTGTTTTTTACCCCTCCTACTTAGAGAGGGGGAAATTGATGCTCATAGAAGTTAAGCAACCTTCCCAAGGTCGGCGGTGAGTAAATGGAAGAAGCCATAAGAGTTGAGCCCATCAAACCACTCTAGCCATAATTCTCTTCCCTTATATGGTGTACAGTGTATAAAGCCAACCATGCCACTTCCAGTGTGATCTGAGTTCACAGGTAGACACAGAGCACCTGTGACAAGTCAGAACCTTGAGCCCACAATTGGGGGTGGTGTGCAGGTGGATTTGATTTATATAACAAGTAAGTTTTCGGTATATGTAAGTCCCAAATATTGAGCATGGGACATATTTATACTAAAAAATGATTCATTGTTTATCTGAAATTCAAGTTTAACTGGCTGTCCTGTACTTAATCTGGCAACCATACATGTTTAAGACTTATCGAGTTTGATATTTGGAAGGGTTGCCAGATTTAGCAAGTAATGGACACCCCAATATGCAATATTTTGGCCATATTTATAGTAAAAAAACTTGTTGTTTATGTGAAATTCAAATTTAACTGTACATCCCAAGTTTTATATGGCAACCCTAATTCCTAAGGAAGTGATTTGCTGTGTATGACCATAGCCCATGTGTAGAGGTTTCAGGGGCAGGAATGGATATTTCCGTGTTTAGTTCTGGTAAAGCCTCTTGGGGAAGACCAGGAGCCTGGGGAGCCCTGGAGTGGTATAGCTTCTGCTCAGGGTTCTGGTAAGGGGGTCCAGCTTGCTCCTCAATTTATTAGAGAGGGCGTGAGACTTCCATAGCTCTTGGATACCTCTGTTGAAGAGTTAACATTCAAATCCAAATCAGGTCTACTCAGTTTCTCTTGGAATACAGCATCTCTGCTCCAGACATTTTGATCCACCTGCTTATCACTATGTTGCACTCTGTTCTTCCTTTATTAAGTGGAGCCCAAACTGTTCCATCATTTAAGGAGATCTATGTATAGCTCAGGGCTTCTGAAGGGTTTCTGACATCGTCTTCCAATTGTTGATCATTTTGGGTCGTTAATGGTAAGACAGAAAAAAGGGGGGGCACATCCAGGTTCAACAGTGGCCTTAGCCATTTAACCTGTGGCTTAATTCCCTTTTTAAAACTTTGTTTACCTTCCTTCACCCCACCCTCTTGCAAAATACTTTTAAAAGAACATGAACGGAGGAGGATCAAGGATCTTGTTTTCTTTTCATTCCTTTTGATTTATGTTCCTTTGTCCTGAAAGCCCCTGTAATCTCCTTATCTTCAGAGCCAGTTCCCTGCTGACAGGGTGAAGGCAGCAAAGACTCCCTGGCTTTGAGATAAACCATCCCAAGCTGGATTGTTGGCTACACAAACTTTCTCCCTTAAGCCCTCTCTTAAAATGTTTGGAACTCTAGAACTTCTTCCTTGAAAATAAGGAAAAGCAAGCATTATACCTAAAAGAAGCACGTAACCAGAGCTTTTTATGAACTCTAGTGGGAGTAAGACCTTGCACTGATGAGCCTGATGACATCTTTCTTGCAGCAGACATTTATCGAGCTGCTACTATATGCCACCGGCTGGAGCTATAGGAGAGGCAAAGACAAATACGATGAGGTTGTACCCATAGGAGCTTGCTTGTGAAATAGTTGGGGACAAATGCGACCAATCTTCTAAGACCTCACAATACACTGGGTCAGGTAACCCTCTTAACACTCTTACAGGAGCCTGTATCCTTCCCTCATTGCACATTTAAAAATATATTTCTACGTTGACTTCTGTAAGAATTAGTGTCTTGTTCATTCACGAGTTTCTAAGCTCTGTGAGCTTCTGGAGGTGACAGACTGTATCTTTTTTGATTACTGTTATATTCTCAGCCTCAAGTTGACACATTCTAGGGACTCATTAAATGTTGGCCAAATGAATGAATAATTGAATGAACAAACTAACATGAGACAGAATTTTATCCATGCGTTATAAGAGTGATGTGCGCAGAGAAGGGAGTGATTCATTCGGGAATGGCCTTGCCGATGCTGTGAACAGGTACAGGCGAGGTGATAACCCGATGGAGGGCGACACTGGAAGTGGACGCTGAGTGCTGGAAGTCAGAGACTGCAGTGCTCCCCTCCTAGCATGATCTGAGGGTCCATGATTTCAAATAGGATCTAGCGCTCTGTGATTTCTAAGGTCTTCGCTCTTCTTTGATCTGTAGTTTTGTGCTGATTTAAGTAAGAAGTAACTCCTTTGTTTCTGACCTTTGCCTCTCTAACCTGTTTGTTCTGCCATGGTGGATAAAACCTCTCTGTAGACCTACTGAGCATTTCATGTGTATTCTTTGGGCACTTATCTTCTATGAATTGTAAAATGGACCTTCATGGTCTTTAAAATGCATGTTTGAAACTCATGGGAAATCCATCCATAATTCAAACCCAAGGGCTTACTTCCTAGTCTAACTGCTTGGGGTTGGTCCATGAACCTTGTCCAAATCCACTACTTGCATCCTCCAGGGCCCTTTAAGGTCCAGCGACAAGGAACAGCTGGGCAGACTAGCTCTTCAGCACCAGCTGAATGACATTTTTCATTATCAAGAGAACAGGATGGTAGTTTCAAATGTCAGGGACACTCAAAACAGGAAGGCTCCTAGCCTCTTTTTTTCTCTCTTGAAATACAGAATTTTATTTAGAAACTGTTTACAGTAGGAAAAAACCCTGTCGAGAAAGACCAGGTGGAATAACCAGGGTTATTAGACCAGGGTTCCCAATAAAGTGGAATTTTAGGGCAACAAATGTCTAAAAGGCCACAAAAGAGAAATAGCACCACTGTCATTTGAAGAATGGCTGGTTACTTGCATTTTTTTTTGGCATTGTTCATCACTGAATCTGGAGCTTCCTCTGAATTCCACACGCAGCATGCACTACACAACAGTTTCATCATAAAATACTAAAATACTTGCTCCTTAGAGATCGTTTGGTTTAACCCCTTTGGGAAAAGGGGGCACAGAGAAAAGAAATGACCTGCTCACATTGCCCATCACTGGCAAGGCAGGGGTGGAGGACCCAGGAAATGTCTGGTTAATTATTTCAGCTCAAGGCTCCACTCTAGGAGCAGATGGAGAAATTTATAACTATGTGATGACATTGCCCCGAACTTCTCTACTTTACTTGGTGTGAGAACTAATTATGTGGAGGCCAGTCCCACCGGAACATCATGACAGCATGATGCAAAGACGCCAGCCAAGCGTGTGGCACTTGATGGAGCCTGACCAAATGCGCCTTCCCTCCCATCCCTCTCTCTCGTTCCTCAGTATGCTGAACCTGGGTTGCAATTACAGTGCCGTCTTGTCTCCCCCCTGTCTGTTAGGAATGTTTCCAGGGAAGCCAGTCCTGTGGTCTCTCCCCCGACAGCATCAGTGATCGGGAAGAACACTCTTAAGAGAGTGGCTGGTGCCAGGTGCAGCGGCTCATGCCTGTGATCCCAGCACTTTGGGAGGCCAAGGGGGGAGGATTGCTTGGGGACTGGGCAACATGGCAAGACCCTATTTCTACAAAAACAAGAAAAATTAGTTGGGCGTGGTGGTGCATCCTTGTAGTCCCAGCTACTTGGGAGGCTGAGGTGGGAGGATCACTTGAGCCCGGGAGTTTGAGCCTGTAGTGAGCTATGATCGTGCCACTGCACTCCAGCCTGGGTGACAGAGCGAGGCCTTGTCTCTGAAAAAAATAAAAAATAAATAAAAAATAAAAAGAGTGGTGGGCCTGTGCTGGCAGCCCAGGGCTTGTCTGGGAGATGGAAATGCTTCCAGGTGGAACAGATGTGATGTCTTGTCCTCTTCCTGCCCTTACTGAGTTATAAGCTGACGGGAGCAACCTTGTTTTCAGTAAAACATGCCATGGTCTTCTTAGACATCTCCAAAAGTTTGGTGGACTCAACTCACAGGAAGAACTACAGAGTGCTTGGAGGGTTTTCTGCCCGGTGGGAGAAGAACCACACTGCCATCCTACACTGGCTCTGACTGTGGAATATCTGACTCAGCCTGGAGCTGGGGATCTATCTGATTTCAGAGCAGGCAACTTCCCCATCTTCACTGACCTCAGCTTTGGGGGAATTAGCATCAAACCCCAAATCACTAGCATTGCAATTGGACGTGTACCTTGTCACCCTCTTGGAGAGGTTGGAACCTCCCTCCTGAAAGACTTTTCCTGGTGACTGCCTTCAGGGTCAGTGACTCTGTGTCAGGCCCTGCAGGGTATAGCTTGGGAGAGAACCCTGGCAGAGTCACAGTGACTTTAGGGGGTTCCCAAGGGTTTGTTTCTCAGTGCAGTGAGGTGACACTTTTGAGAATGAAAAGGGGTCCCTGTTATTAATTATGTCAGGAAAACAGGCATCAGCCAGGACTGTCTCAGGCAAACTAAAGTGAATGACAGATCTAAGTATCCCCACAGCAGTGCGAACTCTGCAGCCAGATGGCTTGAGTCCAATTCAAGCTCTGTCACTCATTAGCCGTGTGACCTTGGGAAGTTACTCAGCCTCTCTGTCTGTGCTTTGTTTCCTCAGCTATTAAATTGTGTATGAAAATAATACCATCTCATGTGGCTGTGCTGAAGATCCAGCGAGTAAACACCAGCAAAGTGCCCGGTGCAGAGCAAGTGCTATGTTATTGTTTGCTATTGTTATTAGGGAAAGGAAGGGGAAGGGAAGCATGCATTTTGCAAACTTCCATAAATAAAGCAGGCACTCAACTTGGTGATCTATGTACGTTTTGTTTTATAATCTTCAAAATAACCCTACATTGTTAATATTTCTGATCCCATTTTAGAGTTGGGGAAACTGAGGCTCTGATAAGCTAAGTAACTTGTCTAATGTCACGTGGTCAGTCTGTGATCTGAGCACTGTTGTGTCTGCCTTCAAAGCCCAGGCTGGATCTATCATTACCATTTTGCACCCACCAAGTGAGCGCTTCCCCCCGCCCCAGGCCCTGGCTCAGTTGTACATGGAACATCTTGTAAGTTCCTCCTACACTGAATACTTCCTCAGGCCTTCAAGCCTTTGCCCACTTCTTTAGCTATGGAGCCTCCATTTCACGTCTAGTTGTGGCTCAAGCATCACGTCCTCCAGTAACCCTTCCCAGACAATCCTTCCTCCTGTTCGGTCTGGACTGGATGCTCCTCCATGGCGATACTTGAAGTTCTCCTCTCCCCTGACCCCTATAAGAGCCCACTCTATGGAATTATGGAATTAGCTATGGTCTGTCTCCCTCCCTAGACCATAAGCTCTTTGTATCTATTCTTCAACACTAAGCATAGCGCCCGGGCACCGCGGGTACTCAATAATTGTGTCGGTTGTGTGGAATTGTGGGGGATTGAAGAGATATGTTTGGGGAGAGGTGCCTTTGGGAAAAGGGTAGAGGCTGGTGATGTTGAATGTTTTGTGGACGGTTGCAGACTTCGGGTTGTAGCGACGTGGACATGTGGGAGGGGTAGGAATAGGAAGGGGACTTGATGGGCTTCATGGTGTTCAGTCCAGCGGGGCCATGCTGGGTGGACTGGAAGGAGGAAGAGGAGGGGCCCCGAGGGCGGCGAGGAGGTTCCTGAAATGGTCCCTGTCCGGGTGACCAGGGCTTGGCTGGCAGGGAGGAGACAAGAAGACAGAGGCTGAGCAATGGGATGAAGGGAGAATTGACAAGGGTGGGGGAGACTCAGCTGTTCCTCGCTTTCGATCAAGCTGCGAGTGAGACTATGGCAGCTGAGGGGAGACTGAAATACAACCTGACGACCAGGCCCGGGGCAGCCTGGACTTTCAAGCTTACCTGGGACCTTGCTTCTGTGCGACAGGTAGGAGCCAGAACCACGCTAGCAGCTAGAGGGCCGAGGATCCAGGGCCCAGCCCGCTACTATTTCCAGGTCTGAGCCTTAGAAACAAGAAACAGGACCCCAGCCCCAGAAAGACCTCCAAATAAAGGAAAAATTTCCGTTAGGCCATAAGCTTTTCTTTTTTTTCCTTCTAGGAAGTGAATCCACCACAGGGTTCACCCAGCCGCTTGGGAGAAATGTTTGGGCCCCACTGGCTAAGTGAAGTATGTCGTGGTAAGTTGGGGACTCAGTCAAAACAGAGTCTGAATGTCAACAGAAGCAACACATTTTTGTTAATTGATTGATATGTGGTAGCTTTTAAAAATAATTAGCATTTATTTTGTTTTGTTTTGCTTTTCAAACTAATACACATTTATGGCAGAAAATTTGGGAAAGAGAATAACAATCTAGAAAATTAAATCACTGGTAATCCAAACACTCAGTGCTGGCTGACCCTAACCAATGTTAACACGTTGGTGTGCACACTTTCCAGCGTTGAGAGCCTGTAGTATTCTTATCACTAATTACTGTGCGGCCTTCAAATTGCTAATGTGATTCAGATAGTAGGGCTTGGAAGAATGCATTCTGAAGGCAAAAGGAAAATTCCACTCTGGATGGAACAGAGAAACATTAAAAATTTTAAAAAATTAATATTATTTGTAATTGACAAATCGTAATTCTATACATTTATGTGATACAATGTGATGTTTTGATATATGTATACAATAGAATGATTAAATCAAACAAATTATTATTATTTTTTTTTAAATTTAATTTTATTTTTTTATTATTATTTTTTAAAATTTCAGAATATTATGGGGCTACAACACTTTGTTTGTATATATTGCCCATGCACTGCCCATGTCAGAGCTACAATCATGGACATCCCCCAAACTGTGCACCCCACATCCATTCAGTGAGAGTTTTCCCATCCCCTCCACCCCACTCCTGCCTGCCCACCCCCTGATGAATATTATTGCCATGTGTGACATAAGTATTGATCAGTTAGTACCAATTAGATGGTGAGTACCATTGTTTTTCCATTCTTGTGATACTTTGCTTCGAAGAATCCTAGCTCCATCCAGGATAATACCAGATGTGTTAATTCACCGTTGTTTTTTATTGCTGAGTAATACTCCATGGTATACATATACCACATTTTATCAATCCACTCGTGTGTTGATGGGCATCTGGGTTGTTTCCACATCTTTGCAATTGTGAATTGTGCTGCTGTAAACATTCGTGTGCAGGTGTCTTTATTATAGAATGTCTTTTTTCCCTGTGGGTAAATACCCAGTAGTGGGATTGCTGGGTCAAATGGTAGTTTTACTTTTAGTGCTTTGAGGTGTCTCCATATTACTTTCCACAGAGGTTGTACTAATTTGCCGTCCCAACCAGCAGTGTATGAGTGTTCCTATCCATCTGCATCCCAGCCAACATTTGTTGTTTTGGGACTTTTTGATATGAGCCGATCTCACTGGAGTTGTGTGATATCTCATTGTGGTTTTGATTTGCATTTCCCTGATGATTAGAGAAGTTGAGCAATTTTTTATATGTTTGCTGGCCATTATTCTGTCTTCTTCTGAAAAGTTTATGTTCATGTCCTTTGCCCAGTTTTTAATGGGGTTGTATGATTTTTTTTTTGTTGATTTTCCTGAGTTCTGTGTAGATTCTGGTTATCAGCCCTTTATCAGATGTGTAGCATGCAAATATTTTCTCTCATTCTGTAGGTTGTCTGTTCACTCTATTGACAGTTTCCTTGGCTGTGCAGAAGCTTTTTAATTTGATCAGGTCCCATGTATTTATTTTTGTTGCTGCTGTGATTGCTATGGGGGTCTTCTTCATAAATTCTTTGCCTAGGCCAATGTCCATAAGAGTTTTTCCAACATTTTCTTTGAGAATTCTTATAGTTTCACATCTTAGGTTTAAATCTGTTATCCATCTTGAGTTGATTTTTGTGAGAGGTGAGAGATGTGGATCTAGTTTCAGTCTTCTACATGTGGCCATCCAGTTTTCCCAGCACCATTTATTGAATAGGGAATGTTTTCCCCAGTGTATGTTTTTGTGGAATTTGTCAAAGATCAGATAACAGTATGAGGATGGTTTTATATTTGGGTTCTCAGTCCTGTTCCATTGGTCTACGTCTCTGTTCTTGTGCCAATACCATGCTGTTTTGGTTACTATAGCCTTGTAGTATAGTTTGAAGTCTGGTAGATTGATGCCTCCCAATTTGTTCTTTTTGCTTAAGATTGCTTTGGCTAGACGAGGTCTTCTCTGGTTCCACACGAAGCATGGAATTATTTTTTCTAGATCGGCAAAAAATGATGTTGGTATTTTGATGGGGACTGCATTGATTCTGTAAATCACTTTAGGTAGCAAAGACATTTTTACAATGTTAATTCTACCTATCCAAGAGCATGGTAGGGTTTTCCATCTGTTTACATCCTCTGCAATTTCTTTTCTCAGTGTTTCATAATTTTCTCTATATAGGTCTTTCACCTCCCTAGTTAGATATGTTCCTAAATATTTAATTTTCTTTGGTACTATTGTGAAAGGTATTGCATCTTTAATTTGTTTCTCAGCACAACTATTATTGGCATATATGAAGGCTATTGATTTGTATGTATTGACTTTGAATCCTGAGACTTTGCTGAATTCATTTATCAATTCCAATAATCTCTTGGTTGAATCTTTGGGGTTTTCTAGGTATAATATCATTTTGTCCACAAATAGTGAAAGTTTGACCTCTTCTGCCCCCATTTGGACACCCCTGATTCCTCTCTCTTGTCTGATTGCTCTGGCCAGGAATTCCACCACTATGTTGAATAGAAGTGGAGATAGTGGGCAACCTTGTCTGGTTCCAGTTTTAAGGGGGAATGCTTTCAATTTTTCCCCATTCAGTATGATATTGGCTGTGGGTTTATCATATATGGCTTTAACAATTTTGAGGTATGAGCCATCTATGCCTATATTGTTAAGAGTTCTTATCATAAAAGGGTGCTGGATTTTGTCAAAAGCCTTTTCTGCATCTATTGAAAGGATCGTATAATCTTTGTTCTTGCTTTTATTTATGTGGTGAATTACATTTATAGGTTTGTATATGTTGAACCATCCCTGGATCTCGGGGATGAAGCCCACCTGAGCATGATGAGTAATTTTTTTGATGTACATTTGGATTCGGTCTGCTAGGATTTTATTGAGAATTTTTGCATCTATATTCATAAGGGATATTGGTCTATAGTTTTCTTTTCTTGTTGTGTCCTTTACTGGCTTTGGTATCAAGGTGATATTGGCTTTGTAGAGTGAGTTTGGGAGGATTCCATCCTTCTGGATGTTTTCAAATAATTTCTGCAGTATAGGCACCAGTTTTTTGTAGGTTTGGTAGAATTCAGGTGTGAACCCATCTGGTCCAGGACTTTTTTTTGTTGAAAGATTTTTTATTACTGCTTTGATTTTGGTGCTTGATATTGGTCTGTTTAGGAATTATATTTCTTCCTGTTTGAGCCTAGGGAGGTAGTATGTTTCTAAGAATTTGTCCATTTCCTCCATGTTTTCATGTTTTTGGGCATAGATATTTTTGTAGTATTCAAAGATGATGTTTTGTATTTCCATGATATCAGTTGTGACCTCTCCTTTTTCTTTTCTAATTGAGCTTATTAGAGTCCTTTCCTTTCTGTTTCTGGTCAACCTGGCAAGTGGCCTATCTATTTTGTTTATCTTTTCAAAGAACCAACTTTTCATTTTATTAATCTTCTGTATTGTTCTTTGTTCTCAATTTCATTTAATTCTACTCTGATCTTGGTTATTTCTTTTCTTCTGCTGGCTTAGGATTGCTTTGTTCTTCCTCTTCCAATTCCTTAAGATGATTCATTAGTTTACTGATTTGTGACCTTTCTGTCTTTTGGATGTGAGCATTTAAGGCAATAAGTTTTCCTTTCAGGACTGCTTTTGCTGTATCCCACAGATTTTGATAACTTGTGTCCCCATTATCGTTTAGTTCGAAGAATCTTTTGATTTCAATTTGAATCTCCTCCTTGACCCAATAATCTTTCAGCAATAGATTGTTTAGTTTCCAAGTTTTTGGAGGAAGATGTGAGTTTCTGTTGGAATTGATTTCTAATTTTATTCCGCTGTGGTCTGAAAAGACACATGGTATGATTTCTATTTTTTTGAATTTGTTTAGATCTGCTTTGTGGCCTAGGATGTGATCAATTTTAGATAAAGTTCCATGAGCTGATGAGAAGAACATATATTCAGTGTTATTTGGGTGGAGTGTTCTATGTCTGTTAGGCCCAAATGTTCTAGAGTCCTGTTTAGGACCATTGTTTCTTTGCTGATTTTCTGTTTGGAGGATATGTCCAGTTCCATCAGTGGGGTGTTGAAGTCCCCTGCTATTATGGCATTGCTATTTATTATGTTGTCTAGATCAAGCAGTATTTGCTTTACATATTTGGGCGCTCCTGTGTTGGGTGCATAAATGTTTAGGATTGTTAAATCCTCTTGTAAGATTTTTCCCTTCACCACTATATAGTGTCCATCTTTGTCCTTCTTTACTTTTGTTGCTTTAAAGTTTATATCATCTGAAATAAGGATGGCTACCCCAGATTTATTTTGGTTTCCATTAGCCTGGAAAATTGTATTCCATCCTTTCACCTTGAGTCTGAATGAGTCCTTGTGTGTAAGGTGTGTTTCCTGGAGACAACAGATACTTGGCTTGCATTTTTTTAATCCATTCAGCCAGCCTATGTCTCTTCAATGGGCAGTTCAAGCTATTCACATTTATTCAGTGAATTGATATTTGGGGTAGATTTCTGTTTATTCTGTTGGGTAGTTTCTTGTTCTGTTTTCCCTCTTGAGTCATTGTGAAGTCTGGGTTCTGGAGTTTCAGCTTTGGGTAGTTTTACATTGGTGGGTGTCTGTTGTGCTACATAGTGTACAATTCAGGTCTAAGCACTTCTTCCAAGGCTGGTCTGGATTTCGCAAATTCTATCAGTGATTGCTTGTCTGGAAAAGTCTTTATTTCTCCCTCATATAAGAAGATTAGTTTGGCGGGATAAGGAATTCTGGGTTGGCCTTTATTTTGTTTTAGGAGACTAATGATGGCTCCCCAGTCCCTTCTGGCTTGTAAGGTTTCAGCTGAGAAATCTGCAGTTAATCTGATAGGTTTCCCTTTGTAGGTTACCTGCTTTTTTCACCTTACAGCTTTGAGGAGTGCCTCTTTTGTGTTTACTTTGGTCAGTATAATAATTATGTGGTGTGGTGAATGCCTGTTCACATTGAGTCTCCCAGGAGTCCTGTGTGCTTCTTGTACTTGGATATTGAGATTCCCGGCTAGGCCATGGAAATTTCCTCTATTATTCCTTCAAATAGATTTTCCAGCCCATGTGAATGTTCTTCCTCTTCCTCAGGGATGCCTGTGATCCTTATGTTTGGCCTCTTTACATAATCCCACATTTCTTGCATGCTTTGTTCATGCCTCTTGTTTTTGTGTTCTTTCTCTTTGACTGATTTATTTAGCACATAGGAGTTATCTTCTAGCTCTGAAATTCTTTCCTCTGTGTGATCCAGCCTATTCTTAAGGCTTTCAAGTGTGTTTTGTAGTTCCTTGAATGCCTCTTTCATTTCTAGAATTTCTATTTGATTTTTCCATAATACTTCTATTTCTTTAGAAAATTTTTCATTCATTTCTTGCAGTTTTCTTGTGGTTCCTTTGTGCTGGGATTCAATTTTCTCTTGAATTTCATTGAACTTTCTTATAATCCATAAATGAAATTCCTCTTCTGTCATTCTTTCCATTTTGTTTGAGTTGGTATCCATTGCTGAGGAACTAGTGATTTCTTTTGGGGGTGACTTTTCACTCTAGTTTTTCATGTTTCCTGAGTTCTTTCACTGAGTTTTTCTAATCTGGCCTCTTGGTCGAGAGTTGGGTGTGTTAGGGCTAGTTTATGGCCCTGTGTCCAAGCCCTCAAGGTTCATTCCTTGGCAGAGCCAGGGAGAGGAGTAGTGGTCTGTATTGCCTTAGGTGTATTTTAGCAAGTTTGGTGGATCTTGGGTTACCTCTGACCTGTTGTCTTTTCCTCTTCCTGGTGGAGTGTAGTGAGATTGTCCTCCCAGCTTGAGCTCCAAGCTGGTGGATTGTACTTGAGGGTATGAATCCACAGCTCCCTAATAGATAGGTGTTCTGTTGTGTCCATGGCAGACTCGGATCCCCCAGGTGGGGTATACAAAAGCCCCAAGCTTTGGGAGGGGCCTTGTGGCTCCTAGGGGTTACTTTGACCCTCCTCCTGAGGTGCGGGTAGAAACACAATTGCTTTTGGCTGCAGTGTGAGAACTGAATTGGAAAAATTCTACACAGCTCAGAGGTTGCTTATCTAGCTGCGTGTGTCTGTCTTTCTGATGTGCGTCTCCACGTGATACTAGCTGATAGGGGGATCTCTAATTGTGTACCCCTTTTCCACCACTAGACCCCAAGGCGAGGCAGGTGGGCATCTCTAGCCCCAGAAGTCTCTGCCAGGGGGATGTTCCCTCAGGGGAGGGGGGAATAGTGGCCACTGGAGGTGCTCTTGGATGGAGCAAAATTCCCTAATGAAGTGAGCAGGGTTACAGGGAGCTGCTCTGGTTCAGCCTGTGGCTTTTGAGGCATTCGGTTGTCATGAGAACCGGTACTTATACAAAATGAGTCGCTATAACCCGCGACCTTCAAAATGATCGATCTCTCGGGTACAGGAGGGCTGGGACGTGAAGAGCGGGCACTAGGACCAGCACGTAGCGGATTCATAGGAGGCCAGAGCTGGGGTAGCAGGAGCAGATGGACGAGCTGCAAACTGTTTCCAATACACAATGGTCCTGCCACTACAGTTCCGGGATCTCGTCCCATGTGGAGCCCACGGATGCAGCTGTCCCTGGCCACCAAGGGCAAAGCCTGTGGCACCCTGGCGGGAGAGCCCCCAGGCCAGGGTGGGGCAGAGCTAGAGACGCGGCTCACAGCTCCTGGCGGGAGGCTGTAAAGATGGCTGCCGCCGCCGGCCTGGCGCACAGCAGGGCTCAGATCACGCCCGGGAGTGCAGCTTTTCTCAACTGGCCTGGGTCCCGTGGAGGCAATTGCTGGGAGCCCCTAAGGGCATGTCCTGCTCTCCGTTAAACTCTTGGGCCCGGTCCGGCTGACTTGCAGTGGCGAGGTGCCGGCCTGCGGGTTCCCGCGCACTGTCCTGGGAAGCTGTATCTCCGCCCAGTCCCTACCCGGCCCTGAGCAGTCCCTGTATATTGCGGCTGAGAGTTCTGTTTGGCTCTTGCAATCACTTCCTCTCCACAGAGCCTGCTGTCTCCAGCAACAGCTTTGCCCCGACTCTGGGCTTGTCCCTGACTGAGTGGATGGGGAGGTGCGTAACCACTTGGGGGTCACATCGCGCTGGCGAGTGCATCCTTCCCATACTCTGGGCTCTATTGTACTCGGTGAGCTCTCCGATGGTGAATGTATCTTCCAGTCACCTGTTTTGTTGGGCTGTGCGTCCCACGATGTTTCTCTGTAATTCACAATGCTGTTTTCGGAGTGAGTGATCCATGCTCACAGGCAGCCAATGGCGTTTTTCACCTCCTTCCCTGGGAGCGGTGAGGTGGGAGGACTCTATCAGACCGCCATTTTTTCCTTTTCCCAAACAAATTATTAATAACATATTTATCACCTCATTTACCTATCATTTTTATGGTGAGACATTTGGAATTTGTTCTCTTCATTATTTTGTAATATACAATACATTATTATTGACTATCATCTCCCTGCTGTGCAAAAGATCTGAAAACTTACTCCTCTTGCCTGTCTGAAACTTCAGAGAAACATTTTTGGACAAGATGGATGCTAGGATTTTGGTGATTGCCGTCATGCAAGGAAGGTTTGGTAGAGCTTCAGTATTTTTTTCCTGATGAAGTGGGAGTTTCCATGTCTAGTGACTGTGAGCACATTGTAAACAAGGACTTTATTTTAACTTCATACCTTGCACAATTCCTGGCATATGAATAGTTGTTGAACTAACTTGAGATATACTTCCTGTCATTCAAAACATTTCCATGTGCTCCAGGTTGGAAATATTTAATACTGCCTTGTTGCAAGGGCCACTGTTAATCTAATGAGTCTATGTATTAGTTATCTATTGCTGTGTAACAAATTAGCTTCAAATTTAGAAGCTTAAAACAACAAACATTTATTATCTCATGGTTTCTGTGGGGCAGGAATCTGGGAGCGGCGTAGCTGGGTGGTTCTGGCTCAGGGTCCCTCAGGAGGCTGCTACCAGCCAGGGCCGCAGTCTCTGAGGGTCTGGCTGGAACTGAAGGGTCAGCCTCCAAGCTCACTCCTGTGGCTGTTGGCAGGAGGCTTCAGTTCTTCACCACATGGACCTTTCTATGGGTCTGCTCACATCATGGCTTCCTCCAAAGTGAGTGATATGAGAGAGAGAGAGAGAGAATGCATACAGCCACATGCCACAATAGTTTTATAACTTAATCATGAAAGGGACACCCCTTTACTTCTGCTGTATTCTATCCTCTAGAAACAAATCACCAAGTCCAGTCCATGTTTAAAGGGAAGGAATTAAGTTCCATCTCTTGAGAGATGAGGTATCAAAGAATTTGTGAACCTATCTTTATAACCATCAAAATAGAAACAGCTATATTGCTGACTTATATATAATCTCTAATTTATACTCTTTTACATTGTTCATTATGTAAGTAATATATAAATGCATTCTCCGCATAAAAAACCAACACATTACCTGTGACCAGACTCCTCTTTCATCCCTCCCCTGACACTATTCTTGTCAACTGAGCAGCTCAGAGCTGAGCAGTACTATGTTACCACTGTATACCTTTCTGGATGTTTCACTATGCATTTTATACTCAGGCAATATCACATGTTGTGTGTACATATGTATTTATACACATAGTGTCAAATTGCATGCATATTCTTTACCTTAACTTTTTCACTCACCAATATACTTAGAATTTACCTTTTTCATTTAAACTAGTACAATGTATTCCAGAGTAGGGATAGACCAAAATCTATTTAGCTAGTCCTCTGTTGCTGGGCACGTAGGTTGTTTCTAGTTCTTGATATGACAAATGCTGACCCCCATGTAGGAATCTCCTTCTGTGCTAGAAATTCTATAGGGCAGAATCAAAAAGAAGAGTTGCTGGGTCAAATTTCATTATTAATGCAATGAATATGCCTAAAAGAGAACCACAGAGCAGATCTAGTTTCATTCATTCCAGAAAACATCACCATTTCTTTTAGTCTCTCCTCAGGTTCTCATGGCCAGCTCTTTCATAGCACAGGTCCAAGACCTCCATGAAATATGAATGGATGAACCGTTGATGTGAATTGTCGACTGGGGAACAGAAGGTGGACTATGGTGTACAGATCCCGGCTGCCCTCTCCCCCTGAGGTCCCTGCCTCCTGGTGTGTTTGTGCCTTTATGTAATATTGCCCCTTAAGTATGGGCAAGACCCATGACTTGCAAAGGCAGTGGGAGGTCACTCCATGATTATGTTGTGTTAAAATAAGACTCCAGTCTCACCAGCAGACTTACTCTAGTCTCTCTTCACTTGCTGGGTTTTTTTTTTTTTGAGACAGGGTCTCATTATGTTGCCCGGGCTGGTCACAAACTCCTGGGCTCAAGCGACCCTCCCACCTCAGCCTGCTAAGTAGCTGGGATTACAGGCACACACCACTGCAACCAGCTCTTCTTGCTGGCTTTGAAGAAGCAAACTGCCATGGACCCGGCTGAAAGGAATCAAATGCTGCCAATGATCACACAAGCAGGGAAGTGCACACTTTCCCATTCGAGCCTCTGATGAGAACTCAGCCCTGGCTGACACGTTGACTACACCTCATAAGACCCTAGCAGAAGACCTCCTGACCCACAGAAACTTTGAGACAACAAGCCACTAAGTTTGTGGTAATTTCTTATGCAGTATAGATAACTAATACACATGGTTCTACTGAGATTCACTTTTTTTTACTATTAATAAACACCTTTTTATTTTTGAGCTTTGCTCCGTAAGTCACACATTTTATTTTAAATAATTGATAGTTGTACTAATCAGCTATTGCTGCTTAAAAAATACCCCCAAACCTCATGGACATGCTTAGTCTGTTTTCTGTTGCTATAATTGAATGCCTGAGACTGGGTAATTTATAAAGAAAAGAAATTTATTTCTTACTGTTCTGGAGGTGGAGGAAGACCTCTAGACCAAGGAGGGGAAGACCAAGGTTGAGGGGCCATGTCTGGTGAGGGCCTTCTTGCTGGTGAGGACTCTCTGCAGAGTCCTGAGGTGGTGCAGGGCATCACATGGCCAGAGGGGCTCACTGAGAGCCAAATTGGCTTTTATAACTGACCCACTCTTGTGATAACTAACCTACTCCCCATGGTAACCCATGGATCCATTACTCCATGAATGGATTAATTCATTCATGAGGGCAGAGCCCTCATGACCTGATGATCTCTTAAAGTCCCCATCACTTAATGCCGTTACATTGGGAATTAAGTTCCAACATGAGTGTAGGAGGGGACAAACATTCAAACCATAGCACATATCATAATAATTTCTTGCTTATGCATCCATGCTTTCACAAAAGACAAAAATTCTACTGATCCACCATTAATATTTTAGAAGAAAATAATAATATAATGGTAGCTAACATTTATTGACCACTTACTCTATGTCTCATAGTCTTCTAAGAGTTTTCCACACAGTAACTCATTATTTAATCTTTGCAACAATCCTGATGCATGATGCAGTTTAACAACCATTGTTCTAACCTAGTGTTCTTTTCTCAGCATTATGGTGCTCAGTCTAAAGTACCCTTTTATAAATATTTTTGTTCTGACTTCATTCAGAGATTCTGAGATATCTCTCAACTTGGTCTCTGCTTCCATGCCATCTCTGATGGATGGGTAAATGCTTGGAATGTTTTGTTTAGGAGAAACAGCACCATGATTGATGAACAACGTCTGTCATGGCAGGGGAGGGACGAGGTGCCACCAGCCCTACCTTAGCCTCTAGCTAGCTGGAGTAATTTGTGATGAAAAAAAAAAATCACACACTTCACATTTTCTTTAAGACTACATGGCAAATGGAGCTACTTAAATTGTCCTTGGTTTGTAGCATTTTATATTGTGTTTGCATCCTCTGTAATTTTAGATTCTGTATTAACCACAAATATCTACACAAGTAAAACAAAGCAAAACAAAAAAAACAAAAAAAACCTTACTTTTTTTAAAAAAAATTTTTAAGCCAAAGCTGCAAATGGCTCTGTGTTGATGGAAAGCTTTTTATTTTTATTTGGCAACTAGACCTGGAAGGCTGGGTTTGAATTTATTCCCCTCCCAGGAGGCTACCCCAGAGCCCTATTCCACACCCACAGAGGACTCTGTGGTTACTTTTCATAAGCTGCCATAATTTTCAAAGCCCGAAGGGCTCATAATCACATTTGGGAAAGCTGCTCTATTTGTAAGCATCTGAGCCTGCCTTTCAGGAGGTTTCCCTGAAGGGAGTCATGACTGACAGCAAAGGCGTCTTTTTTCCCCACTTGGGGATAATCCTTTGTTTAGCAGGTCTTTATTGTTGCAGAGGAAGTTTACTTAGCTTCTCATCCCACTGGACTGATTCAGCAACTACCCCAGCAACCCCCACCCCGACCCAACACCCCCACACAGACAAGAGCCGACTTCTGAGAAGGGGCGGAATGCTAGGGAAAACATGTTGACACATATTTTTATTTTTAGGCAGACTTTTTTTCTCTTCAGGCTTGTGGATTTCGTCCTTCCACTTGCAAACCCGGCATCACACAAGTGGGAAGTGTTTTCAGCTAGGGCTGTAGCAAAAGACATCGTTCTGCAAAGATAATGCAGACAGGAGAGAGCCCCAGCTGCAGGTTGTATTCTTACCACCACATCTCTGCCTCAAGAAAAGCCCAAATAACTAAAGTATGGGTTCTAAATCACATTGAGCTTCTTAGCATTGATCAAATGAGTCTTCAAGAAGGCTTCTCTTCTGAATCTCTTTAATTTTTATAGCTTTTCCTTGCCTAGGCTTCTTCAAGGAAACTTTTTTCACTATGGTCAGGTTAAGACCCACTGAGTCCTATGGCTTAACCATTGTTTTAGTTCTTGCCCTTAATCACTTCTTCAATTTCCAATGTCAGGAAACATTGATTTGTTTTCTTGATTCTTGTTAAGTAGCATGCTTTCACAAAAGACAAAAATTCTACTGATCCACCATTAATATTTTATAAGAAAATAATAATATTAATTGTAGCTAACATTTAGTGAGCACCTACTCTACGTCTCATAGTCTTCTAAGAGTTTTCCACACAGTAACTCATTATTTAATCTTTACAGCAACCCTATCTAGTCAGTAGTAGTATAAGCTGCAATTTAAATATGAGAATATTAAGAGTCAGTGAGGTTAAGTAACTTACCCAGGGTCACAATGGAATGCTTCATTTTTCCAATTATGTTTAGCAGTTTACTCTAAGTTTATTGTGGTCTTTTGTTTAGCAAAAGGGTCTTACTTCTAGGAGGAGACTGTTTAGGGATAGTAGATCAATCTTGGACCGTGAAAGAAAGCTTTCTCATTGTGATGCTTATTGTTAACCTGGCAATGGTCTTGAATCCTGTGACTTGATCTTATTAAATATCAAGCTCCAAAGAGCTGAGTTAACTGGCCAGCCAAGGGTCACATATTTGCAAAAGGGAAAACAAACTATCTTCACCTCCAACTAGTGTAGGTTTCATCAACCAAATCCTATTTCTCTTTTCATGGCTCAAGAACTCAAATAATATTTTTCCCTGATTAGCATCGTTCCTCCAAACTCTTTCTCCTGCCATCACTGAGGGCAGAGACCCCTTTTAACTGTGCTGTTCTGTTCTGTTGACATTGAAGTTGCCACTGATGCTGTTTTCTTTGCGTCTGTCCCTGGTACATGCTTCTTCCATAGAGGCAAATGTCTTAATAATTGATGGGTTTTTAACACTTTTACCTAGATTTTTAGAATCCTAGATACTCAATTCACAAATAAAATATAAGATTGATTTTTATTTCACATATATTTTTAGACTTGAAGATTATTTAATTTTGAGAGTATAAAAAAATTCACCATATTTGAGTCACTCGAGTAACTTTGTACAAGCTGTTATTGAGGATTATTATCGGACGTTAAAATGTGTTTGTTTTTTCTTTTCTGCCTTGAAATCCAAGTGTCTCACAGAGAAGAGTATGACTCACCTTCCCTTGGGGAAAGTATTTTGGCTTTCCTGGTCCTTAACTCACCTCGCAGATGTTGGTAAGATCTAGCCCAGAGGCAGGGCTGAGCCTCTGGGATCACACTCTCCATATACTGTAATTCTAGATTAGCAAATGCTCTTGCGTTACGTCATTGTTCGACATATTTCTGACTACAGGAAGGAAACCAGGGAGAACTAATAATAATTTCCTATACAGAGAATGGTGCTGGATTTTGGATATAGTCAACAGGTGTGGGAACATCTGTAGCTATCCAGCAGTGCTTTCCTGAATAGTGCTTTATAAACATAATTAATTCCTCTTCCAACTGATTTGGCTATATTGATGGAATACAGCTAAATCACAGGAATAAACTACTGCAGGCAAGTAATTGCTTTTGATGAATTCTGTAATCAGGAATGTTTTGTCTTGAGGAAATACTTGTAGAATTAGCAATTTACAAAGAATCCAGATAATTATTGTTTTTTGGTCGGTTTCTTAAGTTTTATGTAAAAATTAGGTATACTTTGGAAAATTCTTGCTTAAGCTTAAGGAGACAAAGCTTATTCTTTTTATTCTCTAGGTATATTGAGAATACAGTGATTTCTGAAATAGACTGTTGTTAAATTAAATTTGTAAGAAGCCCTTGATTTGGACTGAACTCCTGCACTAGGCTCCAAAAAGCCAAATCAAAATGGAGTCACTTATGCTAAAGTTCCATGCTGATAACCCACAACTAAGTTGTTTATCTGACCCTCCCAGAAATCAGGAGAGAGAGAGAAGTAATAGCCAAATCCCCAAACATGCTTGTTTTAGCTGTCATAATAAGGAAGTCCCCTCTGCTTTAACCTTTACAAGGAAAGTAACTTAGAAATCACCAATTTGCTTTTTGTTCCTTGTTTCTGTTTTCTTCACCTTTTTTTTGGTCTATAAATACTCACTGCCCACATTGCAGAGCAGAGTTCTCTGAACCTCTTCTGGTTCTGAGGGTTGCCTGATTTGAGAATAATTCTTTGCTCAAATAAACTTGTTAAATTTATTTTGTCTAAGTTTTTCTTTTATCACTGTCTATGAAAAGTAGGACGTGGTTTATAGTCAATATCACCAGGGACTTAAACTTGAAGGCAGGAACAACCAACAAATCAATGACTTGTGTTTTGCTTTAACTTTTTTTTTGGGGGGGGGTAGGAGGGGAGAGCTAATTGCTAAGTTGTTTTAAGTAAAATATGCTTCCATTAGGAATAGGAATAAAAATCATTCCAGCAGTCAGCTTTCTTTCATACCTGGTATCCGGAAGAAGCAAACCTTGACTTGAACTCTTTGTTTCAAAGGTTTTTGTCACATTTTTGGACCCAGTAAGGAATTATAAATGTTTGGTTTGAATTCAATATCCAGAGCTAGACAAGTACGTGAGTTTTGGTGTGAGCAGAGCACTTGTCAGTCATAATGTTGCCGTGCGTTTATTCTAGCAGTTGCTGGTTTTCTTCTTTCCCAATATACGCGTGCTTGCTTTTCAATTAGAACTTGAGTCACCTCCAGAAAGTTACTAAAATAAACTCACTCTCAGTGAGCTCATAGGAAAATATTGCCCAGGTGTTCTAGCAAGTAGGGGTCGTGATCTTTAGCCTTCTCCCTCACTTGTCCTTCCTACAATTCTCAAGAAAGACTTCTTTAAATGCAGCTATTGCCTTCAAGTGTCCTGAGGAATTTGAACAGACTGAAACTGCCTGAAGCCATGGGGTTTACTGAAAGGCTTTAAAAAATAGGCATTTCAAAGAGCAGAGGAGGGAGACCTCCTTCAAAATGGCTCAGCAGTTCCTTGGTTCACAATAGGCAATGGATATATATTTTAGGGCTACTGGATGCTCAGGAGTTGGCTTGGTAGCCTAGAGGTGGATGCTACTAATTATGTGTGTATGTGTGGTACAACCCTATAGGTTAAAATTATTTTTTTTATATATATATATATATATATGTGTATATATATATATGAAAGCATGCACCTCTGCATATATATTGCATTTATTTATAAATTATATACATGTCTTACTGTATCAACATACAATGTATATTAAAACACCTGTAGAAATAGAATATTTAGAAGGATAAAATGAAGAATAAAAATAAACAGAAGTTCTATTTTCTTACCATATGCCATTGTGCACTCCTGGGGTATGCTCACCCTATTTTGGGATCCACTGCTCTGGAGAACATAGTAAAACATATGGCCTCTAATACCTTCCAGTCCAGTCAGGGAGAGTAAAATGAACCCTTCTGTGTGTGGAGCTGAAGGAGCATGGGGCTGGGCATTGGTATACAGGGTTTTAATCTGGCTTTCTGAGTAGCTCAGAACTACCACTTCATTTCTTTTCAATTTTGTTTTGTTAAACAAAAACAAAAGAGGTTGAATTTACTTAATTTACTGGGAGGTTCTTTGCAACTCTAGTAATCTATGTATTTTGTGGCCCTTGGGCAAAATAGCTGGGATCCGGGGAGGCTGGAGAAGGTGGTGTAGAGGAATCGTTGGAAACAGGTGGGATTCTGAGGCTCAGACAGAGGAAGGAGGGGTTCCTGACTGGGGTGGGGGTGGCTCCAGGGAAGGGCTGGCTCAGGAATGAAGGTGGCAGGGTTGGGAAATGAGGAAGCAGAAAAATTGGGTAGGGGGGGAAATGTCATGTAGGTAAGACATGAAGGGTGGGATGGTTAATTTTGTGTGTCAACTTGGCCAGGCCACGGTGCCTAGATATTTGGTTAAACATTCTGGATGTTTCTTTGGGTGAGATTAACATTTCAATCAGTGGACTTTAAGTCAAGCAGATTACCCATAATAGTGTGAGTGGACCTCATCCAGTCACTTGCAAGCCTTGATAGGACAGAGACTGGACTCCACAAAGCAAGAAGGGATTCTGCCAGTAGACTGCCTTTGGACTTGAACTTCAACTCTTCCCTGAGTCTCTAGCCTGCTGGCCTACCCCATCAAATTTTGGACTCTCTAAACCTCCACAACTGCATGAGTCAATTCCTTAAAATAAATCAATATTACAAGCTCTCTCTCTCTCTTTCTCTCCATACATCCTATTGATTCCATTACTCTGGGGCATCCTAGCTAATACAAGGGGCCAGATTTTGGAGCCCTCAAAGTGAAGCAGAGCAGTTCAGCTTGATGCTATAGATCAGGGGTCCCCAACCTATGGTGAGTTGTATAATTATTTCATTATATATTACAATGTAATAATAATAGAAATAAACTGCACAGTAAATGTAATATACTTGAATCATCCTGAAACCACAAGAAAAATTGTCTTCCATGAAAACATTCCCTGGTGCCAAAAAGGTTGAGGACCACTGCTATACATGAAAGTAAGTCACTTTAGCAATAGGACAATTGTAATTGTTTAGGAAAAATCATGTGGTGGTGGTACGTGAGATGAACTGAACGGAAAAAAGTCTGGAAATCACATAGCAGCCTGGTGCATGTATTCATTTATTCATTTAGTCCTGAACGCACCATAGGGCATACTTAATGCACGTCCGGGTGACAGATGAGAACAACAATCAGGCCCTTTGTCTTCACTGGGTTCTCAGAATTGAGTGAGGGAGATACACACTAAACAAACACATTGATATTTGACTAAAAAATGCAACAAACACTATTAAAATGAAGAGATTGCTCATAAAAACAAGAATACATTGGGGACATCATTCCTCAGAAGGAATAGAAAGGGTGTATTTAGGAGAGATAGCAAAGGAATAATAACATGGTTTGGAGACAGGTTAGAAATCAAGATCAATGGATTGGAAGAATCAAAGAGGACCCCAAGGAATCCAGCTTGGGAGGAAAACGTTCTGTTAAATTCCCCACATTCTGAACTTGGATGGTTATATTTTTGGATGGTGTCATTTGTCATGTTCTTCTAGTCCCTGTATTTCCTATAATTTGTTAGTGTAATCTGGAGGCTTGATTGGATTCCAGTTCAATTCTGTGGCTACAGTATGTCAGAGGTGGGCTCTGTCCTTCTGATTGCCTCATCTCTGGAGTAACTACTGTTTGATAGTCTTTTTTTTTTTTTTGGTGGTGATTTTAATATTGATCCGTGGCTTAGGTGTTGTCAGCCTGATCCATTCGTTCTACAGTTCCTTCAGTCTTTGACGGAATGGTTGTATCAACCACTGCTGAACATTAAGAGCTGCCAAATGGTGACTTTCTACTTCTGTGGTTCCATCTGTGTTTATTGGCTAGAATTCCCTCATCAACTATATGATGAGAAGACTGTTGAATAAGACAGTTTGAATAAGAAAGGTAGAATGAATTTTGGGCCCTTTCTCTTTACTTACCAGTTTTCAGAATGAGTTGGTTCCTTAGCGCCTTCCAGAGGTGACCAATGAGTTTCACTTACTGTTTTTAGTCTGATAATGGACTTATGAGTTTTTAACATAACTGATATATTTCAATCCATTGCAGCCATTACTCTTTTTGATGCTCAGATTATTTTATCTTTTGCCAGTGGTAGCTGCTTCAAGTCCATTCCTATTTCCTTTGAAATAGCCCAGCAATCTCCATAGTTTCCTGAATCTCTGGGGGTGACAGAGGTCCTAGGCACCTCTTGCACATTTTGTGAGCCAGACCTGGAACGAGCCATTTCTCTAAGAAGCACTGGTTTCTACTAGTGGGAAAGGATGTTTGGAAACCACAGTCTGGGTATAAAAAACGTATTTAATAGAGCTTGAGTCTGTCATATGGACTACTTGGGCAGATCTGGGCATATGCAAAATTTTAAAAGAAATACTGTGTATATACTCTTATAAGACAAACAGTGATTTGGCATTAGGTATCATGGAATCATCTGAAATTTGGCACTTCCTCTATAGACTGTCTAATAAAGCTAAGATGGCTATAAAAGTTGATATCTATTTTATAAGGCACACATGAAAATATCTAATTAATTTACCACCACCCCATGTGTGCTAGGGTCCCTGTAGGTATATCACAAAGCTTTTCTCATTGATAGTAGTGATAAACAACTTTCTACAAGAAAGTCTTTATTAAAACTTCTGAGCCCTAAACTGCTTCATGTGCTATTGTAAATTATAAGGTAATATACAAAACATTTGGCATGTTGGAGAGGAGGAATTATGGGTTAGGGATTTTTTTTTCATTTTTCAAATATTTCTTAATATTGTTATAATTTTTTTCCCAATTATTCAAATCACACAATGATGGAAACTCTAAATGAATAGAAACCCCCCAAGTGCTAGAAGAATGAGGGCTATTGATCTTATTGGGGATGGTGTGACCTCATGGAAAGAGAGGCAAATGCATCTTGTTACCTCCTGCCGTTTTCCCTCCAAGTGAGGACCAGTGCTCTTCTACGGCTCTGGCTCTGGCTTGCTGACTTCCCCTACACTGACTTTAAGAAGAATGTTCTTTCTGAAGCTATTTGAGAATGTGACATGTTTTCCACTCCATTAGTCCCCCCCTTATCCTCCAGGGATACATTCCAAGATCCCCAGTGGATGCCTAAAACTGAATAGTAGCGAACCTGATTGTTACCCAACTATGGGTATAACCTGTGCAGTTTGAGGTGCAACTGCAAAACGAGCTCAAATTTCTTTTTCTTTCCTCATAATTTGGCAGATAGAAGATTTGTTCTTACTGTAGGTCTTAGCAACCTGAGCATATAATTTTTTCTTTCCTTATTAAGTCAAGAACTTTCACTTTTTCACTTGAAGAAAGTGCTTTACGGCTTCTCTTTGGTATATTGAAATTGCCAGCATCACTACTCTTGTGCTTTGGGGCCGTTATGAAGTAAAATAGGGGTGACTTGGACCAAGCACTGTGATACATCGACAGTTGATTTGATAACTGAGTCGGCTGCTAAACGCCCCACGGGTGAGTAGAGTACACAGCATGGATATGCTGGACAAAGGGATGATTCCTGCCCCAGGCAGGATGGAGTGGGATGGCATGAGATTTCATCATCCTACGAAGAATAGCATGCAAGTTAAATTTATGAATTATGTCTTTCTGGAACTTTCCATGTAATATTTTCAGAACACAGTTGACTGCGGGTAACTGAAACCTTGGAAAGTGAAACCGTGGATAAGGGGGGACTTCTGTACTTCAGGTACCATTTTGGCAAAATGATTTGCTGTTCTTATAGCCTGCAGCATAACTGCCCAGGGATCAGAGGGTGCCACTGGGAAGGATGGGCCCACTGTAGAAAAATGTTTAAATGCTAAGCTCAGGATCAGCCTATTAGTCAGGCTTGGATCCAAGAAGCAGAACCACTGGGGGTTTATGGGGCGGATTTGACCTTGTGCACTTCTGGGGGCTTGTGAGGTAGTCTTTGTGCCTGAGGTTGGAACAGCAGCAAGGGACAGAGGGTCACAGTGGGGAGTGCAAGGATAAGTCAGAGTACAGGGGCAGGAGCTGGCCCCTGGGGATGGACTGAGACCCTTGTCAATCATGCACCACTTTCCACCCCAGTGATGTGAGCAATCTTGAGCAAAGCATGTATCTGGCCCAGGAGCTGGAGAAGGTGATGGAGAATCTGCAGAGGCAGAGCAGCTGCGGGCCTGGCTGTGCCCCGTGTCAATGGGAAGGTTGTGAGCTGGAGATAATCACAGATCGCAGTCAGGCCTGAGAGCCCTACACCGACCCTTTGAGTGTAATAATAGCAGGGCTGCTGCTTCATGTCCACCTTCCACATCTCTCACAAAATGTCTTTTCTGGCCTCCTTCCTCAATTCTGTTTAGTCTTTATCTTAATTACATGGGTGGATGCCCCATTTCTTTCTTGCTGTTATGTCAGTTAGGCATTACGGCTGTAGCACTGTCTCCAGCAAGTATTCTCAGCACTGAATTCACAATACTTAAATATTATTCCTTTCTCCTCTCCTTACAACAACAAAATTGCATAATGAGGTCTTTCCTGTAGAGTCACCATTTTGTTATAAATGGGGGAGACTCGAAGTAGTAAATTATAGTTTTAGTGAAAACACATTTCTCCACCAGGGTGAGGGTATGGGGTTACAACCCTCTCTTGCGTGAATAAAAATCCCCCCCCCAAAAAAAACCCAAAAACAAAACCAGAAAATGCCTGTGCCAAAGTACCAGGGAATGGATCTACCTGTGAGCTTGCTGGTGACAGTGGTGAAACAGCAGATATAGTTTACTGCTGATGCTGAAGGATGTGCAAGACACATACTATCTCATAAAGACTATGCTGCATATCAAACATTGTTTCAGGTTTTGTACTTGAACGTAGCAACAGCAATTAAAGTAATCTAATTAGGAGTTTAGAATACTTAATTCACATCTCAGTGGTGGCTTTTGCAGAAGAAATCTGACTGCTCTCAAAAGGGGTTCCAAACCCTTGGAAAGATGACCTCTATTCATTGGTTTGTTTCTAATTCTTAATCTTTTCTCTCAGAGTAATTTCCACACTTCTGAAAGTTGACTTCTGTTCTGCTCTAACTAGCTCTGTGATCACATTCATGGGCTGTGGCACCCCACCTGCCACATCTTGAAATGATAGGGTTGGACGTGGGTGATTCCTAATGCCTCTAATGGCTTTAACGATATGTGTGACTGTGGCAGATTAAATGCCCACTTTCCCATAACCATCAGGTTTCGCTCTCCATGCTGCCAAAAGACAAATTTATGGTCCCATGTGACCTATAATTAGCACTAGGCTTATTCTGGTTCCATTTAATGCATACTTTTGTTTTCTCTTTATTATTTCTCTTATCTTAGTTCTGTTCATGCTCTTTGATTGTGCTTTATATTATCTCTGCAAACCATCTTAAGTAAACTTTGGAAAATGGCAGAGTATAAATGTGCACACATTTATTTCTATTTTATACAACAGAATTAGCAATATAAGATTAATTGTGAAAATCACTTCCCAACCACTGAATGTGCAGAATGGATTTCCATGATTTGGGGACGTCGGTTAGCTGAGTCGCGTGCAGCATGGCGGAGGAGACAGTTCCACATGTGTACAAGCACGGACATGGGAGAGGGTGGGGGCTGGGTTTTGTTTTATCGGCCCCTGCCTGTGTGTAGGCCCTGACTCCAGCCTGATTTGCTGACTTTCTACAAACCTGCCACGCTCATTACCAACTTCAGATCTTCACAACTTGCTCTTATGTTTCTGCCCACCAGACCCTTCTCCCCTCCCTAAGTCACCTGGCGAGACTATCCACCTCTTACATCTTCATTTCCTGTTTAGCCTTCAAGGGTCATTTCAGACCTCACCTCCCCCACCCAGGGCACGCTGGGTGAGTCTGCATCACAGACTTGAGAACACCTACATATAGTTTTTTTTAAGTATAATATTTAGTATCTTAAGTCTTGCAAAAGCTGAGTTTGATGTGGCTTTACTTCTGGATATGCTATCATTTCTATTACAAAGCGTTGGTGCTCAATAAATATCTCTTACTTGATCAATAGTCGTGGTGAAAACAGTGTAAACAAAGGTGTGAACTCCAAGAGTTTAAAAATATTTTGAAAAGTGGGGGCAGTGGAGCAGTGGATGATTTAGTGGTCATTGCAAACCCAAGTGTTTTCACTGAAAATATGAACTCAGCCATTTAAAAGTGGCTAATAGGTTTGTTTTTGTTCTCACCTGGGTTTCCATGATTGGCAGATACAGCATGAAATGTGAGTGCTCTGCAAACCACAGCTAATGCTGGAAATGCCTATTGTGGTTGGAGGTCAAGTATCATATCTGAGCTCAGGCATATTTTATCACTCGTTTCCAGTCCAGGAAGGTAAGACTCCACACAGCCTGGTAGTCACCTGTTTACCTGCCACAGCTGCCGTCTGGGTTGCTCAGGCCTTCAGGTACAACCCAGGCCCACCCCATTCACCCCTGCTTCCCTGCACAAGACCTCCCGTGCCACACAGCATGTTACCCGGACATGAAATTTGAATCACGAATCAAATACTTTCAGGGCAAAACCAGTTTTTATTTACCCGTGAACTGTTTTGATATTTTTGTTGCCAGGCAGATAGTTAATTAACTCCAAGGTAGTTAATTAACTAGTGAGTAGAGCCAGGATCCGAACGTAGGTTGTCTGGCTTCAGAGCCCAGACCCATGCTCTCTACCGCTGTGCTGCATACTAGAGTAAACTGGACAATTCAATACCCTATAGAAGAGAGGGAAGGAAATGGACCTACGGCACTGGCTAACATGATTGTGATTAGATAAACAGTGTATGATTCTCAAATTCTTGCAGCCAAGGCAAAAATGAAGCATATCTTTGAAAGGGAGCCTATCAGTCCAAAATTCCTGCTGCTGAATTTAAAAAGTAATGTCATGCCAGTGTTTGGGGGACTATGAGGCCTCCACTGGCGGGATAGCTCAGCCAGCATCCAGGTGGGGCAACGGAGTCTGCCTCCCAAAGGCTGGCACCGCCGTAGAGGAAACAGAGGAAGGAGCGGGGAGAGTGTTCTGAGCCAGGGTGTGAGGGGCAAGCAGGGCACACCTCACAGGGACACACCTCCTGTCAGGGGCAGACACGGGCCTCCAGAGGAAAGGCGTTTGTTGCTCTCAGGCACATTCTTGGCAATTCGTTTGAGAGAAATGCCTGATGGCCAAAATGTCAGGAACGTACTTGTAAATAACAAATTCCTTAGAGTTACTGAACACATCTCTTCCTCTGTTTCAAAGAAGCTTACTGTCCCCACTCTGGAACTTATGTAGGTGTATTGTTTGCACACCAGAGTTTCTCTTGTTAAATAAAACACATTTTCTTTTTACCGTCTTGCAATGATTTTGAAAGATGTACTTATCTACCAGACTTAGTCCTGAATTCTGGCACCTGGGCGTGCATCATCATGCCTTGTCAGTCCCTTGTTGAGTGTGCTGTGGGAGAGGGTGGGCAAGGCTCCCACTAAAAAAACAACTGATGCTACAGGGCCAGAGTCATTCATTCATTCAACAAATATTTAACGAGTTAGTTCATGGTACATGTCAGGGTCTATGCTGGGGATTCAATAAGGAATCAGGCATAATCCCCTGAGGAATACAATGTCCTTTGGGAAAGTCGGATAGGACATGAGCAATTACTGTACAGAGTGACAGGTGGTATAATAAAATTAAAGACAGGATGCCATGGACACCTATTTCAGCAGAGGACACAAGTGGGCAAGGAAAGATCCCTTGAGAAAGTGACACCTAAGCTGAACTGTTGTTCTGAAGATGGAAGTAGGTGACGTCAGAGGGAAAGGCCATTAGGAAGCAGGGGTGGCATCAGAAAGGCTAGGACAATGGGATATCACGTGCTCTGGGAAACTCTAGGCAGCATCATCATCTCCTTCATTGCTCCTTTGTATGACTTATTCTGCATCAGGCAATGTTCTAGGTGTCACATAGATGTTATCCCAGTTGATTCTCCAACAATTCTCTGAGATAGATACTATTATTATTTCCATTTTGCCAATGCAAAGACTATAGCTTTAGAGAATAGAGTGTATTAGTTTGCTGAGGCTGCTAGAACAAAGTACCACAAACTAGGTGGCTTAAACAACAAAAAATTATTTTCTCTCAATTCTGGAGACTAGAAGTCCAAGATCAAGGTGTTGGCAGGGTTGGTGTTTCCTGAGGCCTCTCTCCTTGGCTTGTAGATGGCTGTCCTCTCACTATGTCTTCACATGGTCTTCCCTTCATACCTGTCTGTGCCCTAATCTCCTCTTCTTATAAAGACATCAGTCAGATTGGATTAAGGTCTGCACTAATAACTTTATTTGAACTTAACTACTTCTTCAAAGACCCTATCTCCAAATACAGTCACAACTCAGCCCATAACAAGAAAAGTCACAGAGCCGGTAAGTGGTAAAGTGTGGAATTGAACCCAGGCGTTCTGACCCGGAGCCTGAGTTCCCAATCATTGTGTTGTAAGTCTCAAATTTGTGTTTCAGAAAGCACGTTGAATCTGGAATAAGGAACACACTCTGGAGGGGCCAAAGTTGGAGTGAAAAGGATCAAAAAGGGGGCTTTTGCAACAGTCTAGCTGAGAGGTTATCGTACTGAATTTCGACAGTGGCCATGGGGGTGCCCAGAAATGGGTAAGTTTTAGGAAAGATTAAGGAGGTATAAGAGTGTGGTGACTGAGTAAGTAAGAGGGATGAAGGAACAGAAGAGAGAACATCTCCCAGGGTTCTGGCTTGGACGCCGGGTGGATGGGAGTGCCGCTTAGTAGGAAGGTAGGGAACGGACACTGTTGCCAAAGGCGCTCTCTGCGTGGAAGTTCTCTGAAGACCGTCCTGACAAACCCTGTCATATCTGTGGACTAAATGCTGTGGTCGATGGTAAGAGTCACGGTGGGCTGAGGTAAGACAAACTGCAACTATTTGCAGCTACTCAGCATTCTAAAATGCATCTCTGTCTTCTTTCCAGAAAGCCTTAAGCCTTTCTTAAAGTGCATATTTTCTTCTGTTTTCATTTAAACATTACTTTCTGGATTCTCATGACTTGGATTTGTGGACTGATTTCTCTGTGTGTCCCCTGCTCTGTGTGCCAACTCAGGGAGGATTCCAGAACTCTCCAGGCGTGTGTGTGTGTGTATGTGCATGTATGTATGTGCATGTGTTGTGTGTAGTAGCAGGCTCCATCAGTTCTGTGGTCACATCAAATTATAACTGCACTCAATGTGGAAAGCTAAAGCACTTTGTTATGCATTAAGTTTAATAATGGAAGTGCCTCTTTTTGCTTTGAGCCTTTCTTCAAAGAACGTTATAATAAGCGTGACTTGGGCATCTATTATAATACTGGCTCCTTGAGGCAGTTTGTTCCAATGGAAGAAGAGAACCTTTCTGGGGAGCAACACAGTATTTCTGGCCGATGCAAACTGCAGTTGGAAAAAGAAGTGGGAACTTCTCTCAGAGTCATGCTACCAGCAACAATGGCCATGCCTGGAGTTAGTGTGACATATTAGAGTTTATACAGTGCTTTCACGTACATTATTTTATTTAATCCACAGGACAACTCTCCCTCTTATTCTGCCTAGCTCCTTCTTATTTTTATATGTCTTGGTTTATTTCCAGTTTCTTGATTCTTTTCGTGACATTGAATAACAACTTACACTTATTTTGTCTTTCTCTCCCGCTAGAATGTGGGTTCCCTGAGGGCATGGGTCATGTCTTATTGACTCGTATGTTCCCAGCAACTCTGCCGAGGATGTGTTGTGAGGACAGGTGGAGGTAATGCAAACTAAATCTCCATTTTGTTTTATCTTAGAGGGTGGAGAATAAGCTTGACTTTATTCATACTGCAAAGAGTATGAACTACTTTTTGCAATACACTGTGCTAGATACTTTGGAGATACTCAGCACTGAATAAAGTTGTCATTGTCCTTAGATGCATAAAACCCAGTAGGAGTCAAGATGGGGCTATAAGTTGGGAGAAAATATAGGTTTTCCCAGGACTGACCTGTTTTATGTTTATTATCCCTGATTAATTATATTTCTTTTCTGATCTTTAATATTTAATATTGGGTAGTCAGTAGATCATGTTTAGAGTTGATAAATAAAAAACTAGAGGTATAAATTCATATACATAGTTATAGAGCATTAAAAGTAGAAATTATTAAAAGAATAACTTATTGGTAATAAGATGGGGCATAGGGAAAGATGAGACAAAAGAATAACTTTCAGTATTTTTCTGAATATTTTTACATTTTATATTCTAAAAAAGTAAAGAAAAATTTAAGTGAAAAATTTGAAATAAATTAGATATGCTAGAACTAACTGACAAATGCAATAATTTCTTCTGACAACCTGTTTGTTTCTCTTAACATCAATGGCACATTTTAATGAAATGACTTAAGTTAATCATGTAATGTCTAATCATGGCTAGATTTTGGTTCATATAAGGGCAGAATGGCACAATTATATAATTAATTGTTGTTATGAAATGAAAATAAGACATTATTTTCTCCATTTTACACGTGGAGAAACCAACAACACTAGGCAGGGTCCAGAGTGAGAGGTTTAGGAATGGCTTCCTAGAGAAGAGGGTGCCTAGGATAGTTAGAACTGATAGTCTCAATGTCACCTAGAAAGGCACAGTTACAGCAAGCTATGAACTCCTTAACCATAGTCTAGACCAAGTCTCAGCAAACTATGGCCCCTAAGCCAAATCTGACCTACCCTTGCTTTTGTAAACTAAAAGTTTTATTTTTATTGAGGTGAAAATTATGTAACATAAAATTAATCATTTTAAAGTGAACAACTCAGTGGCATTTAGTACATTTACAATGTTGTGCAACCACCACTTCTATTGAGTTCCAAAACATTTCCGTCACACCAAAAAGAAACCCCTTACCTATTAAGCAGATAATCTCCATTCCCCTCTCATCCTCAGGCCCTGCAAACCACCAGTCTTCTTTCTGTCTCTATGGATTTATCCATTCTGGATATTTCACATCAGTAGAATTCAATATGTGATCTTTTGTGTGTGGCTGCTTTCACTTGGCATACTGTTTTTGAGGTCATCCATGTTGTAGTGTGTATGAGTACTTCATTCCTTTTTTATGACTGAATAAAATTTCATTGTCTGTATATGCCACAATTTGCTTATCCATTCTTTGGTTGATGGACATTTGAGTTATTTCCATCTTATAGTCTATTGTTAATAGTGCTGCTGTGAACATGTATGTGCATGTATTTATTTGAGTCCCCATTTTTCAATTCTTTTGGGTATATTTCTAGTGACAGAATTGCTGGGTTGTGTGTTTAACTTTTTGAGGAACCACCAAACTGTTTTCCATAGCAGCTGCACCATTTTACGTTCCTACCAGCAATGTACAAGGGTTCCAATTTTTCCACATCTTTGCCAACACTGTTATTCTCCCTCCTTTTTTTTTTATTATAACCATGCTGGTGGGTGTGAAGTGGTGTCTCACTGTGGTTTTTACATTTCCCTAATGACTAATGGTGTTGAACATCTTTTCATGTGCTTCTGGGTCATTTGAACATTTTCTCCAGAGAGATGTCCATTCAAGTCCTTTGCCCATTTATTATTTGGGTTGTCTTTTTTTGTTGGGTCAAAAGAGTTTATGTATTTTGAAAATACTAGCAAACCAAATCCAAGAGCACATCAAAAGGATAATTCACCACAAGTGGGAGTGGGTTTTATCCCAGGGAATGCAAGGACGGTTCAACATATGCAAGTCAATAAATGTGATTCATCACATAAACAGAAGTAAAAACAAAAACCATATGATTATCTCAATAGATGCAGAAAAAGCATTTGATAAAATCCAGCATCCCTTCATGATAAAAACCCTCAGAAAACTTGGCATAGAAGGAAATACCTTAAAATAATAAAAGCCATATATGACAAACCCACAGTCAACATCACACTGAATGGGGAAAAGCTTAAAGCATTCCTCCTAAGAACTGGAACAAGAAAAAAATGCTTATTTTCACCACTTCTACTCATCATAGTACTGGAAGTACTAGCCAGAGCAATCAGGCAAGAGAAACAAATAAAGGGCATCCAAGTTGGGAAAAAAGAAGTCAAATTATCTCTGTTTGCTGATGATATGATCTGATATTTAGAAAACCCTAAGGACTCCTCCAAAAGACTCCTAGATTTGATAAATGAATTCAGCAAAATCTCAGGTTATAAAATCAATGGGCAAAAATAAATAGCATTTCTATACACCAACAGTGACTAAGCTAAGAACCAAATCAAGAACTCATGCCCATTTACAATAGCTGCAAAACAACAACAACAACAACAATAACAAAAACAAAAACCTAGGAATAAATTTTACCAAAGAGGTGAAAGATCTCTATAAGGAGAACTGCAAATCACTGATGAAAGAAATCATAGATGACAGAAACAAATATAAAAACATCCCATGCTCATGGATTAGAAGAACCAATATTGTTAAAATGACAATATTATCCAAAGCAATCTACAGATTCAATGCAATTCCTATCAAAATACCAATGTCATTTTTCACAGAATTAGAAAAAACAATTCTAAAATTCATATGGGACCAAAAAAGAGCTTGAATAGCTAAAGAAGAATAGCAAAAAGAACAAAACTGGAGGCATCACATTACTTCAAATTATATCAAATTACTTAAAATTATATCACAAGGCTATAGTAACTAAAACAGCGTGGCACTGGAATAAAAGTAGATGCATAGATCAATGGAACAGAACAGAGAACCCAGGAATAAAACCATATACCTACAACCAAACGATCTTCCACAAAGCAGACAAAAACACACACTAAGGAAAGGACACACTATTGAATAAATCGTGCTAGGAAAACTGGATAACCATATGCAGAAGAATGAAACTGGATACCTACCTCTCACCATATATGAAAATTAACCAAGATGAATTAAAGACTTAAATGTAAGACCTGAAACAATAAAAATCCTAGAATAAAATCTATAAAAAACTCTTCTGGACATTGGCCTAGGGGTGGGGAACCTGTGGCCTTCTGGCCACATGTGGCCTTCTAGGTCCTTAAGTGTGGCCTTTTGATTGAACAAATCCTTTTATTAAAAGGGGTGATGCAGAGAAAGATGAAGCTTTTCTTGCCTCCTTTGGTGCTTAGAAAAGAAAAATCTTGAAATCAGAAGGCCACAGGTTTCCCACTCTTAGGTCCTGGGGCCCTAGACAAAGCATTTATGACTGAGACCCCAAAAACAAATGCAATAAAAACAAAATAGACAAATGGAACTTAATTAAACCAAAAAGCTTCTGCACAGCAAAAGAAATAATCAACAGAGTAAATAAACAACCTACAGAATGGGAGAAAATATTTGCAAGCTATGTGTCTGACAAAGGACTAATATCCAGAATCTATAAGGAACTCAAACAACACAACTAGAAAAAAACAAACAACCCCACTAAAAAGTGGGCAAATCATATGAACAGGAATTTTTCAAAAGAATATATACAAATGGCTAAAAAACATGAAAAAAATGCTCAACATCACTAATCACCAGGGAAATGCAAATTAAAACCACTATGAGATACCATCTTACTCTAATTAGAATGACCATTATTAAAAGTCAAAAAATAATAGATGTTGACATGGATGCAGCAAAGAGGGAACACTTATACACTGTTGGTAAGAATATAAATTATTACAACCTCTATGGAGGTCAGTATGGAGATTTCTCAAAGAACTAAAAGTAGATCCACTATTTGATCCTGTAATACCACTGCTGTGTATCTATCCAGAGAAAGAGAAATCATTGCATGAACAAGATACCTGTACTTGTACATTTGTTGCAGCACAATTCACAATTGCAAAGATAAGGAATCAATCTAAGTGCCCATCAGCTGATGAGTAGATAAAGAAAATATGGTGTGTACATACCATGGAGTACTACTCAGAGATAAAGAATGAAATAATGTCTTTTGCAGCAACTTGGATGGAACTGGAGACCATTATCCCAAGTGCAGTATCTCAGGAACAGAAAAATAAATGCCACATGTTCTCACTTATATGTGGGAGCTAAACTATGTCTACACAAGGGCACACAGACTGGTATAATGGACATTGGAGACTCACAAGGGGGCAATGAGAGGGTGAGGGATGAAAAAGTACCTATGGGGTACAATGTATGCTACTCAGGTGATGGGTACACCAAAAGCCCAGACTCCACCACAATGCAATATATATATATATACACACACACACACATGCATATATATATAAAATGAAATTAAAATTGTACCCCCTAAATCTATTAAAATAAAAAAAAGGGTTGTTTATGTATTCTGGATACTAGACCCTTATTGGCCTCATAGGATGAGTTAAGAAGTTTTCCCTCCTTTTTTATTTTTTGGAAAAGTTTGAGAAGGATTGTTGTTAATTCCTCTTTAAATGTCTGCCGCTTGTTTTTATAAATACAGTTTTATTGGGAAACAGCTGCATTCACTGGTTTCCATATTATTAATATCTATGGCTGCTTTTGCACTACTGCCAATGGCAGAGTTGAGTTATGGCAACAGAGACTGTATGGTCTGCAAAGCCAAGAATAATTACTATTTGCCCCTTCACTACCCCAGTCTAGACTCTAAATCTGGTTTCCTGTTCATGTGATTTTACTTCTATAGGGAACTGAGAAATCTACTTTTTTAGAGTAAAATAGTCATAATAATTAAAAAATTTCCTTAGGCCATTTAGTCATGCAAGTGCTGTTTCATAGGTACATGTCTATGTTTTGGAGAATGGACTGAAAGAGGAGCCATAACTTGTCACCCTAAGAAATAATACCAGTTAGGATGGTGACAGTGGAGAGAAGACTGGCGTGAATTGGATATGGGATGGAGGCATGAGGGAGGGAATGTTTCTGACCCGCGCAATGGTGGGTGAGGGGTGCGATGCCCCCTCACCTAGTTAGGGAAGACACGAGGAGATCCAGTTCTATAGGGGAAAGTGGCATCTTCCCCTTTTCATAGGCTGAGTTTGGGGTCACTTTTAAACGTCTGAACAGAAATGACATGATGAGGAGAAAAATCACCCCTAAAACTTCGCCCTTCTGGTCTCTGAATAATTAATATACCAAGGCAGGGACTCAGGTCCCTCTTACTCCCAGAGGCATTGGTTGCCTAATTGGGCACTTCAAAAAGGCTGGATGTAGGTGACATCTCCCCTCCCCCTGATTTGGAGCCCTAACCCCACCTTAGGAGGCCTCTCTGTCAGCCCCTGGAGTTTTCTGCATGGCTTCCCTTAGAGGGCACATCAAGTCCTCCCACAAATTGTGTCTCTGGTGTTTTAACGTCTGAGGTACTTAAGCAGATGATGTCTTCCCTAACTCTCGCTAAAGGCACATTTACATTTACCAACCTCCATTATTTACATTAAACTGCAAACTTTCTAATACATTTTACAAAAAAGTGTTTTCCTCCATCAAACAAAAAAAAATGTGAGGCAAGGGGTGAATCAAAATAAAGAACTCAAGAATGGAGGAACAGCGGTAGAAAGACTAGCTGTGAGTGCGTGATCTGTTCAAATGTAGATCTAAGAAGAAAGCGACCAGGGAATTATGGTTTATGTAAATGTCTCAAATCCTGACAAAATAAAAATAATATACGGCAGCAAAAATTGGGAGGGAGATTGGAGGTAGGAGGAAGTGAAAGAGGGCTTCATCTTTTCTAGTGGGGAATCAATCCAAACGATTTAAAAATAAAATACGTATTTAAAACTGCCAGCAACAAATGATGACTCCAGGCTCTAATGACTTAACAATTTCTTTCTTCACCTCAGATGGTGAAGAAACATTTATGTGAAATTCTGCAATTTGCTCAGTTTTGCTTCAGTTTTTTATTTTTGAAAATGCACATAAAATAAGATTAAATATTTTTAAAGTGTACATATTGTATGATTTCACTGTAATGAAATCACTGTTCATATCTGTATCTGTCTATCAAATCCAATTTTTATTCATTCTCCTATCTGTATGTTGGTTCAGAGAGATTCTGTAAAAATAATATTTATAGACTCTTAACATTGCTTATTTTGGGGTGGGAAAATGTGGGGTGAGTTGTTTCTTTCTTGGAACTTTTCTATATTGCTGAGCTTTTTATGCTTTAGTACACATATAGGTATTACTTAAGAAGATAGAGTTAGCTGATTCTTTCCCACCAATTCAGTTTATAAAGGTTAGCTATTTATAAGATTACATATAAAATTCCTGAATGTGTTTGGAATTTTACTTAACATCATGTTATGAAGACCACTTTATTACTTCCCACTATTCATTTGAAAGGAAGATTTCTAAGATTCTTGTATTTTTATAAACATTACTGAGCTCACAAAACATTTAATCTTGCAGGTTACACTTGCCTAATTATAAGTGTGAGCCTTTTTCTTAAGTTTCATAGTCTCTTTTTAATAACTGTATAGATTTATATTTCCAATACAGAATCCTACCCCAAAGGGAGGAACATCACACCACTGGTTTTATTGGTCTTGGAGAACAGTAAGGCCATTGAAAATGCTCAGAGGAACAGAAAAATCAGTGCATGTTACATGTGATTCCTGGATCTGTTGTAAAAGAAGAAAAACAAATTGGAAATTAAATATAAACTGTGTTGAGATAATAAGAGCTCTGGTTGAATTTCTAATAACTAGGAAATTTGTTTAGGCTTGACAAGTGAGATTTAACATGTTCCTTTATGACTAGGTTCACATTTGAATGGAAAGGAACCATTTTAAGAAGTTAATTGAAGTTTTAATTAATGCACTTTTAGCTTCCATGGCAGAAGTTTAATCTCTCTCTCTCTCTCATCCTTGTATAATTTCCTTTCTTTCCTTCTCTCTCTCTTCCTCCTTCTCTCCCTCCCGCCCTTTCTCTGTCTTCCTCGTCTTCCCCCTCCCACCTCACCCTCCCTCTCTCTTTCCTTCCTGACATTCTTTTTCTAAATGTAGTTTATGGTGTTATTTGCCCAGGCCTCCCTTCCAGATCCTGACAGATGCGAGCTATGCCCTAACACCTTGTGCCCAAGTCAAGCCTCAATGTGCTCTAACCCCAGTGTTTATGCAGCCTATTAAAGGCTCACATTTTTTTTAGCTTATATGATATATATAGTTGCCAGAATTTAGATTTCATATAACTTGACTATTTAAAAAAAATAAGATTCATTAAAGGTGTTACTGAATATGGCTGAATATTTGCATCTTATACATAAGTTCACAAATCTGAAGAGTGTGTCTTGATTTTTGTTTCCTTTTGAGGCCATGAGCTTCTTAAGTGTTGAGGCCCCCACCTCCATAACTAATTCAGAGTTGAGCACACTGCAGGTGCTTGGTGAAAATTTTGAGTAATAAAAATGGACATTTGTAAAGCTAGAAGAGATCTTAGAAATCATCTATTGCTTTCTCACTTTGTATTTAATTAGTTTATTTACTTTTGTTTTGAATTCTTTTATAGTAGTATGCAAATAACAATTTTGTTTCTTTTTAATTACATGAAATTTCATTAAAAATTACATGTTTAATTACCTGAAAAAAGTGCTGCTCATTGTCTAAGTCTCAGCTGACGAACTTCCCCACTTTGGTGAAGCCTGTCCTGATTTTTCCTGGCTGACTCACTTGTTCGTCCTTCCAGGCCTCTGTGACACCATATGCTGTCACTCACTATGGGTTCTATAATTTTGTATGTTCATTGTTGGTCCCTCTACTAGACTGCAGGCTCCTCGAGGGACGATACTGTAACGGCAAAAACCGGAGTCACATTGCCGAAGGAAACACCGAGAGGTACACGAGGATGCAGTGAGATCAGGTTTATTAACCCCTGCGGGCTCAGAGGGGATCCTCTGCCAAATTCTGAGCACCCCCGGTCAGGGAACTTGTCTTTTATACTTCAAAAGCAAGAGGGGAGGTACAGAGTGGCTTATACCAGGAAGTGTACACATAAGGAAGTTACTGTAACTTACAAGGTAGCTGCTGCAAGGGGAGCTGTTTACGGGAGCATGAGCTGCAGGCATTAGTCAATTTCAATTTCTTTCTTTATAACATCAGTTTCACAAACATTTCTGTGGGTGTGGCGATAAGCAGTCTTACAGAAGCAGATTAAGCAATTAACATACATAGGGTTACAGCTTGTCCGTTTCAGGGTAAAAGGTTTTTAGTGAATTTCTGTTTTTCCGTCACAGATAGACATCTTAGTTTGCATTTCTTTAGTTATTAGTGACATTAAACATCTTTTTGTATTTGAGCCATTTGTACTTGTTCTGTGAATTGCTCATTTATTGTTTTGTTATTTATCTATTGTGCTGTTCATCTTTTCATATTAATTTGTAGGAATTCTGTATATATTAAGGATTCTTTATATATTGATATATATATTCTTTATATATTAAGGATTTTTTGTTTACTTTGAAAATATTTCCTTCCAGTCTGTCACCTCCCTTTTATTTTATTGTATTTTTTGATTTCAAAATATTAAGGGGGTACAAACGTTTTTGGTTACATGGATCACTTTTGTAATACATGAGTCATGGCTATAAATGTGCCCATCACCCAAATGGTGTTCATCTTATCCATTAGGTAGGTTTTCAGCCATCCTCTCCTCCCCGCTCCCCCCTGCTTGATTTCCACTGAGTTTTACTTCCTTCTGTACACATGTGTTAGTTTCAATTTAAAAGAGGGTGCATGTGGTGTTTGTTTTTCCATTCTTTAGATACTTCACTTAGGATAATGATCTCCAGTTCCATCCAAATTGTTGCAAAAGGCATTAATTAATCCTTTTTTTATGGCTGAGTAGCACTTCATGGTATACATATACCACATTTTGTTAATCCACTCATGAATTGTTGGGGATTTGGGTTGATTCCACATCTTTGCAATTGTGAATTGTGCTGCAATAAACATTTGAGTGCAGGTGTCTTTTTGGTAAAATGATTTCTTTTCTTTTGGATGGATACCCAGTAGTGGGATTGCTGGGTCAAGTGGTAGGCCTACTTTTAGTTCTTTGAGAAATCTCCATACTGTTTTCCATAGGGGTTGTACTAATTTGCAGTCCCACCAACAGTGTTACCTCCCTTTTAAATTTTGTTTATGTGTTTTAAATTTTTATGTAGTCATGTCTGCCCTTCTCTTCTTATTAAAAAAAGGTTTTTATGATTTGTAAGTTTAATGTCATGCTTAGTGAGATGCATGGGAGGGGTTCTGGCACTGAGTGTGTCTGAGTGATTATTGGTAACTACTCCATGTATTCAGTAAGCACTGAGCATCCACCACGTGCCCAACACCAGGACAAATGCTGAGTAAGATGCAGTCTTTTCCCTCAGAAAGCTGATAGTCTATCATGGGGGGGCAGACATTCAAAGCTGTCTAGAAGGTTCTGTGCTAGGTGAGGAATAAGCATAGAGTGCTGCTGAGGGAAGACTTAGTAGGGCATATTACAAAGCCCTCACTGGGTGGGTGGGGGCATAGTTAGTTGGAAGAATTCCCAAATGAGCTACATTCTAAGCTGGGTCCAGAAAGATAAACAGGAGCTGGAGGGAAAGATGTTGATGGCCTGTCAGAATGTGTCTATGCAGTGGGTCTCCTTTGTCATGTCAGTCTATCACCCCGGGAGGCTGAGAGGCAATTCCCAGCCCTGGAATCCAGTGCTGTGATACAGGGAGCTGTAGGGTAAGCCACACCAAGATCTGCATTTGACTCTGAGCCCAGCCAGTTAGGGACTGGCTTGCTTGTTGTTTAACCTCTTCAGTCCCAGTTTCTGAATCTGAAAACTAGATTAGATCCTAATAGTTGCCTCACATAATGGGGAAGATTAAACTATATGACTTATGAAAAGCTCTTGGCATATTATAGTTATGTGCTCAATAAAACCTTGTTTCTTCATCTCCCCTTGAACTTTGCCTAGACTATAGCAAATTTTGTTTTGATGATTTAAAGAATTCCTTGATATATGAAAAGACAAGGTAGTGACTTTGTTTAACACATTGTCTACCACTCCAGAAAAAAAATTTTTTCCTTGGGGCCACAGTGTTTTATTACGAAAATAGGATAAAAACTTTGAAAACAAAATGATCCTTTCTAATTTAATGAAAAATTTCTTATTTCTTGTCGTTTTCTGTGTGTGAGTATACGCAACTTGAAAAATAGTTCCCAAGGTGAAGTGATATGAGTTACATATGCTTCACAAGGCCCTGGGCTCAAAACTAGTGTGAGTTAAATACAACTCACATGGAAGTTAATGTGTTAAAAATGATCTCTAAGCTGTCACTGATGGGTTATGTTAAAAGTATTTGTGGATTTAAAAAAACTTAGAGTTTTATTTCCTACAAATATGAAATATGGGGTTAACTCTCCACAAAAAGACCAAGAAAAAGGGTAGTGGGAGGGGGGATAAAGTGGGGATGGTTAATGGGTGCAAAAATATAGTTAGTTAGACAGAATGAACAATATTTGATAGCACCACAAAGTGACTATAATAAACAATAAGTTAGGGCATACTTTAAAAATAACTAAACGAGTGGAACTGGACAGTTCCTAACACAAAGAAATGTTCAATGCCTGAGGGGATGGATCCCCCAATTACCCTGATTTGATTAATTCACACTGTACGTCTGTATCAAAACGTCACATGTACCCTATAAAGATATATAGCTATTATGTACTCATTATAATTAAAAAGAAGGAAGGAAAAAAAGGCAATAAGTTAAATCTTTCTTCTCCATACGAAACCAGCTTCTCCTCCTTCTCATTTACTACCTTCCGCTTCGAAGCAAGGCTCTGTTATTTGAAAAATGCGTGCAAGTTACCGTAGAGCCTTTTATAGATCCCCCTCTGTCATGCGTGCACACGCACTCTCATATGCACGTGACCTTTGGCAATTGTAGCAGGATGATTTATTGGGAAATGGACGTGTGTTTTGTTCTGTCTTTTGCCTTCCCCAATTTAAAGCAAATGGTGGGCTTGCTCGCTCTCTGTCTCTCTCAGTCTCTCTCTCTTGCCCCAGCTCTAGAGATTTTACAGAACTCTAAATCACTGCTGCTTCCTGAGAGCAACTTCTTTTTGTATATTATGAAAAGTAAAGCCTATGGAAGGCATTTCCTGAGGTGTCCCTGGGGCAAGAGGGGGACAGGCAGATGAGTTTCTGAATCCAAAGAAGTGGGCGGAGGCCAGCAAGTTTCTTCCTTGGTGGGACCTGCACCTAGAAAGTGAAATGTTCCAGCAAAACCTCAAGGAAAAAGGCTTTATGGTGCTGCCGGGGAAGGCAGGACCCTAGGTCAGAATTTATCTTTGTAAATGATCTCTGTTACCCCTTGGAAGAGAAAAGCCTGCTCACCTATAATAGGGAGGTCTTGGGGGCTGGGACAGTGAAAAGAATGGGGTCCTTCAGTAGATTCTATTTCCCAAGGTGGACTCCACACTATCTTGCATCCTATGTGCTCTTTTCCAGGTGGCCCTGCCATATCCCATCGAGGGTGGGTCTAGTTTCTCTCCCCTTGCATCTGGGCTGGCCCAGAGATTGGCTTGAAATCTGAAATTCTGCAGCTTCTGCTTTGGTCTTCAGTAAGCTTGTTCTCTGGACACTCTTTCCAGGGATGCTGCACCCTAAAACCCAGCTGCTGTGCTGTGAGAAACCCAAGCTGCACCAACAGGCCACGTGTAGGCACACCCGACAACAGCACTGGGACTCAGCTCTGCAGCCCTCCCAGCCTCCAGCTGGACGTGTAGTGAACAGCCCCCAAAATATGCCAGCCTCCTGCTCTTTGTCTTCCCATTGGAGTCCCCAAACTTTGTGGAACAGAGACAGCCATGCCTGCCAGTGCCCTGCTTAACATTGTAACCACAGGATTCATGAGAGTACTGAAATGGTTGCCGTTTTATACCACTAACTTTTTTTCAAAATTAGTTTTATTTTGATACTTTAGGACTGCTATTCCCAACCCCCGGGCCACAGACAAGTACTGGTCTGTGGCCTGTTAGGAACCGGGCCACATAGCAGGAGGTGAGCGGCAGGTGAGCAAGCAAAGCTTCTTCTGTATTTACAGCCACTCCCTATGGCTCGCATCACCGCCAGAGCTCCGCCTCCTGTCAGATCGGCAGCGGCATTAGATTCTCACAGGAGCTTGAACCCTACTGTAAACTGCGCATGCGAGGGATCTAGGTTTCACGCTCCTTATGAGAATCTAATGCCTGATGATCTGGGGTGGAGCTGAGGTGGTGATGGCAGCGCTGGGGAGCAGCTGCAAATACAGATTATCATTAGCAGAGAGGTTTGACTGCACAGAGACCATAATAAATCAATTGCTTTCAGACTCATCAAAACCCTATCAGTGAGTGGCAAGTGACAATGTAATACTAATAGAAATAAAGTGCACAATAAATGTGCTTCTGGGATTCAGAATTGTTTGACTATCTTCTATGTCTCTTTCCATTTGTTATTGCATGGATTTGTGCAGTTCTGAGCAGTTTCCTGAGCTGCTTTCATTCTCCAAATGAGAATGCTTTCTGCTGATGCACCACCTCAAAGAAATACAAGCCCTTTATTATTGGTCTGGGAGAGGTTTAAACTCAATGACCTAGTTTCAGGTTGAAACAGGAGTAACTTATAGACTAACTGCCTCTTAGAAGTTTTCTCATTATTCAAAAGTCTGTTTTTCCTGTGGTCATTTCCAGTCTCCTATTATTCAAGGACTTGTTGGTTGAGAAAAGTGGGGTTTAAAAAGGTGTGACTCAGCATTATCACTTTGCAGTGTGACTTTGCTTTTCTCTCCTACATATGGGACACGCTTAGGCTGCCGATGTTAATGATTAGCAAACAAGAAAAGACAAGACAAGAGGAAATCAGTAGCTTCTCTGACAGCGTGGGTACCTTGAATTCACGTGCCCGCTTGCCGCCATTGCCTGGAGGGGAGGGGGACACATGCGGGGATACTGGGCACATTGAGTATTATTAGTTAACTTTCTCTTAGGTGTCTTAGGTGGCTCTGCCTTTCATCCTTTGGAATAATCTGTGTTCTTTGCCATTGGGGGAAATATTGTTTTGTATCTTAGCCAAATCCCATCAAGGCATCTTTAAAAATAATAAGTCTCAGTCATTCTCTTAAAAAAGAACAATGAAAAGGCTAATCACTAAATGTGGCGTGGAGGGGAAAACTGGCACGCACATGTCAGGTTTAACCCCGGCAAGTGAGGGCTGTCTCCATCAGGCACAGATCTTGCCTGATATATTGAATTGGGAGTTGGGTGGGAGTTTGGCGGCAATCCAAGCCAGAGCGACCCTCTGGGGGAGAGGCGTGTGTGTGTGTGTGTGTGTGTGTGTGAGGGAGAGAGAGAGAGATATAGAGAGAGAAGGGGCATGGGGTGGGACGAATACCTGAGCATTCAGAATCACAGAGGTTTCCAGGAAAAAGCATCCCTGCCCTCCAGAAGAACCAATTAGGGAGGGAGACAAAACCCACATCACTGCTTCCAAAGTCATTAATTCCTGCCACTGGAGAATAAAGATTATTTCTCCCCATTTCTCCAGTCCCAGGCAGCAACGTGCTTGTAGCTTGTGGTGCTGCTGCATGAAGCCTCAAGGCTGTGGCAGCCCACGCCGTGGAAGGCTGGGGCCATGTCTGTTTTGTAATGAAAAGGTGGTAGAGCCATGTAGAATGCTAGAAGGACCCTCCCAATGATGAAGTGATGCCTGGAAACCGTAACTTTTCTGGGAATGTAACTTAGTGGCAAAGGCTAACTTGAACCCCAAACCTTCTCATTCCAAGGCCAAATGCTTCTCTTGTCCTGCCGTGAGGCTTAACGGGGTGGGTGTTCGTCTACTAGTGCTGCCATAACAACATACCACGGGTGGGTGGCTTGTACAACAGAAATTCACTCTTCTAGCCTCACTGTTCTGGAGGCTGGAAGTCCAAGATCAAGGTGTGGACAGGATTGGTTTCCCCGGAAACCTCTGTCCTGGGCTTGCAGATGGCCACCTCTCACTGTGTCCTCACATGGCCTTTCCTCTGTGCTCCAGCATCTCTGCTGTCTCTTTTGTGTGTCCAGATTTCCTTTTCTTGTAAAGACACCCATCATATTGGATTAGGGCTCACCCTAACAGCCTCATTTTAACTTGATCACATCTTTAAAGGCCCCGTCTCCAAATGTAGTCACATTATGAGGTACTGGGGTTAGGACTTCAACATATGAATTTTGGGGAGACACAATTCAGCCTGTAACAGGGTGTGACAAGGGACATTAAGAGCTTGGGAGTGAGATCACAGCCTGTCCTGTGGCTTCCATTGCAGTCACTGACTCAATGTGTCAACCATCATTCTGTATTTCCAGCCTCATTTCATTGTCTTTGTTGTCTTGGTGATGACCCTGTTTCCCAGTACTTGACCATTAGAAGGTACCCAAATTGCACAAGGGGGATGATGTTGGCTCTGAGTTCTGGCTATTGCACTTGAGAAATACGTGGAGGAGATCTAGCATGGGAATCTACAAGGCATGGTGGTCTTTAAAATTCTCCAAGATACTCCAGAAGGGAACCCTAATTTCCATTCCTAATTTCCCTGCGTCTTCTACATAGTTTTTTTCTTTCCCTCAAGAAATACACATTATATAAATTTGCTTTGATCACACACTTGGAGCAAGAGTCATGTAACATTTTTAAAAATAGTTTTCTTTTCTTGACATCATGAACATGATAATTTCTGTTACGGACTGAATATATCTGTGTCCTTCCCCCAAATTCATCTGCTGCAGCCTTAACCCTCAATGTGATGGTATTTGGAGGTGGATCTTTTGGGAGGTGATTAGGGTTAGATGAGGTCATGATGGTGGGGGCCTTATGATGGGATTAGTGGCTTTATCAGAAGAATGAGAGAGCGAGCGATTTCTCTCTTTCTTGCAGGTGCACAGAAGAAAGGCCATATGAGGGTGCAGTGAGAAGACAACCGTGTGCAAACCAGAAAGAGAGCCCTCACCTGACACGAACCCTGTTGGCACCTTCATCTTGGACTTCCAGCCTCCAGAACTGTGAGAAAATAAATTTCTGTTGTTTAAGCCACCCGGGCAGTGTTATTTTGTTATGGCAGCCCAGGCAGACTAATACAATTTCTTAAGAAAAGTGTAATGCTTCTACAAGAAAGATAGAAGCAGTGGTAATTTTAGAGGAAATGATAAATCTTGGGTGTATCAGATGCCTCTTATGTTACAGACATCTCCAGATTTCTGTAAAGAACAGTGATCTTTTTCACTTTGCAAGGCTTAGGAGTGTAGGTTTCTACCAGGATATACTAACTCACTTGGCAGTGATGGGACAGAGGCGTGGGGATCGGGTTGCTTTGGCATAAACTGATGCAAGAATCAGTCCTCAGGCACCTGCTGTGGCCTGAGCGGAGATGCCCTCATATTGCACTGCCTTGCGTTCCCCAACACACTCCTTGGCTGCCCCCCAGGACATGCCTCCCTCCAAACATGCAGAAGGAAAGAAATGAGGGTCTGGGTATCTTAATGGAGTCAGAGTAAAATGCTGCATCCTCTGAAGCTATTCATATATTCTGGAAGCCAAAAATGTTTTGTTGGAGTAAGTAAATCATTGCCTCAGCTATCGTACAGTTTTCACAAAATGTGTACATTTGTGTGTACGTATTGGATTTGTATGTAGAGATAAAGTCACAGCTCCCTGACTTCACAGTTGTGGGTCGTTAGAGCTGCTGTCAGGAAGGGATATTACGCACAGAGAGAGAACTACAGGAAGGCAGCTTGATTGATAGCACCTGCTCCAGTGTGCCTCATGCAGCCTACGGGCTGACCTCCTGCACTTGGCCGCAGGGAAGGTCACAGCTCAGCCGCCTCTGTGTTCTGGTTTCTTTCTTCCCACTTCTGGAAAGCAATGACTGGGAGGGGATAGGAACAACTCACTAGACGTGTGGATGTGGACGTAAGTATGAATGTACATAATATACATCATACAAAGGGGATGCAGTTGGCACCAGGAGGCTGTTCCTCTCCTCTCTTGTTAGCAGAGGCAGCAGGTGAGGGGAGCCAATTCTGCTGATCTGTGTCCGGCTCCTGCTCTGAGGCTCACAGGCTCACTATGACCTATTCACCCTACTGACCTTACTCTCATTGGTGCAATGGGAGAAATTTTGCCATGCCCGTCTCATAGGGTTGTTGTGAGGATTAAATGAGAATATATTTATAATCTGGGAACATATTTGTAATATGTATATATGTACATATCACATATATATGTAGTATGTATACATATATCCATGTATGTGTATGTGTATAAATATTTTTTGTATATATATGAATTATTTTTATCTTCTAGTTACCATTTTATGTGAAATGTGGCAATAATGGAGGGACTGAGATGGGGAGACAAATTTGATTTTATGATTAAAATTCCAAAAAGATCCTATGTTGGGGAAGGAGGAGGGTGCAGTATATGTATGACTTCATTTATGGTGAGAGGGCCTATGAATTGTCTCCAGTTTGTTTTCCAAAACCACATCCCATGACATATAGCTTCTTAAAGATGAAATGTTTCCCTGATGAAAAAAATATTAACAGCTGGTTAGAAATATCAAAAGCAGCACAAAAGCGTGTGTACTCCAATGTATTTTTAAGACGCCTCAGAAAAATAGCAGTTTGTGTTCCAGAACTATCCACAGAAGTATTCGTTATTTTCCTAAATTAAATTTATTTCTCCTTCTCCCTCCGCACCATTTTTTCCAAGTTGGAATTTAGCTTTCACTGGCTGGGTTGTGCAGTCTGTGCTTGCCTGAATCGTGCCTGGGTCACGTGTGATTGGGAACCACAAGGTGGCGCTCGTGCCCACGGGGGTGGGGTGGGCTCTGGCCCCAGGTGGCCTGGGCTGTGCTTCAGAATCCACCCAAACTCAGGCACAGAGGGCACAGCTATTTGTGAAGGAGGACAGTGCCTGTGGCGAGATTACTGGAAGACAGGCCAGAGCTCTGGACCTGATACAGAGTTGATGCTGAAGGTCCTGTGGAGGAAGGACACTGGGGAGTCCAACCTGGAGACAGCCATCCAAGCTTGAGTGTTGTCCCAGAAAAGAAAAAAACGCTCACAAGAGTTTCGGGAAGATCTACTCTGCTTTTTTTTTCCTTTTTTCAATGATATCTATTTCAGTGGACATTTCTTTTCTTTTCCCCATTTGAAACATGACTTAATATTACCTTTTATTTAATGCCAAATTTCTCCCCATGCCAAAAAAAAAGGTAAAAAGTAGCATATTGAGAGGCTAAAAGAGAATAAGGTAAACAAACAGAAAGAATCCTCATGGTGAATGGAAGTAAAATGAAGATCAAATTAAGACTCAATGCGCAGACCTACAAAGCTTGTATATTTGGCTTGGAGTTGTGTTTGGTTCTCAGGAAAGCACTACCCTTTCACCTTCAGCTTCCTGCTGGGTTGTCATCTGTGCAGGGCCCAGAGGTGTTCACAGAGCTGCTTGGCCCGGTAGGCTGTCTGATCCATTCCCTAGGCCCTCCCTCTCTCCCCTGAGAGCTGGTCAGCAGATACAGACATCACAGCAGAGGACTCTTAGACTTTAGGAAATGGCAGAGTCACAGAAAGAAAGCTCCTGGGTCCCTGAGTGACTGTGTGGAAGAAAGTTTCCCACTGACCAGAAACACCTGTTGAAACTTTATGTGAATAAACTTCTGTTGTGTTTGAAATTGTTTGTTGAAGCAATTAGCCTGTCTGATTAAAATGTTTTCTATTGTACTCTGAACATCCTCGAGAACTATCAAGAACTTGAGCAACAATCAGAATCGTGTTGTCTATGAGCCTTCATCCTGCTTGATTTGTGATTTTGGACCGGTCTTTTGTGTCCCAGATGGTGCCATGGGCCTCCTTAGGACTGCTGTAGATTTCTAGTTCTGTCATGGAAGATTCCCTTGGTCTTTGGCTATTGCTCTCTTTCTACTGCTGCTTATTTTCTGCCCATCCAGAAGTGGAGGATGATTTTTTCTCAGTTGATTAGAGCTTTTGCTCCAGCACTAGATATTCAGATTGCTAAGGTATTGCAACTTTTTGCAGATAGTTTTTTCTTTCCCCGCACATTCCCTGAGATATTGTTTCCCAAGTTGTTCTGTGGAACACTAGTTTAGCACATGATGTCAATAGATATGTGGGGATAAAAAAGAGTTTTGTGGTCAAATGATTCAGGAAAAAATTGGATTAGATGAAATTAAAGATTTCTTGGTGGGCATGATGGCACACGCCTGTCGTCCTGGCTACTCGAGAGGCTGAGGCGGGAGGATTGCTGAGGCCAGGAGTTTAAGCCCAGCCTGGGCAACATAGTGAGACTCCGTCTCAAAATATATATAATAAAATAACTTAAAAAAGATTTCTTTAATGCAGGACTTCTCAGAGCTTTTAACATTCTAGTAAAGGGGTCAGCAAACTTTGGCCCATAGGCCAAACCTGAGCTGTCATCTGCTTTTGCAAATAAGGTTTTATTGGAACACAGCCACACTCACTCGTTCACGTATTGTCCGTGGCTGCTTTCCTGCTACAACGGCAGAGGTGAGTAGCTGTGACAGAGACCATGGGGCCCACAAAGCAGAAAATGTGCGCTATTTGGCTCTTTAGAGAAAAAGTTTGCCAACCCCTGCTCATATGTCTCCAAAAGGAGGAATATGCATGGGTTTGCCCTTAGGGGTTCCCATTTACTTGGACACAAATCCCTTTCTTCTTTGGACAACCTATTAACTTCTTGAGAGTTTCAAGTATTCTTGGAAAATGTCAGCCGAGAGTCCGAAGGCCTTCGTATACCTTCATATTACCATATGTTCATACTAACTCTTTATCTCTACTCCACTGCCTAACTTAGACACATTTCTAGTTGTCTGCGAACCAGTCTGTTTCTTTTCCAGCTCCTCAGTCCCAGGAGCTAGGGTTTGCTTCAGTTGCGTCTCTCAATCCTGTTGTTCCGAATGACTGCAGGACTGAAATTCTTTCTTTCACTTCTTTGCAAGAGCCCCAGATGGCCAGGTGCTGTAGTCTCCCAGAGTTCTGCAGGTGGGCAGGTCTGCCCGTACTCTGTCATCACCGTGGCTGAGGGCGAGGGATCTGACGGAGGGTGCACAGGGTGCTAGCCACCCTGGGAGCCCGCCTGCTCCGCTGTTGGCACACAGGCCAAGTAGAGTAACACCAGAGGCCAGCCTCCCGGCCTCCAGGAAGGCTCATTCCTACCCCCCGGACAACTTTAGGTGTGCAAATAGCTCAGGGAAGGATCATTTTAAATGCCTGTAAAGGCTGATTTGTAAATAATCTAAGACCAAAGACAGAGCAAATTAAATATTTATTTGAAGATTATGTCTCTAAGGAGGGATTGTTGAAAATTAGTGAGTGCTTGCCCATCTTCGCTTTCCCCTCCCATGCTGGAGGGCATATTATTTTTATGGCTGTGTTTGACAGCCAGAACAAGCCTCTGTAGATTTAGTGGTTGTTTGTAGTGGCATTTATGTGTTTGAATGAGCTGGGCAAACAAGACGAGGGAGGTTCGAGAGGTTAATTAACTCTGAGAATCTCTTCGCTCACACTTCCATACTTGGGAAATGTTGGTAAGAAAACCCATTTATAGGTTTTTAAAAAAAGAATAGCCACACACAAATCCTTCCCTTCACGTGGCAGATTTGGAAAGCACAGCAAATCAGCACTCCTGCCATGGTAGATCCAGGATCTTCAGAGTGAAAGGCTTGCTTCTAAGCAGAAAATGTAGGTGGCCACAGGTTTCCGGATGAGAAACCCAGCAGTTTGTCCAGTTCTTGGGTTAATGTCTCTCACTCATTAACCAGATAGTTTCTCATCATCTGATAGTTCCAGGGCCTGGGTATATTCATATACATATACAGGCCAGACTGCTTTCTTAGCTGTACACAGAAAGAGATTTGAAAAATTGTTATTCTTTTCTTTTTTAATGAATAGATCTATAGTGAAAATCAAGCTTGAAGGAAAACACCACCAAAACTCTTGGTCAATTAATACATAGGTTTTATCCACTTACAGCACTTTCCCCTCTTGGGAAATTTTATCAGATGATAAACTGGGCCTGGAGTGTGGATCTCATCCTGTTTCTCCCAGAGACTATCTGTGAATTCTTGGAAGAACCCCTCACTTCTCTGGGCCTCCTCTTTGAAATGACAACATTGGATTAAATCCGTGTTCTCTCAACTTGCATGATCTTAAGAATCACCCAGAAGGTCCAGTTAAGTAGATCCTGGGTAAGGGCTGGGAATCTCTGATTCTAATAAAAGCCCCAGGAGATGCTCATGAAAACATTTGGGAAACACTGGGTTCGATGATCTTTGTGGTCCCGTCTAGGTATGACAATTTAGTATTGATATTTTCCCAGAAGTTCCCCAACCCTCTTCAATGGCTATTGCTGAAAAAACTCTAATAAAAGCCCTGATGATCACTAGACTTTTCAAACAACAAAAAAGAAGAGTGTAAGAGAAAGGTCATACATGAACATTTTAGACACTGACACACTGCAGCTCCCTAATGCTCTCCTTGAATGGAGTAGCAGTGACACAAAAGGGGTAAGTTCCCTTGGCGACAAACTGTACAGTGGCAAAACTAGGACAAGGCCACGCTACTGTGCCATGACCCCAGGATGGTGCAGAGCACATGCAGGGGTGGGGTGGGCATGGGGTCAGATGCCATCTGCCCAGCTTTGATGTCTAGGATGCTATTGGGCATTGGTTTTGGGAGGCACACAGCAGAAGGGCGAGCCTGCAGGCACCTCTTCTCTCCCTGACTTACCATCGCTTCTCAGGGTAAGGAGGTTCATAACTTACAGGCATCGCTCTCTACCCCTTCCTGGACTCTCACCCCTGGCCCTGGGATGCTACTGCCAGTTCCTCCTGGTCCCCCTGTGGCATTGGCTGTCCTTCCCTCTATTCTCCAAGGCACCATCACACCTACCCTTTCCTCCCACTGCAAGAAACTTTTCTTGCTTAGCAGCCCACTCCTTGTGCGTGGGAGGATAATGAGAGGCACTCTCTGTGTCGTGCACAGGGCTCTCTGCAATGCCTCCTTCTCCTCTTGCTCTGTGCGTCCAGCTCCTCACTAGCTGCTGTTAGATGGCTCAAGCTTTTGGGGGGGTGTCAGCTTTCTCTCTTCTAATTTTGGGGTTGCCTCACCATCTCCTGTTTGGTGCCTCAGTTCTTCCACCACCTCTGTGTTAATTCTCTGCATTCAATTCCCTTTCTGGAAGAGACTTGGATACATTTCTGTTTTCCTGACTAGACCCCAAATACTCCCGCTCTCAAGGAAGGCTGCCAGGCTTAATTGCTATTTTGAGTGATATATACAATGGTGGCATGTGGCATGTGACTGGCAGAAATGCTATATTCACACTCATGCTCATTCAAAAATCTCATACGTAGGATGTCCCAAATCGAATATACTGCCCTTTCCAGTCTCCTTCCTCTGTCAGTGTTTGCACTGGCCCACCGCCATCGCCAGTGTTCAGATTCCCAACGTTCTCTACAGCTCTTCCCTCTCCCTCGGTCCTCACGTTCGACACAATGTCGGTGGTCTGGGTGACAATCCCCTGATGTGTCCATATCCACACCCTCATATGTATCCCCACAACCCTGCTATAGGCTGTTAGCCATCTTTTTGCTGCAAGGCCACTACCGGTCCTTAGCTTTTGGTGTTTTCCCACTTCTGATCCACATGGGTGCTGCTGGAATAACACTAGTCAAGCACAAGTGTATTCTATCCACTGCTGATGAAATAAAAGTCTGACTCTTCACGGCAAATGAGCTCTTCTGTGATCTAACTCATCTATGCAGCCTCCCTCCTGCCAGGCGGTGCCACTTACCGTCTCTCAGGCGTACCTTGCATTTCCTGCTCTTCCCCTCTCTCAGAATGCCCTTTCTTCTTATTTCTACCTAGCTTCAAGTCTTGGTTTAATGCCAGCTCCAACCTAAAGCCTCCCCTAATCCTCCTATCTGGAACTAATCTCTCCTTCCTCAACGCGCTCCTGCATTTCTTTGTTCAACTCCTTTGCCTCTTACTACATTCTGCCTTGTAGGGTCACTGTGTTGCTCAAGTCACCCCTAAATAGTAAGTCCTTTGGATGTGGTGCTTATTCATACGTACAGCTCCTATCGAATAGTGATACTCAGTGGAGATTTGGTGGCAGCCATGTTACTGTCACTCAATTAATGCATATCACATTTGTGAATTACAGCAATGCTATCATATATATCTCTCTATCTTTAAATCTATCTATATATTATTTTGTCAGTTACATTGCTGTTCTTTTTTGAAATAGTACTTGTTTCCTTTTTTAAGCCAGTCTCCTAAACATAATTAATGGGTATTAATAATTTATTAGATTAAATTTCCCACACAGATTGTCTGTCACGTGCACATGTCAGGTGATTTGCATACATTATTTTATTTAATCCTCTTGAGGAGGGATTCTCTTTATTTTATAGATTAAAAAAAACACTAAGGCTCATAGAGATTAAGGAATTTTACCAGCATGATACAGCTGGTAAGTAGCTGGGCCAGGATCTGAATCCAGGTCTACATGATTTAAAACCCTATGTCGTAAAAGGGTCATGTTCTTTACCTTCATCTTGGGGAAGAATGATTTATCTCATGGGAAAAGACACCATTTACAGATAAAAACTTCCACCTCTTGTTTCCTATTAGCCTTGGAACTTACCGTCTGGTCTTTGATTTCTCTGGGCACTAGTGAGGTAGCCCACTTTGCTTAATTTCTCCTCTGGCTTCCTCCATAGTAACCTGGATACCTTTTCCTGAAGTCCTGCACCCCAGACTTCCAATCTAGTTCCCTCACCAGATCCCTATAATTAACCCCACCCTCACCCCCAGGTATCCTAATTCTCATCAATAGCCCAGTGATTGAAAAATAGTTTGTCCCTACCAGAGACCCAGAGGATGCCCATCTCGGCCTGCGGGAGGTGGGTCTTGCCATCGCTGTCACAGATGCAAGATGAGCAACAGAATTCCCGGGCTGGCCTCCGCGTCGGGTCTGAGCAGGCCAGAGCTGTTGGCAATTCTTTCCTGGGTCTCTCTTGCCTGCCAAGTGGGTTGACCTCCGGGGCATGGTGAAAGGTGGAGCTTTTTGGTTAGCTATTTTTCAGGGCTTTTGGATTCTCTGGCTTTCTTTCCCTTTATTTTTTCTTTTCAGAGCGACTCTTAGCTTCTTCATTCATTGCAGTAGCCCCAAGCACGGAGGCATGGGGGCCTAGAGGCACTGCACTCATTAACATGGATCCTGGGAGTGGGGATAAAGTATTAATACAGTAACAACCGTGAGGCCACGCTCTTCTTTTTTTTGAATTCCTTTTTAGATAACCTGCACTTTTTTTCTGCCTCAAGTTTCTGTTGCCTTATTTTCCCTCTGTTCCCAGCTTCTGTCTTTCCCTTTGCCTTTCCTTTACTCGTCTCCCGGTCTCTCTCTGTCTTTCATCTCTCTTTAAAAGGCAAAAACGACACAGCTCCTCAGTGTATGCCTGTCAGACTTGTTGGCCCTCAGGCTGCAAAAGTTCTCTGAGTTCTCAGGAATCTCCCCACGGCTGGCTGGCTCGGAGGAATAGCGCATGGAGAGGTAAGGAAGCCTTCCAGGTACAGACCAGGTTGGACTGGATTTGGAGTCTAATTACCACCAGAAAATTAAAGAAAGATAATAATTGCTCTTAAGCACTTAACAAAAGCAAATCTCACCTCCAAGGTTTGTAAATTTGTAGTGAGGACTGATTATAAGGGAGCTTGTGCTGCCTTCTTTGTGTTTGATTTGCAAACCAGAATGCACACGCCCCCATATGCATAATTGGATCCTCACGGTCCCTGCTTCAATGTGGCCGTGCAGGAGAAGTTTATTTATCCAGTGCTCTTAAAGAAAAGCTGAATGGAACAAGAAAACTCCCACTTTGCGATAGGATTAGATACCATGGAGTATTCCTCCCCCGTACTCTTTCAAAGATTTTTTTTTTAAGTTTCTAAATCTGCTTGGGAAGAAAAAGTAAATTGCCAGAAGTGAGATTAGTGGGGAATATTGTTCTTAGGACAATAGTGTCTTTATGGCTGGACTGGTATGAGCTCCCCGCTTCAAAAAAATACAAGGGCTGGAGGTGTGGGGGTTCTTAATTGCCTACATCTGATCAACTGGCAGCAAAAAAAGAAGAAGAAAGAAAGAAATCTCATTCAGCTCTGATTTGGCCTGGATCAAGTCCACTTGCTAATCAGAGTTTAATGAGGATGCCACTGGCCCTGTTGTATTCGCCGATGCTCCCACTAAGGTCCCTGGCCTCCTGTTTGTGCAGGGAGCCCTTGCGTCCTGCTGCCCCACGAAGCAGGATGCGGGCTGAGATGGAAAAGTCCCAGCCCGGAGAAGTTAATTAAGTTTAGGCCCTTGGCATTCCAAGTCACCGGAACCGATGGTGGGAAGCCTCACCCACCCGCACAAAAGAGACCCACATGGAGCTCTGAATGACTGTCCCTGGCGGTGGTAGCTGGGCTTCTGCGTGCTCCACTGCCAGCTCTTAACCCCGGGAACTGTGTCCCCTCCCCTCCATTGCACAAACTAAATAGGCCTGCAGTGCTGTGGGCCAGGTCGGCATGGGGAGGGAGGTTTTGGGAAGCATATGGTCCAGCATGGATGTTACAGGAGTGCAGACGCCAGGCTCTATCAGGGAATCGACAGAGCTGTGAAGTTTTCAAGTTGTGTTCTCTTTGGTTTTCAACAAAAATGATCATAAGCCAAAAGTTGGCCTTTAGGTGAGAGCAAGCTACTCTCTCTCTTTTAAATTGTGTATCCCATAATCTCTGAGGAGAGGGGACTGAAGCATCTGTGGTCTCCGGGGAGAATGCTGGAGCGCGCTGATGTGCCTTGGGTTCAAGGAGCCACAGGGTGAATGGAGCACCCCCTCTTTGCAAAGCGTGTGTGTTCTTGGCAAGTGAAGGCAGGAGGACAGTGGAAAGAGCTTGGGGTTTGGAGGCTGACCCAATTGTGTTTGAGTTCCAGGGCCGCCTGGATTCTCTGAGGCTCAGTGACCCTTCTGACAAATAGAATAATAATGCGGTCATGTGCCCCATAACGATGTTTCAGTCAAGACAGTCGAGACAGTCCGTATGTGACAGTGGTCCCACAGATTATAATGGAGCTGAAATATTCCTATCACCTAGTGATGTCATAGCTGTGGTAACGTCGTAGCACACGGCATTACTCACGTGTTTGTGGTGATGCTGGTGTAAACAAACCTATTGCACTGCAAGTCCTATAAAGGTATAGCACATACAATTATTCACAGTACATAATACTGATAATGATGATAAACGACTATGTTACTGGCTTACGTATTTATTATACTATACTTTTTATGGTTATTTTAGAGTGTACTCCTTCTACTTATGTATATATCAAAAAAAGTTAATGGTAAAACAGCTTCAGGCAGGTCCTTCAGGAGGGACTCCAGAAGAAGGCATTGTTATCAGAGGAGATGACAGCTCCATGCGTGTTATTGACCCTGAAGACCTTCCAGTGGGACAAGATGTGGAGGTGGTAGACAGTGGTATTGATGATCCTGACTCTGCGTAGGCCTAGGTTAATGTGTGTGTTTGTGTCTTAGTTTTTAACAAAAAAGTTTAAAGAGTAAAAATAAAAAATAAAAAATTCTAAAATAGAAAAAGCTTATAGAATGAGGATGTAAAGAGAGAAATATTTTTGTACAGCTGTATAATGTGTTTGTGTTTTAAGCTATATGTTATTACAAAAGAGTCAAAAAGTTAAAAAATAGAAACTTTACAAAGTAAAAAAGTTACAGTAAACTAAGGTTAATTTATTATTTAAAAAAGAAAAATTAAAAAAATTAATTTCATGTAGTCTAAGTGTACAGTGTGTATAAAGTCTACAGTAGTGTAGAGTAATGTCCTAGGCCTTCGCGTTCACTTACCACTCACTCACTGACTTACCCAGAGCAACATCTAGTCCTGTAAGCTCCACTCATGGTAAGTGTCCTATACAGGTGTACCATTAAAAAAAATCTATATTGTATTTTTACTGTGCCTTGTCTATGTTTAGATGCATTTAGATTCACAAATGCTTACCGTTGTGTTACAGTCACCTGCAGTATTCTGCACAGTAACTGGGAGCAATAGGCTGTGCCGTGTGGCCTAGGTGCGTAGCAGGCTAAGCCGCTAGGTTTGTGTAAGTACACTCTGTGATGTTTGCACAAGGACAAAATTACCTGATGATACATTACTCAGAATGTGTCCCTGTCGTTCAGTGACACGTGACTGTGCTGAACGTGGTGCCAGGACCGAGATAATATGCATGCACACTGTCTTGAGCCTCATTCCCAAGGTCACATGGTAAGTGCACCTGTGTCCCCGCTATGCTGGTGGTTCTCAGAAGCCCTAAAGAGCTAGAGAGCCTGCAAGCTCCCGGCCCCACCCGCGGAGGCTGGTGCAGGGTGGGAGCGTCTGTATTCCTAACGAGCTCCTGGCGGGTTGAGGCTTCTTCCAGACACAGCCTTAGACGACAGGGCAGGCAGGCAGCGCTCTGTAAGTACTAAGGATTTCTGTTGCGTCTGAAGTCATCTACATGTGTAGTATGAAGGGTGGAATGTATTCTGCTTTCAGTCTCTTATTAACATTTATTGAACACTTTCGGAGTCCCAAGGATTGTGCTAAACCCGTTACTGATATCACCTCATTGAATCCTCCCTTTTTCTCATCGAAACTTCCAACCAGCCCCACGCCCCCTCCCTCCGTTCATGATAGCCTGAGCCCAAAACGTCACCTTTTCAATGAGGACTTATCACACATTTTAAAATCAACTCCCCCTTTGATTTGTCAGCACATCTTAGCCTCTTTTTCTGCTTTTTTTCCTTCAAAAAGTGTTTATCACTATTGAATATACTACATATTTCATTTGTCATCTGAGTATCCTTGATACTATGTAAGTGTGAAAAAGGCAGGGATTCCTTCCCCTTTCCTTCTTTTCCTTCCCTCCCCTTCCTTCCTTCCTTCTTTCTTTCTTGTGTTGTTTACTGCAGTTTCTCTAGTCCCTACAACAGTGCCTGACCCATTCTAAGTGCTCAATTAAAGCATATTAAACAAAGGAAAGAGCCAGCTCAGGAAGTATATACTTCACTTTGCAGGTGGGAAGCTAAGGTTCAGGAAGGGTAGGTAACTTGGCCAAGATTATACAACCGATAGGTGGCTGAGAAAGAACAAGAGCCCAAGTGTGTGGGGCTCCAGAGCCCGTGCTCTCAACCAGGGTACACAACTGATGCTCTACAGTGTATTGTATTGCCAGATGACTTTGCCTGACTGTAAGTGTTCTGATCACATTTAAGGTAAGGTAGGTTAAGCTATGATATTTGGTAGGTTAGGTACTAAATGTATTTCGACTTACGATATTTTCGATTTATGATGGGTTTATCAGGATTCAACCTCACTGTACGTTGAGGAGCATCTGTATTCCCTTACTATCTTTTTGATGTCTGCAGGATCTGTAGTGACATCTCCTGTTTCATTCCTGATGTTGGTAGTCTGTGTCCTGTCAGCCTTTCTAGTGGTTTACCAATTTTGTTGATTTTTCTTTTTTGAAGAACCAGCTTTGCTTTCTTCAAAAGCTGTTGTTCAATGTTTCGTTGACATTCTCTATGTCCTATGCATTATTTAATTTCCTTTAAGACTTCCTCTTTGACCCATGGATTAACGTGTGTTGTTTAGTTTCCAGGTGTTTAGAGATTAAAAGAGTTTGTACAGGTTTCTAAAATTTTTCCATTAAAAAAAGGTCTAATCTTAGTTAACATTTCTAACATAATATGGCCACCATTGGCTAGTAGTGGCAGATTGCTTGGATGTGGGTGACTATGCTGTGAGCTTAGGCTAAAGCTGCATCTGATCAGTGGAAATTTGGCCCTGGATTTCCCTTCTTCTCAGGAAGGTACCTTTGACCTTGACCCCCAGAGTCTGGCCCGGGCTCCTAGCAATGGCTGATGGCCACTGACAGTCATGTGTTTGTGGAAGCACGGAAGTTTCCTTCTTTTAGTTATGTCTTCACTGGAGATCATAGACAAAGAGGGAAAGCTCTCTGGAGCAGAAGAAAGCTGATTGATTGGCTTTGAAAGTCTGGAAGTCTCCATGCAATTTAATCTGACTTCTATTTGAATATAGTCCTTAGTATTTTTATTTCTAGTGGTTCCTTAAAAGTTTTAGATGGTGGGCACCCGAGTTCTTTCTCTCTCTAGTTATGTCTCTCTCTCTCTCTCTCTTTTTCTCAAGAGTGCCTTATAGTGTCATTAGATTTCTCTAGTCAACTTTCCCAGTAATGTAACAGTATTTTCACATGTGAGGCACTGAGAGTATACTGAGAAGACAGGCAAAGGCATATCTTGGCCCTCAGGGGATCATAAACTAACCCAAACAGATGCTTGCTTGCAACGTGATCCTGTTCAGATAAAATAAGGTGCAATTTGAAATCTAGCCCCTAATTCAAGCTCAAAAACAACTGTCGTGGTTTTATTTATAGCTTATTTCTTGATTCCAGCAACTTTCCTATCCAAGTTAGAACCAGTCCTCCCTCACATCCAATGTGTACAGGGATAACAGATGAGTCTGACTTATTGCCTAGTTCCATATGCAGTAAACACAATAAAAGTATGTTAAGCTAACTTCCATTCAATAATGTAAGCACACGTCCAGTTTAATTTTCTTTTATGGTGGTAAAAATATACATAACATAGAATTTACTATTTTAACCATTCTTAAATGTACAGCGCAGTGACATTAAGTGTATTGTTATTGTTGTGCAAGTATCACCACTATCCATCTCCAGAACTTTTTTATAATCCCAACTGAAACTCTGTACCTGTTAAACAGTAACTTTCCATTTCTCTCATCCCCCAGACCCTGGTTCAGTTTAAACTTTATTTTTATGTTTCAGTTATGTCTTAGTTAAAGGTTAAATGAACATGTAGCCCTTGGAAGGCTTATAAAGCACATGCTCCAACTCTTTCTCTCTGTTCCCTTTTTTCTAATAATCTTTCATAACAGACCCAACACTGTGTATTAGATAGATTTCCATTCCTATGTTATAGCTCAGGAAATCAGGAAAGGCCTAGTAAGCTAATGTCACTGCCTTTAACTGCACAATTCTTGCTTGGCTTTTCCTTCTTGCCTAGGCAAATTATCTGCCCACTAAGAATCAGGTAACATTTCATGGCCTCTTTTGCTGGCTCATGCACTCCCCTGGAATTTCTGAGATTCCAGCCCCCTGCAGGTGACACGGTTCTGCTGTGGTCGATTGTGTGCTCCAGTTGCATCAGCAAGGAACCTGAGTCTCCTGCTGAGGGTGTTTAACTATGAGGGATGAGATCTCTGGCTGTGAAGGGTTCTTAGCCTGAGTTCCAGGCTTCACTCTGCCTCTCAAAAACTGTTTGATTTTGAGCAGATTGCTCAGTCCTAAATCTCAGCTTCCTCATTGTAAAAGAGCTTCCGTTTCCCCACGGTACGGTGGGGATAATAACATACTTGACATTGCCACTGAGGTGTCTGATAGGCATCTCAAACTCAACAGAATGAAATGGGACTCTTGATTTTTTTTCCTCCTGAACTAGTTTCTTCTGCAGTCCTCTTTAGATTGATGAACGTATCATCATGTGACAGATGGCATGACGGAACCCTGAAGGAGTCCTTCATTCCTTCTTTCCCTGTTCATCCATGAGTCCTGATGATTGGACTTTGGAGTTACACTTTGTTACGTCCATTCCCTTCTCTCCAAGTTTACAGCCACCATCCTGGTTCAGGCTCCAATAACTATGGAAATAGGCCCCAACTGGTCTACTTGCTTTCATCCTTGGTGCTTCTCCAACCCATCCTTAATAATAAGAATAAAGATAAGAGTAAGAATTCTTTCATAGTGCTTTCTCTGCCAGCCACTGTTCTAAGTACATTATATATATAAGTTTATATATATATAAACTTATTTACTCCATGCAGCTGTCATAGGCAAATCCCCCACTTAAAACTAATCCATGGCTTCTCGTTGTTTTAAGAATCAAATCTGAGCTCACTGTCTTCCTAGGCAAGATTCTGAATTATCTGACTTCTCCCTCTACTCTCCTGTTCTCCTCCTTCCCCTCGCTCTTTAGAGGCTGACAGTGCTGCCTTCTTTTTTATTCCTCAGACATGAAATCAAGTCTTTGCAATTTCTGTTCCTTCTATTTTGTCTCCCAAATCCTTGCATGGGAGCTAAATATTTAAAACAAATGATCTTGTGGAGACACAGGAGAATGGTGGTTTGCCAGAGGCTGGGATGGGTAGTGGGGATGATTAGTGGCTGCAACAATGTAGTTGGATATTTAGATAGAAGGAACAATATTTGATAGCACAGCAAAGTGACTATAATCAACAGTAAGTTAGGGTATACTTTAAAAATAACTAAAAAAGTAGAACTGGAAAGTTCCTAACACAAATAAATTATAAATACCTGAGGAGATTGATACCCTCATTTTCCTGATTTGATTAACACATTGTTTAACTGTAAATCATTTCTGCTCCTGGAGAGGTTAGAAAGGGCTTATACTATTTCTTCTCTTTTCAAACAGAATTTGGGTGCGAGAAAAACTTTTTGCGTCCTAACAACTCCAAGCTTGATGGGGATGGGAGTCCAAATTTGCTCTGACACACTATGAAAGGAATCTTATGAGCAGAGGGCTAAAAGCAATTTTGTAACATATTGATTATGCCCAAAGTTATTTTAAACAGATCATTTTAAAATTAAAAAATGTATAAAAACATTTTTACTGATCTCTGATTCTTGATTCTGAAGCTTCTGCATGTCATATGTCTGAAACACATCATCAGCCCCATGAATGAGAAATACACTCCAATGAAATAAGCCTAAGAAACAGGATTAAAACTAGATAAAGCCATGAGTAGGATTTTCTAAATCTTTCTTGTCATCCTGAGGCATCTGGCTCCTGGGACAATAATACATGTTTCCTTTGTCCTGACACCCAAAAGTATGTCTCCTGTCTTGGGCATAAGGATATCTACACTGACATGTAGGTGACCACAATGTGTACTGAAAAGTGGACCCTGCTAGCATGCTCACAATGACCAAATTGTGTTGATCCTGTTTGAATCCAATACATTGCTCCATTATTAATTTGTAAATATATACTTGCTTTCTAGACAAATTCCAGGAAGGCCAGAGAAACTGGCTTCTTAGCTATATGGAATAACCACAGGCAAATTTCTTTCAGGATAGATCAAAATTGATCTAGATTATAATCTTTACATATGTGGATCCTTCAAACCAGACCAAAAAGAAAATCTGGGCTGCAAGGCTCCATTGGAAGAGAAACGTGGGCTAAGGCTATAGTGACAGTCGGTGGACCTGCTCCACACCTTCTGGGGAGACTGAGCCCAGCGTGGGCCCTGGTCAGCTTAAGTTGGGTTGAAGTAAAGACGTCCTCCTAGGTGTGCGTGTGCTTAGTATAGATGTGCTGGTGCTAAGTGTTAGGGTGGGAACTCGTAGCATAGGCTGAGAAAGAATTCTCAACACAAAGATTAGGATAGGCTTGAAGCAGAAAGTTTATTTTACTTTCAAGGGAGGAAAGGGCATGTCATGAAAGAAAGAAAGAAGAAGTGCCAGGCCTGAGGGTAAGGGGTTCGGGTTTTTATCAGAATGAAGGAAAAGAAAAAAAATGTTGTTGCGAGCTGGTGACAGGGGCAGCTGTGAAGTGGCTGTGTTTTTTATTTTTTCCTTTTTTCTGCAAGGCTGGCTTTATCAGGGTCCTTGGAATGTGGTCTGGCGGGAACTGGGGGAGGGTCATGCTTCTTCTATCTGCTCAGTTCTTTTCAAGTGCTGTAAAAACAAACCCTTAAAGATGACAAGTTAAGCTACAGGTGGTTAATCAAACAAAGGGGCGGTTTTTTTCTCTGTTGGATAGTTTATTAGCAATATCATACTTTCATTAAGTATCCTAAAAACGACAGAAAAAAATGTTAATACATGATGTGTACATGACCAGGAGGCAGGAGCTCTGGAAGCACATAGCCTGGGTTCAAAGCCACTCCCACCTGTGTGACCCGAGGAACCATCTAAGGCTTAACTGTTGTTTTACCAAATCTGTGAAAAGAAGTGAAGAGAACCTTCCTGCCAGGGAGGGATGTCGTAGGGCACAGCATCTGGTTGGGTCAGGGTCCTGCGTTCCCTCCTTGGAAACCCTCGCAGCTGGGCTCGTGACACTCGTGGGCATGGCAGTGCAGAGACACTGGGGAGGGCCCCGGAGAAGCCTGGCAGGATCAGGGTGGCCTCTGCGCTCAGCCTGGAGCAGGCTCAGCTCCCGTGATACAGGAGAGAGGGCAGCGACACAGCCATTGGGCCCCACGCCAGCCCTGGTCCAGGCGCCCTGGAGCCTGCAGAAGGGAAGGGCTCTGGCTGATCAGGCCCCCACAGGCCCCAGAAGACCCCACACAGTAGTCTATCTCGTGCCACCAAATACCTGCCACCAGCAGCAAGAAGTTGCCCTTTGTCCTTTGGTGCCTTTTCTCACACCCTCACCTGGGCACCTGTGCCTGCCCTGGTGCACCCTCTTTCTGTCACCAGCTCCATGGACATGTCACAAGCATCCTGCTGACCAGTGCACACTTGGGCTCTGGAGGGGGTGGACACAAAGGAGAGGTCTTTCCATTTCTTCGCCTGTTCTTGGCATCTAAGGCACACAACGTATCCAATGGGCAATCTTCTTAGCAAGCCTGGTCTCCTGGGCCCCCACCGGCCCTTACTTGGCTGTTACCCTCCCTTCCCTCCCTCCTGTGATACTGTCTTGTGGGGCTGCAACCACCCTGCAGCTCCTGTGCCTGCCTCCTGCCCTGTCTCAGGCTGTCCAACCCCAATTGGGATCGCCTGCCTTCAGCACAGGGCTTTTACATCCCCCCAAGAGGCAGGATCCCATCTGGCAGGCTATGTGCTCCTCTCCAGGGATCCTTCCCACCATATCTTGGGGGGGGATGCCCCAAACAACAAGCCTGTGCTGCCTGCTGGCAACTCCAGGAAGGTGGGACAGTCCAGGTCCATTAACACCCCTCCTGTTTGAAGCAAGGTCACTCTCCTGCATTCACCACCTGAGCAGACAGTCAGGGCTACCAAGCTGACACCACCCAGTCACCTCCCCCTTCCTTGCCAAGAGGGGAATGAGGTGAGGGCCCAGGAAGAACCCAGGAAGGTGATGGTAGAGGAAGAAGAGGAGGAGGAGGACCTCCTGGAGACCCAAGGGCAGGACACCAAGAGAAGGGGCTCTCCTAGGCTTGGGGAAGCACCATCACCACCGAGGCCCCCAGAGACCCAGGGAGACCTCACTTCCTGGGAGTGCAGTCCTGGGCCTTCCCTGGAGGGACATCTCCACCCCCACCACTCTGAAAACACCTGGAGTGAGGAGGCCCAGGTGTCTGCCATGACCTCATGTTCTGAAGGCCATGCAGTCATCTGCTCACACAGCCCTGCTGGAAGGTGTCCTGCCTCCTGGGACACCTGAGCCAGGTGCAGCAGTCCCCCCCGACCCAGCCCCAGGCTGCTCCCGTCTGCTGGAGAAGTCAGCCATGGGACTGCTGCAGAGAGACCATCGGCCCAAGCTCCCCAGGCCTGCTCCAGGCGCCGATATTGGGGAAGGAGGTGCAGGGCGAAGAGCCTGCACATATGACACCCAGGAGCTCTTCTCCACCCAGAGCTGCCAGGAATAGCCCAGCAAAAGAAACATGTTGCTGACACCGCTGCTGCCACTGCCACTGCTGCTGTTGTGGGAAAGACCAAGATCTTGCAGTAGAAAACAGAGGCTCGGGGGGATAAGACAGAGGCCTGGGAAGCTGCAGCACCGCCCAGCCTGCCCCTCTCTCCCCACCTGCTGCTGAGATGGCAGACTCCCAGCCCCCAGCCGTTTCCTACACTTTCCAGGGCCCAATTCCTTTTCCCACCCCTGACTTAGCCGACCTGGCTGCTGGCCCTCTGATCCTGCCTGTCCCTCCACCGTCCTCCACAACATTCACAACCCCTAGCTCTCCTCTGCCTGTTCCTGCAACCTTCTTCCTCCCTTTAGGGCCAGCTCCACTGCGGGGCTTCCACCTAAGGAGAACAGGGGCCCACCTCACCCCATCCTAGCTGCAGTGCCTCCCGTTTCCGACCTGCCCCAGCCTCCTGGTCCCCTACCCTTCTCACTGATGCCACCCTTGTGCAGAGCTGAGTCCCCACACCCATGCGTGTGGATTCCCCTCCTCCCTTCCTTCCCTGTCCCTCCTCCCCCTTCCTTCCCCATCCCTCCTTCCCCTTATGCCCTGTCCCTCCTCCTTTCTTCCCCAACCCTCCTCCTTCTGTCCCCTCCCCTCCTGCTCTTTCCCTCCCCCTCCCTCCTCCTCCATTCCCTGACCCTTTTATTCTTTCCTCCCCCACCCATCCTCCATTCCCTTCTACCAGAAATCCTGCTTTTATCACGGGCACATTTACCCCTTCGACAGCAGCCGTGTCTACCACCAGAGCCAACACATCTGCCCACTTGACCTGGCAGCCTACTTTAGACCCTGAGGTCATTGAAATGGACACCACTCCCCTGTCTATGGCTGTTATTTTCAGCTCTCCCCCAACCTCTAGCGTGAGCTCTCCTCCATGTTCCCCATTCCCCTGTACTGCGGAACAGAGGCGCCCTGCAAAGGCCAGAGTCCCCATCAGCCCATCTGTACTTATGGTCCACTGCCACACCTCAAATTTTAACCACAACCATCTCATTGGCCTAGAAACCACCCATCGGCCCACATTTGGGAGCCCTGATGGGCAGCAGCAGGCGGCCTCTGTTCCCAGGGCCCCTGTCTTTATGAGCCCATCATGGCTCCTCCAGTCGCCTCCACTCTGGTGGGCAGGACCTCTGCAATAGCATCACCCACGCCTGCCTTTGACATCAATGCTATGGATACCACCCCTCCTTCCAAGGCTGTCATCTTCCCGTCTCCTCCTGCCTCCAGGAAGAACAATGTCCCTTTTTACACGGGGCTTCCTGGGAGCACACCATCCAGTGGCAGCGTTGCCTCAGTGCAAGTCTCCAACAGCATGGGCATGCCTGGACAGTCAGTCAGAGGACCAACCACAAGGTCCAAACATCGTCTTGATCCAGGAGCCACCCCTCCACCCACTGATGACAGCAACAGTCCCACCAGTCTCTCACATGGGGAGTGAGGCAACACAAGAACAAGCTGTAGGCCTGGCCTCTCCTGTAGCCCAGCCACCCAGTGCCAACCTAATGCCGTCAGTTTTGCTGATTGGCCTATCAACACCCAGCCAACAACCCAGGTGCTTTCCCCTTCACACAGCCAAGACATCTGGCTTGCAGTTGCCAACAGGGTGCCCAGCACTGGGGACAGTACTTCATTGTTGGCCAGCACCTCTCCAGGCCAACTGGTATTCATGAGACCTGCAGCCCCTATGAGTGGTGGGAACTTTGGGCTCCATGTGTCTGCTCCAGGCCCCTGCTATGTACAGGTTCTCCCTTTCCCACAACCCACTTTCCTCAGGGGACCCTTTTATTTGCCACACAATGCATATAAAACCCTTCTTGCCAATATCTCCAATATCACACATCACCTTTCTTTCTTCTTTTTCATCTGTGTTCTCAACAGCCCTAGCCCTCAAGGACCCTCAGGAAAATACACAATGATCATATATAATTCTCATGACTGTCTTTTGAGTCTTTTGAAAAACGTTTTCAGTATATCTGCTTTTAGTTTCTCAAATGAATGTTAACTGCTCTGAGAAGGATCTTTATTATGGGTAATATAGAGAAAGGCAGGATATTATCTAACGGAAGACATCATCCAAGGAAAACCAGTGGTTCCAACGGGGTGTGGCTGCTCCTGGGCTGACACGAGGCTTTCTTTCACGTGACTTTGATTCTGTAAAACACACTGAGGTAATCGTTAGTGCTACACACGAATACCCAATCCTTCTTTCCTTCAAGGCACACAGAAGGCTACGTTTCCTGTCCCTCTCTGAGGCTGGGTGGAGCCACCTGACCAGTTCTGGCCAATCCACTGTGAGTGGGGGTTACAAGTGTCCCAGGCTTCCTTTTTTCTTTCAGATACGAAGCCTCCCTTGGGTTGGGTTCTTGAGGGAGAATGCTAAAGTAGAGGACATGTTCCAGATGAAGGACATGTAATATGAGGGAGAAATAAACCTTTGTTTTTTTCAGCTACTGATATTTGAGGAGTATTTGTTAGTACAGCATAAGCAACCTGTTCTAATTAATGCACCTCTTTTAAACCTAGCAAGAGGGACAGTTCAGTGTAGCATGAAGAGATGGCATGCACAGATTACAGTCCTTTAGGACAAAAAAGAGAAGGAACTTATTAAAGCTGGCAACTGGGTTTCCTGAAGATTGAGTCTCCACAGTTGGATCTGCTCTTCTCTCCACCGCACCTCCAGAGTCTTCATCACGAATGTTTATTGCACAAAGTAAGGATTTGAGGCAATGGCGATGTAAAGTGGTAAGGCACATTTTCAGTTTGACTAAAAAGTGAGTGTTATATCTACATATATTTATTTTTGTGATTATTTAATAGTGCTTGCTTCCTGAACTAGCCTGTATAGTCCATGATGGCAAAGACCAAATCAATTTGTTTATCACTGTATCTCTAAATAACTACTAATGAATGAATAAATACATATGGATGTGTATCTGTGAGCATTCCTTGGGTGTTTCAGTGGGTGTGGAGCAGCTCGCTATGTCAAAAAGCACAGGATAAGGTGGGGTGGTAGGTGAGGAAGGCTTGTGGTGTGGTCACCAGCCACAGACAGCTGATTTCCTGACTCAGAGCTCAGAAGAGAGACACCTGTGTGCTTGAAATCTAAGAACAGGAGACATGTGTGCAAGCATACCACTGGAAAGTCAAACATGAAAGTATGTCTCAGTGACATAAAAAATAATACATATGCATTATAGAAATGCTCCTCAACCTAACAATGGTGTTATGTACTGATAAACCCATCATAAGTTGAAAATATCGTGAGTAAAAAATGCATTCGATACACCTAACCTAGTGAGTATCATAGCTTAGCCTAGGCTACCTTAAACATGCTCAGAACATCTGCATTAGCCTTCAGTTGGGCAGAATCACCTGGCAACATGGTGCACTATAGAGTATCTGTTGTTCATCCTCCTGATCAGGGGGCTGGCTGGGAGCTGCCATTGCCCACCATCGTGATAGTATTGCGCTGCATATCAACAGCCCAGGAAAAGATCAAAATTCAAAATTTGAGGTATGGTTTCTACTGAATGCATTTTGCTTTCAAACCATTGTAAATTTGAAAAATTGTAAGTTGAATCAGCTTAAGTTGGGAACAGTCTGTCTATCAGCCATGACTCAAGGTGATGTGCCAGCTACCAACAGTGCAGCTGCCCATCTTGTTTCAGTGATGGCCTGTGGACAGTACATGTACATCTGCCCTCATTTCCAAAGGTGTCAGTGCTAATTTAGCTGGTTGTCCCAATACATAGCAATAGGAGTTGGTTATTTTTAAAACATTTTAAGTGGCTTCTGAAGCACGTATTGATAGTTATTCATCATGAAACAGTCATGCACATTTACATATAAATGGAAAGAATTGCACTTCAGGCCTAATATTGCTCTCAGTTTTTATTCATTTTAAAAGTCTGGTGTTGTGATTGGTTTGTAGCATCAGCTGTTTTTGGGTCATGGGTAGGCTCACCCTTTAATATCATCTGAGGCTGTTTTCAAGCCATGTTGTATACATGATTGACAGGTAAGTCATTGATAAATATTGATGATACTACAAACAATTTTAATTTTAAAATATTTCTCAAAAGATAGAATTTGAGTGTTTGTGTAATTCTTACTATATCTTTAGGGATAGATAAGATATATAGGAATTGGTCTCTACCTTCATGGGAATACAATTAAGGAGACAAGGCTAACAGAGATGGGATGATTTTCTACGATTTTGTATGATTCAATACTATACACCACATGATATGATAAAGCAATATAAATGCTGTAGAAATATATAAGGGGGAGAGATGAGTAAGCTGAATTAATCAGACAAGGCTTCATGTGGACCTTACAGCTTGAGTTGGATAGAGTAGCCAGAGGATAAAGGGGAGGGAAATTAGATAGGAGATTTTGGACATGGAAATGTGGGAAAAAGTACACATAGTGTGTGTCCTATTAAGACTAGAGGCTATGAGTCCTGTGAAATATGGTAAGGTGGGTAAGATGAGACAAGATTACAAAGAACCTAGAAAATTACTGTCATGTAGCTTTGATATGATTCCAAACACTTACATAGTTTGCTATGTGAGTGGCATGTTTTGCTATGACAAGAACTGGGAGTCCCCCACTCCCCTTGGGAATGTGACATGACACCTTATCAGATCTCATGTGTGAGTCATTGACCTCAACTACTGGACTCCAAAATACATAGAAACCTAAGAGTTTGACAGACACTTTGAGAGCGTAGGCTGTGGCAGGGCTGCATTCTGTCAGCTGCGTCTCCAAACAGCAAGAGCTCAGGCTGGGGCAGGGCCACACCCTGTTAGCCTTGGAGCTGATCCCTGGAACCTGGCCAGCCAACACCAGCACCACCTTCCAGCGCCAAGGGCCCTTGCGTGTAGTCACGGATCTTCACTGTGTTGATCAAGTCTTCTCTTCCAAGAACCTCTTATATAAAGCAAAACCTCAAACTTTAATTAGACTTGATATTCCATGGAGGCCTGCTTCCATTGTAATTGAGCAACTAGACTTTAATAGTGGGACTCCAGTGAAATTGGAACTCACTCACAGTGTGGTTAATGTAACACATTAATAGTACACAATAATGTAGACCCTATGCTACATATTTACACAGTACAGTGTATAATGTATACTGTGTACAAAATAATGGTACGCAACAATGTCTATCGCGTGCATTCCCTGTCATTATTCCCCCCTTCTTTAAGCATTATGAACAAAAGAAAAAGATTCTCTTTGTATGGCAAACAAACCATGTGATTTATGAAATCATTCTTTGATCATCTCTTTTTGAACTGTACAAAACAATCACCCATAAGAGACTAGTTGGAGGCAATGGAAAGCTGTGGGAGTCAGTGTATCAGTTGTGAAGATTTGAGCTGCAAGTCATAGAAAATTTGACCCAACTGGCTTTAATAAAGAGAAAACATGTATCGTGGCTTCACACAGAAGTCTGAACGTACTCCTGGGTTGGCTCTTTCTCTGCTGGTTGGCTTTTCTGAGGCTGGCTCTCCTTATTGTCACAAGATGGCTGCTAAAGTGCCGGAAATCACATCCAAATACAACGTACAGATGACAAAGATAGGGCATCCTACCCTGGGTAGCTTTTTAAAACAATCTTTAAGCAAAAGAGTAAATCTTTCCCCAAATCCTCCAGTAGACCTTTTTCCCTATCCAGTGCCAGAATTATATCACATGTGTGCATCTAAAGCAATTGCTAGCAAGAGGAGTGAAACCCTATAAGATTGGAGCTGGAACCACCTCCTTTGAAGCCCAGGGTTAGGTGGAAGAAAGTGGGTTCCTGACTAAATTTATATTTTCTTAGGGGAGAGGAAGGGGCATTGACTGTTGGGAAGGCAGACTGGGTTTTATATGGCTTGATGCTTATATACTTTGGGCTCCCTCTTTAAGAAAAGACATGCAAAGCAATAAATACAAAATTAGGAGTAAAAAGTATTTTCATTGAATGAGAAAGGAAACTACAACACATCATAAAATTTAAAAAGCTGTCAAATACCCTAAACAAAGCAAATCTAAAAAAATAAAATGACATTTTAAGTAATTGCCTGGCATATCTCTATGAAACCTTTTCCTACTTTTTTTTTGGGGGGGGAGCTATATACTCTTTGAAAGTCTCTTCTAATGAGAATGATTTTGTATGTCACTTTCTATAATGATGATAGAAAGATAATTCAGTTTTTCTTCAAATGGTGGGTCAAAAAAATTTTTTAATTGATAGTTTAAAAAGTTTCTTTCAGCCTGATAACTGGCCATTGGTAATGTCATGTAAAGATTTAGCATTGTTGCTGAAGTTGAGCAAAACTCCATCCAGTTTATTTCACATGAGTCATAAGATTTCAGAAGATTTTGAGCTGTCTTGTGTGTTGACTAATCTCAAATACTTTTCCTTCATGATACTCATGAAACAGTTTATTGTCAATGCCCTCATTATAATGTGTATTATGGGTTTTGTGCTAAATTTGTTGATGTCAGTGTTTTGTGCCAAATCAGCAAGAAATTAAAATTGTTTCCAATGTGTCCATATGATTCAAATTATTACTCATATTATCAAATGATCCAAGAGCTTATTCATTACTTTTGTTCAAAATTTATCTTTTCTTCTTAATGCTTTTTTTTCTTAACTGTTTTTTTTTGTTTTATTTATTATTATGAAGAGTTGATTTGAATACAGGAATATGTGTGAGTTTTTAATTTGGTTTTATTTTTAGAAGATGTAGCTTAATTTTATTTATGTTTAATTGACACATAACGGTTGTACCTATTTACGGGGGTACATAGTGATGTTTTGATACATACAATGCATAGTGATCACATCAGGCTAATTAGCATATCCATCATCTCAAACATTCATCATTTCTTTGTGTTATGCTTTTTTTTCTTTTCCCCCCAAATGTTTTGGGTATTAATCTAAACAGTTTCTAAACCTCACTATTTGCTTTCAACCAATGTGGCACCTTTAAGTGAACCACATAAACATGTTCTACCAAACACAAACTAAACGTATCCCCAACTCAACTTCCTGTTATCAGTAGATTATAAAATACCCACAGATACCCCACCACCATTCAACACGAGGGAAACGGGTGAAAAATGACAGGGGTCACAACCATGGTGGTTAAAATATTGTATACAAATATGTAACTTTGTGAGGTCGCCTTTCCCTGGACCTTGGAAAGGAGCCCAGGCAAGTGAGCAGCCTTGGAGTCAAACTATGGGAGCGTGGTCATGCATCTCCCTCCAGCTCCTGGTGGACAACCACCAGGGGCTGCCATCAGATGTCAGGGAAGTCGGAAGTCCTCAGGAGCAGTGGAGTGAGGAGAGTCTGGAACCAGGGAGTGCAGGAACCCCAAGCTATACCTGCATTCCAGGACAGGCAGCAGGCAGAATAGAGGTAGGAGGCAGGAGGCCCTGGAGGCAAACACTGCAGTGCTGGGAGTGGGTGTCGCAGATGAGAGGGTGGGCCCAATCTGGATCTGCAGGAAGATGGGGCATTACTGATGGAGACAAAGAGCTTGGAAACGTGGGATTGTCATATCCCATAACAAGGCAGAGTATGGCTTAATTGTATCAAGAAGGGTTGAGACCTGAAGCTAGTTGAGCCCTCCACAAATGTCAGGGTGTAGTTTGGTGCAAAGAGAAACACCTTATTCAGGGTTATTCCTTAGAGCATGGCAAAGCTGGGAGGCAATGCAGTTTTTCTGACTCCCTGATCTTTTCTGTACCCCAGGCTGCCTTGAAAATCCAACCTTTACCTCCCGCTAAACATTCCAAGCTGGAAGAAGGTATTAATTCTTGCCTAAGGAGAGCCTTCTTGGGAGGTTGCCCCACCAAGTCTTGGTGGGTGGCTTCTCTTATTGATGATTTTATCAGTTGTAGGGAATCTGTGCTGGGTGTTAAGAACATCCATAAAATAGAGGAGGTGTGGGGAGAAACCTATTATATTAAGTCTTTCTTTCCCATTTCAGCTCTCCTCCACCCTGTGCCTCCCACAGACACCTGGTATCTGGTGCCAAAATATGCATTCTTGTGCCTTCCAGCAAAGCTAGTTCTGCCAGGGAGAACTCTGACTCTAAACGTTCTGTTACTCCTCTTTAAAAACCCTTTCTCAAATTTTCACCACACAAAAGTTGGAGCATTTCGGTCACTGAAGCAGTTTGGTGAGATTGTGAACTGCTGCTTCTTGCAGGGGATATTCATTCATTCAACAAATGTGTATCAAATGCTGCAACAGGACGGGCACTGTGGTGGACGCTAGAGACACAGCAGTGAGCAAATGTGGTCATCGTCCCTGCCATCTGGATATGGATCCAATAAATCACAAACAAATGTAAAATTGCAACAGTGACCTAGAGAAGCAGATATTCAGCCAATGGGCATGCATTCTGCTGTATCAGGTGTTAAAATATTTAAATGTTTCCACACTAATAGTGGTAAATAGTTCCCTCAGATGGGCACCATCGTTTTCTCCTCTCTGTACATGCAAATGCTGTTCCACCCCTCAGGAGGTGAAGTCTTTCCCCTCCCTCGAATCAGGGCTGGTCTTGACTAAGAGGGACTTGCTTTGGCCAAGAGAATGTACCGAAGGGACACTGAGACTTCTGAGCCAAGGTCTTAAGAAGACTGGTGGCTTCTGCTTCTCCCCTTTTAGAAGGCAGTTGCCATACAAAAAGCCCAACTATCCAGAGACCACCATGCTGTGAGAAAGCCAAGCTAGCCTCAGGAAGAGGCCACACAGAGAGAGTAATGGCCAGTCAGGTCTCAGCACTTCAGTATCCCAGCCAGGATGCCAGGTTCGTGATGGAAGAAGCCATCCTGGACATTCCTACCTTAGTAGGCGCCACATGGAGCAGAAAATCCACCCAGCTAAAACCAGGCCACATCGCAAAATTGTGAGGAAGAATACATTGTTGTTTTAAGTTATTAAGTTTTGGGGAAGGGTATTACACAACAGTAGACCTGCTGCCCTGGACCCCTGAGGTCCCCCTCCCCTTTGTCCTGGACCCTTCAAGCCCTGTCTCCAGGACCCCCAGGACTGCTTCCCCTCACCTGTGTGTTAGTGCTAAAAGGTCCAGCGGGGGCCTCTGGGATCTTGTCCCAGTATCCATTCTGACGGGGCCTATGATGTTCTGATTGGCCAGTGTCTGCGCAGTACCAGTAAAGGTTCTGAGTACCAGCCCTGGGTACAGGGTGCTGTGAGATCTTATAGTGGGGGTGTTTGATCTCTTCAAAGAGGCCAGGAAAGGAGTCCCTGAGGAAGTGCCACTGGAGCTGAGATCTGAAGTATGTGAAGGTGTTAATTTGGTGATGAGGAGGGAGAGCAAGGCATGACCCAGAGAGGGCACGTGAGACAGCCCTGTGGTAGGACAGAGATGGTGGAAAGAGGAGCTGAAAGCAGGCCGGGGTTGCTGGTGTTCACAAGTGGGAGAGATGTGAGGGTCTGGACTTTGGAATGCTCCTCGCAGGGCACAGTGGATGGGTTCAGAGAGCACCCTTCTCTGGGCTGGCCAGTGACCTAGGGAAGTCTGACCAGAAAGACTGCTGTCTGCTGAGAGGTGACTGCCAACCCCATCAGATCCTCTCTGTCAGAGTTCAAATCAAGATGTACAGAGAGAGCCAGTCAGTCAGGAGCAGAATGGCAGCAGAGCCCCTGTCATGGCAGGCTGGGGCTGGGCAGGGGACGCCTTTCCACAGTGGAGGACTGACCTCCAGTGCCACTGCCCAGCACAGGCAGCAGGTGGTGGCCTGCAGGCCTGTGGGTCAGGTTGGCCAGCACAATTTTTTCTTGTTTTTATCCATCCACATGGGTTGTCAAAGCAGTGTTCTATTATTAAATTAGTTGCCAACATTGAAATAACAAAAGTTTTCATATAGAAAAGTCTCAAACATTTGGGAAGTTTTGGAATATTTCTGCCACACCCCTGACGGCAACAATGGGTGAGGGTGAGTAGCAGCTACTTGCTGTAGGTGGAGTGTGTGTAGTGCACATCAGTTTATGACAGTCTCCATTGCTCCCTGGGGAGTCCCCCAACACTTGAGAACAGTGTCAGTTGTCATAGATCTTCCTACCCAGGCCCTGCTGCACACATGCACACTGCCTGCCTGGCCTCTGGAGATACTGGACAGTGTGATCTTTTTTGTTGGGACACTGAAGCTGCCACTGTAAACTAGAGACCCTCCACATCCTCCTGGTGGTCTGTGCAGTGGGCTTGCTGGATTTAGCAAACACAAAAAACCAAGACGAAACAACCATCACCAAAGAACAAAATAAAACAGGATACCCAGTTAAATTTGTATTTCAGACAAACAGCAAATGGTTTTTCAGTATCAGTGTGTCCCCAATATTGTAATTTTCTCTGGCAACCCCTACTGCAAGGCATTGCTGCTGAGATTCCCCATGCGTGCATGGAGCCAGGGACATTTTCTGCACAGGGCTACCCCTTTCGCGCCTCCATTGACCCAGGTCACCTTCCCTGAGGCTCTGCTTCTTGCAACCGAAGCACCAGGAAGCCCAGTTGTCCAGAAGAAGCCCATCGGAGTGGACTGCTCAGGGGAGCAGTGACAGTTGAGGTGGCAAAGTAGTATGGGGAAAGATTGTGAAGGGTCCTGATGCCAGGCTTCAGATGGAAGGTGACCCTGTGGCAGCAGTGTTTCAAGATGCAGCTGGCATTGTTTTGAGAGCCCAGAAGACGGCATTCCTGGGGGCAGGGCACACCCCAGAAGGCTGTGGTGATTCTGAGGTTAGAAGTAACAAGGGTCTCTATTGGAAGGTGGCACTGGGATGGAGAGGAAATGATAAAGTTTTGCAGGAAGAATCAGGAGGCTTTGGTGACATCGTGGCTGGGGGTGGGGGTGGGGAGCGGGAGGAATTGAATGTGCTGGCAACACTTCTGTGGGTATGGAATAGCAGCAGCACTGCCCTGAGTTATATTTCCAAGGAATTTGAGAGAGGGAGCTGCCCTGATGCAGCTGCCCTGATGTGGCAAAACAATGCCGTTTTGCATGTGTTGATTTTGAGGCGCAGCCAAACAGAAAAGTCCAGTAAGTGACTGAAATTTTGTTAAATTACAAAAGTAACTAGTATTTACTCTGTGCTTACAATGTGTTTCCTGTTCTAAGAACTTTACATATATTAATCTCTTAAATCCTTACAAAAATCTTCTGAGACAGATGCTATTATTCCCACCTTACAGATTAGGAAACTGAGTAACAGAGAAGTTTGGTAACTGGTCTAAAGTCACATAGCTAGTAATGTTCTCCCACCCCAACTTCCCCTTGACTTTCTGCATTTCCTCCAAATTTAAACCCAGGATTTGCCCCTCAGCTCTGCTTTTAGTTGATCAAATTAATCTAGAGCTGAGAAGAAAAGGTTTTATCGGTATCATATTAATTAAAATTTTATAACAGGAAATGTACAATTAAAACCCAACATCCAAAATTAAATTAGATTTATATATAAAAAGAATCAATGTGGCCATGTGGGACATTTATTTTGTGGGTTCTAATTAGGATGCTTTAATTTTACATTGCTCTCTCAGTATTTAGGGTTTAGTAAGGCCATAGGTGGAAACCAGGAGTGAGACAAATCAATCATAATATTAGACCTTTGAAGAACTTTTTAAACATGATTAAAATTATTAGCAATATAATATTAATTAAATAATTAATACTAGCCTTAATTTTAATGTATTATATATTAATATAATATATTTAATTATAATTAAATTCTATTTTAATATATCATATTTAATTATAAAATGTGAATCTGTGGCAATTTTCCTATATGGGTGGCTGAAAGTATGCTAGCTGCTTTCAAGTAACTCAGTTTACTTCATCTTTAAGAAATATTTATTTTTTTCTGTGTATAATACTAATGTATTTTCATAAATCAATTTAACTTGTCATACATTATTGCTGGGATGAAAATTGTTATTTTGTCTTTTTGGAGAGAATTGTTGGATCTGTGTTCTTGGATTAATAACAATCCTAGCTCCCTTGTTTTGGAAACATTTCGAAAGAGGACTTTGCATTCCTAAAGTCAGAGTGTGGTTCTTTATTTCAGCTTTCATACACACAAGTTCTACTGGAGGAGGGAAATTTGAGGGATGGGAAGTTGCATCCATGGAGATGTAAAGGGGTCATCATCAGTGTAGGAGATTTAGGACACAGGTGCACAGGACAACTGCTGCCTCTTCCTGCTGAACCAGCAGCTGCACTTCCAACTTCACGAACAGATGGGGGGAATCTGAGGAAGAAAAACATCTTTACTCTTGTGCACGTTTTGGCTTATTGCTGACGCTGCCACAGGTCATTTAGGGTGTGAGTGGCTTAAGTATGTGTGCAGCCTGGCTCTTTTTAACACTGTGTCCTTCTCCTGGTAATAGAGCCATAAAGAAACTTGGAAAAAGTGATAGTCTGGACAGCTAAACTCAGGAACACCCACTGAGGTGTGGGGTGTCCCTAGCACTCCTCAGTAATTCACTGAAAACACTCCTGGCAGGGCTGAGGTACTTTGGGGTGGATTGAAGGCAAAGGCTCTCAAGTGCCCTCCAGGATGCCAGTGCCCAGAGTGCCCAGGGTGCTGGGCTGTTGAACGATTATAGGGCAACTGACTTGTAAATTTCACGGACGAATTGGCAAAATCTTTGAGAACTTGTGCAAATAAGATAAATAGGCTTAAAGTAGATGAAATAAAGTCAATTCATATAACTTGGCCCAGCGTGAGAGTGGTGGCGATAGGAATGTCATGGAGAAATCCCATGACAGGTTTGCTAAACAAAGTTGTGTGTGTGTGTGTGTGTGTGTGTGTAAGAACCCTCATCCCAAATTACTCTGTGACTTTCAGCATTTGTATCAGAACCCCTCTCTTTTTCTATTCTAGTGGTATTCAGTCTCAGCCCCCCAGCATGTCACCCCTTTCCTCTCATTTCTGAAAGTCAACAATGAATTCACATTAATCCTTATACTTTTCTCAGACACATAATTTTTTTAAGCTAGGAAAAAAAGGGGAAACCCTTTGGAGATTTATTTGACCACTTTATCAATACAAATCTTATAACTGAAAATATTAATAGTTCATATTTTTAAAAAAGTAAAACATTGGCTCATATCACACAAGTTCTGTTGGCCATTTGGAATAAAGTTAAAACACCTTCTGAGTAGGTCATCTAAATGTATTTTTTCTTGTAAGTAGGTTTAAGCAAAAACAGATTGCTGTTTCCCTGTTTCCTTGACATCACTATGTGATGTTGCTTGTCTGAAGGCCAGACACAAAATGAGGGGTGTGTGTGTGTGGACATATGGAACCAGTTTTCTTCTCAATGACAAACACATGAGTGGATCCTATGCTTCCTCCCTGGTTATACAGCTCTAAGCACACAATGAGGCAAGCTGAAAGCTGTGCTGTTTGGCTTAGAGTGGAAATTCTCCCATAGACTCTTCCAACTTCTTTTCTGGTGATAGCTTAAGAATTAAGATGAAAACAGGAAGTAGGGCTCTTCAGAAATAAAAGTTCTAAGTCAAGCTTCTAATTTGGGAAAACTTCTGCAAACTTGATTACTTGACTTAAATTCAATGCTTCGTATCTCAGGGGGTTCTGCTGACTGGCTTGTACCTTCAGCAGTCATAAATGCAACAAAGATCAGGATTTTATTTCAAACAAAAATTATTTGCTTTTATTTTTCCTATTTGGGGTAAGGGGAGGATGGGAGGCAGAATAAATCTATTTGCAAGTTCTTTAAATGAAAGCCATTAAACAATGGAGGATTTATTTTATATTCAGATTCTAGATTATTTTTTAAAAATCTAGGCCATTTATATTTATTATGTTTAGGGATAGTCTAAGAAAATAGCATGAGTAGAATATTTCACTCTTCCTTGTCTAATAGTTTTAGATGCAAATTTGGTTAAATGACAAAGAATGCACATAAGGGAAAAGAATTTAAAAGTGCTAGTGAAAAGAAGAAAGAATTATATATATTTTTAGTAAAAGCTTTATAACCAGCTTTATAAATATAAGCTGTAATCACTAAAAGATAAATAGTAAATATATTTTTAAGTTTGGTAGCCCATGTAGAGCCATAATAATTATTGCCCAATTATACTAGGATGTATCTGTTATATTACATTCTTTAATGGGGGTTTGCTGGGGGCTTTTTGCAGCCCTTCTCAGTAAATGCATTATGATTGGATAAATGATCATTTCAAGGGTCTGTTTTAAGCAATAGATGCTTCAACAACCTCTTGGTGTTTGGTTGTTTTAGGGGCAAGGGATAGTTTCACTTTTGTACTTTTTATACGAGGGCAGGAGGGAAGGGTTGCTGGCGAGTCTGGGTGGGCACATCCTGATCACCTGTGGGGCTTTTGACAACTGTATTGTTTTCCTGACAGATTATGATAGTGCAGAGCCTGTTACCTCCTTTATGGGACACCCACTTCCCCCTTTGTCTCCAAACCATGCCTTGTCAGCTCTTATGACTGAACAGAGTATGTCTTATCAAGTGTTTTGGACAGAAACAAGTTTGAGAAAAAATTAGTACTTCTGAATGGATTTGTATTTCCAAAAATAGGGGTGTATTATCTCATCAAATATCATTCTGCCAGTCAAGCAAGATAAAATTATGCATGTATAATCAGTTATGATTTCCAAATAACTTATACTTTAGTATTTAACATATTATGCAAGGTCTTTGCAGAATTTGTTTTGAACTGGATGACTTTTTTTAAAGGTTCACCAGGAGAACTATTAATACTTCAGGCAAGGAACCTGCAAAGTTCTACTCCTGAACCATGGTGGGAAGAAGAGGATGTAAACACAGTTTCTTTTCTTTTTTTTTAACTTACTGAAAGATTCTATTTCAGTTTATTTTCATCTACAAGTCTCATCTAAAAGGTTGTTTGTAATGGTACCAAACCCCAGCGATCACGAGAGAGCTTACTACTTCTGCCAGCCAAAAGATCTGAAATGTTCTCAGCAGAGATGCCCTGGGTCCACCAACCTGAATGATGATCTATTGGCTTTGGAGATGTGGATCTCTAAGATTAGAGACAGCTGTGGGCAGAAAGAAAGACCCACCCCCCTCTTCTTTGTTCTGACATTCCCACAGAAATGAATATGCTTTTAGTTGAGCCGACTCAGACACAGAGGAGTCAAGGCTGGAGGATTTATTTGAAAAGGAAACCCAAGAAAAATCCTGACACATCTTGAAAAAGCTTCTAAAAATCTAAACATGACTGTAGTCCAAAGGCCTGCCCCTGAAACGCGGCTCGAGGAGAGAAGGTCCAGACCTGGAGAGCCCAAATCCATCTGTGGTTTTTACTGAACTTCGGTCTGGCTCACTGACATATGGCATTCAGGATCCCATAAAGGAGACAAAGTACATCTGTGGGACACAGTCAGGCGGCGTCAGATCCTGCGTGGAGGTGGTGGTTCTTGGACAGAATACAGTATTTTTAGAATGTACTACACAATAAGGTGTGGGAAGACACTTTTAAATACTTCCTTTTTGGGATTTTCACTCCCTGATTCTGCCCCATTTATAAAACTTATAAAGATGGGTAACTTTAGATTCTGAACAAAGTTCCCCCCCCCTTCATTTTTCTCCTTCAAACAGCAGATAAAGTAGTTTAGGGGAGGCATGTTGAAGAAGGTTATCAAGACCTATTGTCCTACCCCTACCTCCTGTGACCTATGAACCAATGGAGCGCTGTGTGGAAAAAGTCTTCTATTTTCTATGTAACGGGAGCAAAAGGGAAGGGAAGGAAAAGAGCCCAACAATCCCATGGCAACCCTGGAACTTGAAGAGTCACTGTTGTGATGAATACTTTGCTGAGTAAATCATTGTGCCCCGCCCCAGGCTCCAAGGTGTGGGGGTGTAAAGGTGGGGGTGAGAATCTCAAACTCTAGTCAGGTACTCCTGCCTGGCTCCTGCTCCTCAGTCAAAGAGAGGCTCTCTGTTGGGATTTTAGCTCTGAAGTTGCAATTCTGAGGTCAACTTTGGGCTCTGCCATTGACCAGCTGGGTGGTGGGCTACCCAGTGAGCCTCAGTGTCTTCATCTGTGAAGACATTAGCTCACGGTGTGCTAATTTCTGAGTAGGTAGATCTGAACACAGTGACTCACCAAGGAAGAGCTCCACAAAATGTTGTGCCTACATTCTTAGGAATATTCACTGGTGAAGGTGGATGTAAACCTCGGACAGTGGAAACCACTATAATAGAAATTGTAATTGTTCCATAAAAATCTAAATATCCAGATGTGGATATTCCATGGAGATAAGGAGATGCGCTGGAAGATTAGAAATGGTGAATGTTTTTATTTTCAAAATCATTTAGAAGGTAGATCCTGCAGATCTTCCAGCTTGGAATGCAATACATTATTAAAGGTGTGGTCTGTAGATACCTAGAAGAGGAAGCAGTGTTACTAGAATCAGCAAGAGCTTGTTAAATTAATCTGTACCCAGTATGCAGTCCCACGTGGTTACTTAAGCCTAAAGTTAAGTATGGGCAGAAATGGAAAAGCAATTACTTTAAATGTTAGAAATGTTCTATTTTACCAGAGAGGGAGACTTGAATTCAAGCCTTTGAGACAGGCTTGCTTTTTTCTTTTTAATGTATGTATGCGTGTGTGCGTGTGTGTATATTTAATTTAGGGAAAGGATCACAATGGGCTATTAATTTTAAGCTTCATGGAGACAGGCAGTGAGTGTTCCTAGCTCTTAGAACAGTGCCCATCACAGGTGACTACTTGTTGAATGAGGGGATACATAAGCAATGTTCACTAAGCAAGCACCCATGCAACCACTGCTGGGAAAAACTGGGGAGTAGCCAGAGTGAGGTTTTACTTTGATTTGTTTGTTTTGCTTTAGGCAACATATATGGTATGTTTTAGTCGGGTTTCTTTGGGAGGATTTGTGTGTGTGTGCATGTGAGGCAAACCATTGTCTGTTCTCATGAAATTGTGTGGGTTCTTTTTGGAGTGGTTGTGCTCAGGAGACCCAGTCCTGAGAGGCAGAGGACTTCAGGGAGTTTACGGAGTGTACCCTTCACTCTGTTCAGGAGAAGAATCTATAAAAACAAACTGGTCTACACATGGGTGTGTGGGAAAGTGACTGTCCCTGAACATCCTGAAGTGGACTCGTATAATAAGTGATCACCAGGTGTCCTCGGGCTGAGAGGGAGCAGCAGGAGAATGGAGCCCCCCATGGCCAGTGCTCCTGGGGAGAAAGTGCTTTGGCGTGGGATGAAGTGAGAGCTGCGCCACAGGTGGGGTGAGGGGGGCCCCTCCTTTCTCTTTCAGGGGCCTCAGGCAAAAGTCCACACTCCCGAAAGAAGGTAGGAGAGCTGGATTTTGTGACGCAGTGACCAGCTAGGAGACAGGAAGGGGGACTCCTGGGACCCATGGAGGACGAGCCTGTGGGCTCGACTAGTAAGCCGTTCACCTACTAAGCAAGGTCATCCTGAAGGAAACTCCCATAAGGTACTTCCATGACTGGTCAGGCTTTTTGGAAAAGAAGTCCAACAGGTTGTGATCATCATAGTTGCTCAGCTGGGAGATCAGATTGTGAAAAGGGATTTAATGATTTCTGAAGTAAATGGGCCAGTGCCACCTGAGTCTGCTTTCTCACCCTAAGTCTCTCTTCTCACTGCTAGTGGTTCTCAGGCTAAAAGAGCCTTGATTTCATCATCTTTCCTCTGGCCTCTGTTTTCCCCATTGCTAAGAGAACAGAATTATATTTCCCACATCTTCCCTTTACTTGCCCCATAGCCCACGCTTCTGTAGTGGATAACACGAGGAAGGAAAGCAGAAGGATCCGACGTAGATTAATAAGGGATCAATTGTCTGTGCTAGGCACTTTGTGTATGCTGTTGTATTCATTCCCCATGGCAAATGTGACACACGAATATTATTATTTCCATTTTATAGATGAGGAAACCATGGCTCAGAAAGGCTAAATCACTTGCCTAAGCTCACTTAGCTTGTGAGGGGCAGACCTAGGCATGGAACCTAGAATTATCTTGCTCCAGAATCCCTGCTATTGTTTTCATGGCACTTCCCTGTCTTTCACTTCTAGGCTCCTTTTCAAATTCCCTCTGGGTAGATGTGCAGACGTGCAGGTAGCATGCAGGAGCTGGGTAGGTGTGCAGATGTGCAGGTAGCATGCAGGAGCAGGAGGCAAGGCTGCAAGCATCTTGGTGCATACTCATCACCCTGCCCTTTCTTGACTCTGCCTCATCCCCACTCCCCCCACCCCCCGCCAATCTCCTGCCCCTGAAAGAAGTCACAACAAGGGATTTGTCTCTGAAGATCAAATCAGTGACCCACCAAGCTCTGTTTCCTGCCTCCGCAGTTTGGCTGAGTCAGGACACTTGAGCAGCAGGCAGGAGGCTTGGCAGGCCCTAAGGTGAGCAAATAATATTGCATATTGTAAATGGGATGAAAATATCCTGGCTGACCCCAGACTCATGTGTGCCCCAAAGCAGCAGATTTAATGAAGCGAATGGCCAGGTGAGGTCACAGATCAAATTCCAGGCATGTTTTGCCCACATTGGCTTCAAGGGTCTCCTTGCATCTCACTGTCAGATTTATAGATGCATCTGAATCTCATTTTTAAAATTCCAGCCTCTGAGCTTTGATATATTTCTTCCTAATACTTTTCTGCTGTGGCCTGAGGTGCAAGAGGGACATTTGCATCTGTCTTGCAATTAAGGTGAACAGAAGAGGAAAAATTTAAGCAATCTTTAGAATTAACTTAATATAATAACATTTATAACATTGGCATCTTAGGGTAGAGAGAGAGAAATGACAATTTGTTTTAAAATATTTTATTTCTGATAGAGTTGGTTTAAATCCACTATGCTGCCTTTCATGCTATCTCTAAATTATTTTCTCACCACTTAAGCATGCTGACTGCTTCTAAGAGCAGGTGAGATCTTATGCTCCCCCAGGCCTGATGGTTCACCAACAAGGCAGGTCACAAGAACCATGTCAGTGGCTGGGCTGACAGATTCTCGGTCAGACAGGGAAAAGGGGCAGGAACTCAAAGGACCCGGCATCACACGAGGCACTCAGCTCTGACTCTGAGAGTGACAATCTGGGAACATAACCATGGATTAAAGATCCACTCTGCGGGTCCCTACAGTGACCAGGCCAGTGGTTGCGCTTTGCCTCTGCAGTGAGTCCCCTGTAATAAACACCCAGCCAGCTGGGTACAGGCCAGGGTCTCCTGCAGGGTGTATGCCTTAGGCGTGTCCAGGGAACTTGATACTGCCAGTGCAATTGGAGGGTTGAGTCTTAAAAAACAAAACAAAATAAAACAAAACTTCTCCCCTACTCCTTTTTTGCCTAATATGTGAATTTTTGTTTATTTCTTTCACCTCTCTTGTGGACTTATTTTTTCTTTTTCGGTGAGGCTGAATTAAGTCCGGCCCCCAGGACCTCTGCAGAGCTGCTTGAAAGAGGAGCAACACTCCTCCCTCTTGTCTGTTTTTTGGCATTTGAACACAAAAAGGAGATCTCAGGATCTTGCCTGGAACTTTCTCAGATTACCACGGTCGCAATACAACGGCTGAACTTCAGAGGAATCCTCTGAGCGAGTCAATTTTCAAGCCCTTCCCTGAGCGCAGATATCAGGCGCGCAGATTCTCCCCCCAGAGTATCTGGAATGCGGACCGGGTCCAGAGTTAGCCCCTCGGGGCTGAGAAGAAGCGTGGATTCGCCTTAGGAGTGGGGCTCAAGAGTTCAAGTTGATTACATTGGCATTTTTCTTTGGAAAGTTGCAAAGCATTGACATTAAAATATCCTCCCTGTTAATTAAGAGTTTTCATCTAACAGGGGCAAGGAACTTTAATGAGCACCATGGCACCCTGGTTGCTGAATTAATGACTAAGCGAAGGGGTCTCAGGCTCTGGGCTTATCTGCCATTAGGCATCTCTGAGCTGGCAGGAGGAGCAAACTGACAAGAATCACCGTGGAAATGATTGAGTTTCTCAGGCAGCCTGTGTTATTTTAATTAGAGCGGGATACTGAGAACATGGTACATTGATAAACTGGAGAAATAATGAAGGTTGTTTCTTCTCCCCTCGTCTCTTTCCACCCCCTTCAAATGAAGCAATTATTTCCCTGACCTCAGGAACTGCATTTCAAAGAGGTTTGAAGACAGGCTTAGGCCTGCTGCTCTGGTGAATTCTACGGTGACCAATTACTGACCTCAGGAGTCAGCATTCTGAAGATTAGAGTCACGGGGAGTTTGCTTCACAGACTCACTTCTAATAATATACCTTCCATGCAGACACCATTAACCTGCCTTTTCCAGTTAGCCAATAAGGTATGTCTAAGGGCAAAATTGTTATCAGCTCTCCGGGGGTCAGGGCCCTGGCTCTAATTAGAAACAGGGGCATCTGCCAGGGAAAGTCATAAAAGCAGCCAGTGAGTAAAAGCTGACAGTCAAAGAAGGCAAGGTGACAAGTCACTCAGTCTTGGGATCTACAGGAACAATACATCTTTGGTGCTGAAAGAATCACAGCTCATTTAGGCTATCTGGCATCTTCAAACTTGGCTCTGATTTTCCTGGCACGTTTTATTCCCATAAGCTGGTGATATTCTTCACGCCGATCTTATTTACATGCTACCGAGGACTCCTTCTTGCCTCCAAACCTGGAGACCTTAATCATTTCTTTGTATTAAGCAAACATTTACTGAGAGCGACTTTGTGCCAAACACCACTTGGGTGGCTAGCTGGCCCCTCCCCACGGGGTTCCCTAGGAGAATTGAACCCTAAAGCCCAAGGCATCCATAGGATGCCTCGACGTCTTTCCTGCATATCTAGAATGGCACTAGCTTCCTGCCATCCATGGGAGGACCGAGAAAACCGTCCCCCGTTTTCTGTAGGGCATAATTCCCTCAGTTCACACCCAGTGACAAAGGCTGGATCATAGACACTATTTCACTTCCCCCACTGGTGCTGTTCTAGCTGTGATGACAGGTCATGAGTCCAGCGACAGTGTGAAGTGTGATAAAGGCTGGAAGAGGCAGGTATGCTGCCGTGGGAGCACGTGGAGGAAGCAGCTTACTTGGCAGGGGAGGGTAGGACCATCAGGAAAGTCTTCCTAAGGGAGCAGCATTTAAGGCCCTGCCCAGAGGAAGAGCTGGAGCTGGTCAGAGGAGGGGAGAGGAAGAGTCTGGGCAGAGGGAAGGGCGTGATGGCGTGAGCGAGGCTCTCAGGGAGTCAGAGGGAGTTGGTTACTCCTGGGTGGACACTTAGGTGACCAGTGACTCCTTGGCACTGGGCACATAGGCTTTTTAGCATGACACATGGCAGATGCCCAGTGAATACTTGCTGAATGTCGGGGGAGAGTGGTGATGGTGGGGTAGGGGTTAGGGAAGGGAAGAGTCTGGAGTGCTTAATAGGAGCTTCATCATACACCTTGAATAATTTGGGCTTTATCCTAAATGCTTCAGGAGCTACTAAAGGGTAGTGAAACTGACTATTCAGCTTCTTAGCCATGCATAAGAAGGATGGGAGGGTATACAAGTGCCGTTCTTCACTGGCCAGCCGGTCTCGCAATTAGCTGATGACATCTGGCGCCGAGTCCAGAGGCTGGTAACCCGCGCAGCGTCTGCCTAACGGGCATCCTGAAGTTCTCTTCTCTGGCTGGGCTCTCTGTCTTCCTCCCTCTTCTCCTTCTCCCGATCTCTTTTTTCACCCCTCTGCCCTCCCCCCAGAGCCCTGGCCACACCTGGAGAGGTAGCTTCAGACTTTGAGGTCCTACGGTTTGGGAGAAAGCCCCAGGTCCTTCATGGTCTACAGGTGGGCATCTCTAGGACAGCCCTTTCTTCCCGTGGTGTAGCTCTGCCGTGTTGTTACGCTCAGGACCTTTGTTCAACTTTGTATGGTTCTACACCCATGCTCTTGCCATCTGTCCCGATTCCAAATGTCCAAATGGTTAACGGCAGTTGTATTAGGGCAATGGGATTAGTGGGAACTTTTCCTAAAGTTGTTACTAATATGGGCAGGTTAGTTTTATTTTAAAAATATTCATTTTATAATGAAAGCAATGCAGTTATGAGTTATTTTTTCCTCATTGTGGGGCTTTGCTCTCTCTCCAGTGATGAGGAATCTGGGCTTTTACAACATTCACACCACATTTCTTCCATCTCTTAGATTCCAGCCCACTCTAAGACTTAGAGGATGGATTCCAAACTAGGCCCCGTAGCAGGGGAGATGCATCTGGGAAAGTGTGGCAGGTTCCAGTGTGGAGGAGGGCAGGTTCCAGGCCCTCCCATCCCTGCTCCAACCCCAGTGGCTTTGTGTTGACTTCAGGGTCAGATTTTACTGGAATCAAGTATTACGCAGGTGACCAAATGTTGAAAACTGCTGCTCAAGAAAGTAGCTCAAGATTAACAACCTAGAAGTGGGCCAGGGGCCACTAACTGTCAATACCTGTACTGTCTTCAGCTATTGACCTAGAGGAAAAGTACCCACCAGTCTGGGAGCCTTGGGGTCACTGCTGCTGCACTTTAGGGACCCGCAATAATTCTTCACCTTTCCTTTGTGAATCCTCAAGACAAACCACCCAAGAGATTTAAGAGATGAATCAAACAGATGGAACTAACCAGCATTTTATTGGTATCTCCTAAGTATCAGGCCCTGTGCTGAAAGCTTTATGTGTGTTTTTCCACTTAACTTCTTTCAGAAACTGTAGGAGAAGGGTTTGGGAAAGAAGGCAAACATTATTGATTCTAAGTCCAAGTGATTCCTAATGGAGCACAGATGAACTAGAAGGAATGTGACCTTAAATTCCTTAATTTGACATGACTATTGATTGGAAAGGTCAAGTTAGAAGCAATGTCTCCAAAAGCTCCAACTTGCCATTGGTAGGATCATTAATAGTAGATGTTATAAAACTAGGCTATAGACATTCTAGAATTGAGGTTCTCAAACTTTAGTCCATAAATATCACCTGAAAACTTAATAAAAATACAGAATTTCAGTCTGCACATGCAGAGATACTGATTTAATAGGTTTGGAGAGGGGTCTAAGAAGCAGTATTTTATTATGTAGGTGAGAAGCACTGGTAGACTATATGGGTAGGAAGGCAAAATAACCATCTGTTAAACCTGGAAGCTGGATTAACTCAATTTCATTTGTATCAAAAATACATGGCTGATAATTAATTTGGAATTTGAAGTTGCTGGATTGATCTACTCTTGGTTGTGGCTGGAATTCTTCAAGATGGTACAGTATCTTCAGCATTTATATTAGTATTAATAGAAATGTTCTTCCCTCCCTTCTCTTGTTATTTCTCTTATAAGCTACTACAATGTTTGCTGGTAAATAGTTAAACATCCCTTTACAGCTGGTACTTTGTGAGGTGTGTCTGTGTCTATACAACTAATTCAGCCTTGCAAACACATTTCCAAAATCAAAAAGCCAGAAGACCATCTGGGCAGATCTTTTTTTCACCATGGTAGGAGCCGTCCCACCGCTGTGCCTTTGTTCATTTCTCTGACATAGGATGCCCTCTTCACCTTGTCAAATCTTATTGATCCTCAAAGGCTTATTGCAAATGTCACGTCCTTCTAAAGCATTTCCTGATTTGCCTCTCCACTTGTCTTTTCTTGCATAGTCAAATGGGATTTTCATCATCTTTGAGTACACGAAACTTGCATTTGTAATTCTTTAATGGTGCATATTTTTTATTTCTTTGTAATCTTCTATTTTTATTGCTTTATTAAATTACTTCTTACAATACAGTCATGCCTTGCTTAACAATGGGGATACATTCTGAGAAACATGCTGTTAGGTTACTTTGTCATTGTGGGAACATCATAGAGCATACTCACACAAACCTAGATGGTATAGCCTACTGCACATCTAGGCTACAAACCTGTACAGCATGTGACTGTACTGAACACTGCAGGCAATTGTAACACAAGGGTAAGTATTTGTGTAGCTAAACACATCTGAACATAGAAATGGTAATGTGTTGTGCTACAACATTATGATGGCTACAACATAACTAGGTGATAAGAATTTTTCAGTTCCATTATAATCTTATGGGACCACCATCGTATATGCAGTCCATTGTTGATGGAAACATTGTTCTGCAGCATGACTGTATTTAAATGCTATAGAAGTATATAAAATAAAAAGCTAAGCCTCTGTCTTCTACATCAGTCCACTCCCTACTACAGAACCTTTTAGAAATGTATTTGTAATCTGCATCTGTCTACATACCCGCTCCTTCCTCATAAACACACACACACACAGTTACTGTACTTTGCAGGGAAGGTTTAAGCTATAACAGTGTAGGCTTCCTGTCAGCTGCTCCAGCACATGTGTAGAATTCCAAAGACTGTTCAATCTGTCCTTTAATTTGGATTTAAACAATATATTGCACTCCACAGAGAAATTCATCTGTGGATTTCCTGGTCCACTCATCCTGTCTTGATCTCTTTGAGGACACCGGCATTAACTCTAGCCTCTTCAGGTACCCTTATGTATATTTCTGCAATCAGAAATGAAAGTGCCACCTGGACTGACACCTTAATCTCATGCCCCCTCTTTCCTTTTCTCCTGAGTCTTTTGTCTTTGCCTTTTTTTTTTGAGACAGGGTCTTGCTCTACTGCCCAGGCTAGAGTGCGGTGGTGTCATCACAGCTCACTGCAACCTCAAACTCCTGGGCTCAAGTGATCCTCCTGTCTTAGCCTCCAGAGTAGCTGGGACTACAGGCACGCACCACCATGCCTAGGTAATTTTTCTATTTTTAGTAGAGACAGGGTCTCGCTCTTGCTCAGAATGGTCTCGAACTCCTGGCCTCAAGTGATCCTCCCGCCTCAGCCTCCCAGAGTGCTGGGATTACAGACGTGAGCCACCGCACCGCCCTGCCTCATTTGCCTTTTTATCCTGCTTATTTTTCTCACCCAGGGGTCAGCAAACTTTTTCTGTAAAGCGCCAGAGAATAAATATGTTAATCTTTGGGCCAGGTAGTCTCCGTTGAACTACTTGACCCTGCTGTTGTAGAGCCAGAGCAGCCATAGACAATACATAAACGAATGGGGGGGGGGTCTGTGCTCCCACGAAACCTTATTTGTGGACACTGATATGCGAATTTTATCTAATTATTATATGTCACAAAATATTGTTCTTCTTTCCATGTTTTTTCTAACCATTTAAAAAATGTAAAAACCTTTCTTAGCTTGTGGACTTTTCAAAAACAGGCAGTGGGCTGCTTTCACCCAAGGACTGTAGTTGCCAACCCCTGTTCTCTCCCAAACTTTCACTTCCTTTTGTATCCAGTTTTTGATGAAAATGACAATATTTTCTATTCTCCTACAAGGGGTGAGATAGAGGTGTGGGTCCTTAGATTCTGGGGCTGGAGGAAGAAAGACAGAAGAGGCCCTCAAATTACTCTGGACTTTAGGTAAATAATATGTAAAAGGCAACAAACAAAAACAATGTTAGATCTTCCCAAGGCCACCTTCCTGCTAGTCTATGTTTTTTTTTTTTTTCTTACAGTGCTAAAAGAGTGTTTCCTTGCCAGTCTTGACTTAAAACATCATCTTGTATTACACATATTTTATTCTACTTTATTAGATTAGCTTCCTGAAAATAAGGTCTTTGAAAACCCTGTTGTCTCTGCATCATCCATCTGAATGCCTGGTAAAAATTCAGTGGTCAAACCTTTTGAAGTGAATTGCTCCTGATAATTTCTATGGACTCCACATTTCTCAACCAATGCCCTTTATCCTCATTCCACCTATTTCTAATCTTTTCTGCTATTCCACATATAAATTAGCAAGTAGAAAACAATGAAGGTGTATCTTTAAAATTCTTTAAGATTCAAACAGAGACTATCTTGGAAATCAAACAAAAATGGGGTAGGATTGAGGGAAGGCAGTGACCTCTCTAGACACAATACCACTTGTTTTCTTAAATCATGATGTATGAGTCACTGGGGACAGTGGATACAATCTCTTCACCTGTATCCTATGATAAGCCTAAACACGGTAGACTTGTGCAGGCTTCCTAAATCGTTCAACCCTCTTGGCCACTTACGGCAATAAGATCCTGACTGCATGCTGGTTAAGTGTATCTTACCTCTGTGACCAAGTCTAAAGTCACCTCTGACCTCCATCTACCCCCCATTTCTGCCTTCTCTGCCTTTCTTGAAAGCAAACTTGGAATTCTTAGTAGATGCTGAGTCTTTCTTTATATTATTAATAGTAATGTCTGAGTTTTAGTGACCATGGAGAAATGTGCATGGTTCAAAATGGCAGTAGGGAAGAGACTGGTCAGAGGGAGAATGTCTTCCAGAATGCTTAAACATACCCTGGACTCTGGAATCTGAGCTAACACATCGGGGTCTTCAATTTATAAATTTTTCCCTGGTCAAAAAATAAAATGTCTAATGGGCTTACAAGTATACTCGGTAGTCTTATTAAAGTTCTCGTAAATCATTTATGGGATGCAAAGTAAACATGCCTTGTTCTTTGTATTTTAGTTCCTTGGCAGAACGCTCCATTCCAGCTGGCCTCACATCAGTATGCATGTTTTTCCCAAATATTCAAGTTCCTCATTCTTATGTGATCCTTTAAAAAAAGAAAAAAGAATACCTAACTTTCTGTCCTGTGTATAGCTACCCATGTGGCCTATATGGACAACTTAGAAATGTGTTTTGCCATACTGCTCATAAGCCAGAGAATAGACACATGCTATTTTTACTTAGAAAAACCTTTCATGGATATATTTTCAAGGATTCATGGATCCATTTTCAAAGATAGGTTTCAATTCTGCTGATGCAATGTAAAAGAGCAAAAGTTGGCAAACTACAGCAATATCTGCTTTTGTATAGTTTGAGAGCTAAGGATAGTTTTTACACTTTTAAATTATTTTTAAAAATCAGAAGAATGCTATTTAGTGATACGTGAAAATTTTATAAACTTCAAACTTTCTTGCCCATGACTTAAGTTATATTGGATCCTAGTCACATACCAGTTTGTTTGCACATCATCTGTAGTTGCTTTTGCACTACAATGGCAGAGTTGAGTCCTTCTGGCAGACACTTCCAGAAAGGGTTTGCTGAACCCTGGTTAAAAGCATGGCCTTTGGGTCAGACTTTCTTGTTTGAAATCTGGCTCCGCCACTTACAGTGTGAAACCTGCCAGTTTTTCTTGTCTATAAAATATTGTCTTGTCTGTAAAATAGGTGTAAAACAAGGTCTACTTCATTGTTTTCTTGTGGGAATTGAAGGGCATCAAGTTTGGGCTTCCCCATGTTCTCCCTTCCCTCCGGATGTTAAGAGAATTCTGCTCCTTCCTGATCAAGACTCAAATTTTCAAATAAGAGATTTGCAAGGTTGTGGATTTAACTGGCGTTTGGATGTAGTGAACAACAGTATCAATCTTTTGGGTTTGGTTTTCGATCCGTTCAACTTGAAGAAGGTAAGAAACATTTTCAGCACTCACAGAGAAGCCGTTGTGTGTTGTTGGTTTTCCATGTGTAGGGATGGGAATTGCAAGGTTTGAGTCTGTATTCTGTAGCTTTAATTCATCCTGTGCATTTACAAGTAACTCTCAGTGCTAACACAGACTGATTCCCAACCCTGTCAGATCACAGATAGGAACCCCACCTCTCTGCACCCCATCTCAGTGTGATAACCACGTTGCTTTCATTGTACTCATTGGTGCCATGTTATCAGCTGTGGTTGTTTGCTTGTACACAACAGAAATCCAGTCTGGTAAAGAATGAAGTGCTTGTTGGAAGGGTCCTATGTGGCTAACAAAAGTGGAGGAAGAAATAAGGAGCTGCCCACCCAGCTTCAAGAAGGAGGCAGGGAAGTTGTGAGGATTTGAGAACACAGAACTCATGGACTGTCTCTTTAAGATACTGCTTTAGGGTGACTCACCCCATCACTGTTGTCCTATGACTTTAGGGCCAAGCCCAGGATCTGAGAGAAAAATCTGATGGCCACTCATGTGGTCAGGAGGTAGAGTCCTGTCACTGAAATCCCTTTAGCATCACATTGCATGGGTGAGGTGGGATGCCCAGTGGTCTAAAATAAGAGACATCAACCTCACTCTAACCTTTTACTTATTTTTATTTTTTTGGTGGTTGTGGGTAGGGGAGAAGGAGAAGGCGGATATTATTTAAATTTTCTTTAAACCTCAGTTTCCTAAACTACAAAAGCCAGATAATAATACTCCTTTTGCTCTGTTGTTTTAGAAATTAAATAAAATAATAGATGGATAGTGGTCCATACCACACTTGGCAAGCAGTGAGCATGCGATGACGGGTAACTATTATCCAAATTATTGTTCTCTGCATCAATTCCCTTATGTAACAATGTTTTCTCATCCAAAGCTGTACTCTCAGTTCCCCAAACTTATAATCTAGAATGCCATTCCTGTTTCTAGGCCTAAGCCACAGCAGAAATTACACTCAAGGATAAAGGGGTTAGACCGATAAAACCGTTCAAGACTCTAAACAAATTGTTTAGGTCCCTGTCCAGCCTGTCTGAACACCAGGTCAGTAGCTATTTTCTGACCTATTTAGGTGTTACATTGAAATCTCTTTTACAGTAGAACTGGGTTACCTTCATCTTTTCAAGTTTAATTCAATTAATTTTTTTAAGTAGCCTGAGCATCTACTGTAGGCAGAGCTCTATTGGGAAGGCACACAATGGGAATTCTTTATTAGTATGAGTGAAGACATTGTCCCTTCACTACAAAACAATTCCAGTGTAGGAGGAGGGGGTGTTAACCTAAAGCAGTTGGAAGGCAGCTGGCTCTGGGGTTACCAGGCTACAGAAACTGGGTAAAGATCACAGAGATTATAGTAATGTCCTGTGGTTCTATCTGAATGTGATATTATTGAGAAGAGGCTATTATGCTGTGTCTGTTGATGTAGAGCAGTTTAAGTGTGTTTTCCTAATGTAGCCTGAGTGTATTTACCAGCCAAATTGTGGGTGAAAAAAATGAATATCCAACTAGTTGTCTTTGTATGCATTTTACAACACAGAGATATCACATGTTTAAGAGTCTTGACCTCAGCCTTACTTTATCACTTTAGAGAAGGAGAATAAATTCAGTGGGAAACACATATGCCAGCAGAAATACTTCACTAGGTTTCTCCTCATGTTCATTCTCAAGAAGATTGCTCTAAAAATGAGAGCATTTGGTTTATCTTTGTACTCTAAAAATCAAGCTCTCTCTGCACAAGTCTAGTATCTCCCAATGATATTGATTGGATTTAGAGTTAGTTTATTCCTCCCTTCATATTCTTTTATCTTTGAGGAATTACTAAAGACTTCCCTTTTGCAGCACCCAGTTAAAATATCATTTTAAAAATAATTTTTAATTTTTTATTGATGATTTGAAATGAAACTTTCACATTACCACTGAAATGCGGGCATTAGGTTTAGTTACCGCAGCAATTTCATACCTACCATCATCTATTTAAAATGTACATGAACAAGGTTGTCAATGGTTGCAAATTTTACATTGTGACTTCTCTTTGAATTTGTATTACTAGTCTACATATCCCACAGAACTGTATCCTCATTTATTTCTGTACCTGAAAGTCTTTTACTGGTCATTCTTACCTATAAAAAATACATATATAAATTTTCTTATTTCCTGTGACCATATGTCATAAAGAATTAAATTTATTCTACATTGACTTATTACTATTATTATTATTATTAGTGGTAGTAGTGGTAGTAATTGTAGTATATTACTAGTAGTAGTTGGTGATTTTGAAAATTAGTTCATATATCTGTGAATTAAAATTATTTATTGCTATAACAAGATAGGCTTCAGCATCAGTTCTAGAACCTTTTTAAGAAAAAAAAATTTAGGTATTGGTTCCAAGATATCTTGTTTACATAAACACATATGTGGAGAAATGCATAGAATTTTATTATTATGATGTCACCCAATTTTTGAACTCCTTCTGGGTTATATGCCAAATAAAACCTATTGTGGTCACTAATTATTTTAATGATTCTATCAGCTGATGACTCAATTAGTTTCTCCTTTTATTTATTGAAAGCAAAGAAATGGAAACCACTTCACACAAAAAGAGTTTGTTAGTAGTAATTCAATTCCTGAGTCTCTGAGATCTACACCAAAAAGCCTTCACCGAGTCCTATCAAGCGATCAGTCATCATACTTACCTCTCTTTGACTTAGAGGCACCTGTTTCAATGGATTTTTTTCATAAATAGTTGGAAAAAAAAAATGTCAATTCCTGTCTTAATCTACTCAAGCTGCCATAACAAAATACCGTAGACTGGGTGGCTTAAACAGAAGAAATTTATTTCTCACAATACTAGAGGCTGGGAAGCCTAAGATGAAGGTGCCGGCTCAGTCAGTTCAAGGTGAGGCCTCTCTTCCTGGCTTGCAGACAGCCAACTTCTCTCTGTGTCCTCACATGACAGGGAGAGAGAGAGACAGAGAGAGAGATGGAGAGAGACAGACAGAGTTGAGCACACTCTCTCTTCCTTTTAAAAAATTTCTAAATGAATTCAGGGGCTGTGTAGATGTTGATTTCCTTCCTGTTCACCTAAAGTAAAACCCATCCTGCCTTCTGCATTCTGGACAGAGAGGTGCAGCTTGCCCTGTTATTCTCTTCTTAGCAGTCTGGCTCTGGGTTCAAATGCTGGTGATCTTCTCCCAGGCCATGTTTTCTCTTTACTTACCTTTAATATTAGCTTAAGTTAAGTCAATTCAGAGGCTTTACATTTTAGAGTGTGCAGCTAGAGTACTGCAGTAAACATCCTTGAAAGTGTGTCATTGGCTCGTTTTGTATGTCTGTATACAAAATGACTTGCTGGGTCAAAAGGAACGTATATTTTTAAATTTGATGAATTCTGCCAGATGCTCTCCTGTAGACTTTTATCAACTTATAATTCCCTAACGATGTTCAAGAGGCCTGTTTTCCATCAATTTGTCAAAAGTGTAATTTGAAGCTCTTTGATATTTGCCACATTATTCAATGAAATATGGTATCTCCCTGTAATATAATTAACATTTCTCTTATGGGTGATGCTGTTTGTCTTCTCATGTGTATAAGAATCTTTTGTATTTCCTTTTCTGTGAACCATCTCGTCATATTGTAGCCAATAATTTTCTATTAGAATATATAACATATATATAGCAATTTTATATTAAGAAAATTAGAATTTTGTCCGCATATGCAAATATTCTTCTATAATAGCTTTTTCATGTGAGTTTGTTGCTTATGGTGTTTTTGTTATAAAGAATTTTAAAATTTTTGTGTAGCCAACTTTTGTGTATTTTTCTTTGACTTCTGAGTTTTCTGTCATACCTAGAAAGATTTTTTCTCCATTCCAAGATTATGAAAATCATCTTCCATGTTCTATTTTATATTTTTATGAATTATGCAAAGTATCCCCATCCACCCGATTGGGACAAACTTGTAAAATTAGGGAGAATTTGCACAAAAGTCTGGGTTCTTGGTTTGGGAGGTCTGAAGCTCTGGCCTGCACTCCCACATGGAAACAATTGGCTGGAGGTGAGAGGCAGCCCTGCCCCCGTGGACAGGACCGGTTCTCTCTGCTTTGCCAGCATCCCTACCTTGCCCTTTGTATGCCCTGGCATTCCAAGCAAGACCTCCTCAACAATTAAGCTTGCTGCTTCTGAATTAGAGCCTTATGTGAGGTTGGGGAGTTGAAGGGCTGAGCTGATGAAAGAGTTGGACTCTCTTTGCATAGCCGTCTGTTTTCCGTAAGTGTTCACGTATCTCTTGACTTTAACATTATAACGTATGCTTCCGAAAATGGAGCTCACACCCATATCCTGGAAGTAGGCAATGTCATTAAGCAAATGTACTTCTTGCTGAAACACAGCTTGACTCTGAAATTGGTGTGATGATAGTGGTATGCAATTGAACTGGTAAACTACTTAAAACGTTGTTAAAAGCAAGCATGGATTTAATTTGGAGTGTAAATCAATATTTGAGTGATTTTTTTCTAAGATTAAAAAACTCTAGCTATATCCCAGGCCTCATGTATGTGCTTACTCATTTCTGATGTCAGGATCACTTAGGGTAACAAATTCTGTAACAAGTCTAAATATAGATAAGTTGTATTGCCAAGTCAAGTCTTCCTGCACTTTATATAATCATATTTCAAATAGCTGATAGCTGATGTTGTGCCCTGTTCATTTGAGTTTATAGGTAAAAATTAATTTACTTGGTTCGTGAAACCTGAGGGGTATTTTGAATTAACATATTATGAATAAAGACTGTGTGTTAATCAAAAAGAAATATTCTTATGTATGAGAAAAGGAGTAAAAATGAGAAACCAAGAGGGGAAATCATGTCGTTTCTGTAATTCTTTTCAGAATTTTATTTAAATAATAAGAGAGCAGATTTATGTCAAAAAATAAACATTCATTAAATGCTTAACGTGTGCAAGGAATTACTAGTTGTGCAAAATAGAGTAGCTTGAGTACTTATGATCTGGTGGGGAAAGAAGGATGGCCCCAAAAATAAATAATGGTGTCAGCCAAAAAACACTGTAGACTCTATATAGGTATCCCTCCAGGTGCAGAACACTTAAAATGATGAATAAGATATATTTGAAACTAAAACATTTTAAAAACATAGCTGAGCTCACAGTAGAGAAAATAACCAAAGGCAAAGGCAGGAAATGATGAGCGAGCGAGAGAGTACTTCTTTTCTTCCCACTCTAGGTGTGTCTGTCAGTGTATGGTGGTATACAGACCTGGTGTTGATGGACTTCAACATAGACCTCAACAGACCCAGCCTAGGGCCCAGACAGGTGAGAAGTCTGATTGGAGAACCTTGTTTGAAAACAGGGCCCTGAGGGTAACACTTACAATGTGCCAACTAGAAAGCCCAACCCCACAAAGGAGACTTGACTGTCTTGGACTTTGCTCTCAATGCTATAAAAAATGAAAATGCAAAAAAAAAAAAAAGACTCATAGGAGAATTCGTAACCACAAGCCTGAATTCACTTGAATTCAGAGGCTGTAATTCACCCTGTATGACTAGTCTTAACAAAATTCCAAGATAAAAATTTAGTAAAAAGTGGTCCTGGGTTGACAAGTACCTACAACTGGTGGAAGCAAACAGATCCTTTTTTGAGGAATGCATTTTAAACACAGGTCTCAAAGAATTTCCACAGACAAAATCTAAGGAACATGAGCTCATAATAAACAAAGTTTTTACAAATCACTAAACATATAAGGAAATTGTATACCATGAGAGAGAGGCAGCAGAAAAACAGTAACAGTAGAATCTGATTTGTAAGAACTGAAGAATCATCAGATATAGGCTATAAAATAAATATATTTCATACATTTAAATAAATATAAATTGAAATCATGATAAAGGAACAAGAAATTATCAATATTGATGAGGCAGACTTTTCTAATACAACCAAATAAAACTTCTATACATAAAAAATATAATATTAAAATTTAGAACTGGTGGATAACAGCAAACTGGAAACAGCCAGTAAGAAAGTTAATAAACTGAAATTTTGATCTGAAGAAATTACCCAGAGATTAGCATAGACAAATAAAACGATAAAAAGTATAAAAGGGAAGTTGAGGCAAAAAGGATATAGTGAGAAGGTCTAATAAGCGTTTAAATGAAAACCCAGAGAGATAAAATAAAGAGAATTAGAGAGAGATAATATTCAAAGACATAATAACTGATAAGTTTCCTCAATTGATGAATAACTACAATCCTTAGATTCAGGAAGTTCAAGGAGTTTCAAGCAGGATTAAAATGAAATTCCATCTGAAAACATCCAAGTGAAACTGCACACCACCAAAGACATAGAGCTGATCTTGAAAGCAATCAGAAAAATAAAAAGCAACCAGAGAGAAAAGAAAGGTTATCTACAAAGATGTGTTCACCTGACCGACAGCTAACTTCTCAATAGCAACAGTGGAGGCCAGAAGAAAACGTAATACTATTCCTCCATGTCCTGAAAAACAGAAAAATTGACAATAGACAATTAAATATAGAATTGAAGATCTAGTGAGATTGTCTTTGAAGTATGAGAGCCAAAATAAAAACATTTTAAGACAAAAACAAACAAACAATAGAACCCTCAAACCCTGAGGGAGTCTATTACCAGTGGTTCCTCATTAATGTCTAAAGACTATAGTTCAGGGAGAAAAAAATGAGCTCCGAAGGAGCAGTTGAGACACAAAAAGGAACGATGAATAATAAACAATGCCGCGTACTGTGGGTAAACATAAACAAGCACAGACTATGTAAAAAAAGTAAAAATCTATTTTATTTGTATATAAAATCAATATAGCAATAAAATCCTCAAATACATGACATGTAAATCAGAAGGCATGTGATCAATGTTTAAGTGTTCTAAGTTTCATATATTTTCAAAAGAAGGTAAAAATACTGATTAACCTCTACTTTTTAAAGTTAAATATACATGTTGATCATTTCTAGGGTACTGCTAACAGAATAGACATGTAAAGTATGATTTTTCAAATCAGAAGAGGAAAAAAGCAACACCATCAAGTCAAAAGGAGGCAAGACCGGGGGGAGGAATTAAAAACTTGGACAAAGTGAAAATACAAAACAAGGTGGTAAAAATTAATCTAAATATATCATTAAAAATGAATATCAGTAGAATAAAATTTGTAGTTAGAAGTCAAAGACTGTCAGACTGGATGAACAAACCAACAAATAAACATCAGTGCAACAAAATTCAGATGTGGACCATTTATAAGTTCAAATAAAAGGATACGGAAGGTTGAAAGTAAATGGATGGAAAATATTATACTAGACAAATACAAACTCAAGAAAACTGGCATAGCCAGATTAATATTAGACAGAATATATTTTAAGGCAAAGGACATTCTGGACATTGTTACACAATGTCTAATTTAAAAGCTTCAACATTTGACTAAATTACAGAAATGGACAAATCAACCATCATAGTGAGAGACTTTCAGACTATTTCATTAGGTATTTATAGACAAAGCAAATAAAAAATCAGTAAACGTATAGATTAACCAGCTTTAACGGACATATATGGAATACTTCTCCCAACAAGTGGAGAACATTCGGAAGATTTAGGAAAACTGACTTTGTTCTTAGATGTAAAGCTGTTCTTAACAAAAATTAAGAATGCATGTCATATGGACCACTATATAAACAGAATGAAATTAAGTTAGAAATCTATAACAAAAGGATAATTTTAAGACATACTATAGGTCTAGAAATTTAAAAATACACTCCTAAAGCTACCATGAATCAAACAAGAATCCAATGTGAAAATTAGAAATTTGTGTGAAACTGACATTTAATAAAACTGCTGTTTATGGGAATTTGTGGACAGTTGCTGTTCAATCCCAGCTGGTGATGCCATGTGGAAGTAGGGGCTCAACGATGCCAGAACTTCTGATTTTTTCCAAAGGAATCCAGGAATCTGGGATTTTTAGTGGGAAATTTTCTGATCTTTAAGACAGAAAAGGTGTCACAAAGGTGGCTCCCCACCTCCCCCCAAAACATTGGCAGGCCCGTCATTTACTCGTCTGGTTTGCACTTTCTGATGTAAGAAGTGGGAAAATCACTGAAGGTTTAATGAACTGGAGAATGACATGATCAAATTGGTCTGATTTGAAATACTTAGGGGCTGTTAATATTTTATATATTATTATTACATATATTATCTATCTTATTTATATAAAATATATAAAATATTAATATTATACAAGTATTTTTAAACAGAAATGAATCTGGCTCAATCCCTCACTGCCAAGGTATACAAGGCATATATCAATTGATTCTGGAGCTTCCCAAATTATCCTCCCTTAGGTTTCACAGAAGCCCTGCAGTGTTTATAAGCCCAGGAAAATGTAGAAGTTCCCCTGTCCTAAGTCTTTGGTGATAGCTACAGCCATTGCTCCTCGGCATTGATCTGTTTGGCACATTGTAAGCAATTAATAAATATGAGTTGTTATTTCTAAGCCCATCAGTAAAATGGATTTAATAATACCAACATTGCAGTGCTGTTCTGAGGATCATCCAACACTTGGGGCAGAGATAGTGAGCAAAGGCTAGAGCCCATTTTCAGTCTGTTGAATGAATGAATCTAGAAGCTAAGGGAATGGCCAGCTTAGTGGAAGGACAGGGCTGGGAGAGCTGCTTCCACAAAGGAATCCTAGGCCTAGGGCGAAGATAGAGAAGGAAAGGAGCCTTGTAAAGGGAGGAAACGCCCACTAAGAAGGGATAGGTTTCCTGAGCCTTCCTGTAAAGGAAGTTTCAGTTTATAACATCACGTCAGAGAGGACTTCCCTGATCGCCTACTTACTTCCATCACGGAGCCTTATTCTACTGCGTGGAAAGGACCTGAGATTTTCTTGTTTACTTCTTTGTTTCCTGTCATTCACACTTGTAGAATAAATGTCTATTTTGTTCACTGCTGAGTCTCCAGAACCTAGAGCATTCTGTGCACACAGCAGGCAATCCATAAATATGAGTTGGCTGAGCAAGTGTATACTTTATAAATTTGCCTGACTTTACTCTTATTTATGGACATTAATGAAAGAAGAGTCCACTGAGTTCTGGATTCTGGCGAAACAGGAAGTGCTAGCAGGGCTGGCTTAGCAACTGCCTGTACATTCGCTGTCTTTCCTCTGAATTCATTCAGGCCTCCGAGGACCTGGACTATAGTCCAAACCTCCTTCAGAAAAAATTTAAGATAGAGGGATTCTTCCAGGAAGTTCCCTGTTTGATTGAGGCCATTGTCTCCCTGGAGAACCGCACTCATTTCGGAATGCAGAGGGACTTCTAGACAACGCGAAGTGCTGCAGGCTTCAGACCAAATTCAACAAAATCTGGAGATATGGAAGTTGTTAAACCATCCTTCCTTCAGCCTCAAATCAGAGGAGAGTTGCTGACAATCTCCTTTCTCCCATTTGGTTTAGCAGCTCAAACAAAATTTTCACCCTCGGCAAAACCCCCTTAATGCAAAAACGTGGTCTCGAAACAGTTGTGGCAAGAAGCGAAGCTAAATGTCCTCATTTCATGATGAAACTACCTACGAATGTTATTATGAATAGTGTATTCTACTGTTTATATAAGCTTTGATTTCATACACACTTGACATTCCGAAGTACTTTTTCCTTTTTGTTTCACTTTATACTTGTGACTCCCATTTTTGAAGGTATGAAAATTATGACTCAAAGTGATTACAAGCTTTGCCCAGGATCATTTAACTACTTATCAGAAAGACCCGTGTTCCAGTCTTGGCTTTGCTGCTATGTAATGTTCCATGCTCCTGTCTCTCCCTGTGCTACCAGTCTGAAAGCTAAGTCTTTCCTAAGAAACTGCAAGCATCCTTAAATCAGAGAAATTAAAATACGGATTTAGGGAATGAGAGGAAATATCCTAGGATTCCTTGCTCAAAAAAAAAAAGCCTACATTTTACAATTATCCAGGTATGTGCCAATTATTATTGACGTTACATATGGTAATTAAGAAATTACATTTTATATAAGACATTGTAGATGATAGTTATAAGGGAATAATAATGTTACCCTGTATTTGTATCATGCTTTCATCTTTCCAGAGAACTTTAAAATCTATTATTTCATTTTATCCTTACAAATGAGGCCTTAAATTCTTGCAATATTGTATTTTTAGCAGGTTGTAGAATCAGGTGTTGCTCAATAACATTTGCAAACTATAACAGAAGGCCCACGCAGTTGCCCAGGGTATAAAGGAAGTTGAGTTGTCCTTAAGAAATACCTGGCAGCAGATTAAAAATGGGGAAAGAAAAATCCTACACATTTAAAAACTCATCTATTTAATTCCCTCGGGATTTCAGACTCTGTTCATAATAGAGAATGTTTTGGCATCAACTAAAACTGCAAGTTGTAGTCATTATAGTAAAGAGAGAAATGGCAGCAAGCTTTGGCTTTCACTGGTTGCTGGGATTAAGACCACACTAGTAATTAGCTATAACTCATTTGCCTCAGCAATTACCCACAATCATTCATAATCTCATGGGTAATGGAACACACCATGCAGTTGGCCCACGCTGCCTTTTGGGTACTGACCTCTTGGGTGGGAGGTCATCCCAGGCATGAGGAGGGGTGGGCTTTCAGCAGAGTGAGGGGGTCTGGTAGGCAACATGTGAAAATAATTTACTAGAGACACCATAAAGACATTGTGCACACAGGGATAGCTTTTTTATTTTTTTAAGTGGAAGAACAAAAACAATTTTTGGCTTGCTTGTTGTTTGAAACCAATGCTCTGGAAAACAATATGGTGGACTTTCCCTGGGGTACACAATCCAGGCTTAGAAACCACGTATTTGTTCTGGGTAGAGAACTACATGGGAGAAAGGAGTAGGCTGTGGAAACAACAGACACCTGAGCCGAGGGATACCTGGGTATGGAAGCTCAGAGAGTCGAGTCTCAGTCCATAGCCCTTTCAGAAACAAACACACACATAAGCATCCCACTACCTTATTCTGTGCAGAACCCTAGGGGTGGCTGACAAACACAGCTCTTCCTAGCAGTGTGGTAGGTTGGAAAAGTGGCTTTTCAGTAATTGTGTCACATGAGGACATGTTCATTTTAAGGCTTTCATCTCTTTTATTAAGAGAATGAATTCCTTCTAAGCTAGTTTTTGTAGCTTAGATTTGTATTCTATATCAAAGTGATTAAGAGTAGAGATTTCTAGAGTGACATAAAACTATGTTCCAATCCTGGCTCTATTATATATTGGCTGGGCAATTTACTTAATTTTTCTGAGCCTCAGTTTCCTATTCTGTAAACTGGGCAAAATAATAAGTAACTATCTCGTTGGATTGTTGGGAGGATTAAAGAAATAGTGATAAAGATCTTAGCGTAGCAATTGGTATTGAGTGTGCCATATGTCCTTGTTGTTATTATTAATGTGACTACTTTATGTAATAAAGTGACACTACCTGTTTGTTCCACACATTCACCCTGTGGTTGTATCATCTCCATTTGACAAGTGAGGAAACCAAGCTCCAGAAAGGGTATGTGGTATGCTGAAGTTAAGACAATTAGTAGGTCAAGCCAGAACTCAGAACTCTGGTGGACCAAGTCTTCCATACAAAAGGCTCATTGATTTAAGACAATGGCGTAAAATATATTTTACTGTTAGCCAGCACTCTATGCTTTCTCCATACGTAATTGCCAAGGATGCTATTTCCTTCCCTTTACCTCCTTCAGTTTATGCCTACTACTCCTTAGTAGCTATTCTACTTTGTAATTAGTGGATCAGTGGTAGGCAGACCAATGCTTACCCTCTCGCCCAAGATATTCATGTCCCGATCCCTAGAACCTATGAATATATTAAGTTACATGGCAGAGGAGAATTAAGGTTGCAGGTAGAATTAAGGTTGCTAATCAACTGACCTTAAAATAGGGAGATTATTCCGGAGCATTTGGGCAGGCCCAGTGTAATCACAAGGGTCCTTAGAAGAAGAGGGAGGTGGGGCAAGAGATTTACAGGAGATGTGATGTGAGGTCTCCCCTTGTTGCTGGCTTTAAGATGCGTGGCCATGAGCCAAGGAGTGCAGGAGAGAAAAGGCAAGAAAGACACAGCTTCTTTCCTAGAACTTCCAGAAGTGAACATAGCTCAAATTTTTGCCCAGTGAGACCGTATTGGACTTTTAACCAATAAAACCGTAAGATAAATACATTTTTGTTGTTTTAACTCACCAAATTTGTGGTAACTTGTTACAGCAGCAATAGAAAATGAGTTTAAGCAGTGTCAAATTTCCAGGCCTGTGTCAGACCAAAGATGAAATTCTAGTTGGTATGGAGAGTAAGGGAAGACGGTGAAGAAAAATTTAAACTATGTTTTTAGTTACCTTGAATTCCAATTATTGCCTGCCCTTCCCCCCACTTTTTGACAAAGTCTGCTATAAACAACAGGATGTTAACTGACCATTTGATTAGGTGAACTTAGATGCTAGATCTTTAGCAATATTTAAAAAGGTTCTTTTACGCAGATATTTTTAAGAATGCTACCTGATTACACAATAGCTACCATTTCTGGAAGGCTTACTATGTGCTAGAAATGTAAGTATATTTGATAATTTAATTCTTATAATGAACCTGTGATTGTGGATGAGAAAAATAAGGTTCAGAATCTAAAGTCCCATAGTTGAGATGTGGCAGAATCAGAAATTGAGCTCAGTTAATTTAACTTTGGAGCCTGAGCTTTAAGGATCTTGGTTATGCTGACAGCCACGCAAGATAACTTGCTCCCCCAAAAAGACCACCGCTGTGCAGAAATGACTTCTCCACTGAGGAGCCTTGGTGTGGAGGGAAGAGCTTGGTGTTTGGGATCCGTCACACTTGATTTTATTTTTTTTTAATTTTTAATTTTAATTTTTTTTAAATTTCAGAATATTATAGGGGTACAACACTTTGGCTATATATATTGCCCATGCACTGCCCATGTCAGAGCTACAATTGTGGACATCCCCCAAACTGTGCGCCCCGCATCCATTCAGTGAGAGTTTTTCCCATCCCCTCCACCCCCCTCCCGCCCCCTGATGAATGTTATTGCCCTGTGTGATGTAAGTGTTGATCAGTTAGTACCAATTTGATGGTGAATACCAGTGGTGCTTGTTTTTCCAATCCTGTGACACTTCGCTTTGAAGACTGGGCTCTAGCTCCAACCAGGATAATACCAGATGTGTTAATTCACCGTTGTGTTTTATTGCTGAGTAATACTCCATGGTACACATATACCACATTTTATTAACACTTGATTTTAGATTCCAATTCTGCCTTTTATTAGCTTGAGACAGGCACTTTACACCTCTGAGCTTGCTTCCTCATCCTTAAAATTCAAATGACTCCTGCCTCCTACTCTAGTTCGCTATATGAATCGGAGATGGTCTGTGAAATGCCAACCCAGTGGGTGGTCACAGTTTTTATTGCTGTCGAGCTCAAAAGGTTGTTATATCTGTATGATTATATAGATATAATTGTTTTAAAGTCACCATAATATTCTAGTGCTTGCTCCTGATCCTTTCGTATTTTGGAGCTATAAATGTTGCTTTAGTGTTAGTCTGTTACGATTTTGATTCCATTAATACTACTCACATGTTTTGAGCATTTACCGTGTACAGGTCATCATTCTCGCTTCTGTACTAAGTTCAGGGATCATCACTTCCTACTTTCTGTCCTCAGGAAGCCTGACAGTACATGGAGTGGGTTTGGGGTGTGGTGGGGGTAGAACAAACACACAGCCGACTCATGCCGCATCGTAGAGGATCGTGGCAGGTCAATGCTGAAGGAAGTACAAAATGCTGTGGTGTCTCAGGGAAGAGAAAGAGCAAACCTCATGGGTGGGGGATCCTCAAAGGACTTCACGAAAAAGTTGGTGCTTGAGATGAGCATTGAAGGATGCACAGTGTTCTCAAGGGTAGAAGTGGCGAGGAGGGCACGGAGTGGAGGAGATGATGTGATCCAAGGTGTGGAAGGAGTTAAGTCCTCCAGCTCGAGTGGAGAAGAGGCTGGAGTTCCGGGTGTGGAGATAGAAGGCCGACGAGTCGAGCCTGGTGTCCACAACATGCAACTGGTACTTTGGGAAGCATCACCCTGCAGGGATGTGTAGTAGAATCTAGAAGGGTGGGAGGAGGGAAGGTTGGGGGGTGTTAGGGGAGGGAAGAATGAAGTGGAGAAGGGTCAAGGTGTCTCTACTTCAGTGTAGACCTGTGTTTCTCACCTTTTTCCCCCCATTATTGCACCTCCAAGAAGCCCCTTTAGATATTTTTTCCCTAATCACTTTCTCCATGAAAATTTTCACAAGATATACAGTGTATATGTTTGTGTATTGTATGTATACCTTTGCTTTAGACATCAAGAAAGTAAATTTTTCACACACCCCAAGATCCAATTTTCACCCTTCCCTTAGTGGGGGGCCCTGATGACAATACATGGCATGGCAGAGGGGAGGAGAGTCTGTGTCAGAGGTAGGTAAAGGCAGGGAGCATGGAAGTGACAGAAATGGGAAGGCTGTGAGGGGCACCAGGTGACAACTCTTGCAGAAGAGAAGGATGCCGAGAGAAGATAGCAGAGGCCCATGGACCTTCTTCTGAGGAGGGACACTCACACATGGTACGGTGATCTCTCTCTCTGTGTGCTCTGCCGTGGCTGTGTTCAACCCTCCTTCTTAGAAAACTGTGCCAGGTCCTCACCTTAGCCGGAAGGCTGAGAAGGTACTTCCACAGAGAATCTGCAGAACTCCGTTGTTCTGATTTTGCAAAGAGAGGAATGTCCTATCCACAAGTCTACCTCATAGATTCTACCTCATTTTGTATTTATGGTCTATGCCAAGGGCCCATGGGAGGACTTACTGGAACAACTGGTCAGAGTTTAGTTTTCCTCCAAGACCACAGAAGTGGTGTTGTCCTTCTCAGTGTGTCATATCAGGGCATGCATGATGGAAATATGCTTTATGACTGGCAATGTTAACCTCACTCCCTTGATTAAGATGGCGTCTGCTAGACTCTTGTTTTTCCTTAAGTAAATGATAAATATCTCAGAGGAAATACATCAGAACTATGCTAATATCCTATTTCTCCTCAAATTTTTCCCAGTGACGTTAGCATTCATTGGTGTGTCTTGCTAACAACAATTATTACTGTGGTATTTGCCTAATGATAATTTTTATCTTCCTTGTTTTTTCTATATTAATTGAGATTCTTCTGTAGGGAAGAGCTGTCCCTTCCTCCTACCCCCATTAATTTCTTGATTCAATTATTTGTTTGTATCAATATATGCTCCTAGATAATTATTTTATTTTATGGGTTACAATCCCCTACTACAATTACTTGTTTCTTTGATCAAATTATTGCAGCTTTGCCTGTGGGGGCCCCTCCAGGTTGTATCCTTGTCTTTTTGGCATGCTCTTATCCTTTCTTGAGCACTTTCTTATTTTCTGGAACCACAAAATCTTTCAGGATCATCGTGTAATTTTCCTGGCCCAGCCCTGGAATCAACCTCTTTTCCAAGGGGTCTTGGTTCCTTTTATTGAAGAATGGTATATAGGAACCAAGATACAGGTGCTAGGAGTGCTCAAATTGCTTTGGGATTGTCATTGCTCCTGGGCTGTCTCAGAGCTAGGAAACATATATATGCAAATACATTTATATTTCTATATCTATCTATCTGCATATATGTGAGTTCATACTGTTACCTCTGATCCTAGTCCTGCAGACATGGTTCATCTAGCTTCTCTCTCTTTTTATTGTTTTATCTATAACTTCTTTCTCCAATGGTAAGAAATCTGCCTCTTGTTATCTACAATGTATTTACCTATCAAAGGATGAAATAAATAGTTGTAGATTTATACTGTATACATGGGAAATCTTTGTAGCAAAGACTTTCACACTATTCTCTACATTGCGGGATTTCTCAGCTCTGTTTTCCACACGTGTTTCATGTACAGTCAGCCTACGATGTCTCCTCTTTCCCACTGACTCTCTCGTGGGGCGTCCTCATGGCTTTCTGCACGTTGAAGGTTGCAGTGTCATCTGTGTCATCTGCGGCACAGCTGCCTGGTATAGCAAGTTGCTGATAGTATCAGTATTTCTAACTGAAGGGTGGAAGGGAGTAGCATTCCTAGCACAGTTTTATCAGTGAACACCCTACATGCTGTCCTGGAAAAGGATACGTCTTTTAGTCACCTTGTATCTGAAAAGGGTCAGGTATAGGGAGGAGGCTATCGCTATGGTCGTCTCTTAGGTTTAATCGCATGTTAATGGGAGAATGCTGTTTTCTTTCCATGATTCTCTTATGCTACCAGACAAAAATCACAGCAGGAGCTGGAAATATAGAGTGGAACTGGTCACTCCACTCCCTGGTGAATTCCATACAACTGTTGGTTAAAAGTACTTCATTAAAAACATCCTACACAGCAGGCATGCTCGGGTGCTCCCAAAGAAAGCCAGGCTTGGGTGAACTAGTCATAAGATGACCTTCTGTCTCTATAAAAGGTCTTTAAGACCTTTCTTCCCTCATCCTCACCTCACTCCAAACTTGGAGAAGCCAGAGTCAGTAGAGGGAGGGGAGGAGGAGAGAGAGAGAGAGAGAGATTAAAAAGAAATCACCATGTATGTGTATGTTTGTGTGTATATATGTTTACATGTATTGTGTGTGTGTATATATTTTTTCTTCTGAAATTGGGATGCATCTTAGCACCCGTGGGTGCATTTATGGAGTAATTTTCTTGCTTTCTTTTCCTCCCTCGCTTCCTTCTATTCTCTGTTTCTCTCTCTCTTTCTTTTCTCCTGAATAGCTGTTATTAAACCTATATTGTATTTTACAGTCAGAACTGAGGAATTACTGCAAATTCTGTTGTTTAATCCGGTATTCCTGAATTGTGTATGAGATTTCCCCAGTGGAAGACTGCTTCTTAAGAATATATGTTGAAGCACAAAACCGTTCCCTAATTTCTTTGTGTTATCAGGCTAACAATCTCACACCAAGTTAAGAAATGGAAAGCTATATTTCCCTATCTTTAGCTATCTTTGGACTTATATAAAGATGGCTTTCATCTTTTAGGCAAATCACTTTTCCTGTATGTAGTGTGTATGTTTTCCTTTTTCCAGGATGGTTCCAGAAAGAAAAAGGAAAAAGAAGTTTATTTCTGCAGGAAAAATTGGAACCAAACGGACAATTTATTAACTTTGCCTTTTCTGGCTTTTTTTTTGTTTTATTGTACAGTAAGTGGAAGAACCAGATAAAAGTTCTTCAAATCTAAAAAACAAAACAGTAACAATTACAACCACCACAAAATGTCCTCATATTTGACCCGCTATGTGCAAGTTTCTACTTTATGTGACTTAGAAGGGGAGAGTTAGAGAATCCTGGAAAGATGAAGTTTCTAATGGAAAGGCTGACGGACCCTTGACTACAAGCCTGTTGCCAGGGTGCTGCCATAATAAAGTGTGGCCGGTGTCCAGGAGTGCTCGCGGCTGCATGCTGGGCTTTATTAAATATCTAACTATAGTGTGCAGGCCCTGGCCAGCTTGTAACTCGTTCCTGGCTGACACATTCCAGTTCATAATTAGTGTAGTGCTAATATGATCCTCACTTTTTGATTCTTTTCCCGTAAAACAGGACTGTTTCAAAAGACAAAGATGTGCTTCACTTGGCAATTGGGAAATCCACGAGGTTGGATTCTCCAGGCACTTAGGTGTGGCTGGAATCTGTAGGGAAGGGAAGGAGGTTCACCTTTCTTCTGTCTCCCCGCAAAATAGGCTACAGATCTCCAGGTTTTATTTCAGCCTATGTAGTCAATCTCTTCCCTCATAAAATCTTGTTTTCCCTTTGACCTGCTAATGTGTAGAAAAGGGATCGCTGCTCCTCCTTGATCTCACTCCACATGGACAAGTGTAGATAGATGCAGCCTGTCAAGTGGGATGACCAGGATGTATACAGATCACACATTTCAATAATGGGTCTGCAACTAGCAAGTTTCATGTTTGTCATTATTTGCTGGAGTTGAAGTGATGGATTTGTAGTGTGGGTGCATGACATTTCCCAGAATTCTCGACCTGCATAGTTCCAGATTGGTTCATGCCACAATACATGAGATGTGGATGTGACTTACAAGGGTGGTTTTATTTTGTTTTTTTACTCCCCTTCCCCCAAGCTTGGGGCTCAGCTCTGGTGCTGGTGCAGCTCTCACACACTGTCACACGTGTTTGCTTATCTGCAAGAGCACCTTGCTGGTAGCTTCTCCAACTCCTGGGCCAAGTGTATATCTTGCTCTGTGACAAGAAACGTGCCAGAGTCACATCATTTAATTTGGGTGTTTGGAGAGACCAATATGGATTTCAGTCCATTCTGGTGGGCTCTAGTGCATTGTCGTGGGGTCCAGTTTGTCCTGGCTGTGATCCCACTTCACATCCATCTTTCTCCCCCAGCTGCCTGCCCTACCGCCTTTGGGGCCAGCACAGACACAACAGCTTTATGTCCTTACGCAGACTGTTTAATCATCACCTATCATTGTGTGAGGTCACATTCCCATAATAAATCCCTTACTTTATATCACTCCAGTGATCCTGCTCCTCTGACCTTACTCTGCCTGATACAGTTGCATACCCCTTCACAATCTTACCCCTAGAACATTGCCCAGGAACTCTTTAACCAATTTTTGCTATTGAGTCAAAAGAGGCATCTTTTTCTTCTTTTATAGCAGAGGAAACTGTGGGCAGAGGGATTCAGTGGCTTGACCTTGCTAGTAAATACCAGAGACAGGATTCGAATTCAGGCCTTCTGAGCCTGTACCCCGTATACCCTGAGTGGGCACCATATATAAATTGAAAGCAAAAGAAGTACCATGTGAAAAGGTGCTCAGCGTCACCCATAATCAGGGCCACCCAAAAATGAGATGCAATTTTCCATGCATCTGGTTGGCAGAAGCTTTTAAAAGTTGATATGAGTAAGAAAGAATCTTCTTCTTGAGGAGAGGAAACTCCTATGGACTGCTGGTGTCAACTGGTATAGCCACTTGGGAGGACAATTTGGTGTTTACGAAGATTTAAAGGATTCATATCCATGGCCCAGCATGTTCATTTTGCACCATCTACTTCAACGCACTTCCATGTGTGCACAAGGAGGTACTTTCAAAGATATTCAGTAGAACAAAATGAATGTGCATTAGCACGGCTAAAAGCATGACAGTACATCCATACTCCAGAACAAAAGTGATCTTTTTACAGGAATGTGGAAAGCCCTTCATGAATATTGTGGAATGAACAAGAAGCAAATCACAAAACGGTATGTTTAATAGAGTACAATTCATATGAAAACACACAATTAAACAGGGCTATATATTTTCCATGGCAAATATATGTAAATAAAAGTAGTTTTTAAGAAATTGGCAAGCTAATGATGATTAGAAGAGAGAGGGAGGAAACGGGATTAGGAGTGATAAAGTTGAGTTTAATTTATAATGTTTTATTTCTTTTGCAAAGAAAATGAATTTATTACCTTTGTAATTAATTTTTTTTTGCTCTGAAAATAGAGGCACTATGTCTGAAAGATGAGTTATAGGCCTCACTGAGTATTAAAAGAGGAATGGTATGTTTGAAATAATTTAGTTAACGCTTCCATTTTATAGACGAGGAAATTGGTGCCCAGAGACAGGAAATGATTGGGCTGAAGGCAGAACGCAATAAAAATTTGCAATCAGGACTGTCTCAGAAAAATTGGTAGCAGAGTTTCTGAAATTATTTGTTAATAATCTCTAGAAATACTTGGATAAAATCAGAAAGCATTTCAGGACACCATTGCGGGACCCGCTGAACAAACGGGACCTGCTTTGGCGTCCATGATTTGGTCTGTTGACAATGTTGCCCAAGGACCCTGTTAAGATCATGCCAACACCTTATTATCATCTTTGATTCTTACAGTCTATTGCTAATTCTGTAAGTTTTTCTAACATCTTCAGCCTTTGTTGCCTCAGGAAAAATTCACTTTCTCTATAGCATGTTCAGAAATACTTTGATCTTTGTCTTTCCTCAAGATGAGCCATCTTTGCCATATTTACCTGGAGGGCAGAAAGCTCAGAGGCAGTTCCCTACAAAGCCATTTTTTAAACTAACAGAAATATGTTGGTAATAAATTCTAAGTTCGTTTTTACGATGTTCCAGGAAGGAGGGAATTGAGTTCTGTGTCTACAAATATACAGTATAGTCCTGGGCTGCGTAACGACGGTTTGGTTGAAGGTGGTGAACCACGTATACAATGGTGGTCCCACAGGATGATAATGGAACTGAAAAATTCCCCTGGCCTAGTGATGTCATAGCCGTCTTAATGTCGTAGCTTAACACGTTACACACATGGTCGTGGTGATGCTGGTATAAAAAAACCTACTGTGCTGCCAGTTGTATAAAAGTCTAGCACATACAATTATGGATAGTACTTAATACTTGATAATGATAATAAACAGCTATGTTACTGGTTTATGTAATTACTATACTATACTTTTCATTGTTATTTTAGAGTGTACTCCTTCTGTCTCTCTCTCTCTCTCTCTCTCTCTTTTTCTCTGTCTCTATATATGTTAGCTATAAAATAGCCTCAGGCAGATCCTTCAGGAGGTATTCCAGAAGAAAGCGTTGTTACCATAGATGACAGCTCCATTTGTGTTATTGCCCTTGAAGACATTTCAAGGGATAAAATGTGGGTGGAAGACAGTGATACTGATGATCCTGACCCTGTGTATGCCTAGGCTAATATGTGTGTGTCTTAGTTTTTAACAGCGAAGTTTAAAAAGCAAAAATAAAATGTAAAAAATCTTAAAGATACAAAAAGCTTATAGAATAAGGATATAAAGAAAGAAATATTTTTATACAGCTGTACAACGTGTCTGGGTTTTAAGCTAAGTGTTATTAAAATAGTCAAAAAGTTAAAAAATTAAAAGTTTATAAAGTAAAAAAGTTACAGTAAGCTAAGGTTAATTATTGAAGAAACAAAAATATTGTTTTATAAATTAACATAGCCTAAGTGTACGGTGTTTAGGGCCTTCACATTCACTCACCACTTACTGACTCACCCACAGCAACTTCCAGTCCTGTAAGCTCCATTCATGGTAAGTGCCCTATACAAGTGGACCATTTTTATCTTTAATATCATATTTTTTACTGTACCTTTTCTATGTTTAGATAGGTTTAGAGACACAAATACTTACCACTGTGTTATAACTTCCTGTAATATTCACCGTAGTCACAGGCTGGACAGGCTTATAGCCTAGGAACATAGGCTACACCATACAGCCTGGGTGTGCAGTAAGCTATGCCATCTAGGTTTGTGTAAGTACACTCTGTGATGTTCGCACAATGACAAAATTGCCTAATGATGCATTTCTCAGAATGCACACATCGATAAGCGATGTGTGACTGTAATTACACCTGGCCTCCTCAAGGGAATAACCACGGAGCAGCCCAACAGGTATGAGTCCCTTTGGCCAATAGCCTAATTACATTCTGCCTGTAGGCTCTGCTTGATGAATAGAATCTAAGAGTGTCTTGTACTCATCATTTAAGTCCCATATACGTCATCCCCAATTCTAAAGGTCTTCTCTTAATCGCCGACCTCCATGCACCTCTGTACCTTGGGTGCTTCCCTCCAAATCACCTGGGGTCACCCCCCTTGTCTTACAGTGATCTACTCTGTGCTTTTCTCTCTCACTATATTGTGAGCAGAGGGAGAGCTGGGTGCTGGTGGGGACCAGGCTGAGAGCTAAGTGGCCTCACTGTGACTTCCTTCCCTGTGGGTCTCAGGATATTGCAGTAAAGACTGTCATCACAGTTCCAACCACCACCACATGGTATGGCCTCTGAACAAAATTGTTGACAAGATGCCACTTCTGGACACTCAGAGAGAACAATGGCTTTCCCTGATGCCCCCTATGCTCCCTAGCTATGTGTCTGCCAGCATCCGCTGCATCTCAGACAGCAAAGTCTTCCCAGGACTACCATTTCCTCCTGTACTGTTCTTTTCTCAGGGACAGTGAGGGCTCTCATGGATGCTTCCAGGAGCAATTCTGTTTCTGTCCTTTGAGGCTGAGCCCTTCTGCTCAAATCTGGTCCCATGATGCAGAAATAACTCGAGCAATTGCAAGTGCCTACAGTTCTCACAAAATGTTTTATTCCATTAAATGTGTTCATAAGTTTCACCCTCCTCACCAACAAAAATAAACACTTATTTTTTTTCTGTACCTTGCTAGCTGGGGGTGTAGTATTGTATGACATCCCTTTTTCACCCTCTGATACTGAGGAGGTGGGCAAAGGTCATGGCCTTTGCTTCATCTCTATGCTCAATCTCAAAGGAGCCAGAATCTAAGGCTGCCCAGCAGCCACTCCCCTCCAAGCCCTGCTCTTTTTAGGTTAACACTTCTGAGCTCTGGTTCAACAAGTATCAACACACACCACAGATGTTACTCATATTCTTCAATTTACTGAAAAGAAAAATACCCAAGCTGACTGTGCTACCGGAACTGAAGTAAACATTGGCAACAAGTATGGAAGAATTGACCTGGTGGTTTAATGTTTTCCCATCTCAGGCTCTTAATGTGCATCGTGTGAATCATCTAGCACCAAAATATCATGCTACCTACGCGCTCCATGAAGTTTCTTTGCTACTCATCCAGTGGTTTTACCTTCAGTTTTATGTTTTGTGTGATTGTGTGTGTGGGCGATTTTTTTAAATGTTAAGGGTTCCGTGCTTAATTCTTGGACGGATTTATTGGAAAATGGGGCTCTTGTCCTCTTACCTATTACCTTGGTCTTCTGAGGTTTGATTTCCAACATTTACAAGAAAGAAAAATCCCTTTGGTGATGTGAATGAGTATGGTCTTTTGCAGGGAGATGATGGAGAAACAAGAATTAGTTGATATTTGATCAGAAGTAGCTTATTCTATTACTAATAAAATCAATGAAAAATGTACAATCATCTCCTGTGTGCTAGGTGTTTTGGAAATAAAAACTATGAATAAAAGGTGGTCCTATTCCCAATGAGGGGAAGCTTACATGCACTTGATGGAAATTAATAATCACCAAGTTCTCCTACCATGCCACTGGGCTCTGTACTGCTGGTGGCATCAAGGGGAGTCTTCTGTTCTACTCTCTCTGCCTCTACAGAACCTACCTCCTGAGGCAGTGCCTCACATTGACCCCAGCCCAAACCTCTCTGGGAGAGCTGACAGGACAAATCCTATCTGGGCTGTGCTCACAAGTTCATGCCAGGACTCAAGATTCCCCCCTCCATTCTGAAGATGATCATGTGGGGTTCACCATTTCCAGCGAAACCCATGGCTCCTTGTCTGTCAAATCAGTGGTTCACAAAGTATGGTCCCCAGAGCAGCAGTGTCAGCATTACCTGGGAACTTGTTAAAAAGCAAATTCTCAGGTCCGACCTCAGACCTCCAGAGTCAGAAACCCTGGGGTGGGGCCCAGCAATCTGTGTTTTGACAAGCACCCTGATGTGTGCTCAAGTTTGAGAACTGTTGTCCTTGTCAGCCTTTCCTGGAGAGAGGCGCTATTGCCTTGAATGCCTGAAACCCAGGGCTCCTCCTCAGCTCCATCGCCTTGCCTAGGAGGGGCCTGTCTCTGGAAGGACATTTGCATCTGACCTCTGGGCGTGGGCTCATCACCTCCCTAGCTCTTCCCCCCAAGCCCTTGTACTATATCAGTTTACAGCTTTGATTTTGCCTTTATGTCAGATCTATTTCATTTATTTACTATTCTATTTTGGTGGCCATTGATCCTGCAGGGGGCTACTGGACCCAGGCTGGAAGCAAACATAATTCTTGGGAGTCCAATTTTATCAAACCTATCAGAGAATCTATTGTTTGAGCTAAAATTAAACCATGGCTGTAATTCCCCAAAGTTAGTGTTCCCTCCTGAGGTTATTGCAAACAATGTGCCAAAGTCACCTGCCAGATTTCTTCAAAAATCTTGGGTTGGTGGAAATAGAAGTTCATGCATTCCCACCTCTGAGGCTGGTGGAAGCCAGTTGTAGGGGCCTCAAGTCAATGTCAGGACGTCCAATTTTATTTATGATTATGACAGTGTTGTCCCTGCCATTGCTGTAAAAAAATGTGGTTGTTAACCACACCTCCCCAGAGCCAGAGGGAAGGTGGCTTTGGTGTGTGAGAAAGTTCTCGAAGAAGAAGGACAGAGACCCTCTGAGGGCTGGACGAGCTCTCCTGCTTTTCCTACCTCCTCTAGACCTGTCCCCTCTTCTCTTTTGCTGGTTGATTCTTTTTGGCTCGTCCTTTAGAGATGGGTGTCTGAGTTCCTCACTTCTGCCCTGTTGTCTTCTTCTCCACTCTGGGAATGCTCCTCTGTCCCCACTTCATACCCTGGACCCGAACGTCCACTCCCTGCTGGGTTCTCACCACTGGACCATCCCGTCAGAACCTCACCTTCAACATATCCAAATTGGAGTCACTGTCTTCAAGCCGAGACGTTCCCCTTCTCATTGTCCAGTTTATACACGTCAGCGTGCCTCCAACTGCTCCCTGCTGGCTGTGTGTCTGTCAGTCAGTCAATTATACTGGGTTTATCCCCACTGCACCTTGTTTCTCTGCCCTCTTGCCACTGCCCTATTTCAGGCTTTTGGCAAATCTTGCCTGTGCTATTACAATAACCTTTCAGCTGGTCTCTCTCCCTCTAATTTCTTACCACTTCTCCATACCACCACAAATTATCTTTCTAAAATGCAGATTAGATTATTGCTCTCTCCTTGTTAAAACATGCCATGGCTCCCTATTGCCTTATAATGGAATAAAGTTCCAGATCCTTAGAAGACATTCAAAGTTCCCACGATGTGGCTGCTCAACCTACCTTCATGCCATCTCGGCATGCAACCTCTGTGAAGTGGCTGCAGTCTCCAAGCCCATTGAGCATTTGTGTCTTCCCATTTTTTTATTCAATGCTATTCCCTGCCCATTACCCCTGGCCACTCTTCCACTTGTCAAAATTCTACTCGTCCATTAAAGTTTACCTTAAAATATCCTTCTCTTCCACAATATTTGTCCCTCTCTGTCAGAGTAAATTATTCCATCTGCTGAACTTCCCACTGAACTCGTATATAATGTGATAGCATTTATTTAATCTTATTTTTCTTTTAGTTTACCTCTTCCATTAGATTGGTCATCTCTAGTATCCCAGATGTTACTTTGTCCCCTCATTGCTTTGACTGCTTCTGTACCCGCTCTTTGGCTGGTGGAAGTCTAGGGCCCTCTCCAGATTTCTGCCAAATGTAGGGAATATGGACGTGTGTGTGTGTGTGTGTGTGTGTGTGTAGGAGTGTGTAGGTGAAGATACTTTCTCCATTCACTTGACTTTGTGCCCTTGTTGGGTTTGATGGCATCATTTTATTCCCAACAGGAAACAGCTTCTTTGATTCCATAATGAGAAATGTCCTCATTACTTACACTGAGGTCTCATGAATTTGATAGAATTCCTGGAAAAAGAAAATTGTTGGGTGCAGCAGTCATGGGGATGAACACATCATTTAGTTCCCAGCCTTACACCAGCCAGAACTCACTTGCTTCCTCCCTGTCTCTCGTAAACTCTGCTTCACAGCCTTCCTCTCCCAGGTGGTCCGGGGGCCCCAGTGGACCTCCTTTCACTATCCAGAGCAGCTTCCCTTCTCCTCCTAACCCTGGGCCCAGGATGACCCTGCAATGCTCACATTTTACTTCGGCCTTATCAAAGAATTTAACAACATATACAGTTACTTCTTAAAGGAAATCCTGGTGTCAGCTGTTAAGATCATAAAATTGTCACTTTCTTGGAGAAACACATCTATATTTTCATACTTTCTAGTATAATATTGCCAAGGACAGTCAGAAAAAAGTATCCATCATCTGAATGTTTTCCTATTTTGGGGGGAAACCCAGGATAAATGGGAGTTGATGGGGTTAGATATTGAATCTCAGAGGGTCTTTGGGAAGTGATGCAATGGGCTAATTAGTTAATTAGAGGCTATCTATGGCTGCTGCTGTAGAGCTAAGTGTCCAGTGACGTGGAATGGAGGCTTAGTGGTGGAATGGTGGTGATACTGAGTGTCCAAGGTCCCCAGCACCAATGGGCATGTCTTAAGACTGTTGTGCCTGTGGCTGGATCATGACTGCCTTTTGCCTTCCTGGGTTCCTTCCCAGACCTGTTCTCCAGGCCTCTCATAGATCCGCTGAGGCACTCAGCACCTGTTTAATGAGTGCTTTCTTACTGCCTAAATTCATCAGAGTCCATTTCTGTTGTTTGCCACCAAAAACCCAGACTGTGACTCAAACATTACAAAAGTGATCCATGTAACCAAAAACATTTGTAACCCCGTAATATTTTGAAGTAAAAAAGTTTTTCAATTGAAAAAAATAGTAACAACAACAACAACAAAACCCAGACCAATACAAAAACTTTGCATAGGGTTGCACTTAAAATTATTTTTAGATGAATATATTGAATGCTTAAAATTACCAAAATTATAAATGATGATCTTTCTTATTATTTGGATAGATCAACTTGACCAACATTATCCCACATTTTTTCTCTATCCCCATGTTTAATCCCGAATATTTCCATGTTTTATCCTCTGTAAATGTTAGACTAAAGTAAATTTTTTATTTGACTATAAAAGCTTATTTTTAATTTAACTCTAAGAAAGGTTAGAATGTCTAGATATTATTGACTGAAAATTCACTAATTCCTGCTATTGTAGTTAACTCTAAGAGATATGTTTGGAGAATAGATTTAACCTGTCTTCTTGGATGGAACAACACTGATTGTAGACAAAGCATTGTAGCTAAAGTCCCAAAGTCATTAGCAGATATTAGTCATCTCCTAATTTCTTTATAAATTCCTCCTTTTGGCAGGCCTGAACCATAGGCCATCAACAGATGTTGAAGGGAGTGCCTATGGGCAAAAAAATAGCTCAAAAACTTTGACTTCAGAATATTATTTAAGTGGTGCTTGTAGCAAGAATTTTAAAACGGCTCTGCAGAGCTCAGCCTCTCTGGAGATCTTTGGGGTGTGCATGGGGGAAGCAACAAGGGCCAGAGTCTCTTCTTGTAGAACAGCATCTTTCGTTCTATATAAGTATTAGGTTTTCACACTAACCAGTGGACTCCTTTGTGAAATGAAAACCGTTGGCCCCCTCGTCCCCATGTAGAAAAATGTATATGCACACATAGAGGAAATTTTTGCATGCAGTTTTAGGATGTGCACAGACCCTCTGGAGATCTTCATGTCCCTTCATTCCAGAGGCTCCCAGATTAAGGAATTTTGAAAAAGCTTTCTTAGTTGAAGGCTGCTTTGACTCAAGAAAGAAAAAGATAAAGGAAAGCCACTGACCTATCTGTATTCATTGCCTCTAGGTTCTGTCAATATCTCATATCTGCTTGGTTTCAAGAACTGCCTTTTCATGGTCCTTTGAAAATAGGTTTTATTCACACAATAAAGATTCATATAAAGAGCTTTGCTCTTGGACAAAGCCAGACTGCCTATCTGCTTTGTGTCCAGAAGACCATTTACTAAGACAAGTTTGTTTCTCTGCAGAATATGTCTTCTTGAATATTCTTGTGCTGGAGATGACTCGACTTTTTTATAGGACCAGGCTGGCATACAGAGCTCAGTGTCTGGAAGGCACTGTCTGCACTCCCTAGGCCCAGTGGGATCTATCTATATAGAACATGTAGTAGAGAAAGGCAAGAGAGAGCACTGAGGGAACCACGTACTGGGCAAGAAGGGAAGAAATACAGGGAAATGCAGAAGGAAGGAAGGAAAGATGAACTCGACCAGGGTCAGAAACTAGCTAATGTACTTTTCCTGCCTTTGAACCTGCACAGGTGTTGTTGCCTCTGCCTGGATTTCTCATCTTCTATTTATGGAGCTGACCCCCTCTCACCCTTTGGGTCTCAGATGCATTGTCACCTCTTTTTACTTACCTCCCAATATAAGCTAGGTTTTCTTGGTTATTCTTTCTCATGGCTTTTAAAATATCCCTTATATAGCACATATCACAACTTAAAATGATATATATGTGTATGTATAACTAATTTACACACATATAAAACATTATATATACACGTGTGTGTATGTATCAGTGTGTGCTCTTATTTATTGGCCATCTCTGTCTTCTAGTATAAGCCACAGTAAGGGCAGGGACTGTGTCTCTTTTGTGCTTGACATGAAGTACAATTGTCTAATAAATAATTGTTGAGTGAGTGAATGAATGAATGGATTACCGGAAATTTTAATGCCAGGAAGTTGCATGAAGTATGGTTCTCCCTGAACTATAGAAAGGGCCATGCCACCCAGTGGCGTAAGGATGGAGAACTTAGACTCAGGGAATGAAGAACTGGATGAATTAAGAGAATGTGGGCTTTTCAGAGAAGGACGTAGTCAGAAAAAGTCTGAACTCAGGAATTGCTTTGTTCTGGATTTCTGCGTCAAAACCCCAAAAGTAAGGACTACGCCAAACTAGGATAGAGCTGGGCCTTTCTGGCAATCTGAGTTCTGTCTTTACCCTGGAAGGTGCTGTGCCTATGAGGAGGGCTGCAAGGGAAGAAGCAGAGATCAGGGCCACTTTCTGGAGCCCAGAATGTTAAAGTAGCAGCTCCTAAGACATCTCATGGGGGCAGTGGAAATCACAGGAAAGATGACCAGTCTTGCCTTCTTTGGCTTCAGATAGAGTGGTCTCCAGGCTTATGCTCAGCTCATGGCATCAAAAGCCCAGGAAAGGGAAACAATGTTAAGGGTGAATGAGAACTTCCCAGGAAGTGGGCAGTTTCCATATTCTCCAGGGTCTGCTGTTGAGTCTTGAATCTTTAGCTCTATGGATACCGATAAACGCTTTAAAATGCAGGCATTCAAGGAAGGTATTCTGTGCTGCAGATGGGCACTTGAAAACTTCCCTTTTGTTAGGCCTAACCCAAGGTAAAAGGGAGAAGAGGGCTAGAAAGGCAGACGTTCCTTCTGGAAAGATGTCCTGGATGGAATGGGAGAACCGAATTGATTATACTTAGAAGCTTTCACATTTTGTGGTGCACATCTCTAAGGGCATTAGCTTTCTAATAAACAGTGAGAAGGGTAACATGTAAAAGGCACCAGCATTACATATTCTTAGTTTGAAAATGAGTTGAATTTTCACGAGTTCACATAAGTTGAGTTTTCTTGATCAATTGAAGGAAAAATTATTCTCTAGTCTTGCCTGGTTTGCCGGAATCATTCTAGAGAGTGGTCTAACTTTCCATTTCTCTTCATGTTCTACAGATGTGGCTTTGGCAAACCATATAGGTACTCTTCGCAGGAAGTACTCTAAGAGTATTTGGTGTTTAAAAAACCCTGAATGCAAGGAGTCGGAAACTTGGTTTTGAATCCAGGCCTGCCACTTACTAAACAGATGACCTTGAAGAAATGACTGAGTAACTGGCTCTTTGTGACTAAGAATGAGAGCATTGGTTTAGATAGTCTCCAAGCTCCAGTATAAGATCCTCGGATATTCTTTATGAACCCAGGAATGTATATTGGCCTCTTTTCTCTCCTGTAATTTGAAGAAGAGGGGGCTGACCAGTGAATGTAAATGATTTTTATTCTCCAATCCATGTATCCCGTAAATTAGCGCCAATCTACTCCTCTCCTGTTCCTACTCTTCCCAGCGAGGGCTAAAATGTGTTCCTTAACAGGTTTCAGCCGTCCTAATAAAACATACGGGGGGCATATTTAAATATTCTTGTTGAGCAAACCAAACATTTCATAGGAAATGTTATTTAATTCCTGGATGCCATGTCTCACCTTACAGTCAGAGAATGTACTAAAGGAGATGAAATGGACAATTCCACCTAATGGAGAATTTAGCAATTCAACCTCTTGTGAGCTGAAGTGATGTCACATATGGCATTATTTCACAGTTTAACAATGTAGGGGTTAAAGCCAAATTTATATGAAGAACAGATGGACCCACAGCTAACAGAAAGGGAAAAACTGCTCCAATATAGGCTTGCTAAATATTATTATCCCTGCATATAAGCAAGAAGAAAATGAATTCTGTGTAAAACATGCTAAAAATGTCCTAGGATCTTTTTAGTTCACCATGATTCTTCTAGTAAGTAGATAATGAGCTATGAACCATGCAATGCAGCTCAGTCTATTACACTTAGTATTATTTTAAATAGCAAATCCAGCTATCCCTTATAAAGTATTTTATCCAAAGACATTGCCTCTGAGAGAGATATTAAGAACTTCAGTACAGCCAAGGAAATGTGGATCAAGATTGGCTTATCTGATCTGTTGGAAGAGTCAGTGGCAAGGGGTTTGGAAACCAGGAACTTGATCCTCCCAGATATTTTTGAAATTTCTTTTTCAGAGACTATCTTTCATTTTACAACTAAAATTGAGATGTGAGCCAAGTGCTTCTACAGATATAGCACCTTGGCTAAAGTTCTTACTAATACGTAAATGACTGAGTGGAGGGGGTGCAACATAGAGCAAGGCTTGAAGATTGACTGGGCTGGAGAAAGACAAACCTTACTTCACTTTTAAAGCTTGGTTTTAGCTAATATGGGAGATATAGACAATCATTAGACTTTTGCCAAAAGTTGGGTCTTCAGCACTGACTGTTAGGCTGTAAGTTAGTGCACATGGGTTTTGAGAAAGATTTCTCACACAAAGATTAGGATAGAAAGAAGAAAAGTTTATTTTACTTTTTCCAGACAGAAAAAGGGCCAACACGGAAGTGAAAGAGGGAGAGTGTGTTAGGCATAGAAGACCGGTTACTCAGGCTTTTTATTCAGGGGTTGTAAAGGGGGTGAAGATGATTTATGGCTGTATCCCAATTAGCTGGGTGCTGCTGCATCCATGTCTTTTTTTTCTTAGTGGCAGGCTGATAACAGAAGCAGCCATGGGATGTCAAAGATCTTGTTGGTGATCTTGCCCTTGAGATATGGCTTTGGGCAGGAACTGAGGCCTAAAGATCCCACCCCTGCTGGAGCTCAGGAACGCTCCAAGGCTGTGAAGCAAATAGGTCTGGCGAGTCTCAAAAAGAGAAAGATTTACATTTCCTTTCTGTCTGCTCAGCTCTCTTCAGAGGTTGTGAAAACAGAACTCCATGGGGTGCCTGTTAGCAGGAAAGCTCATATGATTGACCTTATCCCTTACTCAGAAACTAGATAATTTTTTCTGTTATTTTGCTAGCAAGGCCATCCTTTCACTAACTTTTAAGGAAAGACCTTGATCTATTAGGGACATTGCAAAAAGTAGTGGCCCCAAATATATTTAGCAACCCCTCAATTAATGTCTGAAATTCTTCAGTTGGTGTGTTCCCTTTGGCACAGATGAGTGCTAAAAAGTAAATATCTTTGGAAGGGTTATTACTTTGAAATATGACCTTTTATTCACATAAATATGCACATGTATAGAGAGAAGGACAGAAAAACAGAGCTGATGGGGGCAGATAGAGAAAAGCTGTAACTGGGTGCCTGGGAGGGAGATGGAAACTAATAAAGAACAAAAATAGAAAAAAAAATGCAGAAACAGGAAGCTGGGACAATAAAAACTAGTAGCAATAACAACAGTAGTAAAAGCAATTAAATATAACACGTGCTTTGTGGTTTCTATATGCCAGGCACTCTTTTGAGTATCTTAAGCATATTACCTTATTGAGAGACCAAATTTGTCAGTATCATCACATAAACATCCGTTCTTGACTTATTCACTTACCAGATCTTCCCTGGGCACCCATTGTGTTTTCTAAGGGCTGGAGTTACAGAGGGTAACAGAACAGCCAAGGCACTGCTCTCACAGAGGAGAATACTCAGAGAATAAAAAGGGAAATAGATAACAAACTTTATTCTAGATAACAATAAGCTCTCTCTACTGTCAGGCTGGTGTGACACAGATAGCAGGGGCGTGGGGTGATGGGGTGGTCAGGAGGCACCTCTCTGAGGACAGTGACCTCTCCCCGAATGATGAAGACCAGTGGGCGGGGCTGTTGGGCACAGCCCTTGCACAGGGCACAGCACTTGCAAAGGCCCCGGGGTGGAGTGAGCGTGGTTTGCTCAAGGGATTGAAAGCAGGCCAGTGTGTCTGGAGCCCGGTGAGCAAGGGAGAGGGGCAGGACGGAGGTCAGCTGCGTGGAAGCAAAGCTGCGGAAGGCCTGTAATTGGGGTTTTATTGAAGAGTGATAAGAAGCACCTACTACCGGCAGGCTCTGAAGGTGAAAAGGCGTAAAAGATTTTGCTCTTGTCTCACGGGTTTGCCAGCTGTGGAGAGACTGGCATCATCATTCTAGAGCCCATGCACTGGGCTCTTAATAAGACTAAGCAATATTTGCTGTAGTTCTAAGAAGGGAGCAATACCCGAGGGCGACAAGGGTCAAGAGAGTTTTTGTGGCAGAAGCCAGGCTTGAGCCAGTCATGTAGACACCGGAGAGTTAGAAAAGGAGCCCCCAGGTCAGAGGCTGGCTACCCCCCACTTACTTTCTCTAATCAACAAGAGTCCTGACCTCACTCGTACACTCCAAGAATAAGAACTTTTCTTACTCTTCCTTACCAACTATATGCCAACTGCATGCCAAGCTGGTTAAGGAGCTGTCTCAACAAAGATGGGTAATTTGCACACCTTGCCTACAAGAAGCACATCTAAAACCAAAATACAGTTTCTTGTGCCAGCTTATTCTGCATTTTTTAACAACCTGACATATGCTTTCTTTCAGGCTCTTTGACTTCCTAAATGTCCAGTTGCACATACAGCTCACTCCTGTGCAATCCAGACTCTCTACATAATCCGGGGAGACTCTGCGTTACTCTCAGTTAACTGCGTCACTAGGAGAGCATGCAGAAGTTGGAGGTGGCCAGAGTCAAGAGCTGGGTTTTTTTGTAATTCTCAAGTGTTTGTGGATAGCTGGAGCCTTTGAAATGGACATGGATTATTTGTGGATAGAAAGCATTTAGAGGATAAGGTCTCAGGAATGAAAATCCAAGAGGAGAAATAAATGGGGAATGCAGCCCCGGGAGATGAATAATATTTATTAAAGTATGTTTGTTTCATGGAAGATTCCTTTATTATTACGCTTACAGTGGTAATCTTTGTGAGAAATGTCAGGCTTGCAGAAAGAGCTTGTGAAATAAAGTCTGGTTTGTGAAATGCTCCATCCTTGGCGTCTGCATGCTGAGGGGGCACTAGGTGGCTTCTGTGGGGTATAGTATTCTTATATTTGCCTAAGACATGGTCTCTTTCTTTCTCCAATTCCCCTAGAAGCTTTTCTTTTAGCAAGTATTTCCTTAAACATCAATTATGTACCTGCAACTACACGAGGTAGAAGGGATACAGTGATGAGCAAGTTGTACACAGTCCCACTGGGGACACAGCTTGAAGCAAATGATTACCAAGGAACTCACCAATTGTACTTGCAATGAATGTTATGAAGGAGAAGCACACAGCAGCAAATATTTCAGCCACTTGGTATGAAGATGGAAACTTCCCTAATTTTGTCCCGGGTTCCAGGTCTGGTTTGTTTTTATTGACTGTGAACAGGATTTGGTCACGTGGAGCTTGAACAAGGAGGATCCCATCCTTAGCTGCTCCTCTGACCTGTTTCCCTCCCCTTCCATATTCCTCAGTTGCTCCCATCCTTCTCCTCTTAGTCCTACAGCCCTTAGACTGTGAACTCCTGGAGGGCAGGCGTTCACAGTCTTAGCTCTGAGTACTAATGCTCTGTGTAGTGACTGGTACATAGTAGGGGGCCAAATAAATATTAGTTCAATTAATTACAGACCTTCCTGATGCCTCCCTAATTCCAAGTACAGGCTTCTGCTGGGCAGAAGGGCTGTGGGTCCCACCTGGGTATTACTCATCAGTTAGACCCACTGTAGAGCTTCCTTTACCCCGGGGTCTGGCCGAGTCACCTGGCTGAGAGTTTAGACAGGGTGCTGCAAGGTGAAGATGGCTGGTTGAGTGAGGCAACAGACTTCTGCTCCAAGCATTCCAGGTCCCCTCTAGGATGACACAGGCTTTGTAAAGATTCCTTTTCAGGCTCTCCCAGGATGTGAGCAATTTGGATGCAACTTTTCCCCTGAAGGGTTCCAGAATCAGACTGATGGCTACGTCTCAGCCAGCCTTCCAGATCCTCTTTGAGGTGCCTGCAACGCATCCAAATGGAAAATGTCAGTATTTCATGGAAAACACACCATAATACAAACTTAATTCTATATTCTTCCCAACAAAGAATAAATCGTTTCTCCTTGCATTCTTGAGGTTGTTACCATCCACTCAGCAACATTACTGCTATCCTAAAATCCAACTTTCTCTTCACTACTTGCTTTCCCTCCAAGTTCGTAGCTACTAAGTCTACCTCCTAAACTATTTTGCATGTCTCCCTCCTGTCAATCTCTGCTCCAAATTACTTCGAACAGACAACTGTCACTGTGCTTCCAGCCCCTGGGGATACCCAGAGACATCTTTTCAACGTACAAATTTATAATGACTATCCTTGAGGGCACGCTTCACCTACAGTGTACAATTCAGAGTCCTTAGATGGCTATAAAAATCCCTGGTGATCTGAGCCCAGGCCACCCGATCATCCTCGTCCTCCATTCTCTGTCCCTTCTCAGATGTTCTCAGCCCCTGTTACAGTAAACCACATGTGGGTCTGAACCACACTCTTCTGGCCTTTGTGACATGATGTGCCCTCTCCCCAAATACCCACCCAGGCTCTCACAGGTCCTTTCTCCATATCAGCCTTGTCAACGTCTCCTTATCATTCAAGATCCAGCTCAAGCATCCTCGCTTCCGAGAAGGTTTCTCTTAGTCCTCCCCTACAGTTACCCTACCCAGATAATCACACCCTCATCCGGGACACAGCCGTTTCTGTAGGACTCTGTCGGAGATTTATCACATGGCGTCGCAATTTTCAATGTCTGCCCTTCTGCTCTTGCCTGCGTTTTGTTCAGATTTAGGCTCCCAGACTCTCACACTCTACCCTTTATTAACTATGTGACCTTGGGCACATTCCATAACCCCCCTTAACTTCGCTTTTAGTTTATTAACAAGGGCTAATATATTTCAGTTTATTAAAGGGCTAATAAGACTGTTATGAGGATTAAATGAGATGAAGCATATATAGCACAAGGCCTGGCACATAGTAACTATCTAATAAATGGCATTATCTGTTATTATTATCTATTAGCACAATATCAATGAAGATAGGAATTGTCTTCTGTAGTTGTTCTGGGACTGGATGTGCCATCAGAAGGAAGGATTTCTTCTGTACTTTGGACTTGAAGAAATAGATGTAGAGGGGTGGGTGCAGCTATTACCATCAGCTACTGAAAGGGAGATTTTCACTAAGGGACCAGTGGTTGTCCTAGAGAGAAGACAGATGTGAGCTTTGGTCACTAACCTGGAGCTGCTAGGGTAGGGGCGTGGTGCATGGAAAATGAATAAGCTTTTATCTCAGTTGTGCCAGCACTGGACTTTCAAATCAAAATGGATATGAATTAGACAGAATTATTAAAAAGTCTTATATGGATATATTTTGTGGATTTGAGTTAACCTATTGCATGGCCACTATGAATACAGCACCAATGAAGTTTAAGGTATTGATCTAGCCTTAGGTTACTCAAACCCCCACCTCCTACAATGGGGAGAGAAGGCATCATTGTCTAATCCCAGGCACACTTGAACCAGTCTGGTGTGATACACACTCTTAGTCTCCTGGAGTTCAGTGAAAAGTGAGGTCAACATGTACAGAGACCTGGGGAAGACAAATTGCTCTACGGTACTAAACTGGGAAACACTGTTCCATTTCCTTCTGAATGGAGTCCACAGTGGTGCTGAAAAACCATCTGGAGAAATGCAGCCCCAAGAGTAATAGCATGCTTAATGCATTTGATTAAAAAGAGGAAGGGAAAAAACATGGTGTGTATTATCCTCATGCTAGGATTGGGGAGCAGGCAGCCTGAGAGTCATGGTCCATGGAGATTTTGCCTGGATCACTTTAAAAGCACTTTTGCAGAGCCAGGCAAATGAAAGTCATGTGTTTATTCATCGAGGAGACTTTCTCTTGGGATATATTATTTGCAGTTCTAGAAAGAGGCAAAATCTCCACATTTTTTAGTCTTCTGTGCAAGAACTTCTAAGCACCAGAAAAGCAGTGACAGGAAGAATGAATTTGGATGTCTCAGAAATCCTGATAAAGTTTGAAAACTTATCCAGGCTTTTTGAACTTTTCAGCTGGACCTTATTGGGTTCTGTGTCTGTGAGAGCAAGTTCACTTACTGCACGTGCATTTCTCAGGCTATAACATCTCAGTGTTTTGATGTAGGGCTTGGTTAGGGTGACACTGAGATACCCAGTCTTGAGTGTGGGGATGTCTGAGTATCTCCACATGTCCTCAGGCTTCAGTGGGCATTTGAGAGACATGCTTGGGTCATTTATTTCATCTGGGGGAAATTTTCTAGCAATCAAAAAAGCCATTGAGGGATTTCAGTGGTTAGTCTCCAGTCTTCTCAGTTAAGTGCTGTCAGCCCAAGATAAAGGGTCATGTCATGACATCACAGGACTAGTGGAACGAGACTTTTCACTTCATTGTTTGGAGACGTTAGAAGGTTGAAATGTTGGCTCAAGAAATACTACTACTTTGTGCCTTTAGTTTGGCCCATGGGAAACTGGGTTATCTGTGGTTATCAGCCACAGAGAGTTGAGTCAACGTCAGGTCTTTGAGATTCTCTGTATAGTCAGAATGGCCAGTCATGAAGTTTCAGGGTGCTTGGTACATGTTTTTAAGTGTGCTGAGTCTAGAGAAGGCTGAAAAAGGCTTTAATTTCCTTGTCCCACTTAATTTTGAATACCACTGGGCACACACAAGCAAATGGAGTTGCTTTTGAAGAAATATGATTTAGGAGAGATGTATGTGCATTAGCTACCTATTGCTGCCTAACAAATTGCCCCCTGAATTTATTGGATTAAAACAACACACAGTTATCATCTCATAGTTTCTGTGGATCAGAATTCAGGAGTGGCTTAGCTTGGCGGTTCTTGTTCAGGGTCTCTCATGAGGTTACAGTCAGGATGTCAGCTGGGGCTGCAGTCATCTGAAGGCTCGACTGGGGCTGGAGGGTCTGCTTCCAAGATGGTTCCATCACAGGGATGCTGCAGGAGGCATCGCCTTCCTGCAACGTGAATCTCTCTGTAGGGCTTCTCGAGTGTCTTCATGACTTGTTAGTGGACTTCCTAAAGAGCAACTAATGAGAGGGAGAGGAGAGAGAAAGAGAGAGAAATGAATGCAAACAGGAAGTCACAATGGATTGACCTACTTTTGGAAGTCATACATCCTCCTTTTCTTTAGAAGTGAGTCACTAAGTACAATCTACTTTTAAGGGAAGAAAAATTAGTGTCCATCTTTTGATAGGAGGAATATTAAAGAATTTATAGATATGTTTTAAAAGCAACACACCATAAGCCTCAGAAGTCATCAACATGGGTGTGTATCTCAAGTCTGCCTCTTATTAACTATCTAGCTGGGGGCAAATTGATGAATCTTTGAGCTTCAGTTTACTCATTTATGAAGTGATAACCAAAATACCTACATTGCAGTGTTATTGATAGGATTAGAAATTATGTTTATAAAATACCTCAAACAGTTCCTAGCCTGAAGTTGGTGCTAAATTGAGTAGATATGGTGATGACAATGACAATCATGGTGATGAGGATAAATGATCTTGGATAAGTGACAAAATCTCTCCATGCTTCATTTGATTTATAATACCTACCTCATGGAACTCTGTCAAGATTAAATACTATAACTTTTCCTTCTCTTTTGGAGAAATACCAATTAAATGATATTTTGGTTGTTCTTGTTGCTAAAAAACATCATGTTAAAATGAAAATATTAGCTATCATTAATGTCATAGATACTAAAATTTTTAGAGCACACTCACTGAAAAAAATGGAGGACTCTCACTTTAAAATCTAATCATCAGACAAAAAGGCTCATCTCTCCATTAATGGGACAATTTTCTTGTGTGATTCATTGTACTGATTGGTTGTTCTATGTCAGCCGGTCTCTTCTTGGTGTTATACCTTGAGATGACATTTATCATGTCCCCTATAATACACACATACAAACATATACACACACCCCTGTCTGTCATTTAGTAGATTGCCATCATCTGAAAATAATTATCCTGTGGATGGCGATGCAATTGGATATAAAAAGGGATGGAATATGTAACAGAGTGAGGCATTTGGTGGCAGATGCTTTTTTACTCTTTCAAAATGATGCTTTGTGGGGAAGCCAGAGAGACTTCTGGTATGACAATAGGGTGGAACAGTTGCCTTGTATAGTGGAGGTTCCCAATGGACCAGTCAGGTCTCAGACCCCAAGCTCAGAACAGTAGCAGGGTGGCTCAGTTTTGTTTTGTTTTGTTGTTTTGTCTTTTTTTAAACAAGGCTCTTTGCCTCCAAAGAATCATTTAATTGAACTGGGTTTGAGCAGTTCCTGGCAAGGTTACTCCAGCAGAGGCCTGTTCACACGTGGTAATTTCAAGTTTCCTGGAATTTAACATAAAGTTGGCAAAGCTACTATTAATCTGAGGAGCAAGGGACAACGATGTTGTAACAGGGATAAAAATGTGGGAAGAACAAAGAACAAGGAGCATTATCTCCATGCCCTGGGAAGACACTGCCTCCCTTCCTTTCTACCTCCTTATTAGTCAAAGGCAGGGTGGGGAAGGTTCCAGTTTTCCCTGGAATGAATTGTCAAAACTTTCCCCTCCAGGCTTGAAACATTTCCCTCTGAGACGCTCATCACGTTGTCAAACCAGTCTTCACTTGAAAGACATATGGCATCAACACGAAGGTTGTCATGTAAGCGTCCCCTCCTCCCCTCCTGAAAGAGTTTTGAAAGATGTTGCATCCTGCATCTGGGGCCAGCAGAGTGGAGTCTGTGGAGAGCAGGCAGTCCCACGGGGGACGCTGCCGGGGAGCCAGAGACCCATCTGCAGAGGACCCTCTGGTTTCCGTAGAGCAAATGAAGGAGAAAAACTATCGACAAGGGGAGGTGGTGGGGGTGGGGGGGGGAGACAGAGCAGCAACTGGAGAAGTCGGTTTTATGGAGCTTGCAAACCTGAACTCAAATATTAAAAATGCTTTCATCAGTCTCCTTAATCCAGAGAAATTCTTTTTGGCTTAGATGGGAGGAAAAATCAGTCCCTTAAGGGGAGAGCAAGGGGAGAAGGAGGTAATGAGGATGTGAGTCAGACGCAGGGAATTGCTGGCAAATGCGTTCCTTTTAGGAGGCGGAGGAGTGCCGCTTGCAGCTGCTCTGACTGTGCAGACCGCTGATAACGCCCACCTGCTTTTCATTGATTCCTCCCTTTAGTTTTTAAAAAGGTCTGATTCCATGAAGTGGGGAAAAGGTGAGGGCAAAAAGGACCATTTCTTTCTTGCTCACTCTTTCCTCCCCCGGGGAATAAGCGGCACTTGGGCTACGAAGCTGTGTTTTTCTTTGGGTTTTGCCTTTTAATAGGGGCTGAAGAAAGTGGTTATAGACATTTGAGGGGAAAGAAAGGCTGTGGTTTATTAACAGGGCTGGTTTTAATCAGCAGTGATTTGACTAGGGTAACATTAGAGCTGCAACAATGATAGCTGATACTATGATTTTCTATGCTTTTAACCCTAAACTGAAGTCTTGTGGATTCGCTGACAGAAATGCATTTGTTCCCGGGCCAGGCTGCGGTGAGGGGTGTTTTGTGAGGACAGAATCAGGTGAGGGGAGCAGAGGGCTGGGAGCTCGGGCCCTGCCTTGGGGACTCTTCCCAGCTGGAACTGCAGCTGCCAGGAAGCAAGGCTTGCAGACTCAGGGCTTCTTAGGAGGCGAGTAGAAAGGAGAAGGCAGGTTTCGGCCCCCCTCTGGCCACTCCACGTCAGGATCCACACGGTCAAGTATCCATGAGTGTATCTTTGCAGACCTGAGGTGACCTCTCAAGTCATGATACCGTGCACTTCGCAGACGTCGTAAGTAATGTTGTTTCTTCCGTCTATTAGGAAAGTCGAAACAGTAAAGGACACCTTCCAGGTACAGGCCGCTCTCCAGGGTAACCTGATTCTGTCCTACCCAGAACAAAATCTTTGGGATCTTCTTTACCTAGTCCTTTATGGCCACCATCAAAATCACTGCCAGTATCCCAACAAATTAACAGGTGACCTGAAAACCAAGACCAAACTCTTATGTCAGTGCCATATCTGCAGCCAGCAGTAGCAACGAGGGCGCTGGGAATGTTCTCTTCAAGAGTAAGACACTTTATGTTTCAGTGTCATAAGAGGCCCACATTTACCTGCCTCAACTAGGGGACGTGACTGCTTGGAAGACAACCAAGATCATGAACAAAAGCTCATGGAGAGGCTGGGGGTGGGGTGCGGGGGCTTGGGGGAGAGTAAGTGGATGGACCGACTCCCGTTGGTCACCTGATTGACGTAATGTTACCGGCCCCTGTGTTTATATATAGACACTCTGCCCAGAAGAGTGTTTAGGTTTCTTTCTTGCTCTCATGCCCAAGAGGCGCTGACTGATCCCCCGTCTCTCCCTTGGTGCTCCTGGTGAAAGGGGAATCAGGAAATGGTGCTTTTTTTCATTATGCTTCAGTGAAAACAAATGGGACACATATTCCCAATATATTTATATTTATAGATTATATACATGTGTTACTATTACTAGCTAATATCTCAAGGCACACTATATATTTAGGGTTGTTTAACATGGAAAGTAAATATGGCCCCAGTAGTAATAAGCACACAGCCCTCAGATTTTGGTTTCTAATGCTGTTCTCCAATAAAAAGAACCAGAACTCACTGGATAAATGTGTGATTCTAGGACTGGGAAATGAAATATATAAGATGAGCCTAGAGCATCTCACAGTGCCAGAAAGTAAGGAATTGCACAAAAACAAACAAACAGCAACATAAACAACATAATAATGGGGTGTGTCAAAGGGACACAGGAGCCAACTGAAAAAGCTCCCAATGGCAAGAGCTGGAAAAGTTTGAGCAAGAAAATAAATCAAATAGTATATTTTTATAACCCAAAGTATAAAACAAATATCCACGAATTCCTACAGATATAAATAAGTGACTGAATAAGTAAATAAATGAAGGAGAAGAGACAAATTTCATGTGTAGATTTCCAAGTAATTTACGTAGGTATTCCACCACGGAGGAGGTGGGGTGTAACTCCCCACTTCTTAAGTGGGGGCTGTGCACAGTGACTGCCTTCAAAAGGGTACAGTATGGAAAGGGGAGGGGAAAAGGAACAGCTCTGAGGTGGAGAAACCTGGCAAGCACCACCTCAGCCAGCCATCCAGGTCAGCATCAACAGTGACAAGACATGTTGATAGCATACACCCTCGATATAATGGCACTCTGGGGCCTTTCTCCCAAAAACCTATAACCCAGACTAGTCACGAGAAAAACATCAGACAAATCTCAACTGAAGAACATTAGCCAAGACACCTGACCCCAGTACTTCTCGAAATTGTCAAGGTCATCAGAAACAAGGAAACTGTGAGAAACTGTCACATCCAAGAGGAACTGAGGAATAACAAGAAGACGTGGTGAATAAATATAACATGGTGTACTAGACGCGAGCCTGGGACACAAAAAGGACACTAGGAAAAGCTAAGGAAATCTGAATAAAGTATGGACTTTAGTTAATAATCTAAATAAGTGCAATAACTATAGATAATATTGGTTCATCAATTGTATTAAATGAGCCATGCTAATGTAAGATGTTAATAAGAACAGAAACCGAACATGGGATATAGTCATGGGATATAATATATGGGAACTCTCTATACTATCTTCATAATTTTTGTGTAAATCTAAAACTATCCTAAAAGATGAAGTTATTATTAAAAAAATGAATATGGGATAATAGTTGCGTTAAAACAGTATTTCCCAACCTTGGTGTCACTGACATTTTAGGCTGGATAATTAACTGTTGTGGGAGGCTGTCCCGTGCATCATAGGATATTTAGCAGTGTCCCTGACCTGTACACAGTAGAGGCCAGTAGCACCTTTCCAGTTGTGACAACCAAAAATGTCTCCAAATATTGCCAAATGTCCCTTGGGGGAGCAAAAAGTTACCCTTAATTGAGAACCACTTGGTTTAAAGAAACACTGGATTGGGTAGGAGGGTTGATATGAGATAAAAAGTTTAAGAACATTCTCATGTATAAAAAATGGCCATCCTAATTTTGCCAACTACATGTGTGTGTGTATTTATTTATTTGTCTTTTATCTTCCACCTTCCCCCTTTGTTTATTTGAATTAGAGGAAACTAGACTAGCTGAGTAGTTATGATTCTTTATGTTGTATCAAGTTGGTGTGGAGTATAAGATAATAGCTTTATAAAAGTAAGGAAGAACAAGCAACAGAAGACCTCAGGAGTGTGAGAAGCAGACAAAACAAGGAGAAGTGGATCCATAAATCTCTGAGGGTCTATGACCCTCGTGCTGGTGAGAGGAGCTCTTTCATTGCCTCCTGTGAAACTCTAATAGTTATCAAGTACATGCTCTGAACCGGTCTCTGCTGTGTGCTGGGCAGCTGTGTAAGCCTCCTGCACGTGCCACTTGCTTCTCTATTTCCAGACTCATCGCTTCCCTCAAGGTCCTCCTGGTGCAGTCTGGCAGCCTAAGACACCCTCATTGGCCCCACACTTGGGCTGCGTCCTCAGAGACAAGCCCATGGCCAGGCCTTTCCCTATCCATAAAAACCTCCAAGGCTCTATTCTCTGTCCTCTGTGTATATACACACACACACACACACACAAAAAAAATTATGTATAGAATTGCTATGTATTTACATTATTACCCATATTTAAATTATACATATATTTCCATATATAATTAACTTCATAAACTACATGAGTTCCGTCTGTCCTCCTAAATCCTGCCGTTCCATAAAGATCTCAATCAAATGTCACTTCTATAAACCATTCCCCCATTTCCCCAATCAGAAGTACTTTCTTTTTTCTGCAAATTCCGATAGCTCTCCCGTGCCCCAACAAAAGGTACGAATAGCCTGCATCTCTTTCCCCGATAGACTGCTGCTGTCACTGCAGTGTCCTCATGATCGTCGTCTTCTTCATTTTAATCTTTGTATCCTCTGCTAACCCAGTGCTCAAATATTTGTTATGTAAATAAAAAGCTATTTTAATTTAGGTATAAATTACCTTTAATAAATATGTTACTCCTCATCCTGCTGACATTTTTGCATTTCAGTGGGGACTCTTTGGAAAAGCACAATACTGAACTTAAAAGAGTTGAGAGTGGACATTTAAGACATGAGGCTGAGGTAGTCATATTAATAAGGGGTAGGCTTCATTTCAGACCCCAAATCCATCCTGTGTGTGGAGTCCTAATCTGCTTATGCCTGAAACTTGCTTTGACCTTGATTCTTAACGCATGGGGATCAAGGTTGAGGAATTGGATTCTTATAGAAAATGCCCCTTTTGGATATTTTCTGTGTAATAAATCACCCCCAAACTTAAGTGGTTTAAAATGACAATGAAATATTATTTTTCAAGATACTGCAGGTTTGTGGGACAGTTCCTCTGCTGGTTTTTCCTGGGGCTCATGCATGTGGCTGTGTTCATCTGGGAGGCAACTGGGCCAGAGGGTCCAAGATGGCTTTACCCCCATGATTGGCAGGTGGTGCCGGCTCTTGGCCTGGGTGCCTGGATTCTCCTCCACGTGGCCTCTCATCCTCCAGGAGGCTGGAGCAGCTTCCTTACATGGCAGTCTCAAGGTTGCATTCTAAGATGGAAACAGCAGAAGCTACAAGACCTCTTTAGGCCAAGGCTCCAGAATCCATACATTAATTTCACTATAATCTATTGGTCAAAGCAAGTCATTGACCAGCCCAGAATGCAAAGATGAGGAAACGGACTTCATCTCTCAATGGGAAGAGCAGCAAAGACTTTGTGGCCCTATATAATCTACTACACACAGCAATGCAGCATCTCTATAATTCTGACCCCAATAACTGAGGTTACTACCGGGCACTTTGCAGAAATCCTGTACTTACTCTGCTCTCTCAAAGGGACAGAGGTAGGAATACCAGTGGATGATATCTTGAAGATTTCTTTTTTTGCCCAGAGATAGGGGAATTTGACCTGTCTCATTTGGGGATAAGAGTCCTACCTGGCTGACCACCGTGAATTTCAGGAAAACTAACCACTTACCTCTAAGTGATGGCAAGATACTGCCTAAATTGCTGAAACATTTTTTGCAGGTGGTGATAACTTCATCAAGATTGACTCTTTATGCCTAAGAATATGAAGTAACTAGAATAACATCATCATAAAACTACATTTCTAAAATACTGAGCTTGCCCAAGAGAAATTTAGAGGTGAGATAGGGAAGATTCTATCATCCATAGAAAGTTGAGCAGTTTCTCCAAAACATAGTCTTTTTTTGGTTTGTAACAAGAGCGAGTAAGGTGCAGTGAATTCCTTGGTCATCCCGCTCCACTAATCATGAGGGAGCATTTCCTATTGCATCCCTTTGCACGGTCAGGGAAAGGGACAGAGTGGTGAGTTCACCCAGCACATCATTCAAGGCTCACAGCTCCAAGGGGGGAATTAGCATTGCACAGCTAAGGAAATGGAGTTCTGAGAGGTTAAGAAATTGTCCAGAGTCTCACAGCTTGTAGGTACTATAAGCTAATCTCACCACCACCGCCTTCTCCCAGGAGGATATGCACAAAAGCTCTGCCAGATAGATCATGTCTTGGATAAAGTAATACAAGAAAACAAAGACTTGGAAGAAAAGAATCACAGAGAGTTATGTGTTGGAGGGAACTTTTGACATGGCCAAGAAGGACAAAGTTATTCACTCCCTACCTTTAGAAGAAAGGTCCAAAAAAGAAAGATTAATGAAATAAAGAAGGGAGGGAGGGATGCTGCAAGCTGAATATGTGTGCTCTGGCCTTCAACAAGGTCTCATTAGCCAAGGGGAGGTTCAAAGCACTCTCTGGTGTGCTGTACAGGCCAGCCTGGGCTTTCCAGCCAAGCATGTGATACGGCTAGGGTAGTTTAGGGTGACCCTGGGAAAAGCTATTGGTTAATAGAATAATTCCAGTTCATTCTGGCATTGCATAGGAAAGCATTTGTTTTCTCAAGTTAGACCCTGTGCTTTGCAAGGTACCTTTCATGTATACATACATACCTGTGGGCAATCTGTTGATATATTAATTTTGCCTTGTTTTCACTATCTCAAAAGAGAAAAACTAAGATGAGGAAGTGAGGGATGCTTGCCCCACACAGTCCTGGGAAGAAGCAGGGCCTTGGAGGAGATGTCTAGGGGCTGCCTAGGGACTGATCTCCAATGTTGAAGCCCAGCTTGGGGCCGCACTCCATACCATGAAAAGCATTGCATTTTTTTGGCTTCTCCCGTGTGCGCTAGTGACTGACTCATGATGAAGGCAGGGCTCACTCGGCAGTAGGCTTAGTAGCAAAAGGGGTGATAGGACCCATGTCTCTCAACGTAGACCAAGGGCCAGGATAAGCAGGGATTCTTCTATAATGTGATGGAGAAGGGGGGTCCACAAACACTGATATCAGATGTTCTTGTGGTCAGATAGGTGGGAACTTGGAGCCAGATTTATCTCATCTGGAAGAATAAGAAAGTGGTACATCTCTTCTACTCAAGTGTGGTGGGGCTAATTCATACTTATTACATACACTTATGGATATATACTCTCTTGTAGTATTTTCTGGTTATTTCGTATTCTTCAGTCTTACTTTTCCTGCTAAGCTCTTGAGAAGGCAGAGATCACTTCTTATACTTGCATATCCCTTAGTTCTAGGTTCATAATAGTTGTTGTAATGGACATGTGTTGCTTTTGATTCTTGCAGCATATTGACAGCTTATTAAAGGTTATTAAAAGATTCTTAAATTTCCCAACTATTTTAACAAGAGGACCAACCAATAGCACAGGTGAGGGACACTCTGCTAGCTCCAGAAGCTGACACATAGATATCAATCCTGATACAAATTTATGGCGGCAAGAGTCTTGATGTGCATTCCGGGGAGAAGCCAGCGGACTCACCCCGCTGTCCTGCTTCTGTGACATTCATGATCACGTGGAGAGGTTTTGTCCAGTGTTTGCCATTAGAAAATACACAGCCCCATCAGCAATCTCTTCCTTGCTCTCTCTTTCACTGTCGCTGTGTCTGACTACCCCATCCCACTGGAAACCAGCACCCGCTCCCTTCTAGCTTAGGATTCTGAGCAGAACTTCCTTATGTGCTGGATTACATTTACGGTCAGACCGACATGTCCTCAGTGTGTCAGCGGGGCAGGCTGGCTGGCCGCTGCTGTTTTTATTTGTGTAAAGGGGGGTGACGAGTGCTCAGGTGGGTGGGCAGATCAGGGCTCCTCAGGTTTTCAGAGTCCACATTTTCGCAGTTGGCATTGGGAAGTTGTAGCTGTCAAACTGAGCCACTCAGGGTGATACCTGTATTCTTCCCGTTCTCCTCTGTGTGTGTGTGTGTGAGAGCTCACAGTCCATTTCTCCACCTGTTCTGAGAGTACGTGATAAGTGGAGATGTAGAATTTTGAAGAGAAAGAGGTTCTTAAGTTCACATAGCCTAAATCATTCTTTAGCAGAGTTGATCCTGTCGGGTAGGAAAACCTGGGCTTTTCCATTTGGGAAATGAGGAAGGAGGGTGGTTTACTTATAGGCTGTGTCCTTTAAAAAAATAAACATTATTGTTCTGTTTTTTAAGTACAAATTTTTATTGTAGAAAATTTGGCAGAACTAAAAAATACAAAGGAAATATTAAAATCACCTGTAATTCCACAACTATTAATACGTGTATAATATTAAAATAAATACTGCATATATGTAGAGTCATAGTATATAATATGATGTGATATGTAACATAAAATATTATATTGTTTTATATATTTTTACCACAAACTTGGAATATATATACAGAGAGTATATTAAAACTTAAATGGTATATGTTTTCAGGCTCTCTTAAATGTGGATGAGTAAGTGTTTGATGGAAAAATACATGAATGAACTCATACATTAGTGAACAAATGCATGGACGTGTTAATTTTTCTATTGGCAGGGGAGGATTTTCAAGTCTTTTCAAAATTTTAAATGAGAAGAAATCTGAGAAATTTAGACTAACCTCCTCCTAATGGCATGGCATCCTACTTCATCCTGACCTCATCCCCCAAATGCACACATACACATTCCCACACACACCCCGTCACCACCGCCTCGTTTCCCTAATCGTAAATAAATCACACATGTGGGAAGCCCTTATGTAATTCCAGAGATTTCAACATTGCTTATGTTGGGCTGCATATTAGGTGTTATCTTTGCTTTTTCCTTTTTTCTTTTTGGCATCAAAATCTTTCCTTTAGAGATCAACTATGATTTAACAAATAAATCTTCAAATAAAAACCAGCCCAGTTCTTCTGAGGTCAATTGCTTCTGACTCAAGCAAATGTTAAATTGCTTTGAGACTTTAGCTGTACTCTTCTACCTTCCAAACTCTGCAGAAAGAGGAAACATCGGAAAACAAACATAAGCCAAAAAATATGGGATAGGAGTACATCAAATCTCATTTTCCTCTGCTCTAATTTTGTTCAGAGGTTAAGAAGAAGGTTCTGGTGTCAGAGAGATCTGGCTGGAATACCGACTGTGCCACACTTACTCATGTGATCTTGAGCATTTGTTTCTCTCGGCCTCTTAAAGTTCCAATTTTGTCATTAATAAAATGGGGATAATAGTAGTTCTATTTTATAATATTATTGGATTAAATAAGATAGCATTTACAGTACTTAGAACAGGGACTTTTAAATACTAAGTGCTAAATACTAAGCAATTATAATTTTAACATTACTATTATTAGTCCTTTCTTAATGTCAATATTGTTGAGCTAGCATTGACCTTGAAAGTAAAGAATTATAGAGTGAGCCACAAGATTCACTATAAATTTCCTCCTCAAATACTGATTTAACTTTTTTCTTGCATCTTTAAATTGAATAGTAACGTGGATAACATCTCTGAGGGGCTGGTGGGAAGCATTCAATTTCCTGCTTACGAAAGGAATCCAGTGGGGGGATAATGAGGGGCTAGTAAATGGGTACAAAAATACAGTTAGATAGAAGGAATAAGATCTGTGTTCAGTAGCATAATAGGGCAACTATAGTCAACAATAATTTATTGTATATATCAAAATAACTGAAAGAATGGAATTAGAATGTTCCTTAACACAAAGAAATGACAAATGCTTGAGGTGATGGATACCTCAATTACCCAGATTTTATCATTACACATTGTATGCTTGTATCAAAACGTCACATGTACACAATAAATATGTACAACTATTATGTATCCATAATAATTAAAAGGTTTTTTTTAATTTTAAAAAATTTTAAAAAAGAGAGAACTCTAATATGGTAAAAAACCAAAAAACGAAAAACAAATGAATACCCACTGAGATCTTCCTGGGATTTCTAACTATAGCAGGCTGCAATCCGTAATGCCATATTGTGTCTTGGTTTCAGTACACCACCCAGATTATAAATTAAGGCCTCTGACCTTGATTGGAGAATTACCCAGTGCAGTCAGCATTACTTCTCAAGAGCGGTTGTAACAGAAACCTAATTCTGTTAAAGATTCAGTTACAAAGAAGACTGTCAAAGCCGATGAGGTATGATGCTGTCATGGGACCGGGGTTTAGCACCATGAAACTGATCATCCGTGAGTCACTCTTTGGCTCCAACACAGGGGAGCCTCCAGAGAGCAATAACAGGGCCTGCAAGTGTCCTGGTGGCCATCTCATTGCTGTGTGTTCTGCCCAAACTGCACGAACTACGAGATGAGGGCAAGTGAGCCCAGGAGGGAATTGCCTTTCATGGCTTAATTCTTTCTGGTATTTTCAGGGTATCAGAGCTTGGGAGGACACTGCATCGATGGGCATTTGGTGTTGAATGGGGTAGGGGTGAGAAGACAGAAGGACACGTGGTGTTTCCCCCTTCCTGCTTCTAGGAAGATGTCCAGCTGGCCTGGAGGGCTCACCAGAAGTTAGCGAGGGAGGCGTAGGAGTCATGGTAGCGGGGAAATGGAGTAGTCCTCCCAGGCCTCCTAAAAGTTGACGGGGGTATGAAACAGGCAACAGAGCCAAGGAGGAGAGAGACAGAGGCTGGAAGGCCGCAGCATGTCCATCACCAAGCACATTCTATGGCTCCCGGGGAAGGTCTACAGCAACCCACTGAGCCATCTGTTGCCAACGAAACTGGAGTCTCCCTGCAGACTGGAGCTGCCTCAAATGTGACAGTGCATTTTCTTCACTCATCTTTCTCCTTCATATATGTGTCCATTGTCCCCTTGGCTGTATTGGTGTGCTCTCTCCAGTTGGCCAGAAATGGCATTCTTTGCCATAGGGGCCCCCATGTGCCTTTGTCAGTGTGACTGTTCCCACAGGGGGCCAGGGCAGGACCTCCTGGTCCCGTCCTTTCCTAACATATTCATGCTAATCCTGAATGGGATGAGTTCATTGCTTGAGTCGGAGAACCGTTTCTTCATGGGCATTACATATATCTATTAGTGCTCCTGGAGCTGTGTTTATCGTCAACCGGAAAATATCCAATGGCTTTTGCATTGGAGAGGGGTGGCCAGCCAGTCAGGGGGGTATCCTGAGAGTCTGGTGTGAGAGCCACTGCTTTCTACCATGGCTTTCCCAGGTGCCTGCACAGGGGAGCTGCTTAATGTTTCTGTATCTTGGTTTCTTGAGAGAGTTGAGCTTTGTCTCAACTGTGTCTTTAAGCTCAAATTTTAATTGTTGATCGTTTGATATTGTGTGTGTGTGTACATAGATAGATATAGATATAGATATGATGTAGTTACTTCTTGGTTGTCTTTAGGATTAAAGAGATATGGATGTCCTCCAAGCACAATGCCCGGTGCATAGGCGGCACTCAATAAATATACGATGAGTGAGTTCATATTTCTATGCACATAGCCACATGTGCTCAAGCCACCCCTGATTTATAAACCCTGAGTTGAGTTCAGCGCTTGTACACGAACATGATGACTGCAGGGGTCCAGCCCCTTCCCTTGACTGTGCATATTGTTGCTGCCTACATTGCAGACACCTTCAAGCCTTCCCATTTGCTTCCATGGGACTGCTGGGACGTCAGGACTGGAAGGTGGGGCAGTTCATCCCCATCTACTCAACACAGGAGGGCAAGAGCTCCTCCTCCTGCTGGGGCAACTGGCAATCTGACTTGCTCCTTGAAATGAGTTTCAATTTTTTACATGGTCCTTGGTTTTTTGGAGCCATCTCCAAAAGAATCCTGTATGAGTCAGGGAGGAAACACATGACATACTCAAATTGGGTAATTTAGGAGAATTTAATAAAGGAACTGTTTACAGAGATGTGGGCATCTTGTAGAGAAATCACAAGGGATAATGCAGCTACATGGAGAATGGCAATAGGAAGCCTTAGGTGCCACCCTGGGCCTGAAGAGGCAACAGGAGGAGTTGTCATCAAAGCTTGCAGAAGAGAGCTCTGTGGGGAGGGCCGCCAGCCAGGCCACCCTCGGTAGAGACACAGCCGGCCTGTGCTAAGTGGGCAGGGGGCCAGGGCAGTCTATCTCCTCTGCCCATCGGGCAGACCCAACCACAAACCAAAGAACAAGGGGCAGTCGGTGCTGACCATTCAGATCAGCCTTTTGGGCAAAGCAGGAAGGGAGAGGGAGGAGTGAGGATCTGCAAGCATAACATGGTTTTCTAAAAGGTCTTTAGAACCCAACCACCATGCGCAACATTGTTCCAGAGGGAAAACACATCCCAAGTTCCAAGCAACGCGTTTGCCTGGCTGTTAGAACACCACCGGTTTGTAATGCATGGGGTCCCTCTCCCTCTCCCTCTTCCTCTCTCTCAAGTACGTATGTGTTTGTGTGCACGTGTACACATATATACTAGATCTAAAAGTGCTAATGCATAGGTTAATATAATTAGGATAACTATTTAATTTAATTTTAAGAGTGAGGGGGTTACTATTATTAATCATTTTGGTTAACACGTAAACTGTCACTATTCTGGGCAAACGGGGGCACATGGCACCCTAACTGAAATGCAACAAGATGGATTCTGTAAGTCACAAATGAATCTTAATCTCGTTCCTTTATAATCCCTTGTACATATGTCATGCATGTGCAGCAGGCATTCCTCTCAGGTAATAGGTATATCTGCAATGCGCAATTTGAGAAGATACCAGTTAAGTGAAGGGAGGTTTTCTATCTCAAATAATCGCTATACTTGCCCTGGCCCATGCCTCAAATTTCTCCTTTAGCACCCTGTGCCTTTGTGATGAGGTATTTTCTCCCCTATAAATGTAAATGTCCCTGAGAAAGATTTGATTTTAGGTTGTTTTGCTACTGTTACCATACTGACCACAAATTTTTTAAGTCCTTTTATTTTTTTAGGAGATGGGGTCTCGCTATGTCACCCAGGCTGGAGTGCAGTGGGCATGAACATAGCTCACTACAGCCTTGAACACCTGGCCTCAAGCGATCCTCCCATCTCAGCTTCCCAAATCCCTGGGATTACAGGTATAAGCTACCACGCCTGGCACATTTTTCCAGTTCTGACTATCCTGAAGATGGTTTTCTGTGGGAAGAGGACACATAGAAAGACCCTTTTAATGAGGGAAGGTGGCTAAAAGGTCTTGAGTTGTTGAGCTGACTAGAAAATGATCTTCTGGTCAGAGTGTCAAGACTCTAAACTACCTCCTGCCCCATCTGGCCCCTGGTGCAGACCCAGGCCCACTTCTATTTCCATCTGATTTACGATCACAAATCCTTCTTTTAGAGACAAACAAATCTGTGTTTTATAAATTGTCTGCTGTACCCCACTGGTGATACTCAGGAAGATTTCATACAGAATTCAGATATGGTATTAAAATACACTGAATCCCACACGAAAAGAGTTATTCCCTGTGGGAGACACTGCTAATTGCCTGGTGAACCCCAATATTTTCAGGTAAATACCCATCAGGAGAGGTGATCCTATGCTCTTCTCAGAGGTAAATCCAGATTGGTCTGAGAAATCATGATAATTCCCTTACTCTTGTGTTGGCTTGCAAGAGGGCGTGAGACAAGTTCTTGCCATTGAGACATTAGAGGAAACGCCCTGGGGGCTTCTGGTAAGGGGTCTTAACTTCATAAGTCTGCTTCTTCTTTGGTCAAGTGGAGATGATGATTTAGCTCTACCCAAATTATATGACACAATTGTCATGCAAGTCACTCTGTTAATTTTTATCTCTCTTCAGTCATGAAACTTTTCCTTGTCACAACCTTCTTATACTTATGCTACAAACACAAGCAAATCTTTGCCATCCGAAGACAAAACCTGAGACCCCGCTGTGTCCTCAAGCCGCTCTGCTTGATCCTTCCCAACGCTGCCTGTCTTCTTGCTGGAGCTGGCGAATGTTCTCTCCATTCCTGCTGCCCCTCAGCGCGCTGCATTGGGACGTCTGTGTTCATGCCCCACTAATACTGCTCTCATAAAAACCGATGATCACCTCCCAATCAACAAAATCAGTCGCTTTTCGTCAAGCCTCCCATTGTTACCCTCTAAGCTACTGTACTATCCCCTCTGATTTCCCTACACCTTGCCCACATCTTTGTGAACAATCCCTTTGTTAAACTCCTAGATTACCCAAGTTGAGCGTGCTGTGTGTTTCCTTTCTGACTCATACAATAGGCTCTGGGGACTGGTCCAAGAAGCCAACATTGTCTCACGGGAAAACTCACTCTTCTTACGTCTTCCTTCTGAGGCTCTTTCCCCCCTCCACTTCCCTGCCATATTCTCATTTGGGTGTTGTCCCTGGACTCTTCCTTATGGTCTTTCATTGGCTCAGGTTCTTCCGTGTGCACCTCGACATTAATATTCTGTAGGTTTCCGCCACTTCTTTCCAGCCCGTCTCTGGGGTTCTTATCTATTCCTGTGGCGCCAAGCTCAGATTCCGCGGCCAGATCTGTCAGCATGATCTCGTCTTCGCTTCTGTCAGGGCACGCAGGGAAACCTCACATGCACGAGGTCCTAAGTTAGTCTCATTCTCTGTGCTCTCCGGCAGTCTCCACCTTAGGCAGCGGCCTTGCCGTCCACCGGTTCACCCAGGTTGGAGCCATCAGAGTCACACAAAACCCTCTTTCCGCAGCTCCTGTGCGGGGCCCTCCCGTTTCCTATCCCTTCTTCTCTTCCATCCCCTTGTCATATTTGTCCCCCTCAACGTCTCCACTCTTCCTCCTTCATGGGAGCCTCTTCCTATCTCACGCAGTCTACTTTGTAGACTTCTAAGGGGCCCCCAATCTTCTCCATCCGCCAAATGGCCACCGCTGCTATATTCCCCCCAAATTGGATGGTGTCTTCTGCTTTAAAATTTTAAATGTCCTCTGATTGCTGATAGAAAAGTCTCCACTCCTCAGCATGGCACCAGAGGCTCTCCCCAGTTTGACCTGGGCTGCTTTTTCAGGCTGGTTACCACCACCCTCCTTTCTTCATCAAAAGCGCTAGTCACAAAGAAGTTCTAGTTGTCCCTTGAACATACTGTGCACTTTTTCATGGGGGCACCTTTGAATGTGCTCATCCTTTTGGGAGAGTGTTCTTCCCAGGCATCTCTTCCTACTTAATTTTCAAGGTCAAATTTAAGGTGTTCTGGTCCATAGGAGAGGGGATAGCATGTAGGTGTTAGAGGCTGGGGATTAGTAGTTAAAATTCTGCTGAAATAGAATTCCCATTTGGGTGGTGGCTTTGCTGCCATGTTCTCCGTAGCTAACTCAGTCCTGGCCCAGAGGAAAGGCTCAATAAGTTTTAGTTGAATAAATGGCAGTGTTATGTCCCTAGAGGCACCACTGATCTCCCTAGCTGCCTGCGTCTGACCCTCCTGCCCCACTGCAGACCCCCTCACTGGGCACTGCTCTTATTTGTGATATTTCCCCCACTGAGCTATGACATCAGGAGGTCAGGGGCCACAGTCATTCATTCCACCAGCAGACATTAGGTCTACTCTGTGCTAGGTGCTATCCTGGGGGATTGGGTTTTAGCAAGGAACAAAGCAGACCAAGGTCCCCATCCTTGGGGAGCTTACATTCTAGCACAGGGAGACTCACATACATATTAAGTGAGTAAATTGCTCAATGATTAGAAGATGGTAAAAACAAAGCACAGCAGGTGGAGAGTGGGGGGCACAAAGGTTGGAAGGTCAGGATCCATTTCATGGTGAAGGTGACACAGAGCAAAATTTGAAGCAGGCTGAGGATCACCAGTCAGAATTCTGCTGAAATACAGTCTCCATTCAGGCAATGCCAACCAAGGATTTGCCAAGTTGCTATCTGAATGATAGCTGGTTTTCCTTTCTGCCTCTTGGTATGTTCCTCTTATCATAGGATTCTGGAATTTGTCAATTTGATGTGACTGGAGAGACGCTCTCTAATAGAAAAGATCTGGGGCCAGCCTGTTGGTGACTTAGGAAGGCAGGAATGTGGGTCCTCCGTCTCCAGGGTTCATCTGCCACCTCTACGTCAGCTTGTAGTGGACTCACATCTCATCACACCATGCATCGGGTCATCCAAGTCTCTGCTTGGCCTAGAGCCACACCCAGGATTTTTGCTCTGAGGGTTTCTCCACTGAAGGTGTCTGGTTTCAAGATTTGGGCTGTGTTTTCAAGTAACATTTCAGCACCTTTGAGAGTGACATCATGGCAAGGGTGATGGCATTAACTCAAGCGTTGGTACCAGGGGGTGGATGGAAAGAGCTCAGACTCCCAGTGAGTTGGCTGCTCAGAGAGGGACACTAGGGAAAGCTCCACATCTTAGCTATGTTTTTCCACCACAGATTTAATTACACCACTGCTGTGTCAATATTCTTAGCATGCCTCCCCCCTTTTCCCTTGGATGAAAACAATGCTGGGTGGCCAAGCATGGATTCAGAGGGTAACAAGAGCTCATGGAAGGGAAAACAGCATTGAGGGGCAGCATATAATTCCTCCATGAGAAGGGTCATTTGGTGCAGGGTTTCTGGTTGCTTTGTGGTTTCTGATGGTGTGGGTAGGACAGTCTCTGCACACAGTGCACTCCAGACCAAGGGCCTCCAGCCTTGCTTCAATGGGCTCCTTCAGAATTACTTTACTTCCTTTTCCTGTTCTACCAGCTTCTCTCTTCTCCTCAGGAAAGAATGTCCAATGGACAAGCTGGGTTTGCCACCTTGGTTCCTTAGAAACATAATTCTTAGTCCTTCTCCTATTTGAGCAGCTTTTTATAACAGCGTTGCTGCTTTTGCTAGTGTTGATTGAGCGCCTACCTTATGGCTTGAACTTTATGTGGTCATTTCACATCCTCTACAAGGCTGCAAGGGAGGTGCTGCCACTGTCTATTTTAAATTGTTGAGCAAATGGAGGATTTGAGAGGGTGAGTAACTTGTTCAAGGTCACTAAGTCTCGGATTGGGATTTGACTTGACCATGGTTCTTTTCAAAACAACAGTAATAACAGTTAAAAAAATCATAGTAGCAATACATAGTGAGCACCCAGTAAAAGGAAGCCATTATTATTACACAAATTAGATAAATGTATAATTGGCATGTTGGTACATCTCTCTTCTGCTACTGGGCCAGAAGTGCTATCGTTATATAGACTTGCTTTGAATTTTAATGGATAAAAGCAGATTCCCGAAAAAACAGTGTCTCCCTCAGATGCTATTAATTCTCCAGTGAGCCACGTCCTGAGGGAAACAGGCAGAGTAGGAGCTTGCATTCTCAGAGAAAAGGTGGCAGAGAAAGACAGGCAGAGGTTGCCAGGTAGGACGAGTGCAAAGATCTACTGCCTCCCTTTAATTCTGCAGGTGGCCCATGGTGGCAGGGATGACTGACACTCCCTGAATACTTCCTGTGTTCCCCTAGATTTTCCAGCCTCCCTTACAATTAGATTGGGCCATGTGACTTGTTCTAATCAATTGAGCTGGGAGTACTGTGTATCTCTTCCTGGCTAAGAGGACGTTTCCCTTTCTTCCCGTGCCTTAGCGATCTCAAAGAGGATAGAGGATGGCTGTCAAAATCCCCTTAGATTTTATGTGATCAGGAAATAAGACATTATTGTATTTTGCCACTAAGAGTCAGGGCTCATCTGTTCCTGCAGCAGAACCTGGACTATCACTATCCTGACGGACACACCCGTGGACCTTGATTGTCACACCTCTCCACAGGCACCATTTTTTCTGTGACCTACCTGTGGACCAGCTTCCATTTCTTGGAAGGCAACAAAATGGTGCTTTGGCCCAGGTTTTCTGGTCACAACCTGTTCCTCACCCTAAAATGCAACCATCCTGAGATTCTTTTCCCAGACATAATAATGTAGAGCCAACATTTTCTCTGCCTCTTTGGCACAGTGCAGAAGAGACCATCCCTCTTAGGAGGACAGAGACCCTTGTGGATGGAGACTTGCCTGTCTCAAGGTTCTCTTGGCTTCTACATCTTCATACTCTCTTGGTGTTCCTTATATTTCACTGGGGGATCCTCGATTTCCTGCTGACTTTTCCTTCTCGTCTTCATGTCTCAACTTCAGGACGCCCCCAGAGCTATACCCTGGGACATCTTCTCTTGGGACCCAGGTGATCCCCCAGTCCACGGCTTTAAATACTCTCCATGTGCTGATGAGCCCATGTTCATATCTCTATTCCTGACCTGCAGCCCAGAGGATGCACTTGTCAAGGTGCTCTCCTGCCATCTCTACTCTAACAGGCATAAGGAGCCCCTGATTTGCCCACACCTCCTCTGTGCCATATCTCCACGTCTGACACCACTCTCTACCCATTGAGCAGGCCTGAATCTAGGACTGGTCTGCAATTCCTCTCTTTGCCTTACCTTCCACATCTAATCCATCACTAAGTCCTTTCAGGTCTAGCTCCAAAATATACATCCTAAATTTTCCACGTCTTCCCACCTTTGCTGCTACCAAACTCATCCTAGATGTTACTATGTCTCACCGGGACTGAGCCTCTTATTTGCTGTGCCTGCTTTCACCCACTATTTTCCTTCTTTATTCTTTACAAAGCAGCATGGGATATTGTTTAAAGACATAAATCAGATTGCTGGGTACTCAGTGGCTTTTCCTGACACTTTGAACAATAATCTAAATACCACAAATATAGGTAAGTGTCTAAAAGACCTTCCTTGACCTGGTGCCGGTTGCCTCTGTCCTCACCTCCTGCCCTTTCCCTTTGCTTGGGGGGCTCTGGCTCACTGGCTTTCCTTCTGTTTCCCTAACACCATAAGCTTTCTCCTGCCCCGGGGCAGCTGTGTGCAGATGTGTGGGCTGGGGTCCACTCCCTTGTGTAAGAGGCCCCTTGCCCCATGGGGTGGAGCCTGGGGTGGCCAGAGAAGAGGGGCAGGTGAGGGCTGAAGCTTGCCTTCCCCAGTGCCAGTTTCCACGTGGAACTCCCAAGAATCTGCAAATGCTACCCTGGAACCTGACCTTCTAGGTCATCATGAAGGTGGGAGGATAGAATATAACACAATGTATTGAGCAGTTTTTGAGCCTGATTTATTAATATAACTTCTGAGTATTTATATGTGGCCTCCACTGGGACTCTTTCCTGAACCTGCAAATGCACTGGCCAGGCCGGCTTCAATGTACAGGTACTGACTCCCCTTGTCTCTACGTAAGGTTGGGTGGAGGCTGGTGAACGACCCTCAGTCATCAAAGCAGAAGAACCACCCCAGGAAAGAGCCAGCCACTTTGAGTGATGCAAAAAGCCACGCTCCTTTCCCATGTTTGTGCCTGCGATGTCCCCTGCTCGCTGTCTCCATGGTAATCAGCAGAATTGACGGTGAAAGATTTGTGAACAAGCTAATGTCCCACAGCAGGGAATTAGATAAATAAGTTCAGCGAATCTGTGCAACACAGTGCTCTGTACCTATTCGAACATTTTAGGAAAATAACTGGCAGTGCCGGAGTAATAACAACAAGGACCCCGGCGCCACTGTCCGGGTGCTCGCCCGCTGCCAGGCAGCGTGGCCTTCACACGCACTGTCTCCTTCAGGCCTCACAACCAAAGGGTGTATTGTTGGTTTGCGTTATTGGTGAGGAACTAGGCTTTGGAGAGTTTAACAATCCAAGGATGTAGGGGCTCGGGAGTTGCTCTCGGAATCTTTTGAACCAGACCATAGCTCCTTCATGGGGTGGAGTCTTCTAGAACTGCTGGAGCCGCACCCCTAGGAGAAGGGGACCCTGAACCCTTTGACCCTCATTTTGCTTGTCCCTCCCCTTGGCCCCCGAATACTGAACCTCTCTACGTCTCAGTTTTTTCACCAGTGCAATGGGAATAGTGACAGTACTGACTGCTAAGATTGTGGAGATTAAGGGGGATAAGCGTGAGTTCTCACTGAGTAGTGCTCAGTGGACTACAAACCATGTCCAATAAGGGTTGGTCCCGACTTTCTGTAAATCCTGACTTTTCTTTTCTTTTTCTCTGATGCTGGTTGTCAGCTGTTGGTCTCCTCCTGGGTGTGCAGGGATCAGGCGGTGGGGGAAGTGGCCCTCCCTGTTGTCCATCCCCAGGGGATCATTGGTGAGACAATCTGGACCTTCCATACCACCCAGCTGACCTTCTCCTTGCAGTGCTCTGGCTTGGTGTGACAAATGATTTGATTTCCTCTCCTGTCTTGAATTGCCCATCAAGGCCCCTTTGGTATGACCAGGGTTTAGGGACAGGGTCAGTGAGGGGACAGAAGGGAATGGGAAGTGAAGAAAAATTAAATAAAACACATATAAATCAGTATGAATCAAGAAAGATCTAGAAGTATCTAGCCCAAGGGATTAACAGTGATTGTCTTTGGGTGGTGGGAATATGGCTACTTTCACTTTTTTCTTTATACTTGTATGCATTTTTCTACTTTGTTCTACAGTGGACTCTAACTAATTTTTGTCATAAGAAAAAACAGCTATTAGGGAGGTGGGCTCCTCTGGGGTAGCTTGTCTTGGGCACAAAAGACCCTAAGGTATAGAATCGGGGCAGAATGGAGGAGGGACTCAGGCATGAAGAGGCGCTCATTGGGAAGTAGGGGAGGGAGCAGACGTTGGCTGAGGCCCTCTGGACCATGCACTGCTGGCCTCCCAGCAGCCAGGCCCGTGAGGCCCCAACACATACCAATAAAAACCCACAACAGAATGTCAACTAAAGCACTGCCTTCAGTGAATGAACCAAAGAAAACATGTTTTCTCCTTTAAAACAGTTTTCCCTCACCATAAGTGAATCACTGCCTGGACAGCACGGGACAGCTTGCTCTTGGTTTCCTCATGGTAGAGTCCCACAGTACATAACCTGCAGGAGAGAGCAACTCAGGCTCTAGAACACACATAGGTAATTCATTGTACTCAACCAAAGGTTTCTATGACCCTCATCTCTTGGAAGCTTTTCTTAATGGAATGCCACTGAGATAGGTTCTTTCTCATTGACCTGAGGAACATCTGCTTTAGGTGACCCAAAGGATAAGACTGTACATCCTGCTTTATTTTCACAAAAGATGGAATTTTGAAAACCCACTTTCACTGGTAGCAAAGCTGATGGTGTGCCCAGTTGGAGGGATTTCCCTCACTCTTCTCCTAATCTTTTCCCTGTTATGTCCTCACTAGAAAGACGTACTTGAATTTAGCATCTAGGTTGACAGATACTCACCACTGGTCCTACTTTTTTTTTTTTAAACAGTTTTCTTTGCTATGGTTTCAGGATTCTATCCACATGAATATCAGGCCCATCATTTACTGAGCCCAGCATTGTGTCTGCATAAACTTGGGGAGATAAAGTGGGTGTCATTCTAGCTGACCTCTGTAACGTCAGTTGTGAATTCACCCAACATTCCTCTGATTGCAAGTTTGGGAAAATGCCTTTTGGTAAAGTCATGGAGTGGTAAAGCATTAAGGGACCTTTGGATACACTTAATCCAGTCTCTTTGCTCAGGCACAGGCTTCTCAGTGACAGGGCCAGGGCTAAAATCCTGGAAGCTATTTCCTCTGCTACCTACTCATTGACTACTTAATTTGGATGCATTGGCAGTTCACAATGCTCCGTCCTGGTGCCTCTTCTCACTCTGTGCTCTCACACCAGGGGCACCCCTTCATTCCCACATGTTAAATACTATTGTATGCCTCTGACTTCCAGATTGAAATTTCTAAGCTCCAAACTCATGTATCTAACTGCTTACTCACTACTTCTCCTTTGGGGTCTTGTACATATATCTAGATTAACATGTCTAAAACAAGGCTCCTGATCACTCACCACACATTTCACTCTTCATGGCCTTCCTCGTCTCAGTAAATGCCACCATCATCCACCTTGTTGATGAAGCCGGAACCTAGAAATCACCCTTAAGTGTTTTCTTTAGCCTACCTCTACTTCCAGACCTGTTGATTCCATGTCAGTACAGATCTCCAACGGGTCTATGCTTCTCCATCCCCATGAATATGCTTACCCAGGCTACTATCATCTCTTATGTAGAATATTCCAAAAGTTCCTAAATTATTTTCTTTCTTCTTCTTTACCTAATGCTGTGGTTTGAGTATTTGTCCCCTCTAAAACTCATGTGGACACATAATCCTCCATGTAACAGTATTAAGAGGTGGGGCCTTTAAGAGGTGATTGGGTCATGAGGGCTTTGCCCTCATGAAGGGATTAATCCATTATGGATTTATGGATTGTTGGGTTATCAAGGGAGTGGGTTAGTCATCATAAGAGAGTGGGTCTGTCATAAAGGCCCGTTTGGCCCTCTCTCATGAGCCCTTTCACCATGTGATGCCCGCATCACCTTGGGACTCTGCAGGGAGTCCCTGCCAGCAAGAAGGTCCTCACCAGATGCAGTCACTCAACCTTGGACTTCCCAGGCTCCAGAACTGTAAGACATTCTTTTCTTTACAAATATTCAGTCTTAAGTATTGAGTTATAGCAACAGAAAATGAACTAAGACATCTACCCTCCAACACATTCCCCACACAGCATCCAGAATAATCCAATTACTAAACCAGGTCATATCATGATTACTAGTTATATCCACTTCCAACTGCATATAGAGTAAAATCCCAAATCCACAGTGTGGTGGAGAGCCCTCACAATCCAGCCCCTGCTTGTCTCCAACTGCACTTCATCCCGCTGTCACTGGTGGTCACTCAGGTTCAGCCACACTGGCCTTCTTTTAATTTGTCAAACGTGCAAAATGATTCCCTGCCTTTGGGTCTCTGGCTGTGCTATTCTTCTGCTTGGAAACACTCTGACCCTCACTTCCTTCTCATGCTATAGGAGAGCATGAAATATAACATCATCAGAGGGGCCTTTTCTGATGACTTGATAGTCTCTAAGTCAGCTCTTTGTTTTTTTCATAGCACTTATTGCAATTTGTAATTCTTTTATTAATATGTCCTTTTACTCAAACTCATATATTGCCACTACTCTAACTCCAAGAGCAAAGCCAAATCTGCCTTGTTTACTGTAGTACCTGTCACAGTGCCTGACACATAAGAAGTGCTCAGGATATACTTGTTAAATGAAAATCTGAAATCACAGTGCATTCTTAACATTGGCTCATTATTTTACAGTGGGTTTTACATACCTTCCAAATCAGAAAGTTTTTCTTCTCTGATTAGATCCTTATAAACAAAGTTATTCTTTTTTTTCTTTGACTTAGAATTTTGCTTCCTTTTTATACAAATATAGGAATTTGAGAGCTTGTTTGGCAGTAGCTATGTTGTTGGTTTATGTATTTTACTTTTAAAAGCATGCAGATGCTGAGTAAACTGCAGAGGCCTAGAGATGTATACTCACGTGTCTTTTAAAAATAGATACCCATTCTTTCTGCTCTCCTTCTGTGTTCCTTGTTTTGAAACATTACAATTGAAGCAAATGAGTTAGAATGATTCTTTCTAACATTCTGAACCTTGTGGTCTTTAATGAATGACCCCAGCTCTTTACTCTAACAGACATAATCTGTATACATTCATTGGAATGGAACCGTGCTGCAAGAGAAAGATTTTGAAGAATCCACTGGAAAGAGTCCATTTGCTGGTCGGCAATAAGTAAGTTAGGTCACATGGTTTGTCCATACCCCAGAGGATGATGTCATGGAAGCTGAGGGATTTGTAGAAGAATCTGCCCCTGTATTGACTTTTGCTTGGATAAATTCCAAACTTACATTGCTTTCTTTACGTTATATATTTCAAATTACTCCTTCTAAGGGTGATACTAGCCAGAGATGCCCAAATACATGAGTTTTCAAATGTGCATTACTTTCAAAACACAAACAAATCCCTCAGTTTCCAAAAGTAGGGTTTTCCAGTGCTTCTGAATATAGAAACACAGTTTCAACATTTCTTGGAGAATTTCCTGGGAGTATGATGGTTTGTTAAGCTATAACGAAGGAAAGAATTAGAAAGTACAGTGTCTTTAAAAGCTAACTGACTGTATAACTATGAAAAAACCCTTCTAAGGTGAGAGAAATCATCTATCCCAAATTCACCATCTAAGACTTTCTTGAGCTTTTTCAAATTTTCAAAATATGCAACATATTGATTTCACTGGTGCCAGATAATAAAGTCCCATAAGCCTGTGTCTGTGAACCTTCTCTGTTACAAAGTGTTTCTACAACCATGCCCAATCAGGCACTTATTAAATACTTTTAATAGACACACCTTAAGAAGTTGGGGTAAAAAAACTTTTTGATAGCTCAAATAAGTGTTTTCTTAGCTCAGAAAATAGATGGCCTAAAGCTGGCCCCGTCTGCTACCTTGTACAAGAAACTCAACTCCATTTTCCATATTTTAATGCAAAATGCAGTTTCAAACACAAATTGCCATTGGCAGAAGCAGCAAAGCAATTGCCCACACAACTCAGTTTCACCTTAGCCTTTGCTGAAGTTGGCCCATGTTCAGCATGTCTACACCTGTGCCACACACCTGCGGCATGGGCTCCCACGCCTCCCTGAGTTCCCAGGCGGCCCTGGGCTGGAGGCACAGAGAACACCCTGTTTCCCAGTAAGCTTCCCCCACCCTGCCTGAAGGCCAGGCAGAGTCTTCCTCTGCTTTGTCACCTGGCTGGGAGCCCTTGGAGGGCAGCCCACCTTTGCATCTTCCCACCACAAGGAGCAGTGGTTTGGTACCCAGAGGACTTAGCCCCTGGTTTGCATCTGTCCCTCAGAGGAGGCGGATAGAGCCTGGTTTTAAGATTATTTGGAGCTGGTGATCAGTCTCTTTAAGCTGATGGAGCCAACTGTGTTGACTTAGTCAGTCAGCCTGGGTAAATACCACCCTGGATGCCCTTTTTGTTCACTTAAAGAAAATAATGTCAGAGTACAGGATGGACTCCCCAGTGGGAGAGCCGACACCGTGTAAACGATTCTTTCATAGATGCTTTGCTGAATCTCAGCTGTTCTCTCCAGTGACATTGGTCACTGGAGAGATATTTGTTCAGGTGATGGGGCTTGAGTGGGCCTCGGGCCAAACCCCCATCCCCAGGGACCACCCTTGCAGCACTGAAAGGCAACAGAGTCTCCACACTGGCTTAATCCTGTATCTTCTCAACCTGAAAAATCTGACCAACTTCTTTAAATGACCCTTTGAGGTTTTGGCAGCTAGCGCTCCCTCCCTCACAGGCGCTGGAGGCCAGGTACAAAGCACCCAGGAGAAAACCCATGTTTGAAGGTGTGTACCACAGGGGGGGGTCTCCTAGACTTTCTCTGCTGGGGTTGATCACCCTGCTGAGGTGGCATTTGTTCATGATCGTGTGGTGGCCTCAGACTGGAACAGCTAGTCTCCAGAGGGAACACCATATGTATTTGCAACTAATTTTGTCAACTAACTCACTGAATTATCTATCCCTGGTTAGGCCTCTCAGAGGTTCACCTCAAAAAGTTTCAAACGTCCAATTTTTGAGGGTCCCACTATTTTTAAAAATAAAGAGACATCTAAATAGGCCTTCTAAAAATGCCTTATGATATATTGTAAATGTTCAATCTATTTAGTTGATTTCTGGAATTGTATGATATCCCTAGTTAGAAATGACAACGAAAACAGAATTGGAGACCTCATGACATGAAGGACCAGACAGTTGCTACGCCTCAGCATCTCCCAGCCCCCCCTCAACCCTACCCTTCCTCTGTCGGCCCTGGTCCATGGTCAAACCTTACAGTGAAATGCCGGGCACTTCGGCATTACTGAGTATAAACCCAGAGGGACCTCGAGGCCTAGAATATCAAAGAGGCCTCTTAGCCAGTACTTCAGACTTTACTGTTAGAGGTTGATGACTTTGCTGGTACGTTTTTAAGCCAGTGGTGACAAACATTCCCTCTTTATTTATTTCTGAAATTCTTGTCTGCTAGGGGAGCAGGGATGCCAGTGCCAATCTCATGCCAATATTTCATTATCATTGTCCTTTACCCATCACTGCCAGGTCTCTCAAGACTGCAGGGGAAAGGAAAACATCTTCTCTTTGGGGACAACCCTCCGTTAGAGCAATGAGTCCACCACACTGGTGGTTCTGGAATGTCCTTACAGACAGTGGTTCCAGGGAGGAATGATAAGCATGTACGGCAGAGAGGATGGTGCTCAAAACGCTCTCCATCAGCAGTCACCCAGGTCCAGCCCCCCTGTGGTTAGGCAGATTACATGACTCGTTCTGACCAATGGGCTGTAAGTGGGTGTGGCTTGTGTCATTTCTGGGCTAAAGCCTGGAAGAGTAGGTGCCTGATCCTTCATCAGCAGCCTCTTCTCTTCCTGTGGGGTCTGGCGATGTCTCGCAGGGCAGAGGCTGATTCCTGTAGAGCAAAACCCCTCTCCCTACCATGTACCTGAACTTACAGCACAGTGAGAAATAAACTTTTGTGTATTAAGCCGTCGAGATTTCAGAGTTCTTTTGTCACCATTATGCATAGTCTAACCTATCCTGACTGATAACCACATGTATTTTAAGTACCTTTTATTTAAACAATTAAATTTTAAAATATTTAAAACACTCTTATTATGCATATTATTGTATATGTGTAAAAACAAGATTAAAAAGTTTAAGCTCATAAAATTGTGTGCAGTAAACAAAACACAAATTAGTATCTCATTTAGTTTCTGTTGTCTCCTTGTTTTTGCATATATTAAACACACAATGCTTGGATTGTTACCCAATGTGGGTGGTGGGTTTAGGAGTGTGTAAAAGAAATTTTCTCTGCAGTGAGTGAATGAAGGCTGAAACAGTCTGTGGTCTCATGATGCTCAGAAGGGTTGGCAAAGGCCAAAAGTGGGAATCAGGAGCTTTAAGGGTCATGGGATATTCAGAATCACTCTCTTATTTGAAGCTTAATTCTTCCTCCAGGATCCTTTCTCACTCAATCCCACACTGGTCTGTCCCCTTCTGAACTGCTGCGGCAGTGGTTAGCATGCTTCACGTTATAGTCTGTATAGTCTGTCTGATGTCCATCTATTCATTCTAGAAATACTTGCTGAGTGCCAGGATGGAATCCCATGTCGGGTGCTGGGAACACAGAGACTGGAGCCGGACCTTAAAGACCTCACAATCTAGGAAGAAGCTCCCTTGCAGTTTCCTCAGAGTCTCAGAGTTGTTAGTTTGCTCCCTGTCACCCCCTCCTTGTGGGGAGAAATTTTGCCCTTGGCATAATAAATGCTGGCAGTGTGGAGGCTGCTCCAGGGACAGCTGGTGCCACGTCTCTGTTGGGCACACTGAGCAGCCAGTGCGACTCTCTTGATCTTTACTAAAATCCATTCCCAAAGTAAAATGGTTCTCGTGGTTTTAGTTCAGATCCATTTAGCCATCCTCGATTACCACGACCTGTGTGGGGTTGCTTCACGTTATGTACTTCTGGCAAAGTCGTCTTCATTTCCCATCCCTACGATTTACTCAAGGACAGCCAGGCTTTGCATTGGGTTGCAAACCACTGCAGAAACGTGTACATCTGTCGAGAGTAAAGGCTATGAGGGGGCCAAGCACCCAGCAAAATCTGCCCCACTCTTGAGCACACTCTCTTAAAGTGCTGTTAGCACCACGTGCGGCATTTCGTGAGAAGGCCGTCTCCAGCATCCCCCTTCTGCCCATCGCTGACATTCAACTTGAAATGTACTCCTTCCATATGCAAGTCAAAGCAAGACTTTTCCAAGTGTCAGCACCACAAGCTCAAGCTAGTCCTTGGCAGTGATCTGGGTTTCCTTTTGCCCCTGGCAGAGCATTAACAACCAAAGCACAGCTAGGAGCAGAGCTGCACCAATGGACTGGGGCCTCCCAGGAGCGAGGGAGCACCTTGGCCCTGGCCTGCATAACCCTCAGAAAGACATCTGTCCCTGGTCCCTGGGGGGTTCAGGCTGTGTAGTCAAGAACGACACAGTTGTAGCCTTTTTTTTTTTTTTGCAGGCTAGTTAGGCTAGTTTGTTCTCTCTGCAGCTCGATGAGCTAAACAGGCGGCAGGCAGACAACCAGTGTTTGTCGGGAAGCTGTACCAACAAGATGCCATAGAGAGAGCGGGAGCAGAGGAGGGCAGGTCATGAGCTGGTTGTGCCAGGCCCTGTCAAGTAACCCTTTAGAAACCTGATGGGAATCAGTGCCGCCCAAGGGCACCAGATGTGCCAATAAAAACCTCTTGCGCCTTTGGCTAAACATGGCTTGAAATTAGCATTGGGTGAGAATATCTGTTGTGTGCAGGCACTCCGGCCTGCCGAATTCCATAGTGACTCTTTTGATATTGATAAATAATGTGGCACACGATTCACCCGGCCCCATAGAAATTGTGCGAGTCCTTAATTATGAGGGCACTTTCTCAGGGGCACATTAGAATATCATGCTTAATTGAGTTGTTATCTTCGCCTTTGCCAGCGCTTTTGTAAATCCGCACAGCAAGCTGCCCTTAGAAGTTTTCGCCTTTGTTTGCAAATCGTCAGTTCAACTTGGACTATGGTTTCCAAGAATTAAAAAGGAAAAAAAAAGTGCAGAAAAATTACATAGAGTGAGACTCCTAAAGTAGGTTTTGTGTTTTTCTTTTCTCCTTTTGGGGAACGGGTCACAAGATTGTAATTCTAAACAATCTCACAATTAATTCTTGAGTTATGCAGTCCAATTAGAACAAATGCTTCCTTTCTGGTTTAATTAGAGATGAGGACACGCCTGTGAGCTTATTTGTATAAAATAAGTGCTCATTAAACAAGGTTTGGATCAGGTTCAGCTTGTTAGAAATGCCCTGAAAGGGGGACTTTCTCTCACTGTCTCTGGCCCCCTTAACCCCTTCACTGTCCAGAATGAACTCCATAGGTGTGAAGACTATAAAGTGTATCTTTGCTGAAACCTGGTGAACTTGAAAGAGGTGATGTGTTTGTTGAACCTGTTGGTGAACAAACCCATCTACTCATCTTCTGGCTCGAGCAGCAGCAGCACCACCTGGGAGTTTCCTAGAAACACAGAATCTTTCGTCCCCACCTCAGACTGATGAGAATTTGTGCCTTCACAAGATCCCTAGGTGATTCGTGTGCACATTACAATTTGAGAAGCACTGGTCTAAAGGCAGTAAATCATGAAGATTTTATTTTAAAAATCCATGGGCCCTCGGGAACTCTGAGAATGCCACTTCACTTGAAGAGAAGCCAGCTGTTGGTCCCCTCTCTATGGTGGGGGAATTGCCACTTTGATTCCCCCAGACCTTCTGCCAAAGACTCAAATGTGTGCCTCCTATTTCATCCTCCGGTGAGCTTCCAGGACTAAAGGGCCTGTGAGCAAGGATGCAGGTCACAGGGCAGCCCCGACTCTCATCTGTGCTTTCGGCCTCTCCCCCTCCCTTCAGTGCATTACTGAGCACCAGCTGCGTATCACCCCCCAGGTGGCTCTCTGGCTACCGAGGGAAAGGAGGATTCTTGGCCTTGAGGGGCTGCTACTCTCATGGACTGATGCTGGGGGGAGAGGGATCACAGGCAGCGGGTAGTGGGAAAAGTCTCGGGACCCCCGGGCCTAAGATGCCCCCACAGACAGATTGCTCATGAGAGCCACATCAGAAGGGCCAAATGTCTGGAGCTTTTGTCTTTGAGGGGAAGGCTCCATCTATATAGTATCTGTCATGTGCAAGGAAACAACTTCCAAGACTCAGCGTGTGCACATGGTATTGAACATGAAAAGAGAGCCTAGGCTACCGAGTGTGTTGTGTGCCACCTTCATGTATTACTCTGCTCAGCGAGGGTTTGTCTGTTTTTTTTCTCATTTATTTTCTCAGAAAGTAAAACTTGGGTCTAATAAAATGACAGCATCAGGAGCGTTACTAACAGGGCTTTCTATGTTCACTCATATTGCTCAGTTCTCACATTTTCTTCAAGTAGCTGGTGGGGAGAAAATATTGATAAGCTTGTTTTACGACATGGTGCCTGCAATAGCATTGAGTAGGTAGTAGCAGATTTAAAATTTCTGTCCTTCCATCTCAGACTCTGAGAGTAATACCATTTCTATTAGGGGACATTAAAGGAGCCCAGGGAAAATCATCATCAATGAACCTTGAGGCTGGCCCTGGTCTGACCTAGTACCCTCTGTCCCATCATTGCCCTGGTGATGGGCCCAGCACTGCCCCCTTTACCACTTTGTCTCTATGTCCGGCAGACTGCAGGCAGCTTCGCACAGCCTCAGCTGGGCTGTTGCTCCCCAACCCTCAGCTCTGCATGTGCAACTGCCTTGGTTTCCCCATTCCTGCTCCCCTGTACCTTCTGTTGGTGAAACAGGAGCCTGGAGGAAGACCTGGGGAGGGGAGTAGGGAAGGAAGCATTGCTCCCTGTCAGTAAATATGATTTCCTTATGACCATGATGATCGCATTACAAATCAGTTCATCATCATCTAACAGGGATGGGATGGCGGAAGCGGAAGGAGACCTGGGGGAGGCAGACTCAGCTGAGATGAGAACAAATCTGGATGGGCCAAGGGTAGGGAGCTGGGATCAGGCAACCATGTGGCTTGCTGGAGACCTTGAACATAATTTTTAAAAGTTAAATTGGAGTGCTAGTGTAAGCCTTTTCAAATAAGTTCCCTATTTTTGAAAATCACACAACCAAAATACGTTCAATGTTTAAAGATAAAATAAAATTTAAATGATCAAACATTATTCAATCCACTACACTTAACATTTTGGTATATTATGTCCTTCTACATTTTATGTATATAGAGATGTAAATGTAGAGATTTATAAATTCGGATATAGTATAAGATGGAATCACACTGCACATACTGATTTGCATGTGCTTCTCAGTTAATCCTACATCATGAGCATCTGCTACAATATCATTGTATGTGACTGCATAGTTTTACATTGGTGAATACACTATAATTTTTGCAGCTGATTTGCTGTTATTGGGTATTCAGGCTGTTTCATCTATCTATCTATCTATCTATCTATCTATCTATCTATCTATCTATCTTTTACTATCCTAAACAGTATCAAACCGTATTCTTATAGTTAAATCTTTGTACATACCCTCAACTATTTCTCAGAATAAACACGCAAATATATAATTGCTTGGTTAAAAGGAATTTGCATTTTAGGAATTTCAAAGCATGTTGCCAAATTGTCTTCCAGAAAGCTTGTACCAATTTGTACTCTTGTTAGAAATACCTTTCTCACTCTAGCCAGTGGTTTTAGGGAAAAATTTCCTTTGTGTTTTGGGGCCAACAATCGGATTTAACTTCTACCATATTCCCACTCAGAATCCTCTGTGGCCTCTCTTTCAATAATAGATAAGATAAAATCTGAGCCTTCAAGAGCCGGGAACCCAGAAGATGGCATCTCGAAGCCTTGTTCTTGTTGCCTCCTAAGTGCTCAAGAGGGTAAACAAAACAATGGGAGTGTGGGCACAGCAGCCTGAGAGGCTACTGTACAGGAGCCCGAGTGCGGGGTGTTGTCACCAGTGTCACTGGAGAGCCTGCTGTTTGCTGCTGTGAGTATATCACAGCTACTGGGAAGGAAGAAAAAGTCTGCCCATGGGAAGGAATAGAATAAACAGAGGGAGGAAGACCAATATGAGCAACCAGGGCTGTGGCTCCCAGAGTGGAAGAAACACAAAGGTACTTTAGCTTAAAAAAAAAGAAAAGTAAAGGAAATGCTTAAGGAGATGCATTCGCAGAGCCCTCAAAAGGGATTTTTTAAACTGAAATATACATTTTGCAAGTTAAAACATTTAAAAGAAGAATTGATAAACAGGACAATTGTGGTGGATGGTTAAATATCTCATAAGAAAAAAGGCAAAAGAGAAAAAAGTAAGAAAAGGAAAGTTCAGCAAATGTCATGCAGGATTAGTAATAACATTAATGATAATGATAATATAGACCAGACCAGAGCTGGCCAATAGAACTTTCTGCAGTGGTGACAATGCTCTGTGCTGTTCAGTAGGGTAGCCGCCAGCCACACAGGGCTATTGAAGTCTTGAGATGACTAGTAAGACCAAGGAACTGACTTTTAAATTTTATTTAATTTTAATTAATTAGCATTTACATTTAAATGTGGGTAGTCAGTATCACATTGGACAGCTCAGATCTGGACATTTCCTGGTGAAATTTCTGAAATGCAAACATCAGAGTAAAAGCTTATAAACTGCCAGACAAATCCAAAAGCTTACCTTCCAAGTACAGTGGTCCCCCCTCATTCGAGGGGTGTACATTCCAAGACCCCCAGTGGATGCCTGAAACCAAGGATAGTATACTATTTTTTTTCTGACACATATATACCTATGATAAAGTTTAACTTATAAATTAGGCATAGTAAGAGATAAACAACTATAACTTACAATAAAATAGAACAATTATAACATTACACCAGCATTGCTACTCTTGTGCTTTGGGGCCATTATTAAGTAAATAAGGGTTACTTGAACACAGGCACTGAGATACCATGACAGTTTATCTGATAATGGAGAGGGTTACTAAACTACGCATGGGTAGGTAGTGTCTACAGTGTGAATATGCTGGATAATTCACATCCCCGGTGGGATGGAGCTGGAAGGCATGAGATTTCATCATGATACTCAAAAGAGCAAGCAATTAAAAACTTATTAATTGTTTATTTTTGCAATTTTCCATTTAATATTTTCAGACCTAGGTTCACCGTGGTTGATTGTGGGTAACTGAAACTGCAGAAAGCAAAACTGAGGATAAGTGGTCACTACTGTTTAGAAAATCAGATGAGTATTGGACTTCTTATCATAAAGACTGGAAGTTAAAAGAAATAGCAGCCTATTTACAAACTGTTAGAAGAAGACAACTGATTGAAAAATCCCCTATTCTGTCAGGATATCATTCTTATATAAGGGCAAACATTTTGACAATTTTACATTTATAAATATTCAGAAAGTGCATTACTCTCATCTGAGGAAAGACTCAAGTACTCTATGAAATATAAAGGAAAGCAGAACAAAGATTTACAAGCAGGAAAGATAAAATGTTCAATAAACTCTGATGTGTAATAAATCTTACAGAAAGGATGATGATGTGACTGGAAACTGTGACTTGATTAAGTAAAGTTTCTTGAAACACTAAAAATTAGGAAACTAGACACGAGGAAATCTCCATAATAGTCTGGAACAACAACAAAAAGCTATATTATCTATGCACATAGAGAATACACTGTCATCTTTTATAATTCATGGAATAGGTACAAAAATCAATTTTTCCTTTGATTAGAAGAAAGCCTTCATACATTTCAAATAAGGGAGCTTTTATAGATCACATCTGGTGACCTTAACCCTTTATCCCTAAACCCTCAAACCTAGAAAAGCATTAACCAAAGATGACACCCAAAAGCTTAATTGAAATTTTAGAAACACTTACTAAATAAATTCCCACATGAAAGAGTAAATAAAGTTATAACTATATGTGAAAACATAATGTATACCTTCTGGACTCCAAATAGTGAGGCAATGAAATTAGGGCTGGGAAAAGCTAAATAAGCCCTCAGGCTCCTTGGAGGAGTTAGGTTGGAGGAAAACAAATTAAAAGAAGAAGACATTATAAAGAGTTTTTCAAGTTGGGAGGTGTGCATATATGTAGGGATCTGATAACTCTCCCTCTCTGCAAACCTAAAATATGTTTGATTTTAAATTTTAATGGCAAAAACCAAATACAATCCTACTCTGGGTCATCTAACAGACACCAATAACTAAGGACTGCCATAAAATTTGGGGGCCATATTTGCACTTACAATTACAATGCATTTATAATTGCATCAGTGGTAAACAGCACTGATTTAATAGTCCCGTGCTAATAAGAACAGAGGTAGATTTAAAACACAGATGGTGTGTTTATCTTGAGTACCCAATGCTGATGTTGCTCAGTGACAAAAAATTGAGATCAGTTCAAATAACAAGAAGGCATCGGGTCTTCACATGACAAATAATATTCTCGTCATAACCCACTCAAAAGGACCTGCCCCAAAGCACGGAGTACCCTGTTCACATTCTGACCAGTAGCTCTGTTATAGCAACACATCATGTTAATTTGAAGTTTACTAGCTTTGTAGCTTTATTTGCATTTAATTTGTAAAACAGATTCAGTTTGAGAGTTATAGAGCTAAAGAATACGGAGTTTATACCTAGCATATGTTTGTAGAAATTACACTAAAAAATAACTTAAGTAAAAAAAATTGTATGACATTAGCACAAGAACAGAAAGACGGATCCATGGAAAGATCAGGGGTGGTGAAGGGAGGAGCCAGAAATAAAGATCTGTGTGGACTAAACATGAGATTAAAGATCATTTGATTTCAGTGGGAAAAGGATGATTTATAAATAACTGATTTGGATATAATTATCAATCCATACAAATTTTTTAAAAAGGCAGACTGCTGCCTCACTCTATTAATAAAACTACAACTTCAATTAAAGTTTCTTAACCTGTGCACTATTGACATTTAGGGCTGGATAATTCTCTGTTGTGGGGCTGTCCTGTACATAGTATGATATTTAGCAGTGTCCTTGTCTTCTACCCACTAGATGCCAGAAGCAGCCCCCTCTTCCCAGTTGTGACAAACAAAAATGTCCCCAGACATTGCCATGGGGAAAAGGCAGGGAGGAAATTGACCCTGGTTGAGAACCGCTGATTTAGATGTATTGAAGATGTAAATGTAAACAAAACAACTTCATCATCATCATCAGAAACATACCAGGCCATATTCATGAGAGCATGTCTATGGCTAAATTTTTAGGGGCAAAATATAGTAAACAACCTGATATCCATATGGGAATATTGATTAAATAATGGTCCTTCCATGTAGTGGAATATTATGTGGCTACTAAAAAGGTTAAGCTATATCTCACTGAGAAGGGAGTCCATGATATAATCTTATGTAGCAAAAGAAGTTTGTAAATTTAAAAAAAAAAGAGGAGAACACAGTGTATGTGTATGGGTGAGTATTTATAGATATATTTTTTGCATGTTTGTATAGGCATTGAGAACACTGGCGAGCAGGGTTGGGGGTGGGACACAGACCAAACTGCTAACCCTGGCCACTGAAGGAGCTCAGGAAATTTCACCCCAAGATACGACTTTTTGGTATAAAGAGTATTTTTAATTAAAGGCCCTTAGAGATCAACAGGCATTGGAAGGGGCTTTCCCTCTATCTGTATAAAACTGGACAGACCCATCCAAAAACACCAATCTGCTTCCCTTCCCCTCCCTGTTATCTCAGTATATTGCAGGAAAGAAGATCAAGAAGGCACCCATATGTATTAGTTTGCAGAACAAAAAAATTTTATGATGGCTATAGAAATAAATTCAGTGGTTGTCTCAGGTTTAATTGGAAAAGAACATAAGGAAACTTTCTGGAGTGATAAAAATGTTCCAGATCTTGAATCCAGATTTGGTTACCTGTACATACACATTTTTCAAATCTCGCTGAACTCTATTCTTGCAATCTGCGCATTCTGCTGCAACAATACCTCAATTTTAAAATATACTGATTTCATAATGTAAATTGTGGATAGTAAAGCTTGACAAAGACTTCTTGGAAAATGATTTTACATTGAAGAGAAAATGAAAAAATATTTGGAGGTTGGGGAAAATATACATTGTAATATTATCTTGGTTTATGATGCTTTTTAAAATGAAATATGATGTTCATTTTTGGGTGATTCATACTTCTCTGTTTTTATGACTATCATAAGTATAACTCTTATTTCCATTTTTATGATGAATATGTGTTTACATTAAATAAAATATTAGATATAGTTAAAAAAAAAAAAGAATACAACCAGACCTGGCCCAAATCATTTTAAATATAATACCTGTCTCTCAGGTTAATTTACAAGTGAATCTGTTTCTCCCCATCCGTTCATTCTCCCAAGTATCTATTAATCCTCCCTAGCAACCATTTATTGCCCCTAAACAGAATTACCTATATTTCTCATCTCCCCCTCCCCTCTAAAATGAGGGTATATAAATTTCTCAACCCCACCAGGATATTGGGTAATCACTCTGTGAGTCTCCCTGTGTGCACGGTAAATAAATCTTTCTCTGATTAATCAGCCTTATTGTGAATTGATCTTTCAGCTAATCTTCCGGGGCAAAGGGGAACTTTCCCCTCACCTCCACACCACCTTGATGGGGCATGGAGTGACCATGAAGCTGGATTTGGATGGGCCAGAGGAGATTCTTGGCTTTATATTTATTATTTAGTCTACCAAGTATACAATCACATAAGGAATTTGAACTTTGAAGGAAGTCTATGTAGTTCAAAGGCCTAACTGGCAAAGTAAGGAGACATTTTAGGGCTCAGTGTGATAAATGCTACAACATAGTGATGAATTTTTGGGGGCAGCATGCATTGTGGTAGGCGGTGGGTTGAATGGTGTCCCCCAAAAAGATCTGTGTTCAAATGCCTGGAACCCATGCATGTTACTTACTGTATTTCAGAAAAGGGTCTTTGCAGATATAATCAGTTCCTGGATTACCTGGGAGGGCCCTAAATCCAATGACAAGTGTCCTTATAAGAGAAAAGCGGGGAGAGATTTGAGATACACAGAAGAGAAGGTGACGTGAAGACAGAGGCAGAGACTGCAGTGATGCAGCCACAAGCCAGGGAATGCCTGGAGCACCCGAAGCCAGAAGAGGCAAGAAATGGACTTTCCATTCCTATGTAGGAAACGTGGTCCTGCCAACACCTTGATTTCAGAGTTCTGGCCTCCAGAACTGTGAGAAAATACACTTCTATTGTTTTAAGCCACCCAGTTTGTGGTAATTTGTTATGGCAGTCACAGGAAACTAATATAGGAGGGTAACTTTTTTTTCTGGAACGGTTGAGGCAGGCTTCCCTAGAAATGTGGCTCTTGTATTGCACCTAAAAGGAGGTAGAAAAGGCAGAGAAGGCTACTCCAGGTAGGGGAAACGGCAGCAGTGAAGGCACAGAGGCCTGACGGGGCTGGATTCAGTGTGGCTTGGGGTGAGGTGAGTTGAATGGGTAAGGTGGGGAGAGAGGTGGAGGGGGAAGCATCATGTCTTCTGCTGACATTTTAGCTGGAGAAACTAAATCACAAACAATTTAAGGATATTTCTAAGAGGATTGAGCAAATTCATGTCAGAGACAGAAATCTGGCAAAATCTACCTTCAGTATCATGTTCACAAGGAAGGAAACTGCAGCCCTATAAAGCCCCAAGCAAAGGAGAACTGAGAACTGACTCCTTGTATTCAAAATGCAGCAGCTTGTTGGGTCTTGAGGGCTCCGTTCCCAGCCAGTTCGCTCACATTCCTAGGCAGATGGCTTGCTCTGGTATCCACATAATCCCTGCCAGAGTGGGAAGCCCCCAAGCTAGGGAGAAAACAAAATATTTTCATCATTTGACATGACAAAGCGTGTGGCTCTTGAGTGTAAGAACCGGCACAACCGTGGCGTGTTCTGTCTTATCCCACCCCCTCCATCCCCAGTGGGAAAGAAATCTCCACCAGCCAGCATGTAGGAGAGGGTCTTCTGGTGGCCTGGAAGGTGACAGAAGCCATTCCCTTTCTTTGCGTACCGTATGTGGACTTTGCACCAGCACGGATTCTGCCCCTGCTTAGCAGAGTGTTTGCGGCGGTTGAATGTGCCTTCTCCTTTGCACCCTTAGAGATGCCCAAGTAGGGCACTTCTGGTGCTACATATTGAGGCCAAAAAAGAATGTGCGTACATGCCAGAAACACTTGCAGATGTATGGTTGAAAACATTTGTTTCACAGGACTGACACTATAAATAGGATGTGGACCAGCAAGAAGGCAACACTTTGCATGGGTGGCCTCGTCTTCGTGGCAGAGATATTTCCCAGCAGCACGCACCATTGGGGCTGGCTCTGGATCCAATGAAGCTGTCACGTCATCATTGTGACATGGCTCATCACTGCTCCCATGCCAAGCCCTTTCCCTCACTGTTCAAAAACCCATCTGCCATCATCTCTAGAAACTTCCATGGCAGGCCAGGGGCTCTCATCCATTGGTGGTGCGCCATGCATGCCAAATCTTATCCCCTCTGCGGATGGTGCAGGGTGTGCATGAGTGTGTGTGAGTGTGTGAGCATGTGTGTCTGGGGGAGAGTGTGTGTGTATGACTGTGTGAATGAATGTGTTTGTGCATACGAGTGTGTATGTGTGAGGGTGTGAGTGTGAGTGTCTGAATGTGCATCTATGTGTGTGTGACTACGTGAGTGTGTGGGTGTGTTGTGTGGCTGTGAGAATATGAGTGTGAGAGAGTGTGTGACTGTGTATTTATGAGAGAGAGTGCATGAGCGTGTGTGAGTGTGTGTGTGGGTGTCTGTGCAGGAAGTCCCAACCAGTGAGCGTTCTGCTCCCACCAGGGTCAAAGCCTGAGTGCTGTGGGAGTTCTCACTGCCCCCAGACAGAGGAAGGAAGGTTCCTGCCGGCTCCCGGGGCTGGGAGCATGAGGACACGAAGGAGACTGGAGAAGGGGGATTCATCTGGTAGGTGACTAGGCACACAGAAGCCCTGGTGAGCAGAGACAGCAGTAGTTGCTGTGGCAGGAGGAGGGGTCGGGCTCATTGGCCCTGTCCTGCTTGCGGCCACTGTGGAGGAACCAACAGAGCAGGGAAGAGAAGGTTAGAAGTAGAAGTGATGCTTCAGCTCCAGCAGCCGATGAACTGGCAGAGGAAACAAAACAGGTAGGAAGACAACCCTTCTCTAGGACAGAATGCCGGCAGAGCAGAGCAGTTTGACAAGCTTGATCTGGAAGCTGGTTATAATAAAACTTTCACGTGGTTGGGAAGAAACCGCGGGCCTCATTGGCTGCGCTCCCCAAACATTTATTCTTATCCCAATTTAGAAATAAATGAAGGCACTGTGTGGCATTCTTTGATGTCCATCATCACACAGTCAAGCCTTACAAATCTTAGGTCCATCTTACAAAAGGGGAAACTGAGGCTCACAAAGGTGAAGTAACTTGTCGAGAGCATAGGGTAGGATCATCAGCCCAGGTCTTGGGGACATGCCTGGGCAATGGCAGGAAGTCCTGATTGCGCTCTTCTTGGGTGGCACTATGGAGAGATATTCATAGTGGTGAAGGGGGTTTCCCTTCTCTTGTGACACAAACACCAAGTGCTTATTTTGTCTGGGGAGTGTCACAGGAACTAAAATCCACTCTGTCCTTCGCTCCTCGTGATCTTGCAAGCTGGATATCCTTATCTCCTTGTCTGGACCAAACGGAGGAAATTTCTCCAAGGACACATAGCCAGGTAATGCTGGAGGCAGGATTCAAACCCAAACCTATTTAGTCCTGACGCTCTGGTCCACTCCACTACCCTGCATCCCTGATGGAGAGAAAGGGCTCCTCCCACCGACTCCCTACCCCTATGTCCAATTTGCAGCTGGCCCTGCCCACGAGAGGAGGTGCACTGCACCCACGCAACAGTGCTCATTGCTCATTACTCCAGGCCTCCCAGGCCTCCCAGTGATTAAGCCCTCAGAACTTCCCCCTGGCCTTGGGTGACATCATTGCATAATTAAGGTGACTGTGATGCCCGACTGCGTGCACCAAACAAAGGTCCCTTGTTTTAATTTATCATCTGAGCTCTCCTTGTGCAAGACTGAGCTCCTACTGGTAATTAAGGGAGACGGTTTAACCTGGCTGAATGAGAGCAGGGCTTGGGGCAAAGTGGCAGGAGGGTGACCCAGTGTCAACTCTTAATTTGATATGGAAATGAGGGTACCAATAAAAGATAATAAGGCGAGGCTTACTCCAGAAAGAGGAGAGCTCAACACTAATTTGAAGCTTTCCTTTTATGTAATTTTCTTGCCAAGTAGCTAAATAGATTTTTTTGTCTGCTTTTATTTCTCAGCTGACCCTTTCATGGAACTACTACTAAGCGGTCACATGCCCTGAAGTTGGTCACTTTCTACCCAGAGCATCGTGCTAAAGCGCATGGACTCTGCAGCACAAACTTTGAAAAGATTCAAAGCCAGCTTTGCCACTTAACTAGCTTTGTGACCTCAGGCAAGTTACATAAATTCCCAGCACCTCAGTTACCAAATCTATAAAATGGCAATAATATACTAGGACCTGCCTCAGAAGGGTGTTGTAAGGATTCAAGTGAGTTAATATATGTTCAGTCTTGAAGACAGTGCCTGGTGCATAAGCACTTTGTGTTTGTTGTTATCACCTTCAAAACTCTTTTAACTATCTGTGTACAATTTTACAATGTTTTGCAAAGTAAGCGTTCAATAAATGTCTCTTCAGGATATTTTCTCTCTTCCTGTCTTCCCTCTCTTTGTCTTGCTCTCTCCACAAATGGGGACCCCATTTCTACCTTCATACACAAGCAAAAGTGAATTGTGGGGCAGACCCATGAGCATGTGATTAGGATGAGTTAGGAAGGAACTCACCCCTTGTGGGGTGCCGAGGGCAGGTGGACAGTGGCCTGGAGCGTGAGAGTCTGATAGAGCATGTGGTTGGGGTGTGGGTTTGTATTTGGAAGGCGCGCTTGAAGGTGAATTGTTCACCATCTCTAGGAACTGATCGAGCGTGAGAGGGACAGTCCCCCCAGGGCCAGGAAGGCCCTGGATCCCCAGATGTCAAAACATCAGAATGCAGAAAATAAAAACATGCTTCATACAATCTCTTGCCTCCTCCCTGCCTGGGAACTGTCAGTTGCCTTAATATAACTTACATTCAAGGGACCCCCAAGGGGGGATGAATTGTACAGCAAAGCCCGTTTTCCTTACTGAGCTGAGCTCCCCTGCCAGCCACCCGCCCCCCCTCCCCACAGCTGAGTGGCCAGGCCAGGGATTCAGACGTCACAGGATCTGCCAGCTGGGGCCAGAGCAATGCCCTCCTGTGGTTAGCACTCCTCAGAGGGCATTCTTCACCTGTCTCTACCTGCCTAAGTAACTCCCGTGCCTTCTAGCTAGAGATGAGGCAGCTTCCCTAAACTTTACCAGCCACATCCTTGTTTCCTCCCCTGAATTTCTACAGCATTTTTTCTACTCTTTTTTCATGAAACTTTTCACTTTCTGCCATTTAATGTATTTTATCTGTGTATCTGCCTTTATCTCCTTTAAAAACATGCAAGCAGCCTGAGGACGGGAACTGAGCAAGTGCATCTTGTTCCTTCTATGTCACTCTTTCCTCTTCTGTACTCCTAGCATTCAGCACCATGCTTGGTGCATAAGTGTCCACTGAGTACTTATTGAATAACAGAAACCTAATATTTTACGTTAGGTCCCCCAGAAGCAGACCCCAAAGCAAGGATTCAGAGCAAGTTTTTTATTTGGTCAGTGATCCCAGGAAGGGATCTCTGGTAGGGGTGTGGGGAAGGAGAGAGGAAAGGGGGAAGCCGCCAGTGCAGGGTGTGCTAACGAGCTGTTTACCACTGAGGGCAACTGGGGCTCGATCCTGCTGGTGTTCTGTGTAGGACACAGCTCAAGTTGTCCCAGCTGGGTTATTTGTTCATATGTCACTGGAGGTGGGCTGCCCCTGGGCCAGTTAACTCCCTGACACACAAGCACAACGTGTTTGTGGCCAGAGCAGACCCTCCGCAGGGTCCCAGATGGCTACGGTAAAAAACTTAGCCATTGATCTTGAGTGCCAATGGGCTATGGGTGGGGCACCTAGCCATCTGCTATACTTAAGCTGTAAAATCAAGGTTAAAGAGCCACAGGTTCTAAAACCTAGGCATCTGCAACTACACTATCAGCCAAGAAGCAGAGAAAAGAGAAAGGACAGATTTAAAGGCATCTGTCCATTTTACTGTCTTTGTCTTGAGTTTCTTGCTGGAAGGGATCAGCCGACATTGGGGGTAGGTGGTTGATGTCCTCATGGGTCTCCTGCATTTTCCCACCCCATGTCTGGCTCCCACAGCTGGGAGCATCTGGGCTGCACCCCAGGCTAAGCTGTCTGGAAAGCCATGGCATGGCCAAGTCGTGCTGTGGTTGAGGCGGGCTGGGGGCCTTCCAGCTGTTGTGATTTCAGCTCACCCACATGTAGCCGTCCCCTTACTCCAAGTGGCAATAGTACTCAGAGGATGCCACGTTTGTCTTTTCCCCCTTCACTTAAAGAGAGGCCACATGTCCTTTTGCAGAGCATGTTGATGACCATTTCCTCTCTTGGAAACATCTGTGACTCTGGGCTCCAGGCTAGGTCAGACTTTCTTATTTTGCTCCAAGTTCTCCCATTGCACAGAAGTAGGGGCTTCTTGGAGCCTCAGGCCACACCAGCCTGGTGAAGTGGATGATGGTGCAACTTTGGGAAAAATTTAATCAAGGCAAACAGGAATCAAGATAATCTGGACCCCTGACTCAGTTTAGGAGACCCATGTTAGGAATCCACCAGGGTGCAGTGGGAACGGGGTGGAAAGTGACTTGGAACTCTCCCAAGTTTGGCTTGAATGCAGATGTCATCACTTAGCTTGACGCACATACACATCTGAGCAGAGTTCCAGGCGTTAGACATTCTTGAATTTGCCAATTTATATTTCGTATTTTTGGACACCCTTCAGGAATAATCTGTCAATTAACATATACCAGATTCCCTTTCTTTTTTTCCTTCAGCAAAACCCTACAAAAATGTTTCCCAAACCCATCAGTTCCCCAGAGTTTTAAAGTAATCACAAGCAGGTCTGCTCACGTGTCAGCCAACTGTGGTGTTCCCTACCATTCCACCGGCACCGCAAACATGAGTACTCCCTGGGGACAGAGCCTTCCGTCATGCTCTGGCCAGGATCCTGGGCTGTGAAAGCCAGGTACATCTGTCGAGTTGACAGGGTATTTTTTCAAAAACACAGCAAATTGATTCTGGATTATGTTTTAAATACAGCAATGTGGTTAAAACAAAGAAAGAAGAAAAGAGCAAACAAAAAAAAGATACTGCAGATTGGAAAATAGATGTGTCAAGAATTCTGGCCTAGACGCTCAGAAACCTAGGTCTTCATCCCCAAATGCTAATAAGTACCATTGTGACCTTGGATAAATCCCCCAACATTGCTGGGTTCAGTTTCCTCCTCATTTATAAAATGGGGCATTGGACCATATTCCAACTCTAAAATTGATTTTCAAAACACACAATATGGATGTCCTCAAACACTTTGGAGAAGAAAAACAGTGCTCTATGTGATAAATATTAGTGGATACACAGAATGAAAACCAAGTAGTACATAGGAGGAAACTACACAGGGAAGACGTTGCACTGCTCAATGATGCCATCTCTCAAATCTAATAATTATATATTTTTATAAATTGTCTTAAGAAGTGCACTAGCAATATCCTGAAGCAGAAAATGCTGATCCTTTGAATCGTCATTTAAAGATTTTTTTCTCCCCATTCTTTTAGGTGTTAGAATAAGAACTTCAATTTATTATGAACCTCGTGTGTGTTAGGTGGCACATTATAGTATCACTAATTCACACACCAATCCAACAGTGTAGGCATTCTTACATCCCTTCTTCTGATGAAGAAATTGAGCTTTGTAGAGGTTAAAGGACTTGCTCAAGGTCACATAGCTGGTAAAGTAGCAGTGCTAGGATCTGAAACCAGCTGTCTGTGTGTCATAGTGACTGCTTCTGTGTATTCATCACCAGTGCCATTGTGGCTTCTCTCCAGTGTACTTAATGCTGTGAAAAGGACTTTAGGAAAGAGCAAAGCTTGATTGAGAAACTACCTTTGTCTTCAGGAGAATTCTAGGGGGACAGGCTATATGAACTCTGGGGACAGGCTATAGTCTCTAGGGAGACTGCTGATGGAGAGAAGGTGGGCATCTCCTCTGAACAACTGTGATTGAATCTTCCTTCACAAAGGGGTCACTTTCTCAGAGGTCTTTAAGGTTTAAGCTTCACCAAACCTCACTGATTTGCATCCTCTCTTTAGCACTAGGCTTGCCAAGATTCCAAGAACAGGTTTTGCAGTGTCACCAGATTGGTACTCACTGAAGTCAAGTTTTCATGGTCTCTTCTGAAGCTAGAAACAGAATTAGGCAATTCCAAAATGACCATCGGACAGCAATTTCCATCCTCAGCCCTCCCACTCCCTGGGGCCAGGGAAGAAGAATGATACAATTTGCCAAGTCTCAAATCCATCCCACATGGCCAGTCTGAAACTGGGTCCTGATTCAGGCTTTTTCTTGTTTTAATTTGTTTATTTGTGATGGGGACTTGCTGCTTCTAGGAGGGTCCCATTAAAAAAAAATCTCAGAAGACATCAAAAAGTTCTGACAAAACAACATCTTGATGATTTAAGTGTAAATATGTCAGAAACATATGGTTTCTATTATTCCTGAAATAACACATGGGTTTAAAAATCAAGGGGAAAAGTGTTTGGTAAAACACATTGAGGACTTGGCTAAATGTTTTTTAAAGACCAGTTCTGAAGCTTCGAGGGGGAACAGAGAGGGGAGCAAATCCAGGAGGCTCGGCTCCTCCCTCGTTTGTCTCTTGTCTTGATCAAGGACGGCACATGTGTTGCCACCAGAGCATTGTATCTGCCACCACAGTGGAAAGCCGAGTTTGCATGGACAAGTCTAGGTCCTGACCCTAGCCCTGTTGCTCACTAGCAATGACAGTTTTAGGCAAGTTAATGGTTCTGAAAATTGGGAAAATAATATAGCTCATAGAATTGTTGTGAGCATTTGTGTAAATATGTGTCAATTTCCTGGCATATAGTAGATACTTAGTAAGAGGCTGCCTTTTAAAATGATCACTGTTCACTTGAAAAGTGGTGATAGGGAGGGAAGGTAAGAGGACCCGGGACCAAAGTCGCTTCTGGAGTATGAAGAAGCCAGAAGGTCACGTCAGATCCTCTAACCTCCTCTCCACTCAGAGATGCAACTCTGGGTGGGGGGACAGGGTAACTGTGCCACCTGCTGCTAAACACAAACAAAGAAACAAGAAAAAGCACAAAGCTGGGAGGTCATAATAAACTCAGTCTCCAGTGATCAACTCACCAAGGCACTTGTTTCTCAAGGCACATTTTTAAACTGTTTTTATAATTTAAGAATATTCATTTGAACCTGATAATATTTGGATTACATTTTTTAAAAAGTTAATTAATAACAGCTTTATTGAGTTGTGGTTGACTTACAAAAAACCCAGAGGTCTTTAAAGTGTATAATTTGATAAGATTTGACATATGTATTCACCTGTGAAACCATTACCTCAGCGAATGTAGTAAACATGTCCATCACCCCTAAAAGTTTTCTCATGCTCCTTTGTAATTCTCATCTCCAGACAGCCACTGAAGTGCCTTCTGTCACTACAGATCGGTTTGCATTTTTTAAGAATTTTACAGCAATGGAATCATATAATATTTACTCTTTGTCTGGCTTCTTTCACTCAACATTATACTTTGAGATTTATCCTGTCATGTGTATCATTAGTTCATTTCTTTTTATTGTCAAATAGTATTCCATTATATAGATACACCACAATTTATCTCGTCACTGTTGATGGCCGTTTTTTTTACAATTATTAATAAAAATAAGTCTTCTATTTGGGTATTATTATACACATTTGTGTATAAATCTTTGTGTTTTCTTTTCTCATGGTAAGTACCTAAAAATGGAATGGCTAGATATTTTCTTAGGTATGTGTTTAACTTCTTAAGAAACTGCCCAACTGTTTTCTAAAGTGGTTGCACCATTTTACATTCCCAGCTGCAGCGATTAGAGATCCAGTTGCTACTCAGCCTTGCCAACATTTGATATGACAGTCTGTAAGTGCACACACATTTTAATAGGCGTGTTGTGGTAGCTCATTGTCGTTCTGATTTACATTTCCCTAATGACTAATGGTGTTGGCGATCTTCTTTGTGCTTATTTACTATTTCTGTGTCTCCTTTGTTGAAGTATGTGCTCAAATCTTTTGATCATTTTTGGTTCTTTGTTTTCTTATTATTGAAAACAAAGTTTTCTGTGTTTCATATATATTGTGGATACAATTCCTTTATCAGATATATGATTTGCAAATATTTCCTTCCAGTCTGTGGCTTGTCTTTATTTTCTTAAAAATGTCTTTTAAAGAGAAGAGCAGAAGTTCTTAATTTTGATGAAGCTCATTATATTATTTTTTTCTTTTATGGTTTGTGCTTTTGATATTGTAGCTAAGTAATCTTTGCCTAACCCAAAGTCACAAAGATTTCTTTTATGTTTCCTTCTAGAAGTTTTATAGTTTTAAGTCTTACATTTAGGTTGATGGTCTATGTTAAACTAATTTTTGTATTTTGTGTGAGATTCGGTTCAAGATTTGTTTGTTTTGTTTTGTTTCATTTCTGCGTGTGGTTATCCAGTTGACCCAGCATTGTTTGTTAAAAAGATTATCTTTTCTCCACTGAATTGCCTTTGTACCTGTGTCAAAAATCAGTTGATCATATATGTGTGGGTCTATTTCTAGACTCTCTATTTTGTTCCATTGTTATGTTTGTCCATTGACACCAATACCAATTTTCTTGATTGCTATAACTTTATAATAAGTTTTAAAATCAGGCAGGCAGTGTGATTATTCCAACTTAGTTCTTTTTCAAAGTAATTTTGATTGTTTAAGGTTCTTTGCATTTCCTTATGAATTTTACATCCAGCTTGCCAATTTCTACAAAAAAAAATCACATCAAACTAAGAAGCTTCTGCACAACCAAAGAAAAAATCAACGAAGTGAAGAGACAACCCATAGAATGGGAGGAAATGTTTGCAAACTATTCAACTGACAAGAAACTAACAACCAGAATATATAAGGAACTCAAATAACTCAATAGCAAACAAATAAAGTGATTAAACAATGGGCAAAAGATCTGCATAGACATTTCTCAAAGGAAGACACACAAATGGCCAACAGGTATATGAAAAAATGCTCAACATCACTAGTCGTCAGGGAAACGCAAATCAAAACCATAATCATCTCATCCCAGTTAAAATGGCTACTATGAATAAGACAGAAAATAACAAATGCTGAGGAGAATACAGAGAAAGGAGAACACTTGTACTCTGTTGGTGGGAATGTAAATTAGTACAGTCACTAGGAAAAACAATATGGAGCTTGCTCAAAAAACTAAAAATAGAACTACCATATGACCCAGCAATCCCACTGCTGGGTACATATCAAAAAGAAAAAGAAAAAAAAAAAAAGGAAATCAGTATATTGAAGAAATATCTGCACTCCCATGTTTATTGCAGCGCTATTCACAATAGCTAAGATATGGAATCAACCTAAGTGTCCATCAATGTATGAATGGATAAAGAAAATATCGTATATAGATACAATGGTATAGTATCTCACCATAAGAAGAATGAAATCCTGCCATTTGCAACAATATGGATGGAACTGGAGAACATTATGTTAAGTGGAATAAGCCAAGCACAGAAAGACAAATGTCTCACGTTCTCACTTGTATGTGGGAGCTTAAAAAATTGATCTCATGGAGGTAGTGAATAGAATGGTGGTCACCAGAGGCTGGGAAGTGTAGTGGGGAGGGAAGGATAAAGAAGGCTTGGTTAAGGGGTACAAAAATAGTTACAAGGAAGGAGATCTAGTGTTTGGTAGCACAATAGAGCAACTATAGTTAACAATAATTTACTCTATATTTCAAAATAACTAGAAGAGTAGATTTGAAATGCTCTCAACACCAAGTAATGATAAATGTTTGGGGTGATGGATATCCCAATTACCCAGATTTGATCATTACACATTGTATGCTTATATCAAAATGTCACATGTACCCCATAAATATGTACAACCATTACATATCCATAAAAGTTAAAAGCCTGCTAGGATATTGATTGGGATTGCATTGAATTTATAGATCAATTTAGAGAGAATTGATATTTTTATAAGTATTGAGTCTTTTGAACCTTGAGCAAGGTATATCTCTCCACTCATTTAGTTCTTCTTTAATTTCTCTCAGCAATGTTTTATAATTTGAAGTCTATAGGTCTTTCACATCTCTTGTCAAATTTGTGCCTATGTATTTTATATTTTTATGTTATTGTAAATGGTATTTATTTATATTTCAATTTCTGACTGCTTATTGTAGTATTTATAAACACAATTGATTTTTATATATTGATTTTTATCCTATAATCTTTGTAAAATCACTTATTAATTTTAGTAGTTTTCTAGTGGACTCTATAAAATTTTCTACATAGACATTCACGTCACCTATGCATGAAGACAGTTCTACTTCTTTCTCTCTAATCTGGAGGTCATTTTAAAAACTTTTTCTAGCCTTGTTGCACTGGCTAAAACCTCCAATACAATGTTGAATAGAAATGGCCAGAATTGACATCTTTGCCTTGTTCCTGGCCTTAGAGAGAAAGCATTTAATCTCTCACCATTAAGAATGATGTTAGCCATAGGGTTTTTTTGGTAGATGTCTTTTGTCAGATTAAGCGTTGTTTTTTGTTTGTTTGTTTGTTTGTTTCTCAATGACCCTGGCTAGAGTGCAGTGGCATCATCATAGCTTGCTGCAAACTCAGACACCTAAGCTCAAGCGATCCTCCTGCTTCAGCCTCCTGGGTAGCTGGGACTACAGGTGTGCACCACCACACCTGGCTAACTTTTCTGTTACTTGTAGAGACGGGGTCTTGCCCTTGCTCAGGCAAGGGTGTTCTTTTATATTCTTAGTTTGTTGTGAGCTTTTATCAGAATTTGATGTTGGATTTTGTCAAATCTATTTCTGCACTGACTGATGATTGCATGGTTTTTCTTTTTTAGTCTGTTAATGAAATGTTTTACAGTATTAGCTTCCTAATGTTAAACCATTTCTTGCATTCCTGCCATGATGCAATATCCTTATTGGATTCAACTTACTAAAGTTTGAGAATATTTAAGAATATTTGCATCTGTATTCATGAGGGACATTGATCTGTAGTTATTTTTTTTTTTCCTCATAATATATTTGTTTGGTTTTGGTATCATTCTAATGCTGACTTCATAGAATGAGTTGAGAAGCGTTCCCTCCTCTTTAATTTTCTAGAAGAATTTGTGTTGAATTTGTTTTATTTATTTCTTAAATGCTTGGTAGAATTTGCTAGTGAAGTCTTCTGGGCCTAGAATTTTATTTGTTGGGAGGTTTTTAGCTACAAATTTAATTTTGTTAATACATACATTATAGGGCATTCAGGTTACCTATTTCATCTTAAATGAGCTTTGGTAATTTGTGTCTTTCAAGGAATTTGTCAATATCATATAAGTTCTTGAATTTATCAGCATAAAATTGTTCATAATATTCCAGTATTATCACTTTAATATATGTATAATTTGTAGTGATGTCATCTCTCTCTTTCCCGATGTTAGTAATTTGTGTCTTCTGTCACTTATTTTGCCCGATCAGGTTGGTAGAGTTTTAATGATCTTCTCAAAAGGACCACCTCTTGGTTTTATTGCTTTTCTCAATTGTTTTTCTGGTTTTTATTTCATTGATTTTGACTCTTTATTTCATTATTTTCTTTATTCTGCTTACTTTGGGTTTAATTTGCTCTTCTTTCTCTAGAAAGTTAAGGTAAAGGTCATTGATTTGAAAACTTTCTTCTTTTCTAATAAAGTCATTCTAATGCTATACATTTTACTCTATGTACTGCTTTAGCTGTATTCTATAAATTTGATATGTTGTACTTTCATTTTAATCCAGTTCAAAATTTTTTCTAATTTCACCTTTAATTTTGATAGTGGGGCTGGGGAAGAGAGGTTGGAAGACAGACTGTGTTTTTTTTCGTCAAGGCTCTGCCATTATAAACATCCTTTGATATTTCCATTGTCTTTTTACCAAAAAGTTGATTGAATCTTTCCAATCCCTCTGTTTTTTGGCATCACTGATCTTGATATTTCTGGTCAGATATAAATTTATTTCAGTATGGGATACCATAAAAATGGCATATTGAAGTAAATCAGATGGAATAAAGGTATGGAGGAATTTACCAGGGAAAAATAACACTGGTGCTCAGATATCCTTCATGGAGAAACAATGAACATCAGCAATGAAAATAACAAGGAAAAAGATATTGCCACTGAATAGCATATATCAAAGAGCTTGGCAATGAACCTCAAACAACCCCCAGAAACTTCCCACAGTGTGTTTTTTTTCCCCCAACGTGGAGAATTTCTGAGTTGGCAATGTATGAGTGCTGTTCATATCAATGATCTGTGACCTGCTTTGTTTGCTGTTTTTCTTATTGTGTTTGCCCTTGTACATTCAGTTCCAATTAAGACGGGGAGAGAAGAGGCTGAATACTGCCAGCTTAGTCCTATAAATATTTGCACAGTGTTTATGACAGATGTTTTCCGGTTATGAAGGAATCTGACCTTCATTAAAAATATGGAACTTTTTTAATGTGATGCCAAAATATCAGAAACAACAGCAGGGTTTGCCAATGATTTTCATACATTTAAAGATACAAATTCTTACTTGAACAAACCAGTAATGATCATAACTGTTATTATTTGTTGGGAAAGTGGTTAGAGGGTAGAAAATAACCACAGTTCCTCTTTTCTTGTTCTAATCATCATCCCACTCCAGCATTCTGCAAGATGGGCCATTTAATACTGTCTCTTCGTAAACCAACAATGTGGCTTTCCTTACATCCAGTGAAGGATTTTTCTTCCTGATGTTTGGAACACCAATTAAACCACATACAAATGACCCTAAATATCAAGATTGTATATGTCTCATAATCTTTTTTCATCCTTAATATGATATAAATGTGTGACACATGAAAAACTGCATAAAGATTTCATGAAAAAATATGTTTCAAAGTTTTCCAACTGATCACACACTGTTTTTTTTTTTTTTGAGGAGAAGGAAAGAGTTTATTGATTTTCTGGCAAATGAGGAGGTTAGCAGACTCCCATCTCAAAGTACCAAAGTCCTGTCTCTGAGCAGAAGTACAGAGCTTTTAAAGGTTCTGATTAATCCCATAATCCCATCTTTGGCTAAGACAATCTCATGACCTCCACCTGGGCAATTCCCCCGAGCCATCTCCTGTGGCACAAAGAACAAAGGACACTCTCCTGCCCCTCCTGACCATTAGCCTGAGGCCGGGATGTAGGTTTTAGTTCTCAAAAAGGGTGAGGGGGTTTTGAAGAGACAGAAAACATTTTTACCCTTTTGCAGGCCTTTTCTCTGTTACATATTCCCCACTGTCAATTTTTACCCTTCCATATCTATGGGAAGAGGGGTGATGTAGTCATAAAGTTACTTCATGCTGAATTGGGGCAATGTTTAAGATGGAATGTTTATAAGCAACAACTACAATCGTGAGGACTGACAAGGCATAATGGAGGATAGCTGATAAGGAGATTTTACCCCACTTGGTATGTAAGACATCTGTAGGACTGTGGGTCCTTCCTGTCACCTTGCACATAATGTCTAATACAGGGCTGGGTAAGAAAGAAACATGGGACCTCTGAGTGCAGAACTATTAGCTGCACCCTGTAGGTGATCCAAGAGACCAGCTTCTGCAAATTCAGAAATCATGCACAGAAATACTTGTGCCAAATGAGGTTTAGGATAACACACCCAGCAGTAAGAGAGATTAACAGAAGAGGTGATAGCTGGGGAAAATCCTCACTAAGGCATTGTCCCTTTATCCTGCAGACAGAACCAAAAAGGATTAGTGAAAAATCAACATTTTCATTCATTTTTTTTTCTTTTTCTCAAACAGATACTTTAGATCACCTAAGGATGGTCCCTCCACTGGGGGCTACACCTCTTTACTTTGGTGTGATGGACCCCAAGGTTTTACTTCTGACAATTTTGATGAAGTGTGAGTTGTTAGAGGCACTTCACAGGGTCCCTTCCACTTCTCTGCTTCCAACTGATTCAGGGACCTGAAAGAGGCAAACTCATGTATAGCAGTTAGCACCTGACCTGCTCATTTGATGTATTGTTTTACTCTATTCTCTTTTACTTATGGTTATATTACCGTATTTACCTCAGGGTGATAGGAAGGGTCTCTCATTAGCTATTTTTTTTAAGGGGCTTAACTTAAGCCTGCTTCTAAAGGGCTACCCTTATCCAGAGGAGGTCAAGCGGCAACACCCTATCTCACTTTAGATGGGTTTCTTGTGTCAATTCCAGGATGTCTGTAATATCTATTCCAGGTGTAGGGTTTTGCTTACTTGTTGCATTACCTCCGCTACAAGGGAGGGTTCATTATCACTCTTGTGAAATGTCCAGGGCTCTGCAGAGTATGCTCCTGGGTCCTGTTGATAATGGGGTGCCTGCTGACATCCTCCCTGTAGGAGGAGGAGTTGCTTAGCTGTCTCTGTAGCTGTCTATCCACAGCATCCATCACCAGCGTGCCACTCTCTATCTGCTCAGCCTCTTTCCCTGGACTGAATGATGTACAAGCTTGCTGAAGCCTGAACTTCAAAGCACAATGGCAGTCTCCTGTACACTTCACCAGGCCCTTGTATTCATCCAGCAGGAGCTTGGCGACACCACCCCACCTGGAGGTGAGCTTCTGCCACTTCTGAAACAAACCCTGGTGCTCCCGCTGCTCAACCAGTTCCACCTCCTGGGCCCACTGTGACGAGCTTCTCAGCCACCACTTGTCTATGGCTGCCTCACTGCCACCTGGCCCCTCCCCCACCACTCCCTGCCTGGCTCGCAGAGCACTAGGCGAGGCTGGTGCCGGGGATCAGGGTGGCAGCTGGGGGAGGGGCCCCCCAGGATCGCTTCTGTCCATGCAGCTAGTGCCAATCGAATCCCCACTGTCAATTTTGCCCAGGGCTCCTGTGGGGATATTTGGAGGCAGGGGGCTCTGGGCCCCCTTCCTCACTGTCTGAGTCTTAGACTTTAAAAAAAACTATTTGCTCTCCTGGAGGCTTCCTGCCACCCGGAGTCCTTTACAATTTTGGTCAATGTTCCTTTCAAGGTCCTTCTTCTTTACAAAAAGTCAGTCTAGGGTGGCGTTTTTGCTCACTTCTTTTGACTGTCTCAAAGGACCCTTTGGCTGTTCTTGCACATTCAAGCCCCCATATCAGATATTGCCACAGATTGACCACCCTGGCTATGGGTTCCCTCTGGCCCAAACTGAGTCTGCTGCTGGGACAGACCATTCCAAACCCCAAGTCATAATTTACTGGTTGTGGGACTGAAGAGTTAGTTCAGGAAGTACCCTCCCCAGCCCCTCTCATGGTGCCACAGCAACCATCACCAGCGTGCCACTCTCTATCTGCTCAGCCTCTTTCCCTGGACTGAATGATGTACAAGATGGCGGCAGCAGTGGGCGTTCCTTCCCCCTTGCTGTGCAGCACTGCATGTACCCATCCTCCCTCCTACCAGGTCCGCCCCTGGGCTGTGGCCCCACCCGGCACCTCACCCTGGCTGGCTGCAGGAGTTCTGGCAGGGGTGGGAGGATATTATTTACCAAAAATCATAGAAAAACAGATCATTTTGTATACCATAAATAGTGAGTTTATCTCAAGCAGAGAGCTTGAGACTCAACATTTTGACTCTACTGTGGCAGGTCGACCATTTGAGCTGTGAATTTTAAAAGAACCAACAGCTCAGAATAAACCATGGACCCTGAACCACCACTTTTCCTCACACTTCATACAAGTGGTGTCGCAATAATCTTTAGACATAGGTACAAAAACTCACCATATGAAAACTCACAGTCAAACACAAACAATATAGGGAATTCCCAACACAAACAATCTAAAATGCCAAGGCTGATCAATCAAATGGGAATTTTCATTTAACAGCTGCTTCTCCTCACACTCCAGCATGCACATTGGGTTATAATAACACCATTCTCTTTACACATAGGTTTGTAGCTATAATTTAACCATTCAGCCAAAGTTTTTCCCAAGGGACTTTGAGATGGAGCTTCTTTATGATGCAACAAAACTCACAAAAAACAAACAGATAATACAGGGGATCCTCAATACACAAATGCCGGGACCTATCAAACAAATGGGAATCCAAAGGGAACAAATGCCATCCCAAATTTGGTGCCTCAAATGCCCTGCCGTAGGGCTGGAAGGTTCAAAAATGGGAATCGAAAGGGGACAAACACCACCCCAAATGACTGGGAGGTTCAAAATCCTCCCCAAATGGGTGGCCTAATCCCCCTGTTCCCTGGGAAACCCTCCCTAAATGGTGGCCTAATCTCCACATTCCCTGGGAACTTCAAATGAGCTCCAAATTCAAACCAGCTTCCCTAGTTCCACTCAACCTTGTGAATTCCACCCCCAAAATGTGCCTCAAAACAAACAAAACCAACAGGAAGGTCTAAAAATCCCACATATGGGTGGAATCAGAGTCTTGGCATGCATGCTGGGGAATTTACCCAACAAATGGCCTGGAGTTCAGACACTTCCTAAATCCATTTCCTTCTCCTCAACTTAGTTCAGGTTGTGGGGAGCTGCATCTACTTCAGGGAGACAGAGACAGGAGTTCCCTGGAGCTAAAACAGGCTCTGGCAGCTGCTGGGGCTGTCCCTTGCTCTCTCACCTCGAAAAGAAGTTGCTCCTACCTGGAAGAGCCACGGCTTTGTCCCAGGGCTGTTCCCTGCCTCTTCCATCAGTTGTGGGGTGCAATTCCACTGGGGTGCCGATGGGCCCACCCAGTGATGCCAAATTCTGTTACTGAAAGTTCAGCGCTTGTCCCCAAGGCTGCATCACAAGAACGAGGACAAGTGGTTTGAGGAGAAGGAAAGAGAAGTTTATTAATTTGTTGGCAAATGAGGAGGTTGGCAGACTCCATCTCAAAGTACCAATGTCCTCCACACTCTCTAAATGAAAGGGTTAAGCCACTCTAATTTTCCTTAGGTGCACGAACTTCTTTTAGGCTGTGAAGCATATGGGCTTGGATTTACCCGTTTGGCTGACATGTTGCCGCTTTAGGATTATTGGGATTTGGATTCACTCTGACTTCTGTTTGCAGGAAGAAAAAAAAAAGTATACATGGCATTGTTGCTCCTCAGAATTCCCAGAACCTAGAACGTGCAAACTGTAGAAACCACACGTACATGGATACAATGGTCTACTTTTGTTGTAGACCCAGGAAGAGAGAGCCAGAGTGCTGTGACCAAGGACCTGCCCAGGTGGCATTCATCACTCCTATTTACTACCAGTCAGGTCTGCAGCTCAGGGTCTCAGTTTCAGACATGATTTTATCAGGATTCTGAAAAAGGATTCAGTTCATAGTGGTGGACTCGCAAGAACAATATACATGAGATTGATTTACAATATCAGAATGCCAGTTTATTACGTTACATTATAAAGGTATGGAATATAACTAGAGGCTCTTAAAATCCTAATAGCCAGTGTATGGATAATTAAGGGAATAAAAAGGAATATCAAGAGCTAACTCCATGTATCCAATCATCTCTCTGCAGTGTTGGTTTCGAAATCTGTAGTTCAGGCTTCCCTTCTTTTGTACAATGCCTGGAGCAGCATTGCTGAATTTACCCCTGGAGTTCCCCATTTTCTGTTTCCCCAGAAGACAGGACCCTTTTTGATTGCCATAATCTTTCTTTAGAACATGAATGTTTCATTCAGGTTACATTTAAATCCTGCCTGGCTTGGGAATCATTTTCTCAAGGCATTGTGAACATCTCTGCTGTGATCCATTTTTTGTAGGTGTGACAGTTTCAACCTCAGAGGATTATTCTGTATTACTCACTTCTGATTTCTTGGAAATTGAGGGCTCACTAAAACCCCAACACTTGTAAAGAAACTAATAGAACTAGTTTAAGATAGAGATATATTATACTCTTCCTTTGCACATATCTGCACACCACTTCTTCATAAAATCAACATTTAACCATAATTCAATGTTGGTACAAGTTCTGAATAGTCCTATAATAGTCATTAATCCAAAGGAAACGCCTAGAGAAGCTTTCACACATCTGCCCAAGTCGACTGGTATACGTCCATTGCAGCAGAGTTTGTTGCAGCAAATATTGTAAACAACTTAAATATTCACCAAAAGGAGACTAGATAAAGCAGTTATTATATATTTAGACAATAAAAAACAACAATGAAAATAAATTAATTGACTCTGTATTTATGAGTATGCATACATCTAGAAAATTAATACTTAAGTAAGAAAAGTCAGTCACAGAAAGGCATGTACAATATGAAACCATTTACATGTTTTTAAAACTCCCAAAACAATATCATAATTAGTTTATGGAAACATGCAATATGTGGTTTAAAAAAACCAAAAAACATTTACTCAACAATTTCTGAGGATTATGGTTTCTTCTGGGAAACTAGGAAAAGGAGTAGGGTTGGGTGGGCTAAAAGACTAATTCTACTCTGACTACAGAGTTTCATTTCTTAAAAATACTGATGAAACACAGAGAATATTAATAGTTATATAAATCTTGGTGATGTTATGTAGTTTTTCTCCAGTCTCTATTTTCTCCACATTTTAAATATTTTATAATCAAATTTAAAAAAAGAAATTTATCTTTCCTGACATGAAAAGTTCTCTAACACATCTTGTTTAGGGAAAAAAAGTGATCACAGAAAAATATGTATCGTCTGATACAATTTATGAAAAAGATGACTATAGAAGTGTATATCCATAAATATATATATATAAAAAATTGTAAATACACAGAATAAGGTCTGGGTGACTTATTGTTTTTTATAGTTATGTACCAGCAAGAAAGTAGAATTGGGTAAGTGGTGTGGGTAAAGGGGGATCTTTACATTTTTTATTCTGTATACTTCCCTAATTTTATAAAATGTGCATGGTTCTTCTGTTGCTTCATAATTTAAAAAATTAAAATACAAATCTGTGTTCTTACTATAAAAACAAAGAACAACACCAATAGCAATATATATGTATATTCCACAGTTCCTAGACTTGTGTCTCTCTGGACAGTTCCAGGAATTTGACTTAAACCCAATTCTCTACAGATCACAGAGACCTGTGTTTCTCACTCTAAGACCCCAAATGAAGGCCAAGTTAAGGTTGTCTCATTGGCTATTCCTGGGGTGAGGGGATGAACCCAACCAGGGAAAAGCCAGCCAGAGTGCGGGGGAAGAGTGGAAAAGACACAGGTCTCCAAAGCCACCTGTAGGCACTGGGTCCCCACGACTGAGCACAATGTTCTAACAGACTTTCAGAAATTTGCAGAAGCAAACTAGATTTGCAGGCCTACCTTCTTTCAACTCTCAGAAGTTTGTAAAAGTAAACTAGGTTGTAGGACTATATTCTTGCAACATGGAATACCCTCTGACCTCAGTTTCCTCCCTAATTCCCAATCCCTCAGGTTGATTGTCTCACCCAACCCTCTGTTTCCAGTGCCCCTGGCCCCCAGGGTGGAGAACTGCCAGAGGCTACCAGCTTCAGGCCTGTCTCCCTTTAGGTGAAGCGGGGCACCACTCCACAGGCCCCTGCAGGACTCCTGCAGCAATACCCTCCCTATCTCTGTGTTGGTGAGTTCAAACTTTCTGTACACCCTTCAAATCTTACCCCTCAGCAGGTGCCCTCACTCCTTCTTCACAGAGAAAATAGACACAAGCCAAGCACTAGCCTCAGTTTCCCAGAAGCAAATTAAAAACTCATCTGCACTTGGATCTACAATATTCTCCATCTCTCCTTTTGCCAAGGTCCATCTGTCCACCTGTGGCCCCTATCCCATCCCTGTCCACTTTAAGAATGTTTCTTTACCAGGTGTCTCTTCCCTTACCTGCGTCTTCAACCTCTTCCTCTCTATCCCCATCAGCATTTAAACACACTCAGATCTCTTTAACAAAGTGATAGAGTTTGCATGCTTGTTCCCTCCAAATTTCATGTCGAAATTTGATCCCCAGTGTCGGAGGTGAGGGCTGATGGGAGGTGTTTGGGTCATGGGGTCAGATCCCTCATGAAAGGCGTGGTGCCCTGCCCACTGTACTGAGTAAATTCTCCCTCTTTTAGTTCAATCTTGAGAGCTGGTTGTTCAAAAGGGCCTGGCACCACCTCCTCTCTCTCTTGCTCCCTTTCTCACCATGTGACCTGCCTGCTCTTTCTTCTCCTTCCGCCTTGACTGGAAGCTCCCTGAAGCCCTCACCAGAAGCAGATGCTGGCGCCATGCTTGCACAGTCTGCAGAACCGTGAGCCAAATAAACCTCTTGTCTTTATAAATTACCCAGCCTCAGGTATTCCTTTATAGCAACACAAAACAGACTAACACACAAAAGGATCCTCTTTGATCTCGTTCACCTCCATCTGGAACTATTTTCACCTTCACGGCCAGACTTCTGTACATACTGGGTTGTCTCCCAGGTTGCCTCGTCCTGCTTTGTGTCTTCATGCGTGTCCCTCCAGCCTGCTGCTTGCCCTACTCAGAAACTACAGGTTCACAGCCCAGTGCCCCTTCTGCCCCCAATTCTTCTTGCCTACTGTCTTCAATCCCTTAGCCTCTTCCAAAGGAAACGCCACCATGACCACGCTTCGTCATCACTGAAGGGGCAGGATCGGCCCCAACTTTATCACTGAGGTTGTTGACAACGCCGTCACTGTCACTAGTGGCAGTGGGTTGGATCGTCTGTTCATGGCCACTGTCTCAACCTGGGGGACTGACTCCAAATTGCTCTAATTAGTCCTAATTGTAATTAGAGCTTGTAATCAGACACATCCAGGTTTAGATTCCACTTCCTTTGCTGACTAATTGTATAATCTGGGCAAGGAACTAACTTTCCTGAGTCTCAGTTTTCTCATCTGTAAATTGAGAGAGGAATAATTCCTATTTTAGAGGTTGTTGTAAGGGTGTTTAATCCATAGCAAATGCCTGAAAAATAATAGCTATTATTAACTAGTATGTCCATTATGACTCATAGGCACACAACAAGGTTAGGCCAATGTATAACCTTGTGCTGCTGCCTTTGGTTTCCCTGTGGGGGGAAATAGTTGTTTCTTCGGAGGTGTCAGTTGGGGTACTCCATAATTGCCCCATAGTCTGAGATCCTGTCATATATCAACTTAATCCGTGTTATCTGATCATATACCCAATGAAACTTTGGCGTAACTGACCTCTATACCTTTCTATACTGCGAACTTCTCTTTGGAAGAAAGAATTTGTCATGGCCAATGGTTCTGTGGCCATGTCACAGAAGACATCAGCTCAGCTGCAGTGGGAGGCCCAGGGAGGGTCGTTGGGGATGTCAAGGGTTTAAAGGATCCTAGAATGAACAGAAATATCATCTGGAGAACAAATTTTCTCTCCTCCCACTGTTTTTCTTTCCTTTCTTTTTCTTTTCTTTCGTTTTTGATGTGTGTGACAGAATAAAAAGAACAAAGGAGAAAAGACAGAAAAAGAAATGTGAGTTTTCTTTGAAGGTCCTCAGCAGCAAATCCCCTAATTTCTGGATTTGGGCGGCATCACTTTACACTCGTTCGCGGGCACCGGTCCTCTCTAGACAGAATCACTCAGGCGGGTAGGGTGGCCCTGAGGTCCGGGGTCAGGGCTGCCAGAGAAAATGGCCCTGCTGTTGCAGCCCAGCCTGCGACTCGACAGCTGGGAGAAACGCACGGAAAGTGGTTCCCACGCAGTCGCATTGTACAGATTAAGACAATTTTTTTAATGGAAAAAAATGTGAGAACTACAGGAGTCTGGAAAATTTGAAGTTTTTATGGAAGTTTAAAAAGACTACTGCCTACTTTTGCCACTGTTACATAAAGGAAAGAACATTTTCACACTAAAAATTAAGTAAGAAATCTATTCTTAAAATAAAGAAAAGTCCTTTCTAGAAAGAAGAAATTTTAGTTTTAACCTTATGGATCTTTCTCTCTCTCCCTCCCTTCCTCCCTCCATCCATCCTTCCTCTACTTATCCAGTTACTGTCTATTGACATAAATATTTATCTGTACAGCACTATACTACTTTTTTCCTCATTTTCATTATGAGTCAGCACCAATCCTCAGAGCAGGATTCTAGAAGCGTGCTTTGGAGGTTATCTATTACAACAACTTTAGTTTACAGATGAATATTCTGGAACACAGATGTTAAGCAATAAGTCTCTTATGGTTGGGCGGCTAACAACAAATCAAAAATAGGGCCAATCCTTAAATCTGCACTCTTACAACCGAGTGTTACTTCCTCGCTGCATCACAACAATTATCATTAAAAGTCACAGTCAGCATTCAGGGATCTGTTGCAATAGGGCACGGGGAGTCCATGATCACCCACCAAGAAACTTGGATTAGGTGTTTCAGGCACCCCCTTTTGTTATACTCTCAGGTCCATCTCGATTAATGTCATTCCTCTTCCTACCCTGAGCTCCGCCTTCATTGGCTGTGTTTTTTAATGGTGCCACGACGTTGCCAGTGCCCAGTCCTGGGCGTGGGAGCCAGGGGTTGCTTGCTGCTCCTGTTCCCTCAACCCGCAGTGACCCTCAGTCTCCTCAATCCTACCTCTGGGAGGTCTCTTACATCTTGCTGCTCCTCCCTGGCTGCACGGGCCTCATGCCGTCCTTGATCATTTCCTTTCCAGGACTGTTGGGTAGATTACTCATGGGTTCCTAGCTCCAGAAGCTTTCTTTCTACCTATTCTTTAAAACAAAGCAATAACAACAATATCAACAGGAAAATAATAGCAGCAAACTGTAATGATTCCCCTCTGTTCCCACTAGTATAATCTTTCCCGTCCTCCTCCCTGAGTGCCATGTCTGAGCATCACCCAGTTCCTGGCCATTCAAGGCACTGTGCTCTGTGCCTTTGACCATGCTGTTCCCTTGGCCTGTGATGCCCTTCCTCTCTGTCTCTGCTTTAAAAGCTCCCACTCCCTTTAAGTCTCTTCCTGGTGCTGCTTCACTTCTTTCCTTTCCAGCAGAATTAGTTTCTCCCTCCCCTGTGTCCCATAACTCTTAGTATACCTTGACTGAACATCATGGGATATCATGGTGGATTGTGTCTTCCTCCCCTTACGATAAATCGGGAGCTTACTAAAGGCAATTTTTGAAGCCTGCTCCATCTACAAATCCTTCCCGATGTCTAGTTCTCTGCCTGCCTCCAAGGAAGCACTTGACTAAAATTTGTTAAATGACTGAATGAAAGGTCTAACAGCAAAGCCTGGCATTTTATCTCTTCCTTCTACCCCTTCCACCCTTTTGTAGAAAGTACAAAAGCAGACCTGGGATGATCTATAAGCTATATTCAATGTCTAGATATTTAGGAGTTGAGTAGAAACGGATTTGAAATGAAAAATCTGGTTGGATGTGTGAAGGAATATTCCCAGGCTAGAGCTTTCCTTCTGGAAGACAAAATATAAAACCCTCCATTTCACTCGAAATATAAATGAAGAAACTTCTTGTCCAAGGGGGCCAAAATATTTCCCCAGATTTATTAGAGTTTGAAAGACTCTGAGATAATCCACCTTAATCCTATAGCAGTCTGTGTCTGATAAAATGAAAATTAATAAGTAACAACTGATTAACTAGATCTTGACATCAAAAGACTTTTGTTTTTCTTTTCAAACAAATGTTAAACAATACCAAAGAGTAAGGCATTTTGACACTGTATAGCAGAGGTGATGGTGTATACTGGTGGAGACAGCCAGGGGACTCTCTGGTTTCAGAAGGCAGGGCAAGAGAGTAGGTCCACTTCTGTAAACTACTCTATTATAATCTGATCAAATTACATCATGAACAACTTTTTAATATAGTGCTCTTAAGATCAAAGTAAAACATACCACTGGAAAATGGTAGAAGACCTAGGGTCCAATCTCAATTCTGGTATTGTTTTATTTATTTATAAATTTATTTATTTTTATTTGTTTAAGAGACAGGGTCTCACTATGTTGCCCGGGCTGGTCTTGAACCCCTGGCCTCAAGTGATCCTCCCACCTCAGCATCCCAAGTAGCTAGGCCTACAGGCATCACCACAGCACCCAGCTTGGTACCTGGTATCTAAATATGGTCAGACCACTCATTTAAATTTCATTAGCTTCAGTGTTCTTCTCTGTAAAATTAGAATGGTAACATAGTACACCCCTCACACGATTATTTTGATAATTAAACAAGATAACATGTGTAACATATCTAGCTTGTGCCTGCAACATAGTGGGCACTCAATAAGTGTTATATTAATTCGACTTTAGAATAGGTAAGACAACTTGAGTGCTAGTTGCAGGGAAACATCTGAAATCCATAAGTGAATTTAAGTTGGATTAAACAGCAACATGAGGCTTTTATAGGGAGAAATATGACTTGATATTAGAAGGATTAAAAGACGTTCATGGCAGAGACTGATGTACGTACACCAAAACCCTTTTCATATTTCTTCTGGCACACAACGAGACTACATTTCTTGACCTCCCTTACAGTTACGTGTAGCCAACTTCTGGACCAAATTCTGGCCAATGCTATGTAAGCAGAAAGGATGTGCAACTCTATAGGCCTGGCCTTAAAATCCTCCCTCATAAGGTAAGATTCTCTGCTGTTCCTCTCTTCCCCATCTGCCAGCCAGGTGTAAGCAATCCAGCAGACGAGTCAGAACTATAGAGGACAGCAAAACCACAAGCTGTGAAGAGCCTGGGTCCCTGAGTCCCTGCGTGGAAGGCTGCCTGCTGAACTGTTGTGAGAGTGAGAAACAAACTTCTATTGTATTAAGCTGCTGAGATTTGGGGTTAGTGGTTACAGCAGGTAGCTGACCCTGACCAATGCAGTCCTGAAAATATCACTGCTATGATATTCTGCATTTATTACACCCTTACAGAGTATTTATTTCCAGTTTTGGTATTTATATTCCAAAAAAGCAAAAAGAAGCTGGAGAGGGATGACAGAAAATTAGAAAACCTATTGGGAAGAAAAGATGGAAAACTTGTCCCTACAAAGATTTAATTTAGGAAAAAAGGATTACATAAGAGAAATTCTTATGTAATCCTTACATAAGAATTAATTACATAAATTCTCACGTAATCTTATGTAATTCCTTCCCATAAGAGAAATTCTGATGTTATATATATGGATTTCATCTGGGTATATTTTCTGGCTCCATGCCAGTAGTTCTCAACCCTGGATACAAATTAGAATCACCTGGAGGCTTCTAAAAACTATATGATGGCCAGACTCCACCCCCAGACCAATTAAATTGTAATTACTCATGGCTCTAAAAGTGTACACGCATTTGAGAATAATTGATTTATGCAAATCGTAAGCCATATCTTTTTGTGACTTAGGAGTTCAGAGTCATAAATATCCAACAGACATTTTCTTGGAAAATCAGACACACTACAAAACTCCTTGGCGGAAGTGGATAACAGAAAGGGCATGAGTTTGGTAGTCAGATGAACCTGGTTTGAAACATAGCACTGTTGCTGACTAGCAAATGACCTTGAGAAAGTTACTTTATTGCTTTTGACCCTCTGTTTCCTCAGCTATAAAGTGGGGATTCTATAACCTTCAGGGTTGTTGTGGGGAGAAAAACGAGGTAAAGTGTGTACAGCTGGAAACAGAGTAGATACTCAACAAGTGGTAGTTATCATCATACTCAGTATCTATAAACAAAGAACGCCAAATTTACAAGGGTCACATTAAAACTCCTAAAAAGAGATATCCTGAAGAGATTCTGGACCATAAGCAATGGTAAATTTTAATGAACCAAATAGCATTCATTATTATTATTTTAGGATATATAAACTACTATTGACATTATCTTTATTGAGTGTGTTATCTTTATTGCTTTCATTTAATAGATATCAAAATATTTATAAGGGTCACTGGTGACATTGGTCTGCAAACTCTGTTTTTCCAAAAGCTTCTGATTTCTTCAACTCCGAATTCTCCTCTCAAACACATCATCCTCTGGTTGAGAAGCAAATACTACACTTTCCTTTCATGATGGAGTAGTTTTAAAGATAAGGGTTAACCAAGCCCATCAGCCCTTTTTAAGTAGATCCTAAAGAGGAACGAGGTGCTGACCCCTGCTCAAGCAGCTGACAAGCCAGTGAGAACTGGTCTTGTTGTTGATGCTCTGTTTGCTCTGTTGCCTTATGCCTTTACAAAATGGCAGCCAACGGTGTAAGTCAGCATGTGATCAGTGCCAAAGGAGAGGGGCAGAGTATAGGGGTGGCAGGATATCAGTGACAGAGGTGATCATTTTGGTTTTGAGGATCAGGGGAGGTTCCCAAGGGAAGATTCCCAAAGAAGATAGCCCAGGGTTCAGAGAGAGCAGCTCGGTTCAGGAGCTTGGGGAGATTCTAAACTGGGGAAAGGAGTCTGTAAGAGAATGGCCAACATGTCTGTAGGAAAGAAATTGGGCCAATTTGTCAGCAGAAGAGGGAGGGTTAATATGGGGGCATGATAGGAGGTGATGCAAGTAAGGCAGACAGTACCAGCTGTAGGAGGTACTGAATTCCAGCCTTCTCTTTTGTCACATGCCACGCTTTCACAGTCTATGTCCTTACATGGACTTTCTTGCTTTATTTCTTCCTTTCTATCCCCATTTCATACTTCCATTCTGCCATCTCACCCCCACCATATGCAATCAATATAAAGTGTTTAAGATGTGTTTTTTAAAAATTTGTATGTGTTTTTACAAAATGGGCTCGTTATTTTGTGGCAGGTATTTTAACTTGTGAACAAACATGGTATTGTGTTATACGTCTCATTTGGATTCATACGTTTTCCCTCAGTGCCATCATCACTGAGATCCATCCATATTGCTACATGCATGTCACATACCTTTTTATAGCACTTCTCTCAAATGCTGCATAGCATTCCATGCTGTGCATCCACCACCTTTGCCCTATCTAGTCTGCCACGGATGGGTGTGTGGCTTGGCTCTGCTTCCCCATCACAACCTTTTTTTGTGACCCCTTACGGACCTGCGTGAAAACATCTTTGGGATACATACCCAGGAGATTAATGGCTGGGTCATGGATATGCAGCTACTTGATTTAAATCAGTAGTGCCAGATTGCTTTCCAGAATGGTCCCACCAGTCTGCCCATCCATCAGCAGGACATGATACTCTTATATTCCCACATTTCCGTGAACACTTGGTGAACAGGCTTCTAATCTTTGCCAGTTTTATAGTTGTCCAGAGGTGCATCACTGTTGTTCTACTTTGCTTTTACTGATCAGAAATGAATTGGAACATTGGGTTTCCTCATTTGTAAATTACCTGCTTACACCCATTTCTATTGTCTTTCAGGTTGCTGTCTTTCCCCTGCTTCTACCTCCTAAAAACTTCTTTGCGTAGTCTAGGATAGATCCTTGCTACTCAAAGTACGGTCTCTGGTCCAGCAGTAGCAGCATCACCTAGGAACATGTTAGAAATGCAGATTCCCAGCCCACACCCCACACCTACTAAATCAGAACCTGCATGTTGACAAAATCCCCAGGGTGAGTCATATGTTCATTAAAAGTCTATGTCTGTGCTGTTCAATATGGTAGCCACTACCCTTTTAAATTTACATTAATTAAATTAGATTAAAAATGCTCTTTTTCAGTCTCACTAACCACATATGGTTAGTGGCTACTGTATTGGACAATGCAGATATAGAACACTACCATTACTGTAGAAAGTTTTAATGAACAGCTTCGGTTGTTATTAATCCCTTGCTGGTTTTTTACATTGGAAATATTTTCTCCAGCTTTTTATTTTCCCTCTAAGCTATGGCAAGACACCTGAGGAGTGGAGGACAATTAATGACAGTAGGTTTGGTCTTGGTGTGGTGAGCACGTGGGGTGGGACGGAAACAGTACCAGGTGTGAGAGGCCCAGGGAGGAGTGTTTTCTATTTGCAGAAAGGAAGCAATAAAGAATTCAACTAAGGCAGTGATGCTGGGAAATTATATGTTGGCCTAGACGATTCCTAATTCCAAAGCATTTTCATATACTTTAGATGAATTTAATCTCACAACAAGGGTATAGGCAGGGGGTAGAAATTACTTTCTCTGTTTTTCACAGACCAACCAAAGATGCTGAGGTGTTAAACAATTTGTTTTAGGAATAGAAAAGAAGAGAAAAACAAGCTATTCTGCTTGCCTATACGAACTCAAAGTAGGAAGATTTGAGTAGGACAAAAGAAAAAACTGTCCTATCAGAAGAATAAAATCCTGGGATGGATGCTTAAATGAAGCTGTAGCATCTCTACTTGTAGATATGGCCAATGAGAAGAGGAACATGGGGCAGAGAGGGAAGACTGTATTTTGGGCACTTGCTGTGAGCTCGGCCTGTTGCTAGGTACTGTCCTCAGATGGCTATTCTTACACAGCTCAGTGGAGTCATGGTCTGTCCTTACCCCACATATGAGACTCCTCAGGCTTGGTGACCCCAAAGCCGTGACTGGCTCCAAATGCTTTTCCCAATGAATGATTAATTCTAGATATTTTGGAGCTCATCTGATGACATAATGACACGGGACCAGGTCATCACTGGAATTCTCTCCCATGTCTATACTTGAACATGCTCAGTGCTGAAAGGAATTTACTTGGAATGAGATAAAGTGCAGGGATCTAAGCCTTTGAACAGGTAATCAGCTGGAAAGCCCTTTTTACAGCACTTCTCTCAAAGCTGCCTGGGTGGAAGGCAGACTCCCCTCGTGGTTGCAGAAACTGGTGACGTTAAAAGCAGCTGCGTGTGAATTATACCACCAGATGATTAGGACCATAGCAAGACCTTTGAATTTTTATCTGTTAAGGAAATGACATCATGTAAAACTTGTCCTAAAGATTGAATGCAAATGCACAGAAAGGCTCTCCTTTCCTGCAAAAGAGAAAATGTTCAGAAATCAAGGACCATGTGAAAGAGAAACAGAAAAGCTCTCAAGGAGGAAGGAATCACTTGCTGGGTGAGACCTTTCTGGGTAAGAATTTTCCCGAGAGAAGGAGAGTGATTCAGGGGACTAATGAGGGACACCAAAATGTAATTACTGAAGAAAGAATCATTCCCTCTGCAAGCCTTTAGTTTTGAACCTACCTTAGTAACAAGTTCATAGGCAGCGGAGTGAGCCATCTACCTCAACCAAGTTCATGTTTCCAGAGAGTGGAGTGGGAAGTTGATCAACAGAACTCATTGTCATCACTATTCTGCCTTCCCATCCTTGTCATCGCACACTTGTGCTTTGTATAATAATAATCACAACAGTCTCATGAAAGGGTTGAAAACGTATTCGTACTAAAGTGTAAATGACTAATAAAATGCCAATGTCAATCTCTTGGCATAGTTCACATTAGGAACAGAGACTAAAGCCTGAGCCAAATCTAATTCAGTACTGAACTAGAGAATTTGTGAGCATTTATGAGCATTTATTATGTACAAATATTGAGCTGGGTTTATGGGGGGAATGCTAAGATGTATAAATTGAGGTTCCCATTTCCTAGGATCTCAGAGGGGTAAGGGGTGATGGTGACAGGTAAGTCTACGTTACTCCAGCGAGACAGAATGTGTAAGGTTGGAACTGAGTGCCGTGAGCAATTGGTGGGACAAATTCGTTCTAATTGGGAGGGTGGGAAGGGTGCTTTGTGAGTTAAGATAGGAGAAAGTGCCTTGCTAGGTGAGGGATCAAAACAACCTGGGGAATCCCATGACTGTGGTGTCAGGGGAGAAACAGGTATTCTGTCTTGCTTTCCGGATCCCTTCTCATTGCCCACAGAGTTCCAACACATTTTCTTAGAGTTCCTTTCCCTTCTCTTGAGAGAATGGTGGAAGGACAGGGTGGCAGTGATGCTTCGGAGGGAGCGTAGCCCTGCTGACACCTTAGTTTCAGACTTCTAGTCTCTAGAACTGGGAGATAAGAAATTTCTGTTGTTTTAAGCCGCCCAGTTTGTGGTACTTTGTCATGGTAGGAAACAAACATAAAGCACCTGCTGGCTATTTTTTAAAAAAGTATTATCTTGGAACCGAGTTGGGTATATAACATGTGGGTATGCAACATATTGAATTATCGCCTTCCAAAAGCATCACTGGCCTCTAGAAACTAGTCTAGCTGACACCATCCTTTGAGAATTGGAAAACTGTACCATGATGTAGTTTTAACACACTAAGCGCCATGTGAGTCGTATTTAACTCATGAGCTCGGGGCCTCATGAAGCATATGTAACTCATACGTCTCTTCACCTGGGGACCTGCATGAACTATTTTTCAAGTTGCCTATAACTCATGCACAGAAAACAATAAAAAACAAATTTTTCGTTAAATTAGAAAGGATTGTTTTGTTTTTGAAATTTTTATTCTATTTTCCTAATAAAACACCGTGGCTCCAAGGAAAAAATTTTTTTTCTAGTGTGGCAGTCAATGTGTTAAGGGTATCAGAGGCCCCTGCACCCCCCACAATTTTTTTCTTCATGTCCTACCATGAGAGATTCATCCCTTTGAGTTAAAGAGAGTCCATGTCTTAACTCTCTTTTAAAATGGAAAATATTCCTAAGAGGGGCAACACATTTAAGAATTAGTATCTTGCTCTTTGATTACTGTGGGAAGGAGGTGGAGAAAGCACCTCTGAAAAACAAAAAGGGGCCCACGAGCTTGAGGGGGGTACCTGGAAGTCAAATTCTATCTGTTTGACCATATTGTCCTGGGCTAGTCTTAATAGGAATTTCAGCTATGTTTTAACAATCTAATTACTGTAGAAACCCAAGAAACTTGAAATGCATACTTGGCATAGTAAAGAAGGAAAGCACTCGTGGTAGGTTATCATGACACTGTTAGCCTTACCTTCTTGGTATGCTTCTTTCCCTTATATGTGTGTGCAAAGTAATTCTTTCCTTCCCAGTCCCAAAAGAGATCCAAAAGAAATACTTCTTCATTGCTGATAGGATTGTGTTTAGAATTCAGAAATAGAACCCTGAAGTTCTTGAGGGTGGATGAGTACAGACATTTGCTATGGAGTTGGCTTAGGATTGTATTTGCTGAGGTTCTTTTAAGTGTTAAGATAAATTTGTGTGACGATAAAAGCAACCAAGTTGGCAGAGATGAGAAGATGCTTCTCAGAGGGATTTTGAGACTGTTGACCCTAAAGAACTGCTCTTTCACCCTTTCCTGAAGGGAGTTTCTGACAGTAGTACATACTCAAATCAAGTGTTTCCAAATATTTACTGAGTCCAGGTTTTACTCATATTTGTAATCAGGAAATACAACTAGATGTCACCCAAATTCAATTTTAGAAATAAATTCTATAGAGTTGAGTTCAGATCTCAACTACTGACTTGCTCCATCAGAGAGGAGGGAGAGAAAGAGAGAGAGAGAGAGAAAACCATGAAGTTATACATATTTTATGGAATTGAGACCCTTTATGCAAAATATCTCATGATTAGGCCGCCAGTCTTACAGAGTTACCTTACTCTTACACATCAGTCGGCTTTCAGCACCAGAGCAGAGATAAGGAAGGCGTGTTTCAGTCCAAAAGAAAACTCAAGAAATAGTATAACAATAATGAGGTGAAAAATAAAATCTAAGCAAAAATTCAGCATGAAATTAAAGGAGAACCTGACTATGATTCCATTTCCCCATCTGAGCCCAGAAGATAAAAACTGTAATAAATTCATTCATCTACACCCACTTTAAATATCGGAGCAGATCAGCAGTTTCACTGATGTACAGCCAGACTTTGAAGTCTATCTGAGCTCTCTGGAATTCCACCAGCCACTTTCCAGACCATGTAATGTATTGCAGATCTTTCCACATTATGCATTCCAGATGGCCACAGTAATTCTTTGTGCATTTTCTCCTTTCTTATTTGGGTTACTGGGGTAATTTGGGAATACAGAGTGCATCTACAAAGTGAAAATTGACGTACAGTTACTGCCCGGTGCTGCTCAGATGACAATGATGGATATTAAAGAAACTAAAAGAGTTAAAAAAAAATACATATATATATATATAGAGAGAGAGAAAGAGTGGACGGGGGTGGGGAGAAAGGAAGGAGGGAAATTTCCCAAGCAGTTATTTTTGCTACTTGCTAAGCAAGGGGGCCCTGGCTGTGCTGGACGCACTAGGACTGCTTCTTGACTGTTTGGGGGCGTGCAGAGGAATTACTACCCTCCTCCCTCCCTCAGTTCTGTCAGCCAACAGCCCATCACCTTGACCTTGAAGTTGGGTGACCATATGATTTATCCATAAAACCAGGATAATTCTGAGAGCAAAAGGGAGGCTGTTAATAATTACACCTGGGTAATGGGCCTAAACCCCATTTACAAATCAGGACATATGTTCACCCAGCCTCGAAGAGTAGCCCTCCAGGAGGATGCTGAGCTGTTTAAATGCTAGTTTTGTTTAATTCAGCACTTGCTCAGGGTGAAGAGGCTGCCAAGTGGCTGTTGACCCTAGTGTTTGTGATGACTAGACTCTCCAGATCCCCGCACAAAGTCAACACGTGCAGTTAATAGGCAAAAAGGGTTTGGTCACCATACGGGCTATTTTGCCCCGGCGGCACTCACCCTGGCTTGGTCCAGCTTGGCCTGAGCTGATTTATGTGGCATCCTATGGCTGGGGCTGAGTGTGCCTTTGGGTTGCTTCATTGTTTCTATTCAGACTGTGAGAGGAATTTATGAATGAAGGGAAATAATGGCATGTAACCCTTTCTAGCCAAGGAGACAGTCTTTTTAAAAAATCATTTTTAAGGCTGCCTTTAAATATCTCTACTGCAAATGCTACGTTGCTTTCATCACCATTGTTTTTCCACGCAGAGTCCCCCTTTGGCTCGCTAGAGCAGTCATTCTTGAACTTGGCTATATATCAGCATCACCTGTAAAGCTGGCAAAAGGGTAGATGCCAGAGCCCCATCCCTGGGGAATCTGATTCAATAGGTCTCCCGAACATCTGGAAGAATGTTCCACTGGAAGAATCTGCAGGAGGTAAAAATCCTATAGAAATCAAGCCCCCTGCAATTGTATTTCTTATTTTCTGATAAAATTTTCCATCATGTCCATGAAAACATAGTTCTGGAGACCTAGCCAGCCTTGCAGTTTCAATGCAGGGAATGGCCCCCCCACCCAAATCATCTGAAAGCCATGACTCTCATCTGGTGAAGAAAGATGGATTTTATTTTCTGAGACACCAAACAAACTATTGCAAGCATCTCGCTGTTTTTCCAGGCCGTTCTCATTTGCTGGCCCTAGTGGTGAGGAATATGCACACAGGGCAGTTTTCTTTGCGATGAGGCAGGAAGCTGGGGAGTGTCTTCTCCCCGGGGAGCTGCAGCTTGTGTTTCACAGACGCAAAAGGCTCCCAGATTTGGAGACAGTAACTGGAATTCTGGACTTGGAGCCAAACTCCCAAATATTCTAGGGCTGTGCAACAGAAAAAAAACATGTGTATTTGTGTCTGTGTTTTCTTGCTCCAAGACATGGACAGATAAATCTCACAGAAAAAAAATTTATTTTTCTGGAACACTCAGGAAAACCAGACCTTTGTTTATTTGCACAAAGACTGCTGTGTGATTCAGATGCACACCCATTTGAGGAATACTCACTGCCATGTAAAATGAGGGCTGTTGTGATTATTTTCTTTTTTCCCCTGACTGTAACAATATTACATGTTTCTTTTTAAACACTTGGAAGAAAACAGAAGGAGGATGGCAAGAACAGGAAATCACCCAAAACCATGCCTGTGAAAGACAGCAAATGTTTGTATTTTAGAGTATGGCCTTCTGAGTTTTATATTTTCATAGCAAGTGTCATAAAATAAAAATCACAATTAGTATGCTGTTTGATAATCGGGTTTTCACTTGGTATATTTTGAGAATTGCTCCATATTATTAAATATTATTGGAGCACAAGATTTTTAGTTTTTCATTTTTTGGCTCACTAGAAAATTTCTGTTGAACATAACTGGTTGATGTATCAAAGGTCTTGGTGCATATTGCCAACTTGGAACCAGGGTATTTTAACTCCATCAGTAGCCATCATTGAGGTCGGCCTTTGTGAGGTCAAACACTGGGAGTGGAAAGTTTGTATTTTGTAGATGGAAGCCATAAAATCCCACCAAATCCTCCTGCAAGGGTTGAGAACTCGCTAATCTATGCCAACCTCTCTGAACGTGGTTGCTTTCTGAGATTCGCCATAATGGTAGGAGTTGTGAATTCTAGAATTTGGAGAATGGTGCTGGGGGTTGATGGGATATCTCTTGGTCTCTGCATAGCTGTCGTCATCACAACCTATGCTCCCTTTGGGGGAGCAGCAGGGACAGCTGGGACTCATTCGAATTAGAACCCGGATAGAAAAAGGACTTCTCCCCGTTGTGGTCAGGACCTACTATTTATGTCTTTAACCTATTCCCTTGTCACTTACAGTCAGCAGCCAGCCTCCTGCCTCTCTCCTCATATACACGACCTGTTCCTTCAGCTCTGCTCACCTGCCATTGAGACCTTTCCCCACTGGTGTCCTCACCAGGCTCTTTCCTCTGCCAGTCTCTCCATCAGCTCCATCCCCTCCTGTCCCCCTCCTGGGTGAACTTCTGCTTGCTCTTCGGGTCTCAAATTAAACAAGGTCAAAGACAAGTAAATGCAGGCAAGTTTGGGCTTGAACTGTGAAGAACCCCCACGCCCACCCCCACAGCAATATTGGGGATATCTAAGTACTTTAAGATTTTGTGAACCTGGTACAAATGGAAGACAAACTTCTATTAAAAGTTGCAAGCACTGTTATCTGGCAAGAGGCGGAGACTTAAATACTTAAATACTCCTGAGAGCAGACTGTCCTTGTGTGCAGGGAAAACCACCCTGAGGGGACATTTGGTAGATGTGTGTAGAGCTGGGTCTGCATGTCCTGTGAAGATGTAGTTTTAAGGTGCTAAAATTGCTTCTCCAGTGAGGAGAGAGGTATTTCTACGAAGGAGGCAGGGAAGCATTTCTGTATAGTTCTTTTATTTTTAGGTTGTTTTTGGAGAGGTAACAAGACTGCCAGGATGTCTATGTCCACCATAACTTTGGAGCTGGGTCAGGCCTTCGTCTTAGTGGAGACAGACCAGAAACTGAGGAACAGTTTTCACGGGAGATTTTGTGAGACTCTGGGCATGATCAGAATTCTTTGGGGCCCAAGAGGACAATACTTAGCCCCTCTGTAAACCCCAAAGGTCAATAGCTTTTGTTCTCCGTGATATATGCTGGGAATATTTATTGCAGGTAAATGGGAAACAATTGCCCTTTTGGTATTTGATATTGAGTAATGTTACCAAATTTTTTTATACATTCCAGTGATGTTTTAACTAATTCTCTTGGATTTCTAGGTAAATAAACAAAGCATCTGGAATAAATAGTTTTCCTTTTTCTTTCTTGTGGTTGTGCTGTTTGCTTTTATTTTATGTCCTTTCACGGTGAAAGAACCCACATTATTGCCAGGGTGGGTGGAATAATTAAAATGCTGTTGAGTTCCTGAACAGCTACGGGAATGATGGATTTGAGAGCAGAGAAGGGGAAGGAAACCATCACAGCATTTTAGAAGAGAAGTTATGATGTCCTCAAGTAAGATAATGGATGCAAATTTGAAAATAAAAATATATTTATATATACATTCATCCATCCATGCATACATATGTACATATTTTCGAAGCCATATCGAGTGGTTTTGGTGATGTGTAAGTCAACAAAAATGACTCTCAGGCCCCTAGCCTGAATCTTGGTGGTCTAATTAATTGTTAGTAGAAAATGATTTTTAATAGACAATGAAATCATTCGTTTATCGGTAAAGGGGTGATGGGAAGTATTTTAATTAAAAAGCCCAGTATACAAACACATTTAATACTATGGATTCGGGAGGAATTCACTGTTATTTTGATTTTTACTATTCCTTTGTGGTCTGAAATGTACCCTAGCCATACCCCACACTTTGTTAATTAGCATGTGTACAATGCTTTTTCAGCCTCCAGAGCCACTTTATAGACATATGATCTCATTTGGGTCTCACGACAGCTTTGCAATATGTGTAATAATAGAAAATAGCATCTGTAGACACTTTCCCTTGATAGGGTCTTTGAAGCTCACATACACACACCTCACTGGTTGCCGGTGACTTACAGTCCAGCCCAACTGCACCACTTGGAGTTGTCTGGCCACAACATACGTGATGTTTCACACTCCCATGCTTTTGCACCTCTGGTTCCCTCTGGTGAAAATGCTTTTCCCTACCTGGTCCAGCTGCTGGGCCTTTGTGCCAGGGGAGTGATGGTGGAGTGGTCGGAGACGCCAGCACAGGCACGGTGGTCCTCGGGAGGGAAGGGCTTAGCCGGTGACCACCGCAGGGCTGGTGCGGTTGCCCCACAGTCTGCTAAAGGTGGTCCAAGCCCAGGCCTGCAGCTGCTTCCACCATCCTGGGAGATGTCAGTGGCATCCCAGCAATGCCAACCCCACATTAGCCTGGGCTCTGAGGCACCCTCCTTCTGCTCATTGGTCACCTCGCTCCCACCGCCAAAGAGAGCAGTACTGGACGCTGATCCCGTGACCCTGCCCATCCACCCTCCTCCCGCGCATGTGTGTGTGTGAAACCCACTTCTGCTTGGAGGAGAAAGGAAAAGAAAGGGAGTTATTTCCTTCTTTGTTTTATAAAGGAGAATAAAACAATAGAGCAGGGTAGCTCAGGGGTTCAGTTGTTATTATTAATAGTTACAGCTTTCGTTCCTCATCACTTCCACCAGGAAGCCCCCCCATTCCCCTAGCCTGGGCTCGAGGCACCCACTCACCCGTGTGCTCTAGTAGCCGCCCCCCACTCCCCATTTACCCGTATTTTTGTACATGTAGTCAACAGCACTCCCTCGGTGACAAGTGACAGAGTCTTAGTTCAAATTAGCATAAGCAAAATGAAATAAAAGGGGATGGAGGGTTTATTGACTCAAATACTCGAAACACAGAAAGGGCTGGGGTGGAACTGGCCCTGGAGTGGCCTCATGCTGGTACTTGGTGCAGTCAAGAGTCCACTCTTGCTCCTCTTGGAGCTGGCCTCAGTCTCTTCTGCCATAGCTGGCTTCCATGGCCCAGATGGTGAGCAGAGAGGACAGTCTGCACCCCCAGCTTCAGTTTGCACACTTCTGGAGAAGCGTCTGGTTTTCCCAGCTGGGATAACAGGTTTATTCTCAGACCAATCACTGGGATCAGTGGGATGAGGTAGGTTGATCCTTGAGGCCGTGGGGCTTGAGCTATCCCTGAAGGTGCAGTGGACGGCACAGACGTGGCTGATGGAGAAATCCCATGACCTGAGCAAGTCTTCCCGTGCATGCCTTCCAGGAGGCACCGATCCCTCTGTGCAGTAACTGGTATGACATCTCTGTCCCCTCACTCGGCCACAGCCTCTCCAGGATAAGGACGTCCCTGGTTCTCATTATGCATCTTTGCTTTTGCACAGGACCTGGAACTTAGTAGGTGTTCACTAAAGAGTTGATAAATGAACGGATGAACAAACCTATGTACAACAGTAGGAGCCAGATTAAATCAGCTGCCTGAATGGGCAAGACTCGCTCAGGCACAGTTATGATACACATGGTCTCAGATATGTTCTTATGTGAAGTGGAATTTAGAACCCACGAGCTTTGCACCTCTGGGTGACTTTTTCACTGTCCAATCTGTGGGACCACATGGCAGTGGGAGCTCAGAGGCAGATGTGAGTTCTAGAGTAAGGTAATGAAAACACTTCTGCAGCCAGAAGTTTCCAACCCATCCTACTGTTGGATATTCAAAGTCTCTTCTGTGTATCTTGCCTCTCTTAACACTGACTCTGCAAATACAGATGCACTGAATTTTTCTAGAAATCTTCATCTCTCCCAGCTAATATCGAAGATCTCCCATCAAGCCTGGCTTCACTAAGAGAATAATTTTCCTTCATACCCTTCCTAAGTTCCTTTGTGGCAACATCACTGTCAGAAAATGCTTAAGCACTTTGTTTTCTAACCACCCTGTTTGCAAATTAAAAATTAGGTTGACATGACTTTCTCCTGGAACATTGTTTACATTGCACTTTGCCCATGAGGAATGTTTTGAATCCCAGCAAATTAAGCACTTTCCAAACGTGGTGTTTAAAATAATAAAGAACTCTCCAGAACATTTAAGCAGGACTGGAGGCTTTCCTGGCCAACACCTGTGATTTGCCAGCAGTTGCCATGGAATTTGTCCGTGGAGCTCAGTGTGCTTTTCATAACATTCGCTTGGCAGATGTCATTACATTACAGTTAAAGTCCTAAGGAGAACCGTTTCTTTCCCTTAGACTTACTAGACAGAGAATGAAGTCATTTTAGCATCTAGTAGAAAGAGGCTTTAGCATTAAACAAAAATGTAATAAGATCCTTAAAATATGGGGCTGACTTTGTCCGCAGGCTGCTAAGTCTTCCCAATTCATAGCAGAAACTATTTTGGAATTCTGTGGGGGAGTTGCCCTTAAAAAGAAAAAAAATAAGAACTCTCACCTGAAAATTTAGTAGGGTGGTGTGGCTTTGCTGGGGAGCTGTTTACCTCAAAAGTCAATGAGACTGTTTCAGGAGATGTTTTGCTGATGCACAGCAGGGTTCATGAGGAAATGTGTCATGGTGGTAATGGACTTATCACTGCTAAGTGCTTGTTATTTCACAAAGTACTGGGAATTTTTATACTGGACCTCCATGATAAAGGATCATTTTAAACACCGGTTGAGGAAAAAAACCAAACAGTTAAGCTGCTTCTGTGCTCTTTCCTGAACATACTTTTAAAAACTATTTATTTATTTATTTATTTTTAAAAAGTGGGGGATAGATTCATTTACAATCTTAGTGTTAATGAACTTGAGAATTTATAATAGTAAATTCTGCTAAATGTTAAATTCTATCCAATTTAGTTTCTATAATAAATAGAATTTCAAGAAAAATTACAGATAAATTTATGAAACGACTTAAAATTTTAGAAAAGAATATAAAAAGGAAACATTGAAACTACCAGATATCAACAAATATTATAAAACTATAGTGTTTTTAAAAGCAAGGCACAAAGAGACCACTTGCTTGTTCAGAAGCTATTTATGATAGCCACAGGAATTTAATATTTGACAAAGATGGCATTTCAGATCAGTGACAAAAGGATAGTTTATTTGATTAATAGTATTGGGACAACTGGTTAAACATTTAAAAGAAAGCAAAGCTACTTAACACCATAAACAAACCTAAATTCTAGGTAGATCAAAGATCTGAATATTAAAAGGGAAGTGAATCAAAGGAACTAAAAATAGAGGATAGATAAAAGTTTCCATAATATTTCCAACGTGGGTTTTTTGTGTCTGCATGTGTGTATGTGTGTGCATGTATATGTAGGCATGTGTGTGTGCATGGATGACACCTGTGTGTTCTCCATCTTAGCCTTCATATTACTCTGAGAATAATCTAAGACCCAAATAGAAACTTTTCACGCCCTCCTTGGAACCCTGCAGTGGATTCACGCCACCTGCCTTAATATTGTTACATGTTGAGCCTGCACCATCTCCAGAGCCTCGACTCTTGTCATTTTCCCACATACTCTCCATGCTTCAGCTATGCCCAAATCTCAGTTTTTGAACAAGCAATCACCTCCTTTGCCTCTGTGCTTAGTACATGCAATTCCCTCTGTCTGAAATGCTCTTCTCTTCTTCCTTCAATTACATAACTCCTATTCATCTTTTTAGTCTCAACGGAAGCATCACCTCCCCTGGGAATCCTCTGGTTGTCATCCCAGGCAAGAATGGACTCACCTCCACGATGTTGCAGCAGCAGGGGTATCTCCACAGAGCATTTATTCAACTAGATCATAATTGGTGACTTTTGAAAGTTGTATCTTCATATATGGTAAACTTTTCTTATAGGAAACAAATAAAATAGGATAGAAGGGTATAAAGTTCTCAAAAAAAATTATCCCTTTTTCCCATCCCAACCTTCCTCTAGTCCCACTTCCCAGAGTTAACCTCTGTTAACAGTTTCGTATGCCTCTTTACAGACATCATCTATGAGTATAGTTATAGACCTATATACGCCTTCCTTACACAGACAGGATCATAGAGTATTTACTGTCCAACATCTCACTCTTTATATAATTATTATATTTTACTTGTTTGTCTCCCTGAGCTGTCACTTAGACACTGGCATGAAAGACAATGCGCCCCACCAAGTTGTTCACTGCACATCCTGCATAACTGTACACAGCAGTCCAGCTGTTTTCCTTACTAAATGAGAAGCTTCTTAAAGATAAAGACTATGCCATGCTTTCATTTCCGTATACTTGCTTCTTACTACAATTTCTGGTATATAGAACTTCCTGAATGATTTATCAATGTCTGAAAATCCCCAAATATAACCCTATATTCCCTGGGCTACTAGCATTCACAGTCACATAAAATCCTATGTTCTATAATATTAACACAGCTCTGAATTTATCCTAGATAGGTAAACACTATTCAAAGCCATAAGTCAAAGAGGGGTGAATATTAAAACTAGTCGTCTTCTTAGTGATACACTTGGATCTCTGTTAGGTAGGTAAGGCTTTGGGGATGAGTTACTATAACCATTTACATGTGTGGCCTAATTTTACAGATAAGGACATTAAAGCTCAGAGTGGTAAAGTGTCCTGCTCTAGGTTATAGGATAAGTTAGTGACAGAAATGAGAATTCACTTCGGGAGCTTGAAGTCTGGGACACACATCCTAGGTCAGCCCCATGAAGAGTAGACAGAGCAGTAGACATGTGAATAAAACTTTGGAAAATGCTAGAAATTCCTTGGAGAACATAGTGCATAATTATTCCAGGAAGTCTGTTTTATCATTTAGCATACTTTGAGCTTCAAGGAAAAGAAAGCCTAACTCAAACTGCTTTAAACAAGAGGGGAATTCGTTTCCTCTCCTCATTGAATATCCAACCATAGGCTATGCTTTGGGATTTGCTTCACCAGAACCCTGGCTCTTTTCTGTGACGTCCCTTTGGTCATGCCCTGTTCTGTGTGTTATTAACAGCTTCTTCCCTGGGCTGGCCTTCCTTTCAATAGTGAAATGACCACTGCTGGTTCAGGTTTCCATCTATACCCTGCCAATTCATGGAAGAAGAGAATGCTTCTGTCCCAGTCTTCCCAGCAAGAGTCCTGAAAGTCACTTTAATTGTATCAGCTTAAGGGACATGCCCACCCCTGCACCAATGACTATGGCCAGGAGACTAGAACACGATGATCCACTTCAGTAGGGCATGCCCTACTCCTGAAGCTTCCACCAAAACAGAGACCACATGGGCTGGGTGGAGGAGGAGTAGGTGCAATAGGAGACTCAGGTGCTGTTAGGAAGGGGAGGGTAAAATGGTTGCAGGTAGATAACTAACGAAGCCCACCCACAATGCTGCCCTGTTATCTTTTCCTACAATGCAGGGCCCAAGCCAATAAAGCCTTCTTCACCCTATGGATTTCTGAGGCTCCCCAGAAGAACACTCACAGACCAGTCTAATTGGCCCAGCTGAGATACCTTGGGGTTATTTCCATTTCCTATTGTTTCTCCTACCTAGTCCATCTCCACTGGATACGGCCAGAGTGGCCAAGCATTGCTAACAGATTGGGGATTGCCAGCCCCCCTCTCCCACCTAGAGCCACAGCCTTCTCTCCTCAGAGCTAGGGGCCAGCCCTGTGGGTGTTCTACCCCAAAGAGAAGGAGAATATGAATTTCTTTTACAATTTGTCAGAAAGTTCTCAAAGAATAGTTCCTTGTGCCCCAATATCCCAAGGAGTTTTTCAGGAAATGGTGCTTTCAATTTTTTTCTTTGTGAAAAGATTTGAGAGACAAATAAGACGTCAGCTACCTCACAAGATGGAATTGACCCTCTTCGATGCTCCAGTCTTTGTCACCAAGCCCCACTGGGCTGTCTAGATCCATCTTCCCGAGGATAGGGACTCTTAACAGGGGCATCCATGAACTTGGATGGGAAATCGACCTCTAAATGAAACTCAGCAATTTCTTCAATTATAAATATATGCAGCCAACCACAATTGTAAGAGCACTACCTGTGACTTCGTCACCAATAGAAATCTCAGATATTTTCATATCATATACAATTGCTACAGATATCTGGAAATATTGTTTTTGCTCCTCAGTACTTCAGACGTATAGTAGTTACTAAACTCACAACTAGATCTTGTTATTCACAGAGTCAATAAAGAAGCATACATATTAATATATATGACTTTTAAAAAATATTTTAATAGATGCATTTTTATATAATTCATTGCTTTGGTAATCCTATGTATTTTGTAAATTCATTTAAAAACACTATACTGAGAAGTTACCCATAAGTTTCACCAGAGTGCTAAAGGATTCATGGCCCAGAAAGGATTATGACCATAACCCTAGGGATGACTTGTTCCCTTAGTGGAGAACGTCACGGAATTGGCATTTTAGTTTCCACGTTAAGCAGTATTGTAATGGCTTGAGTGCTATAAACTTCAGATCTGATTATCCTCTCTCCCTGCCCAATACTTCACTCTCCTGCTCCCCCTAAGGGACAATAGCACACAGGGCCCCTTCACTGTGCCTGGATTACACTGCCATGGGGCCTCTATGGTCAGGGTAGATTGGGGCATCCGTGCCTCCTACAAGGCCTTCACAGTACTCTTTGCACTCTGAGGTCCCAAATGAGTGCCCTTCTTTTTCCCATCTAAAGAAAAAGAAGGAAAAGGCAAAAATATTCAAAAGCCCCAAATGTCCCAGTTTCCTTATGGTTGCAAATTGTTTTGAAAAAATGCATTTCTTTACTTCTCAGCAATGTGGACACCAACACCAGCCCCCACGCACAGTTCCCTTCTTCTAACCAAGAGTGATGAAAAAAGTCATCTAAATGTGAGTCTGAATCGTTGATGGTCTAATTACTGACTGCCCCAAGATTTTCAGGGCTCCCATCATTTGACTTCTTTTTCCCTCCTGCTTGCTGTTCTGTTACAGATTTTTCAGATCTGTTTCTGAAGCCTCCCTCACCTCACTGTGCCTCTCAGCCCTTCCCCTGTGTGTTAAAGAGAATTTCAGAGTTCAAATAAGAAAAAAATCACCACGTCGACATGTCCAAATGCTTATCGCTATAGCAGGCAGCACTTTTGTGTAACAATTCAAGCTACGTCCTCCGTTTAGACCTCAAATCATTTATAAAGGCAGGTCTCTCCCTGACGACGCGGGGAGAGAATAGGCTGCCAGCGTGGGTGGTCTGGGGCTCGGGAGCCCAAACTCTGAGGGAACAGATGACATCATGGATTCACATAGCAAGTTTATGAAGCCGCGGTTCAGCTCTCCCTAGCAGTAGGCCCGAGTTGCCTGCATTCTCTCTGCTAGAGCATTCAACGCCAGACAGACACAGGACAGGGACACTTGGAAATGATATTTTTAAACTTGACTTTCAAAAAGATTTGAAGATTTACAAGCATTAGCAGGATACTTCTGAAACTCTATAGGTTGGGGGAAGGGATGTTGGGATCATTGGACCTGAATGATTTTGCAAGCTGGCACACCCACCCGTCCCTTTGCCTGCCTGAATTGCTAATTCTGGTTTTTGGTTTTTTTTTTTCCTCCTCCCAAAAGGACTTGTTATTGGTCTTTTCCCAGACCTCTGTTAGGCACAGAGGGGAAGTAGACACCACTTTCTGCATGGACCTGCAGGAATTTCAGTCTGGGGTAAGGTTTAGGCAAACACAAGTTAAATCAGTTATATGTGGAGTTTTCATCAGATTTCAAGGTTGTCAGAGAACACCTGCCCCTCATAAGAGAATGTTCCTGAATCCAGCCTGGAGACCCATTGAACTTTCTACTCACAGTGGAGTCTGAGGTTAGCTGCACCAGGCTGCATCCCATCTTTTGCCACAGCGCGGTTCAGCTGTGACACATAGACACCGGTTCTCTCTGAGCATCTGATCTATTACAATTACTCTTTCTTTCCTAGCTATGTAGTAGTATTTTAATAACCAGTATATTAGTTAATGTTTGGATATTTCTCTATGACTAATGGCTATGACTCTTCCCTACCACTAAATAGTTATAGTTTCTAACTATAATCATTTCATAATATCCTAGCATTTAAATGCTTAGTGGATCCAGTCTACAGGAGCTTAAATTTTATATCTGTCTCTTAAAAGTTCTGTGACCTTAGGCAAGTTACTTAATCTTTTGGTGTCTTAGTTTCTTAATCTGAAAAATGGGAACATAACAATTAGCCTTACAGTATTGTTTGGAGAACAGATGAGTTAATACATATAAAATGCTTAGAATAGTGATTAGCACATAGTAAATGCTGAATGAATGTTAGCTGTTTTTTTATTGCTATTATGGTCATTTTCCTTTTTGATTGACCTTTTCTGGCATTTTGCCTAAGCTATTTTTGTAGAAGTCATCTTTACTTCTGTCAAAGCACCCTGCCTTGGTAAAGAACATAGATATTTGAGTGCAAATGTCTAAAACTCACATGGCTGTCATCCCCAACTGCCCCAGAATTCAAAATAGGAGGGAAGCTTGGGAATGTCTTGAGATTTATTACTGTCTAAAAAGGAGCAAGAAAAGTGTCATCAGCAAAAGGTAGCCTTGAGTTTCTTTTTCTAAAGCAGCCATAGCATCAGAAGCAGCCAAGGGGGGACTTTGTTGTCAGAAGGAGGCCGCACAAGGACACACTGCAGACAGCTGAGCCCCAGCTGTGCCCGCACCTGCCTTGGTTGTGAAGTGCTGTGCGGAAACGCGCTAGCCAGTGACAGGGGTCTGACTCCCTCAGGGAGCTGCCAGGAAAAACTGATCAGTCCACGAACTGTGCTTTTGGTAAACTTTGGCACCTAGGATATTTCTCTCCAACAGTGTTTGAAATGACTTTTTCATGGCGGGAGTGGGAATCGGGATCAGACGGGGCAGGACAGAGGGCAGGAGCCTGCGCAGTCCTGGGGGGCGGGAGACCCCCCTCTTATTCCAGGCGCCTCAGGCTGGCGATGGCGCCTTCTCTCAGCCTCAGTGTTGTCGCCTGAAGATGAATAGGGCAGAACGGTACCTGCCTCCTAGGGTTGTTCTGAAAGATTAAACGAGATGATGTAGGTGTCTATGTTTGACCAGGGTTACCATGGAAACTGTGTCAGGATGAGGATGTTTGTGTCTTTCCATTCTCTTGAGAAAAAGCAAATGAGTTTTTCTGTGGCTAATGACGTGGGCTTTGGTTTTAGTAAGTTGCAAGACCTCGTGAGCATACAGAATACAGCCTTGGGATTGAGGATGAAGATGGGAAGCTTGGGGGTGCAGGGTAAGGTGGGATGGTGGGGAGCAGAATGGTGGTGGGTGGGGATGCCTGGGGTGGGATCCTGGGGGCTTGTCTTTGGGGGTGGGGGCCGTGCCAGCTGTGGGCATGGAGAGAAGGATAAGAGGGAGGGCTGTGATGTGAATTCTCACCCCTGGTCCCCCGTGTCCGTGCACCCCTTGCTATCAGCACTTCATTCTACACTGCTAGCAACTCTACCATTAGCCTGAACTGACTCTCCAATGCAGAACCGGCTTTGCTGCCATCCTTGGGTGCCTGGCTCCGGGTCAGCAGCCTCAAGGGGCCCTTGGACGCTAAATGGAGAGGTGGGACCAGCTCCCACACTGGGCAAGGCAAAGGCTGGGCTGACCCAAGTAAGGACTGGCCACTAAGTGGAGACAGTGTTCTGCAAACACCACTGCTGTGGTCTAAATCTTTTTGTCCTCCCCCACCCCAATTCATATGTTAAAATCCTAACCCCCAAGTGATGGTATTAGGAGGTGGGGCCTTTGGGAAGTGATCGGTCCTGAGGGCTGGGCCCTCATCAGTGGGATCACTGCCCTGATAAAAGAGGCCCCAGAGAGTTGCTGTGCCCCTTTACCACATGAGGACACAGGCAGAAGGTGCTAGCTATGAACCAGGCAGAGGGCCCTCACCAGATACAGAATCTGCTGGCACCTTGATCTTGGACTTCCCAGCCTCCAGAACTGTGAGAAATAAATTCCTGTTGTTTATTAGCCACCCAGTTTATGGCAATTTTGTTACAGCAGCCAAAATGGACTAAGTCAACCACCTTACACATGGAAAGCCTTTCACATGCTGCCAGACACTGAAGGGAGATGTTACTATTGTTTTCCCTAGTTATTGAGAAAACCTTTAAATACAGTAGTTACAAACACAGCTTGGTGTTGTTTGTTTTCTGTATTTATTTCAAATTTTTTCTTTAAGTGACTACTGGAAAGCAGTTCTCAGAGGTAAAGCATCACCTAGATTCTCATAGAAATTTCTCTGCAATTCCATTATCCTCAGGGATTTTCATCTTGAATATAGGCATATGTTTGTAATTACTTCCTTAAAGATTTGTAGATCTCACTCAGATTTAATATTTCACTGCTTTGTCCTTTTTGAAAATTCTGGACAAGTGATTGAGTTTCTTTATTTTTCCCCACACAGACACCCACTGGGGATGAAAGCCACGCATAAACTTCCTCCGAAGGATGGTCCTCCTTTGTCACCTTTTTCAGGGCACACAGGGGGTGTCCAGAGAGGCCACCAAGGTGTGATGGCCAGATCACACACGTTCTGTCCTGTTTTTCTAATCACTTTTCTTTGCATAAATCTTCTCTCCAGCAAAGCCAACACCTAATTCCTAGAATTAGGTGAGAGATAATTATGCAAAAGAGTGTCTTGCTGCATAAAACATTACCCCAAATTTAGCAGCTTAAAACAACAAACATTGATTATCTCACAGTTTCTGAAGGTCAGGAATCTGGGGGCGGCTGAGCTTGATGGTTCTGGCACAGGGTCTCTCATGAAGGTGTAGGTTGCTCAGCTAGGAATCCAGCTGTTTTGAAGCTTACTCATGGGGTTGTTGGCAGGTCTTGGTTCCTCACTGAATGTTGGCCAGAGATGTCAGTTTGTCTCCGCATGGCCTTCCTGCAGGCTGCCTGAATGTCCTCAAGATAGGGCATCTGGCTTCCCCCGAAGTGAGAGCCCAAGATGGAAGCCACAGTCTTCACAACCAAATCTCTCCAGTAACATACCCACATACCCTCTGCTGCATTCTACTGATCTCACAGACCAGCCCCAGTGTGCTGTGGAAGAGGCTACAACAAGACGTGGATACCAGGAGGCAGAGGTCACAGGGGCCACCCATCTTGGAGGCCAGGCACCACCAACGGGAAGTCTTTCACATTTTCTATATTTGTTCTTCGCAGTGTGCACGTGCACACACACACACCCCCTTCTTACTTATTTGCCACCAAAACTTAATTTCTCAGTTTTTGAAAAGATCATCATATTCACATATATTGGCTGCTTGTTTTTTCACTGGAAACTTCAAATTCATGTTCTATAATTGTTTATTTATTTAGCAAACAATGACACAGTGTTTCAAGCACAAAATAGGAAACCAGGATAGCAACCAAGACAAGGGCAGGGCAGCACATTTTGATGGGCATGTCTTTCCCGTCCCATGCGGATTTGATTATCTACAGCTTCCATGGGAAACTGCACAATGGCCACCCATCATAACACCCTCTCCCTTTGCTGGAGTCCCCCGTCCGGGGGAGGATGCTTGCTAAGGGTCATGGTACAGGGAGCTGGAGAGAGAAGAAAGGGGGCAACACCTTCTGCCAGGGGTCAGCCAGGAAGCTTCAGGCAGTGGGGAGCAGTTTGAGGGGTTCCCTTTTATGTCTCCCCACACGACAATATCTGAAATACGTGATGATTGTCTCAAACTGCCTCTTCATTTTGGAGTGACTTTTAAACCGAATGATGCTTCCTGTGGCTGGGGGTCAAATTCACACTGCAACTCTCTTTCTCCTTATTTTTTTCCCCTCAGTTGTTTCTCATAAAACTATGTCCTCAACGCCGCAACACAGGAAATAACTTAATCCAACACTCTTGCCTTACTTCACGCCCAACATCCTGAGCCCATATTCTTCAAAACCCTCCTTTCTACCAGTTCTTCCCACCCTCCTGCCCTGGTTTGGTTAAAGATTCTCAAGATAAATTTTTGTTTACAGCTGGCAAAGAAATCATAATAAGAGGGGCATCTATCACCTCAGACCAAGTTTTAAGCAATAACAAAGGAAATTCAACTAAGTTATCTAGATTGTCTTTTTTACTCATCTTTTTCTTGATATTTCTCTCTCTCTCTCTCTCTCTCCCCCTCATAAAAATCACAGAGACAGAAAGGAAGAATGATGGTTGCCATGGGCTACAGGAGAGAGATCAATGGGGCATTATTGTTTAATGGTGTCTCAGTCCATTCAGGATGCTGATGAGATACCACATACTGGGCAGCATATAAATAACAGGCATCCATTTCCCTCAGTTCTGGAGGCTGGGAAGTCCAAATCAAGGTGGCAGAAGATTCAATGTCTGATGAGGACCCAATTTCCGGTTCCTAGATGACACCTTCTTGCTGTGTCCTCACATAGTGGAAGGGGCACAGCAGCTCTCTGGGGCCCCTTTTATAAGGGGACTGATCCCATTCGTGAGAGCTCTGCCCCCGTGACCTAATCACCTCCCAACACCCAACACCATTGCATTGGGGATTAAGTTTCAACATATGAACTTTGGGGGGACACAAACATTCAGACCATAGCAAATGTTATGAAATTTCAGTTTGAGAAGAAGAAAACATTCTGGAGATGGGTGATGGTGATGGTTACACAACGACATGAATGGACTTAATGCCATTGAATTGTACACTTAAAACCAGTTAAAATGGTAAAAGCTTTATGTTATGTATATTTTATCACAGAAACAAAAAACAAAATCCAGAAAACTCACTTAAGTTTTGATGTAAAAGGAGATGTCAGGGCTTAACTGTGGTATCTGAAGTTACTGGTCGCTGTTCAAGTCGTGTCACATTATCCTGACAGCTATTCCTACATTCTTCTGGTACCTCCATTAAACAATTAAATAGGAATGAAAATAATTAAAATGCCAAATTCCTTAGCCTTAAACCATCCAGAAACTGAGCCTTAGCATAGGAGACAAGAGAGCTGGGCTGTATTCCATCTAAAGTTAGCATCGCCCAAAGTCTAAATCAGTGCTGTATAATTCTCACTGCAATCATAATCAGCTGAGGTCTTGCAGAACCCCCAAATGCCCGAGGCTCCTATCCCTTGGGAGTCTTATTTAATTGGTCTGGGGGAGAGCCCAGACATTAGTATTTTTAAATGCTGTCTTGGGGATTCTAACACAAACACCATCAGAGTTGAGATCCACTGTTTAGAGAGGACACATACAAAAGTGTGACACCATTGATGATCTTTTTTTCTGGATTTTAGGAAAAGAATAAAGTTCTATGTTCCTTATCAGATAAAGCAAATGACTAGTCCAAATCTTTATTTTGTAGATATCATAACGTTAGACAAATACACACTACACAACTTGGCCACGTTGGGACATCAGGGGGTTGTCTGGATGAAATGGAAACGGAGAAAAGCACACAGATCTGGGGGCTGAGGAAGTAGCATCGCTCCTGCAAGATTCCCTGAGGGTGCCCAGCACACCAAAGTGACAGTGAAGACAGCTTGTCGCCATCCCACGGGGACTCAATCACAAAAGGATTCCCGGGCAAAGGACATTTCCCAGGTCAGCAGGGAGAAAATAGTCACCATGCTCTAAGCAGTCGTGCTTGTGTTTATTTTATTTCATCAATGGTAAGATGCATCTATTGTATATACCACTGAGAAGCAAAAAGATACGCTCCCAACTCAAACGTAACACAGCATTTTCAGATCACTTAGATTGATTTGACGCTTATTGAAAGAGCTCTTTAGATTTGTTTAGAAAGAGATTATCATCCTACATCATTCCTGTGCTTACACAAGAAAGAAAATAGAAATAAGTTAATTAAGGACTTCTTAAACCTTCTTCACACACGAATGGGATTGCTGGATCATATGGCAAGTGTGTATTTAACACACAACTCTTCCGTGTAGGACATTGCCAAACCCTTTTCTAAAGTGGTTGTCCGTTTTACCGTCCTACCAGCAGTGCATGAGAGTTCCAGTTTCTCCATATCCTTGCCAACACTTGGTGTTTTAATTCTAGCCATTCTTATTGGTGTAAAAGATAACTCATTGTGGTTTTAATTAGCTTTTCTCTAATAACTAAGAATGCTGAGCACATTTTCATGTGCATATTGACCATTTGTAGATCTTCTTTTGTGACTTGTCTCTTCTAATTATTGGCTTCCTCCCCCCACATTTTTTTTTAAGCAAAAGGGTTGTCTTTTAATTTTGAGTCATAGGAGATGTTTATATATTCTAGACTCAAGTTCTTTCTCAGATACATGTATTGTGAGTGTTTTCTCCCACCTTGTGACTTGCCTTTCCATTTTTTTAATGATCACTTTTAAGAAGCAGAGATTTTAAATCTTGATGAAGTTCAATTTATCATATTTCTTCATTTATGTCTGCATTTTCCTTCCCTACTCTAAGGTTGCAAAGCTACTTCCCCATGTTTACCTCTGGAAATTTTACAACTTTAGGTTTGGCATTTATGTCTATAATCCATTTTGAGTTAATTTTTGTCTACGATGGAAGGTATGGTGGAGTTTCATTATTTTGCACATGAATGTCCAATTGTTCTATTGCCATTTGTTAAAAACATGATTTTCTCAACATTGAATGACCGTGGCCCTTTTGTGTGGGCCTATCTTTGGACCTTCTTCTTGGTTCCATGGATCTATTTGTTTGTCTGGATTACTATAGAGTTATCATAATCACAATATTTTATTGTTTACAAGTGCCTTTTGCAGGTAACGGTAACATCCCAGCCCTTCTATTTGCTCAAAAAATAGTGATGCCGAGTGATTTGTGTCAGGTCACACAACTGGAAAATGACAGAGTCAGAAACCGATGCCCAGGGCTGTCACCCTCAGCAGATTTGACCCCCAGGGCCAGAGGGGAATTCTCCAGTGAAAACTGCTAAATTCCTGCAGCTGAAAGCCTGCAATTCTGTTTAACAATACTCCAAAAATCTTCAATCAGCACCAAAGTGGAAATAATGCACTAATTGGAGTTCAATGATGCAGATCATATGGAATGGAGTACACTGGCTGACAGAAAACTCACTCCAGCAGCTGAAGTACTTTCTCTACATTTCGTCACCAGCAACAGAACCCAGAACAAAAAAGCTAAGAGACAGAAGCTGTTGGGAAAACGATGCTCTCTGTATCTGCACATTTCGTGTCTAATGACAATTCTCTCTCTTTAAGCCATTTTTGAAAGGCCAAGACCACTGCAGGATTAATTGTGAATAGTCTTCACCACAACTAAAGCACAGAATCCTTTGTGGGTAAGGGGGACAGCTGGACCAGCAACCATTGCTCACCCGTGTCCGTGGAAGCCCTGTCAGCTTTGGGAAGAAAGTCATCACTATCGTTGCCATTGGTCTAAAAGTTAAATTTGGCTAAATGCTTTAAAATGTTGATGCTGCTTAATAAATAACAAGTGAGGCAAAACCATTTTTTTTCCCTTCAGTGTTTAATCTTGAAAAGGAACGACTAAAACCTAACAATACTCTTAAGGTGATCTTATTCTCAGAAAAAAAAATTCCTTTATATCACATTTCTACATAAGCATCTCATCAATGTAGCCATTAACTTCAAAATTAACTTCAAAATTAACTCAATCTTATTAATTCAATTTAGTTCTGTTTTCAAGTAACTAAGTCTTTTTTAACACCATAGAAGGAAAATAAACAGGAATTAACTCCACCACATTTTTCAGGAGAATTTGATATTTTCACTGTTTATGATTCACAGCACTGCTAAACTCCAAGAGTAAATTATATAATTATGTAATTTAATTATGTGTTAATTTAAAGAATGATTCCAAATCATTCAAGTCATGGAAAGCTGGTATGAGAAAATTAAAGAAAAGTAAAACAAGAGAAATTCCAAATTCAAAGTAAAATTCATAGAGATTTTATTTTCTGTTTTAAAACATGTCAGGTTTTAGCTGCCTCATTCGCACATTCCGTGAGTTTAAACGGTGGTAAAATCTTAATGAGGAGGACGCCACAAGAAACACCAACAGAGAAAGTTCGTGCAAACGCTGTGAGACCACCAGAACTGGAAGGACACAGCTCATCCTAACCTCTCACTTTTGGTGATGGAAATACAAGGATGTGGGGATATGAGTACCTCCATGTGTCCTTGTGGAGAGACAAACAACAGGAAGAAGATATGTAGAAAGTTGTGTATTTTTGCACTAAAATAGTGAGGTGAGCCAAGAACACAGTGGGCATTTAACCAAGTAGGGTTAAGTTTTTAGCAATAGCCATGCTGGACACACTCCACTTAGCATTGTGTTATGTAGCAAGGGGTTACATTATAGTAAGGGAGAAAAGCACATTAAAGTGAAGATAAAAGTCTTCACTTTTATGATGGAGCAACATTGGCTTACTGAGCTTACTGCACTTTGGGGGAAAATCTGGAAAGGAGTTTGGGAGGGCTTTTGGGAGGCACAGAGTGAGATCACAAAAAGAAGAATTTGATTTATGTATAAAAGGGTGGATTTAAGCCTATGATCCAGGAATGATCTGGGTATTGGGGGTCTGTGCATAAGTTCTTGTCCTGACTTGGCCATTGCAATAGACACTCCTAGTGCTCAACAATGTCCAGTTCCCTGGCCTTTCCTGGGCACCCAGTATCCCTGTCCACTTGCACATAGATAGGGCCCTGTGGTCTGTTCTGGCCAATGGACTGTTAGTGCAGGAGCCATCGTGAGGCCATAGAGGGTGCATGTGATTTCCCAGCTATTTCTTCCCTTTCTGAGGGGATCACAGAGCCAGGAGATGACTTGCAGGAGACACAGAATTAAAGAAGCCTGGGTCACTATGTCTCTACATCAAGGTGAGCTGTCCTTGAGAATCACCAGACCTACAGCAGACATTGCAAGAGGGAGAAATAAACACTACATGTTAAGTCACTGAGATTTGGAGGTTGTTTCTTATAGCAGCAAACATCTAGCCTAGGCTCACTGATACAATCATCCCCTGTGGTTGCATATCCACACTGTCTTGCTCATTCTACCTAGTGGCATGACTGCCTGAAAGGAACTGTGGACTCAGAAATTGCAATTCTGTCTCCTGCTGATCCATGTAAGTTGAGCTGGGATTGCACAGCTGCAATAGCTAGAAAGGGCTGGGCCCACCAAGAGTGTGGCTGCGGGTGTGCCATCATCCTACATTCTGCTTTGTGAAGTCAGAGGAAAAGGTCATGCTTTGCTCAAAACAGGAAAGTTCATGATGACTTGGGTGAAAGAAAAGACATTTTGAGAACATGTAGAAACCTTTGAAATTTGCCAAAATTTCAAGGGAAATAGTAGGAGTTCAAAGCTTATGCAGTTTATGCACTGAAGGGAAGCAGACCTGGCAGACTGGGGGAGGAGAAACCCAGCACAACCTACGTGGTGGAAACAAGTTCGGTTCCCCCAGGCCTCCTTCCAATTCCAAATCATCCAGTATAGAAGGTGGGAGGAGAAATTTTGCAGTGAAAAAACCTGACAGGATCTCAGTGACGTGACCAAGGCAACACCAACAGTGAAAAGTCATGCTCATTGTACACCCTTGATATGACGCTATGAGAATGAGGTGTTCCTCCCCATAACCCATAATCCCAGTTTTATCAAGAGAAAAACACCAGACAAATTCCAATAATAGGGCATACTATAAAATATCCGACCAGTACCCCTCAAAACTAAGTCATCAAAAACAAGAAAAATCTGAGAAATTTTCACCCCCCCCAAGGGGCACCCAAGGAGACATAACAACAAAATGTACTGTGGGATCCTGGATGGGACCCTGGAACAGAAAAGAAACATTAGGGAAAAACTGAGAAAATCAGAGTAAAGTCTGGATTTTAGTTAATAATATATTGATATTGGCTCATTAATTACAACAACTGTGTCATACTAATGAAAGGTGTTAATAACAGGGGAAAAGAGTTGTGGGGTACATGGGAAGTCTCCGTACTGTCTTCTCAGTTTTTCTGTCAATATAAAACTGTTCTAAGGAAAGTAAAGTCTATCAAAGAGAAGCAAAAAGAGGAAAAAAAGATGGCAATTTTGCCTGGGTATCTGATAAATATGCCCCACTGGTGGCTGATCATGAGGTTCCTTACCCTACCCTAGCTGCATTTTTCCTTTATGAAATGAGTGCCGGAACTAAAAGTATCTTGTGTTATGTTGTACTCCCAGGAGATCTGCACTTCTTTGTCTTTTTTTTTTTAAATTGGGTTTATCTTTTCTGCGAAAGTTAACCAAACTCACTTTATTTTGTGAAAGTTAAGCAGATATGGCTATAAAGAGAAGGGGAAGGAAGAAAAGAAAATTGTTGACTTGAAAAGGCAGATATTTATATCCTCATTTTCTTCTTTCACAAAGGGAACTGAGACTCACAGAGGTTAAATAAAATACCTGAAAGTTATAAGTGTCAAAAACAGCAGAGCCAGGGATCTTAGCCCAGGTGTGCCTGCCTCGAAGCACCTTCTTTCTGCACTCACTGTGCTGCCTACTAAACACGCTCACGCAGACAACACGTGGTTATATATCATATTTCCAGGCAATGCCAGCCAGGGAGGACAGTGAGTCTGGGCTGGGCTGACTCTGGGAATGCCCGCCATCCACGAGGGAGTGTGGTGGGCAATAAATAAACAGATGGCTGCGAGGGCTCCAAAGACAGAGCCAGTTCCTCCATCCTTCAGCTGCTGTGTGACTTGTGACTTGCCTCCCCTCTTCTTGGTGTTCTTTTAAGTCTCTAGGGTGGTTTTCCAAGTTTTACTTCTTAAAATTTGTTCAAGTGAATTCACATGTCCAACAGGCAAAACTAGAGGTGCTTGGGTGGAAATGGGGCTGGGTGTATAACCCCTGTATCAGTCAGGGTTCTCCAGAGAAACAGAACCAATAGGATATACAGAGACACAGAGAAGAGGAGATTTATTATGGGAACTAGATCATGTGATTATGGAGGCTGACAAGTCCCACAATAAGCTGTCTGCAAGCTAGAGACCCAGGAAAGTTGGTGATTAGTTCAGTCCAGGTCCAAAGCCCTGAGAACCAACCAGAGCACCGATGTCTGAGGGCAGGAGAAGATGAACGTCCCAGCTCGAGAAGGAAGAGAGAGAGCTTTTGCCCTTCTTCTAACTTTTTGTTCTGTCTGGGCCCCCAGAGAGTTGGAAGATGCCTACCTTCAATGGAGAGGGGGATCTTCTTTACTCAGTCTACCTATTCAAATGATAATTTCTTCTGGAAACACCCACACAGACACACCCAGAAATAATGTTTTACCAGCAATTACCAAATAATGATTTTACTATCTGGGCATCCCTTAGCACTGTCAAATTGACACACAAAATTAACCATCATAACCCCAAACTCATGATCCTTCCTCTAGCCCTAACCTTAACATCCCTAGGCCTCCTAATACACTATTCTGTCGAGAACCACTGGTCTATTACATTTATGGAAATGTAGTGGCAGATTTTTTTTGGTGGGGGGGAAGGCTAAAGAAAAGGGTGTGGGAGCTCACACTGAGATCCCTCTGGGTCCTGTACAGGGGGTCACCCTCACAACAGCCGCAGGTACAAAGAGAAAGTCTCTTTTAAATCCTGCAAAACAGCAACATGTGGGCAACCAACAATCCAGGTTTTGTTCAGGATTGGAGTAAACCCAGTCTTTTATTGAGCACTGTCGGAAGAAAATGATGTAAGTGATTCAAGCAGAGGTTAAAGACTCTTCAGCTGCAGCTCATCGGGGAGAACCTGAGACTTCCCTATTTAAGCAGGGCCAAGTTTTTCAAAGGGTAGAGGAAGATTGAGTACTTGTCCTTGCAGTTTTTGCATCAGGTGGCAATTTTTATCTTTAAGAAAAACTTGTACTTGGTGATTAGTTTGTTCTTGTTTTCCTGTCTCGTGCTTGGGATCTTTGCGGCAATCCCAATAACCTACGAGGACACTTTTTGCAAACCTTGAGGTTTATTGGCTAGTCAAGGTTTATGGGGAAGGAGAGGTAGAAGATGAAAAGAAAAGAAAGCGGACAAGAGTAGAAGGCAAGCGGGAAGCAGGACATTTGAGTCCTTTTACAGCAGTAAGTGAGGGCGTTGACTTGCACGGAATAGGAAATATGCTTCTATAAACGCTAGATGAGAGATGCCCACGCTTTGCGATGGAGCAAGTCTCCCAGGGTGCAGAAAACACATCTCCACCCCAATTCCACCTCAGAGCTGCCTCAATGGCTGAAATAATGGGGTGCAAGGAGGATCTGCTCTCTTTATATTATTTTCTGTCTTTCCCTCCTCCCTGCCGTCCCTTCCTCCTCCTCCTCTCCCTTCCTCTCTCTTCTTCTGCCCTTCCTTCCCCTACCCTTCCACCTTTCCCCTTGAGCCTATGGCTGAATTTGAGTTGTTAAGAGTGAAGCAACCACAGGACATTCCTTTAGATTAGATCTTTCCTCTGGTCATCATGAGGTCAACTTCTCCATTTTTCCTTTTTTATAGAAAAATAAAATAAAATGAAGTGCACCCACGTCTCTTTAGCCTTCCCTCCCTTCCTCTGCGAGTGCCCTGTTTTTCTCTGCCTTGCAATACCTGTCGCCCGTTCTTTCTCTCCACTTGTCAGGGTTGTGGTTGTCATCCCCTGGGAACCTGCCTTTGCAAATGAGACTCCGTGCTTGGTCCAATGCACTCTCCTCATGTGACACTTGCAAAACCCCTTTCTTGGGGGGCAGGCCACAGACTCTCCCCCACTGCAGCCGGGTACGAATGTTACTCTCCACATCTCCTGGAAGAAAGCTTAGGGGAATGCAAGACCTAGAGGTTTCAGCTTGAGATCCCTTCTCCACTTATTTCCTGCTACTCCACAGACTCCAGAATACCCGTCAGACTGAGGCTGGGAGATAATTCACATCCTGATCATGCTGCATTTGCTCCTGTTTTCACGCACATCGGGACACCTGCCTTAGGTGTTACACAGAAAAGGAGGAACTGCAGAAGAGAAGCTTCTACCAACAGAGCAATTAACTAAATGGTAGTAAATAATAATTTGAGAAATTGGATATTTTATGGTTGATTTTATGACTTTTAAAATGACATAAGTGGCGGCAAAAAAAAAAAAAAAACCGTCCGACATCCAAAACCACAAATCACATTTTGGTTGTGGTTTTTGTTCCCTACAGAATATAAAACCCTTGGAAAATATTGTTTGAATTATTTTCTTCCCCCGCGGAGGTTGAAATTCTCCTTTAAATGAGCCCAGGACAATTTACATGCCTAAGTTGGAATCAACATTTCTAAGTGAAGACTCACCTTGATAACACTAATGTTAATTTATTAAAAAAAGGCTTACAGTTATCAGAACAGTTTCACAGACATGACCTTATTCTATCACATTGCTGGGTATGCTGTTCAATGTCCATTCCCAGAAAGAAAAAGGCTTGTCTAAAATTCCACATCTAGAACCTTCTGGGCTATACCTTCATATCCTAGATCGGAGTTCAGCAAACGGCAGCCATGGGTTGAATCCAACCCACCATGTGTTTTTGTCCAGTGCAACAGATAAGAATGAGTTTTACATTTTAAATGGTTGGGGGGGGAAAGATTTTGTAGCACAGGAAAATTATATATAATAAAATCTAAATTTCAGTGTCCGTAAATGAAGTTTTCTTGGACAACCATGCTTACTTACATATCATCCACAGCTGGTTTCTTGTTACAAGGGCAGAGTTCAGTAGTTGCAACAAACACCATACGGTCCCAAAAGCCTGAAGTATTGAGACTCTGGCATGATACAGAAAAAGTTTGCTGACCTCTGTCCTAGATTGGGGGCTTATTCTATTTGTTCAGAAGCTGTTTTCTAGAATCCTAGCAGAACCTTGGACAAAGGCGACATCCACAGGGATCTGGTTTGTGAGCCCAGTCAGAGAGGCTTAGAAATTGGCCCACAATTAAAAACTAGCCTTTCTGACTGGTGATCGTAGGGTGGGATTCATCCTCCAGGCTGGCAGGTGGCTCTCTCCTGCAGTGGGGTATTAGGTGGTCCCAACAAGGTTTTTGCAAAGTGAAAGGTTAGGAGGGTAGTATTCCCTCTCCCCCTACCCCTGGGAAACAGTAGTTTATTAGCCGATGAGCTGTCCTTAGAATTAGGAAAGGCCAAATGTCCCAACTTAGAGGGTAAAGAGACAAATGTAGAAGGATGCAACAAAACACTCTGGTGTGTGTGTGTTTAGTGCACTTATTTGATATAATGTCCTGTGGCAGCTCTTGTCTGCTGTGATGGAGCAGGAAAGGGTCAGTAGAATGGAGAAATCAAGCTTACAGAAGGCTCCCTCTTCTCTCCGCAGACCTTTTGATTCACTTGTACTCCCTGCTTTTTCTGCCGGCACCCACAAAATATAATATTATCTCCCCTTTCCTGAGTGTCGATTATATGTTGTTCAGTTTAGATTTAAATAGATGATCTCATGTAACTATCTCCATAACCCCATGGGGTTTCCCAGGAGGGAACTGAAACATGGGTTGTTAAAATCCTTTCCTAGTCACCGAGCTGGTACCTGATCTCTTTCATGCCAATATTCCCGTTTTTTTTCCCCCCACACCTCAAGAGCGTGGCAAAGTCCAGTATGTCTTCAATCATGGGCATGTTTTCACTCGTGACCACTCATGACACCCTCACCTTCGAGAAGCATCCTCTCAGCCGTATTTCCTCAGAACACCAACTCCTGGGGCCTTATAAGAAATTCTTAAAAACCACAAAAAAAATTTTTAAAAATCTGTTTGGGGAAAAATGGGTTAAAAAAGCATAATCAGGTTTCTTTGGCTAAGGTCTTCTTAGAGCCTTTAATAAGCAGCATTTGCTGCCACCTTCCAGCTCTATGATTTGAAGGCATTTTACTTAAACTCTCAGAGCCTTTGCTTTTTCCTCTGAAGAGCAGGAATAATAATATCCACCTCTGAAAGTACTGTTATTTTTTTCTCTTTCATATTCCCTTATTTCCTATTAAATGAAGTGAATTCTAGCAACCAGAAGGGAATCTGAATTGCTATTGCGGGGAAAAAAAAATCGTTCTGATCATAAAATAAGGAAATGCATGTCTGCTAAAAGCATAGCACAGCACAGAAGACATTTTTTATTTATTATATGGTTTTCATAAAGGGAAACAATGCACGTAGGGTAGGGAAACTCATGATCAGCCACTTTGGGGGTAACATTGCATATTAATATGGTATCTCTAGGAGAGAAGCCATACCTGTGATCAGTACCTAACAGTAAAACTGCAGTCCTTGTACCAGCAAGGTACGGGAGATTTTGGAGCTGCAAGTCATTCCTTTTGAATCATACTGTGAGGATGATTGTTTTTCCATGCATCTAGGTTAGGGGTTGGCAAACTTTTTTTCTGTAAAGGGACAGAGAGTAAATACTTTAGGCTTTGTGGGCCCATACAGATTCTGCTGCAAGAACTCAACTCTGCCGTTGTAGCACAAAAGCATAAAGAATATGTAAACAAATGGGTGTGGCTGTGTGCCAATAAAACTTTATTTATAAAAACAGATGGAAGGCTGTATTTGGCCTATGGACTGTATTTTGCCAACACTTGGCCTAGATGTTGGACACAGGTAGGCAAGCCTCTCAGAGTAATGTTTTGCTGAGTTTTTAAAAAAGTTTTTATTTGTTCATTTTGCAGAGCACTGAACAGCTTTAAGAACTGGTGTCCTAAAGTTCAGGAAGAGCTTTGTGTTTCAGTCATTTCCTCATAAGAATGGACATTGAAGCAATAAAGGAAGGGGTGAAGTGGGACTAGGAAAAGGGCTCAAGGCTCCAGGAGACTGGGCTAGTGGTCATGTAAGTTCAAGTCCTCAGACAAATGGAAGGGGTCCAGGACCCAGCAGCCCAGGCAGAGGGCCTGTCTAACTACTCACAATGGATGAGACTTACAGAGTAGGGCAACAGCACAGCTTTCTCAAAGGGACGTGTTTCGTTCAGTTAGTCTGTAAGCAACCACACCCACCTGAAGAGCATTTGATAGGTAGGAGAAAATCAAGATCAAGAGCGTGGCCTCTGGGGCCATATTGCCTGGATTCACATCATTGTTCCATACCTGGCTTAAGCAAGGTAGCTAAAATATCTCCGGTCCTCAGGTTTAAAATGGGAATATCTAACTCATAGCCAAGAATCCAATAAATTATGTTTAATGTGCTTAGAACAGTGCCTGACACAGGCTCTGAGTCACGGAAAACACTATGCAAGTATTACTTCCAGCATTAATTTTCTATTTATTTCTATCTTTATTATCTGTTTATGGAATTGTTATTTGGGGGCTTATTGAATCACCTATCCTCACAGGAACCAAGAAGTCATTACAAAACTTCTCTCTCTTTAGTGGGGAACAGTGGTGAGTGTCTGTAATCCTAGCTACTCAGGAGGCTGAGGTGGGAGGATCACTTGAGCCCAGGAGTTCAAGGCCGCCCTGGGCAACATAGCCATCTTTTAATAGACACCATCTCTATTAAAAAAAAGAAAACACTGCTCTCTCCATATTTTTTCAACTCTTTTCCTTTCTGCTCATCCAATCTTCTCTCTGTGTAGGCCTATTTCATTTTGTTGTGCACATGGCCCATCATGGCTGCATAAAATGGAAGCCCAGGCCCCTAGCTAAGCCAGCACCCCACAGACAGCAGACTAGGTCTCTGTGGTGCAGTAAGATCAGGGGCCCACCACCCTGCCCCCAGGATTCTTGTAAGAGATGGCATCTTCTGGTCCGTGAGGCTACTATTTCCACATCTCTGGGCAGCCCCAGGCATCACAAAGGGAGCAGGTTCAGTGGGGTGGAAATGATGGGTATGTCTGGTGCTATGTCCCAAGGCTAAGTTCACTCCAGGCACATTGGACACCAGGTCCAGAGAGCAGACACTGGCTAGACCCTGAGTCAACAGTGGAGAGGGAGTTTCCATTCCACCCAGCTGTCTGGGCTTCCATTGACTCAGGACCAGGGTAGGACTTAGCACAAAGGTAGCAGGATTTTATAGCAGACCTATGGGTGGGCCTGGGGTGGGTAGCAACTGACAACATGTGCAAAAATAACTAACCCATGGAAGAATTTGCTTATTTCCATCCATTTGCTCACTTGTTGAACAAATATTTATTGAATGACTTCTAAGTGTCATACTAGGGGGTACGCATTTTTAAAATTTTCATTAATAGAATAAATAGACATTTTTTAAAGAGATGATGGATATTTTTGTTATTTCAAAAGTGCTTCTCCCAACCCAGCCCTCTATGTGAATAGTTCATTCATTTTGGAGATTCTCTGAAGGTAACAACAAACTTTATTGTATGTTTTATCTACACATTCTAAAAATTATTATTCAACCAATGTGCTATAATCCTAACACAAAATAATCGCAAGAAATTGTCAATGACACTTACTATGGAATATCTCATTCATATATTAAGAAAATAATATATACACACTTCAATAAATATAAAATAATAAAATGAAAACCCATATATTCCCCACTAAACTTAAGAAATAGAATAATACCAATTTCTCTGAAGCCTCCCCGTGTGCCCTCCAGGGTTGGATCCCCTTCCATCCCCCAAGAATGAACCACTCTCCTGAATTGGTGTGAATTACTCGCCTGTCTTTCTTTCAGGTTTTATTATATGTGAAAATATCGCTGAACAAGATATCATTTAGTTTTGTCTGTTTTGGAATTTCATATAAATGAAATCATATTGTATGTGTTCTTCCTAGATAGATAGATATTTTACAGATATAATATATACAGATCTAATACATATATCAACATTATACTTTTAAAGTATATTCAGATAGATATAAATAGTTGGACTTCAGTTATTTTACTGCATAATATTCCATTGCATGACTACACCTGGGAATGGAGAGCTGAGTTACATTTACCATATAACAACACATTATTTTCTAAAGTGATTGTACTACCTTGCACTGTAACCATCTTATCGTGATGACTTTGTCCTTTTTGGTGAGTAAAAAGTGGCACATTGTGATTTTATTTGGCATTTCCCTGATGAAATATCTTTTTATATTAATATGTTTATTGGCCATTTGTATTTCCTCTTTTGTGAATTGCCTATCCATTTCTTTTGCCTCTTTTTCTATTTTGTTTTCTATTTCTGTGTTTGAGAGATATATGCATGTGTGTATATACACTGCACACACTGTGTGTGTATGTCACACATACATACATATGTGTGTATGTCACACATATATAAAATAAATATCATCTCTCAGTTTGTAGGTTTTCTTTATGTTTTTAAGTTTTTTATTGTGCTGTTTGATAAACAAGAATTTATATTTTAAAGCAATCTAATTTTTCTACCTTTTCTTTTATGGCTTGGCCTCCTTTGTCTTGTTTAAGAAATCCTTTCTTACAATGAAATTTAAAAGACAAACCAAAAAAAGAAAACAAAACCAAAAAATGGAAGTCATCCTATATTGTCTTCTAAAAGTTTTAAACTTCTACTTGTTACAGTTAATCCTTTAGTGCAGCTGACACTAGTTTTATGCTTTATCTGTGGGAGGGATCTAATTTCATTTTATTTTCCAAAAGGATAATCAATTAACTCTGAACCATGTATTCCTTAATTCATCCTTTCCCCCAGAATCTGTAATGCTATCTGTGATGTATAAAGTTTCCATGTATGCATGGGCCAATCCTAGGCTCTCTCTTCTGCTTTCTTCAGCATATTAGCCTGTGTCTGCACCGATGCCATATTGATTTATCTATCATGCCTTTTCAATAAGTCTGGATACTGGTGGGGGAATCTCCCCATTCTTTATTCTCTTCTAAGTGTCTCGGCTATTCTTGCCTTTTGCTTTTCTATATTATATATTATAATCAACTAGTTAAATTCCCAGAAGAATTTGTTCTGAATCAGTAGATTAATTTGAGGACCACTGGTATACTTGTGGTACTGAGTCTTCTCATCCATGTGTATGGTATATCTCATTTATTTGTTTCCATTGGCTATTTGGGTTATTTCCAGGTTTTTGCTGTTAAAAAAATCCTGAATTTATTTAGGTTTTTTTAGATGTCTTTCAGCATAGTTTTGCAATTTTCTCCTTTTAAGTCTTGTACATCTTTTGTTAAATTCTTTCCTATGTACCTTATATTTTTTGCTGCTGTTATTATACATGGTGACATTTTTAAAAAATCATGGAACATAACTTTTGTTTAAGAGCTTCACTATAAACTATTTTCTTATGGTGTTGTGTTGCCCTTCAGAAATACTGAGGAGGAGGGATAATTTTTCCTTCACCAAATAGCTCCAGTCTTCTAGACTGCTCTGCTCCTCAAATCCTTGAGTTTGCTTCTTACGCTTTTTTGTTTTCTTAATTGCTGTTATGTTGTGACGTAAGGACTCAATTCTAGTCCGGAGCTTGATGTGCTCCTGAGTAACCAGATGAAGTGTGTTAGACTTATAGGAAAAGTAACAGTAAATATATTCTGTGGTATTTATTTAAACAGCTCACAACTCTATTATTTCAAGTTCCTACAAGATTCTGAAATAGCTGAGCTTGCAAAGAAAATTATATCTGGATATGTAAGCTATTATTTTACTAGTTAATAGTTACTTATATCTAATTTAAATAATTATATTACTACAGAAAAAAGAATGCTAATAAAGTGGAAAAATATGTTTTGGAAGTCATAACTCAGAAAGCATCATTGCATGGTTGTAGCTTAATGAAATTTTAGGTAAAATTCTTAGGAGAAAATAAATAATCTCAAAAATATTACCCTTGTAAACCCAAGTCACTGGAGCAGTAGCCACTGTCATGTATTTAATGGCAGTGAGGTTGTACGTATAGACATAGTATCAGAATTCTGGGGCTCTTTGGCTAATTTCTATAGGTTTATAAAATTCTAAGTTTCTAATTAAGCTATGCCGAAAATCCAGCAGAAGTGGGTAGAATTTGAATTTAATTGAAGTATATTATTTGACTATCAGTTGCTACCTAAGGAAAGAGCCATCCATTGTCAGTATAAATACTGTGTGATGTTTAATAGTGTAAGAGGTATGGTTGCAGAGGCTGAGGAGAGGGGTGGACAAGCCCTGAACAATGGCTAATGTCTGCCAATTATGAGACTGGTTAGCAAGGACAGTGGGGCTACTTTCTTTTTCATTTTTCATGACCGAGTAACATTGTGGTAGGATTATTGCATTTTTCTTTCCTCTTGAAAATTTAAATTCCTTGCTCCCTTGAAGCTAGGCATGGCCACGTGCCTTGCTTAAGCCAATAAAATGTGAGCAGAAGTGATGTTGTCACTTCCAAGGAGAAGCATTTAACTGTCTGTCTCTCTTCCCTTGCCTTGGAGCGCTTGGGGAAGCAACACCACACCACTGCACACAAAAACAGACCAGACTTGCAGAGCGCCTGGTGAGCAAGAAGCAAACTTTTGTTGAAGAAGATTTTAGGTTGCTTGTCCTGCAGCAGAACCCAGGCACTTCTGCCTGATATAGATATCAACCATCACGGTACATTTTGTGTGAGTTAGGAATTTGAGATCAAGCCGTCAAGATCTTGGATTTATTAATAGTTTCAGAGATCCAGAATCTCACTTTCCTCATGTGAACCAAAGTTGAGGGAGGCAGGACTTGCTATCCACTCAAGAAAAAGTCACACTCTTGGTTTTGAGATAAGAAAGAGAAGGAGAGTGAAGTTATGCAACCAAAAAGATTCCATTCCCCCAAAACCATAATTTGATTATCTATCAAGAATGAAAATAAAGCGTACATGTATGCACATGTATGACATACCTGACTGCATTTGACAGGAGCAGATGTGTAAGGTTTGTGTCTTCTATCCTAACTTCTCTGATATCTGTTAGATCTAAAAAATAGCTACTTCTCGAAACAAGGTTCTATTTCCAGGCAACCTTTATATCTTATAAGCACCAGTGACACAGAATTTATCAACAAAAATGCAAAATGTAACAGTAATTTAAAGTCTTCCCCTTGAAGCCAGTAAATCCTTTTCCCCTCTTCGTATTGCATGCTTCTAGCACTTCACTTGGGATCACTGAAGTTAAAGGGGACAAATACTCTTGGCACTTTTCACCCTTAATGCTCCCCTGTCAAATAGTCCCTGTCCTTGCCTTTCTAGAATTTATAGTCTATACACTGATAGCTGCCTTTGCCCAGCTCTAATTCAGGTGGCCTTATCTGTTCCACCTGCCTCCCAAAATGAACAAACAAAACCCTTCCAAACTTGTAGGATCACAAGCAAATCCCTTTCTGATTTGGCAAGGAAGGGGAGATTCTATTTTCTATTCATGTTCTCCCAGTGTTTTCCCCTGCCCCTCTCTCCCCCCATTCCTCTGCCTTTTTTTCCTACAGAGAAATCCCCACCCACTCTCTATGGCACATTCTTGCTCTATGGCTATGCTGCAGGCAGTCACAGAAATGCTGGCTATGACAAATAAATAAGAGCTGAAATTCCAGTAATCCCCCTTACAGGATGAAGAGAAAGCACAGGGATCGTTCATTAGGTATCTACTGCCTTACATGACTTCTCGGTGGCCTGCAGCGGGGCTCTGACACCACAAGGGAGCCAGCCTACAGGGGCAAAGAGGACACCAGGTATATTTGTTGCTCAAGGAGCTTTTATGAAGCAATAGAGAGAAGAAAGACAGGCACTGGTACTGGTAAATACAGTTCTGACACTTCCTTTAAATGAGGCAAGTCTCAAAAGTTAGGGTCTCATGATGATATAAATTATTTATTTCTTAATTTCATGTTTTAAAGTACCTAATAGTTTTCTAGAAATTTTAATTTGGAATTCAATACACCCTGAAAATTTTCTCCAATGCCACATCTGCTATTAACTGTAATAATACCATTATCTAAGATTTATTGAGGCCTTTTGTGCTAAGAACTATATTAAGCACTTTAAATTCTCATGGAAATTCCACCAGTGAGATGCTATTCTCACCATTTTACCAGTTAGGAAACAGCCTTTGGAGAGACTACAGTTGCCCAAGGTTAACATTTGTGAACGGGCAGAATGGAGACTCAGTCCTAGGCCTGTCCCATCTCAGACCCTGGACTCCAAAACCCCAAGCTCCACACCTTCTGAAGTGATGGCCCCGTCTGCCTCAGGGTTCTACGATGCATAAGTATATTTGCATCTGTTCTAATGCGGAGACTTTCCATGACTTTTGGAAGAACTTAATATAAACAAGATTTGGGTTATCTTGGATTTTTTTTTCCTAGGCACCAAAACACAGGAGTAGGACTTGGGACCTCTGAATTTTATTCTTGTACTTTCTGTTGATCCATGGCTTTCTCTCCTGCCCTGTGATGGCCAAAAGATGGATGTGGTTGCCAGACCACGGAGGAAAGAGAAGGCCTGTACAGAGAGGTGTGTGGCCGTGGCCACCTCCGGCCTCCCTGCAAACTCTGTTTTCCTCATCTGTAATTAGAGGAGTTTGTGGCGCTCATGGCCTATCTCTGGAGTCTACTCCAGGTGTGAAATTTGGTGGCTCTACACTCGCAGTGCCTGCCTGGTTTTTCTGTGGTCTCATATTTGAATTCACAGTGACTCCTGCTTCCTGCAGGCATCTTTCCTTAGTTGAGAGAACATCAGCTACAGCAACGTTGACAGCATCTAAGGGGCGATTCCGGCCAGCAGACCGGAGTCCCCTGCTTCCGATGACCAAAGCTTTTTCACTTAACGGAGCTTTTGAGCCAGTTGAAGGCAGCTTATTCCTCTGGTCCTCCTTGTCACTCTAGCTTGAGGCCTACTTGGAGCTGGTAAATTAAGACCTTTGCCTTTGACATGTGGGTTGGGAAAAAAGTGAAAACCGATCTAATAATAATTAGTTATGGTTTAATATGCAAGATTGGAGCATTCTCATTTTTCATTCTGGAGCCTGGTGAGAAGGAGCCAAGGGCAGAGCGGAGATTGATGGGCGAGCATAAACCCTGAAACGTCCCATGCCAAGAGCAGTAAATGATCCTCAGGCGCCTTCTTATATCATGTTAAGAGCCCACGACAGCCTTAAAAGAAACCGAGAAACCAGCGAAGGTGGGGGATGGAAGAGCTTTCTTTGATTGCTCTTTTAGGCCAGGCACCTTGGCACGTGTACCGCTGCCTGTTCTCTGTGTAAAGACTCTGCTCTCAGGCTTCCAGAAAGGGGGTTTGGGTTCAGATAACTGGCTCAGATAAATAGCAGCTTGTTTTTGTAACACTGGAGACGTATTTACTTTTCACTTAATGAAGGGGAGTGATGTCTTAGATAAGACATGACCCGACACCAACTACAAATATTAAGTCCAAACATTATAGGGTAAACCCTTTCCAGAAATGTCCAACTTGTTACCATGTGAAATCAGTGTTGGTGGTTTTAGTTGCAGTGGGGACATTTCATTAACTTTCTGAAGGGAAAATGCTGTGGAATGGGGAGGCAAACCTAAAGACATTCTGTGTGTGTGTGTGTGTGTCCAGCGCAGCTGTAATTTGACATAATGTAGTAAGATCAGCCTGTTTCCCACTGGCAGGAGATTCAGCATGGCCCAGAAAGTTGCAGAGGGTGAGAGAGGAATCTGTGAATCAGCTGAGAAGGAAAGTATTGAATAATTCTTGAAGTATCACTGTGTCCTGGAAAATAATGAAGATTAGGAGAGAAACAAGAGGATACAGGAGAGGAAAAACAGATGGTGCCTTGCAAAAAAAAAAAAAAAAGGTCCTACAGTTTTTCTTCATCCCCCAACAGGGTTAAAACGTGAAAGCAGAGTTCAGGCTGAGCAGGGAGCCCAGCACACCACTGAGGACAGGGCAGCAGCAGCTGGATGACCTGGGCGGGTCCCCAGACCTGGAGGCTGGTGCCGAATGACACCCTGGGGAAGGCCGGGCAGATGCTGCCCCATCGGAAGACATGCAAGATGCATGAGTGAGGTGGTGAGAATCCAGTGGTGGAAATTTTAGCAGGATTGTTATGTGCAAAGAAGTAGGGATAGAATAAGACGGCATAAATGGGGCTTACCCAGAGCACCAAGAACAGAACACAAAAATCTTACTGATTTCTCAAGAGTTTTACAAAGTTGTAAGCCTTCTCCCTCCCCAGGAAACATCCCCTCCCTAGACCCTTTCCAGTGCCCCATCAACCTGCAGAGCTGAATGAAACCAGAGACCAGGCCAGGGGCGGGGAGTACATTAGCCCAGCCAGGCCCTCCTGCAAGCCCCTCAACCTCCGTGAACTTCTGTAGATTTGGAGGTTGTCTTGAGCCATTTGCCTAAAAGCCAGAGTTTCTAGTTATAGCTTTAACACTTAAGACTCTCACAAAGTAAGAACAAGGCTTTAGTGTCTGAAATGTGGGACTATTTTCAATGCTGTGATTTTAACATAAGGAATGAAAGATTAACTTATAGTGACATTTCAAAAAGAATAACATTTCCATAAATACCAAAGAGTCCGCTAGTGAACTCAGTGGTAGATAAAAGATTTCTAGCTACTGAAGAGAGAGCATTCAGCATGCAGTGTTGGAGGTCCTACGTGAGCAGGTGGGGACAAGAACAGCAATTTTAGATTTTTTTATGTTAATATGATGGTATGGAAGTGCACAGGTGGTAAGGTCTACTGCAGTGGTTCTTAAACTTGAACAGGCATCAGAATCACCTAGAAGGCTTGTTAAAGCACAGATAGCTGGGCCCCATCCTCAGAGCTGCTGATTCAGTAGGTCTAGGGTGGGGCTTCTTACAAGTCCCCAGGTGATGCTGATGCTGCTGGTCCAGAGACTGCACTTTGAGAGCCATTGAAGATAAAGATACATGTGTAAAACACATTTATATTTACCTACGTCTACAACTGTTTTCTGGCAGGAAATGTAATGGGCTATAATAAAGCCACCACTTATTGAACCCCTTTCCTGTCCACGGTCAGTGGTTTCAGGGAGAAGCTGAGATCATTGCCAGCAGGGAGAACCCAGGTGTTTTGGACCCTGGGGTGTGCTGCTGGCTGAAATGAATTTAGGATTGAGGAAAGAAAGGGGCATGAAATATTAGACCGTTAGCGCTGAAAGAGAGCTCGGAGAAACCCTGATGACTGCAGCATAGACATCAAGTGAGAGAGCCTTGAATCCCAATTCCAGCTGTGACACCTACTAGCTTTGAACACTTAGCAAGTTACTTAACCCCTGTGAACCTCAATTTCCTCCTCTGTAAAACTGGGAACCCTAAAAGGCTTGTGTTTCAGTCACAACTCCTAGCTGCAATCCACTGAAGTCCATTCTGGCTGATTTAGGCAGAAAAGGAATTTATTACAAGGATATTGAGTTCTACAGGGAAAATGAACTGTTTCACCAACAAATCAATGGCATGAAAAAATGAGAGGGGGCTGTTCTTGAAGGAAAGAGACGTTAAGAGATACAACAACCATAGGTAATTGATGGGCTCCACTTGGATCATGATTCAAGCAAACCGTCAGGACAAAACAATCGGAGGAATTGGAATTTGGCTGGGTATTAGATGACGTTAAGGAATTACTGTGCATTTTCTTAGGTGTAATATTGTCATAGAGGTGCTTGTTCTTGTTACAGAGGCCCTAACAGAGGCCAATACACTAAGGTATTTACTGGTGAAATAATGCTGAGATTTGCATTAAAAAAAACTCCAGGGAAAGAAGTCATTAGGGGAGCGAAGTGGAGGAGTGTGGATAAAACAGGATAGGCAAAACGTTGATTATTGCTGCTCCTTGGTTATAAATACATGGGGGATTTGTTTTGCTGTTCTTGGTGTGTGTGTGTGTGTGTGTGTGTGTGTTTGAAATTCTCTGTAATAAAATGTCCAAATAAAACAGAAAACAGCCTCTCTCTGAGGGCTTGAGAACAAGGCTCAGACATCTCTCAGCAAAGAAGGCTCAACAATAGGGACACTGCTCTCATTGTCACCAAGCCCTGGACACTGGAGCTTGCACTCAACGGTGGAAGATACTCATCTTTTAGACCACTCTTTGTGTCTATATATGCAGAATAACTTGGATATATAAGATATTTAAAAAATATTAACCAGATTTAATCTAATCAGGCTACCATAGCAGAATTGAAGTTTCTTAACTATCCCAATCTAAAAAACTTGATTATAAAACTTTAAATCAGTTCTGCTTTTATAATTTCCTCTTCCCCTATGAAAATTCTGTTTCTGTAACTCTTTTTAAGCCTCATAAAGTTTTGCAATGTGTTTTAATAAAGGATAGAATTCTTCATTATTTCCAAGGTTAGAACTTTAAGTTCCATGAAATTTCAGCAGGGGAGAGTTTTGGGCAGTTGTTCTGCACATACTCTTACATAACACCACACAAGTCGCTGTTGAATGCATGATGGACCAAAGGTGAAGGCATGTGAGCCACATTATTTTGTGATGGGGAGGATGGCTAGGTTATGGAAAGTACCTGAAGGCTGGGTGCACAGTGGAGAAGAGGATGAACAACCACCTGTGACGTGAGTACTTCATAGCAAGGTGGAGCAATGTGTCTGGGATGGCATGACTGGGTCACATCCCTGGGCAGTAGAGGACCTAGGACTGAAATCCTGAAGTCTAGCTCCAGAGACCCTGATAAGAAAATAATGCTGATTTGGGTGTGGAAAAATGAGCCGCAAGCACTACTGAGTGGTGGGAGTGGGCTGTAAATTGATTCAGCACTCTGGGAAACAATTGATCACTACGTGACAATGAGGATGCCCTTTGGTCCCTAAACTCCACTTTCGAGAATTTGTTCTTATGGAATAATCAGGAATGTTGCTCGAAGGTACATAAGTAAGATTGTTCATTAAAGCATTCTTTAAAATATCGAAAATTTGGAAATAACTCAAATGTTCAATAATCATAATCCAACATAATTAATTAATGGTATGATGAATAAAATTGCATAGAAAGATGTTTAATGGCATGAGAATCTTTTTGTTATATTTTATTAAAAGAGAAGAAAAAGTTAACAGATTAGGGACAGCATGATCAATCCTAATTTTTAAAATTATGTGACACCTGTACTCTTCCCTTAATAGGTAATTACCAAAAAATCATTATAGTATTACTCAAAACCCTTGGTTGCAAGTGACAGAAACTCAATAAAAACTGCTCCATCTCTGCTATTGTTATCGTTATATTAGCTTTTCTGAAGAGATCCTAAGGCCTGCTGAGGCGAATCTACTATGCAGAACGATAGCAGGATGCAGAATGTTCTCATTCCTTTACTTCAGTGACAAATTGAAGACTTTCGTGCTGGTTGATCCCTTGTCATTTTTCACCACCTCTAGCCAATCCACGGACCGGTACTGAACACAGGCTCTGGGCCCAGCCAGCACCGTGTGCAGCAAATATGGAGGAGAGAAACAAAGCCTGGTCCTCCAGGAGTTGACCATCTCATTGGGAACACTCAATCCGTAGCCACAGGAGTGTGCTGGGGTTTGTGGCAGACCCGGAGGAAGCACAAGACTCAATCGCTGGAGTGGAGACGTAAACATATGAAGTGCTTGAATAATCACTTCAGGGGGTCTGTGGAGGCTATAGGCTGGCAGAGCTACAGACACAGAGAGCAGGTCCCTCAGTGTGGGGAGAGTGACTGGAAGAGGCCTCTAGAGGAACAATGACAGCTTGGCTAAAAGGGACAAGTGGTTTGCAGAAGGAGGCTTCCGGGCGGGATAGAATGCATTTCAAGCAGATGAGCAGGGAGGAGTCAAAGCAGAACACTGTGATGCAGCTGTTGGCCTCAGCACTCTCAGAATAACTATCTTAATATTTAAACATGAAATTTTATTTGTATTAACAGTTATGGTTTGCAGCAGGAATCCATAACGCTTATCCAACTCCTGACTCTCGTCGCTTGCCTCAGGAACAATAAGATCAATATCTTTTTTGTCTTTCTTATAGAACCTGTGAACAAGGATCAAGATCTTTAATATAATGAGAGCTTCTACAATCAAATAAGAAAAATATAAAAGGATTGATAGACTGGGTGATTCACAGGAATGATCAGCGGGCTGGGTAACAAGAATGGGCACCACTAGATGAGCTGCTGCAGATGACTCCCCGTGATCAACTGCAAAACGCCCAAGTTTGACCTAGGGGGATCATTATCTTCTGCCTTTTATTATTCTTTCCTAAAAATACATACGCTAAAAGCCACATAGTCAATGCAAACGCTCCACTATATTTGTGAATCCCAAAAGTCACACCAATAAAGTTTATATTGTCTCAATTTCATGGAAGAACAAACATAACACTGGTACAAGGAGAAAATTCTTTATGACTGAGAATAATAAGCTTGTTTAAATGTTTCTCAAACTTGAGTTCCTAGTGAATGACTTCACACAAAGAACCAAGCGTTGTGAAGATTAATAGCCAGTTCCAGGCAATCTCTCAACTCTGATAGTTGCAGACAACTTTGACTTCTGTCTCTCCTCAAATGAGAACACTAATTATATCTTCTGGTTTATTATAACCAAATCAATTGAGTGGATGGTCAAACAAAAGCAAAAGCAGATGAAATGGTGCTTTGGTCTGGCAAGTGTATCTGTCTGTCCCTAATGTGTGGCTGCCATGGAATGTTGGTGCCAGGAGCAGAGGGAAGCCCTGGTCTGGCTCCAGGTGTATCTCAGGCTAGTTCTGTTGACCTCCAGACACAGGTGCACCACTACCGTCCCATCCCCCTCCCACCAGTGCACCCAGTGCACCCAGACTGAGTGCAAACAGGAGCCAACACAGTGTCCTTGCTCTCATGAGAGAGGACAGTGACAATGGCAGAGGAGAGTCTCCAGACAATGCACAACAGACAAGTACTATAAGTGACACATAAGCAAACCTCCAGGGAAATTTGGGCTGCCTGTTATGACAGCATAACTAAGCCTATTCCAGACTAGTATGTTACAGAGGGAAAAAGAAAATTCGGGGGCTCAAATGGGTGCTACTTCTACTAAGTGGTCACTGTGTAATATTCTGGTTACTTGGTCTCTCAGCCCCACCCAGTGCCTGGGCATTTCATCGTGCGTTTCATGGTGGCTTCTTGTTGAGAAGGTCCTCTTTCCTCTCCCCTCCGTCCCTAGTACACACTGCTGGCTGTCTCCCTGTCCCACCCACCTCCCTGCTCCCTTCACCTCCCCAACCTTAAGCCTGGGGGGATCTTAGAAGTCCTCATGAAGCCCCAGAAATTCCGCTCAGAGTCACATGTTCCCCAACCGTGTTCTCTCTGCTAGAGCCTTCTATATCTCCCTAAGGGATCAGGACTTTGGAAGTTAATGCCAGGAAAACAACATTTTTCTCCACTTTGCCATGTCACATTTCTCTCCAGAGGCAATGAGCACGAGGCCACACCTTAGCTATTTAAAGAGGACAAGCAACACATTGCTTAATATATCAAAATTATTACCCTGCCACTGAGTTTTGAAACGTCTCATTTGGAATAACACCTATGTCACATTATTAAAAATAACCTTAATTGTGGTACACCTTTGTTCTTTGACACTGATTTTTGTTAATAAGTCCATCTAACACTGACCTTCTGGGCCAAATCTGATGAAAAAAGGGAATAATCATGATAGCTGTAAATCTACTGGTCAAAAAATGGATCAAAAATGGGCTAAGTCATATTTTATGAATGCCCTGTGAATTCTTCCTCATGGTAATTTAATTTTTTTTTTTAAAAAAAGAGAATTTATTTAAAAACAGGCCAGATGTGGTGGCTCACACCTGTAATCCCACCACTTTCGGAGGCTGAGGCAGGAGGATCACTTGAGACCAGGAGTTTGAGACCAGCATGGGCAACATAGGGAGACCCTGTCTCTACAAAAAATAAAAAAATTAAAAATTAGCTGAGCGTGGTGGCGTGTGCCTGTAGTCCCTCCCAGCTACTAGCGAGGCTCAGGCAGGAGGATCATTCGAGCCCAGGAGTTCTAGGTTACAGTGAGCTATAACTATGCCACTGCACTCCAGCCTGGGAGACAGAATGAGACCCTACCTCTAAAAAATAGAAATTAAAAAATAAATAAATAAAAACAACTTATTTTAGTTGCACACCTCCTGCCCTCAAGGAATTTGTAAATATGGAAATAGAGAGCAAAAATATCACAATATGAGAAGAGAGATATGTGCCAAATGAACAGCTCAGAAAAACAGAAGTTTCATGAGGGTGACATCATACCTATGGACTCACCATTATATATCAGGCACAGGGACTGGCACATAATATGTGCTCAGTAAACCATTATTGAAAGAATAAATAAATAAGGACTTTAGGAAGTGAATAATAAAAAAACAAATTAAAATGGGCGCCATCTTTTCCTCCTCCTTTAATCAGTTTATTAAACAAGGCAATTGTCATTTATTTCACATTTATGCACATGTGTCTATGGCATAAATACAAACCTGATTCAGTTAGATTTCTAAGGTTAAGTAAACTTACAGTTGAACTTAGCTTTTCAAATGCCTGCTCTCTGTCCTTTCTCTGTTAGCCTTGCCACCACATAAGCCCATTGGATGATTAAAGTACTGAGTTCATTTTGTGTCTTTAATTTCTGGTCAGTTCACTGAGAACAATTTTAGTAAATTTCCTTTATGACAAATGAGGTGCTTTGTTTGGATAAATCACATATGTGTAAAAGTTTCATAAAATAAACCCATTTGGAAATCTTCTTGTGATAAAATTTAAGAACTTTTCAAGGATAACAGAAATACAACTCCCACGCACCTGTGAGACTATAAAACTTAGTTTTAGAAAAATTTTCTTTTAGTTTGCCTTCTAAAACTAAAAATTCATTTTTTTCTCTTCTGCAATACTTTACAAGAGGACCAATTTTACTTTTTTATTCATTATTTTCGTGCTACCCCTATGAACTCAATTTTGTTTAAAGTCAAATATTCCAAATTTTTAAGAAACTGTTATCATGAATTACCAGCATGCAGGGTTCAGTGCAACTCTGGTTCTTTTCTTCAAGGAGTGATAGAAATTTCACTAACTTAGCAACACTGAAAATTTGGCCTTATACTTGTAGCACTTGCCGTGTGATACTTCAAATAATCTTCCAAATGTCAGCTGTAATGTTATCTCTCCTTGCTAAAACAGTGGAGGTGCCTAAAATTAGCTAGGAAAAGACAGCTGGATCTATCAGGGATTCTTTAAGGAAGATGCCAGAAGGTCGTGATTAATACCATCGCTCCCTCTGGAATTAATTTTCAGTTCTCCCATCAGGTGTGTTGATGGAAAGAGGTCTTACAGTTCTAGTAATTGCCTCAGATTCCTTCGCTGTCCTTCATCAGGGCCCCTAATGAAGTCTGAGCTGTAGCCTGGGGTTGATGCCAGACTGGAATGCGGGAGGCTGAAAGCTGACACCAGTTCACCGGAGCAAAGGGCCCTGTGCTGAGGTTGTCTCCATGACAACCTGGGTATTTTCCTGGTGATGCATTTACACAGCAGGGTTAAAGTTCTGTGAAAGCAACAGCTGTTGTAAAAACAGTATATTAAATATGTTTAGAACTGTAAAATGTGCATTCTTCTCCGTGGCATTTCATTTGGGGAAATTCTAGAAATGCAAAATGTATTTAAAGCAGAATTCCTCAATGGTGGGATATCTCTTTTGACAAATCTCTTTTATTCTGGTTTTTGAAAGGAAGAGTGAGAAAATTTGTGATGATCCTTGTTTCCTGGCATTTCTTTCTTTTTTTTTTTAAATTATATTTTCATACCAAAGTATCCCGCCTACAGCCCTGGCCCCTTTGTACTGACCAGTATGTCTGCAATAAGTCACTTGGCAAACAGTTGGGGGAAACGACAGCAATATGTTTGCTTCTGTAACCGAAATCATTTGTCATGCTTCTTATTTGATTTTGTTCTTTTCTATTCACAACATTTTAGTCTTTCATGCTTACTGATTATTCTGACAGGTATTTGAAAAAAGAAACAAGGCATTTTTCAAACAGTCCAAAAAATATATTGACCTTTTAATAGAAAACTTTTTGTTTGTTTGCTTTTTGCAAATAATCTTATGCAAGGCATCTTGGTAGGCTGCACAGATTTGCAAGAGATAAACTGACCTTAACTCAGAATTATGCAAGTCCTCAAGCATCTCTGTGCCATTCTGAACAAAGTGACCAACTATCCAAGTTGACCTAGACAGAAGATTTTCCTGAGACATGGGAATTTTACTACTAAAATTGAGAAAATTCCAGGCAAACCAGGACTTTTTGGTCACTAGCATTCAATAAACATTGGCCAACATCTGTTAATACACCAGGCTCTATACTAAGGCAGAGAGATCCATCGTCAACTAGTCCTTGGTCTTTTCCCATCTCCTTCAGTAATTTAGTGGAAAAATTGCAGCAAATCAATTTTGGCTCACTACTTGAGTTTGCTCGTATCTTTAATAAGACAGGATAAAAAGTGCTTGTTCATTTATGGAATGTTGTGAGCCAAAGCACTCACAGGTGAGTGTATTTGGGATACCCCTTTCTGCCCAGGCTGCCTTCTTGGTTGGAATGCAGTGCCATCTGCCAATGGCCTCCTGATTTTCTCTGCCTCCACACCAGTAGAGGCCAGCATTGGCCAGGAAAGCCCATTCACATGGTACTTTTCCTGGTGCCAGGAGGTGGAGGATGCAAGAGTCCATCCATCCTGAACAGGTCAAGACAGACCCGGTAAAACCAGCCTTGTGATATTTCATCCTTGCTTCCTTCTGTCCTAGGGATTAAGTGGAGGAAATTAAAAAAAAAATCTGTGAACTCTCTGGCCACAAAGAATATTTACTGGGAATATTTTTCTGAATCAGTGAATCAAGATATATCAGTTTCCTGGCTATACTATCTAACGTAGGTGGCCCTGGGAAATTCAAGGATACAGGACACATTTTCCTTTTCCTTGAAAGCAAGTTCCATAAGATTGGTGTACTTCCACTGTTTATGACTAGAGGAAAGAAAACACCTAGCCAAGCTTCTAGAAACACATCTAGGCAGTAAAAAATGTAGTCAAAGGGATGCACACCTTGCATTGTAATCCAGCAGGGTGTTCCAATGGTGGGAATCGAATACCCCAGTCAACCACACACAGCAGAAACTCCATGCTTGAGCGTTCATTCAATCACCAGGTATTTATTGTGTGTTCCTAGGACACATGTCAGGTATTGATCTGAGAAAAGAGCAGCAGGAAGATAGAAAAAACAAGGCAAAGATTCTTGCCCTAATGAAGTTTACATGCTAGTGAGGGAAAGAAAATCAAAACTCTTATCAACACACACATTCACAAATATTCTCCCAAAAATAAAATCTTTAGAATGAGATTACTATGGCTTCCTTGTTTCAAACAGTTTCCCCTCAAATTCTAAATTACTATATCTTAACTAACACTCTAGGCTGGTGGGGTTTTTTCCCAGAAAGTTACAACATACATAATATGAAAGTAAAGGTAGCAAGTAGGTATTAAGAATTAGTCTGTTAGAATTGTCTGAACCAAAGTTAGTGTGCATGTGAATACAATGTTGAGGCCCTTATAGGAGAGACTGAAACTCTCTTGTTTTCTTAGCTGTATGAACTAATGTTGACACGTGGACAGACTTAGTCACTGAAGTATGTTGTTGAATGCTAGAACAAAGATTTTGCAGGCAAATTGAACCTGATCTGATTTTCTGACTTAATCTTGAAGGTGGTTGAGATGGACCACTTTTTGAAAGCTAGTTCTGCCAGCTAGTCTGTGGCTGGAATGACCAGATACCACCTGAGGGCCACAGAGAACTGGAAGGTTTTCATGACTTGTAGTTCTTGAAAGACATTACAGTCCAAATGGAGAGTGTTCTTCAAACTTGAACCTCGGGGTTGTGCTAAAAACAAACTTCTCATGGTAGAAGTTTTTCTTTAGTTTAAGGCTTCCATGTCTTTCACTTGGATATCACAAATTGACCAATAATATTTAATTCACCACTCAATTAATTTTTCCCAAATATTTTGGTAGATATCCAAAAGATTAACTAGACACTGGAGCCCCTGGATATTGTTAAATTTATATGAATCAACTAACAGATCTTGAGAATAAATGGCTATGTTTAATACCAAATCTTCTGAATAAAAGCTATTATAATGCTTTGATTATAACAATTCTGCCCCTTGACATATGCATCTGAACAAAGATAAGGTATAATTTTAATAAGGACTACATTCCACATTGTCAAGTAGTTTTAAAGAATCTCTTCTACTTGTAGCATGGATAGATGATAAGATTTTCCTTACCTTAAAACAAAGCTCCATTGTCAAGGGAATTCTATTTTGAGTTATTTCATAGACAAGAAAGAAAGGTTAAACTGTGTGCTTTATGAAATAAAAGAAAGCTGTTTTGAGAAAAGAACAGCTACATCTACTATATTCCTAGCATGATTATGGCATAAAATTTTATTCAGATTAAAAAATAAAATCATCTTGGAGAAAAGCCACGAAATCGAGCCAAAATATCTTATCCTGGGCCATCTTCTCCCAAACATGCCATAGTTTTTAAGCATCTAAAAGCCTCAATTATTTCCATATACAGCTAAGAAGTCTAGGGTAAGGGGAGAAGGCCTTGGCCTGTGGCTTCTTTTAGAGGTTTGTTCTGGTTTACAATCCACTCTTAGAAGATAGAAATAAATATCTCAAAAAACCAGTTTCTGGATTTTGGAGGGCAGGGATGGAAAATGTAGTCCTGGATTGAAAAACTTGTGTCCTAAAACTACCCTGTTGGACCACTTTCAATCTGGAAATGCACTAGAATTGCACTCCTTAGGACTATCTAAAGAGACTGCCTGCACAACAGAATCGAGATGGTTGTGGACTAGAAATCAGGATATGGAGCTTCTCTAACTGGCTTTCTCATCAGATCATGGGCCAGGTATCTTGGAGTCCATTTTCTGTGTTCTGAGCTCTGCTCCCTTTCAGCCCTTGCCTCTGTGTGGGCGGGACAGGGTGCTTCCGCTCCAGGGCTATGCCCTGCACAAAAAGCAGTCTGCCAGTTTCTAGGAGAGAAGCTTCTTCACTCTTAGTGAATCCTTTTAAATGTGAAAACACCAGCAGATGGGGCTGCTATCTGATATCACCTTTCTGATGATCAATTTAGTACCTTTCTTAGTGGGGGATTCCAATGATCAGTTAAAAGTGAGCCTGAGAAAGAAAGATTAAAAAGAATATATACCATTTTCCCAAAACCTAGTTTTTCCTAAACTCTAAACCTTTTCTAAATAGATCAATTCCACCTATGTAGCAGCTCGCTGATTGGAAACATGTACGATCGGCCCCTTAATGCCTAATTTGCTCAAGAATTTTTGGATGTAAGTTTTCCTATGTTTCCAGGAAGCTACCTTGTAAGTATAGCCAGTTTCCCAGAACCTAAAACAAATTAGATTAATCATGCTAGAAACTAAATAAAAGCGCCTTGTTGGGGCCTGTTTGGGCAAGCCCTAATATTCTGTCCCGTTGGCCAAGAGGAACAGAGCATCTCAGGAGGGCTTAACTGCCACCCACCCTGCAGCAGAACAGCGATTGGACTCTCTGAGCCTCGGGGAGTTTTGCCCTTCCTGTATTCAAACAGACGCCAGAATCTTGTTCTGTTGTAGGAATAAACAGTCACAGCTTTTGGTAATTTTTATTGGTAATTTTAATCTACTATGATTTCGCACACTTGAGCTGAGGGCGGCCAGCATTTTTTTTTTTTTTTTTTTTTTTTTATGATCACCTGGCAGGGTTATCTTCACTCCTCTTCCTGCCCTGCTACACGTCTCTCCCCACCCTTCCTCCGTTCTCACATTCGCATAATCCACTGGCATCTGTCTATGGACGGGGGTATTTACAAGCCTTGGAGAATGTGCTGACACTTGATTTGTTATTTGTGTTATTTCTTCCTTAGAGCTGCACGATCTCTTCCCGCGGGGCGCAGAGCTGCTGCAGGAACTCGGCCCCACTAGCCATGTGCCACTAATCGGCGGGCTCCGCAGAGAACGTGCAACCAAGCCTGCCGTTGCACGGAGGCCCCGTGTACTCCCAGGCACCGTCACTTGATCCCTTCCTTGCTCCCACCAGCATTCGGGAACTGAAAATATTTACTTTGTGTTGATCTGACAAAACCCAGTAAATGACAACCTTTACAGGTCCCAGAATGCACGCTCGCCAAAGGAGCAGAGGGAGGAGGGTCCGAGTAGCCCCTGTTCTGCTTGCAAGTGGGGGTTTTTGGAGCTGCAAGTCCAGAGGCAATCAAGTCTCAGGTTTCTTGGGCCTCTGAAGCCAGTATTTACTGACCAGGGCTTTGGAACTGAATAAAAATCTGTTGGACCACCTATTTTCATTGCTAAATCTCTTTCCGGGAAATGTAGCTGAAAAGGGTTTTCTGATCATTTATCTCTGTTAAAAGATTGCTCATTCACTCCATGACTTATTTAACACATTTTTACTGAGTTACCACCATTTTCTAGGCTCTAGTCTAGGTGCCTGTCATTCAACAATGAACAAGAAGGATCTCCAGCTTCAAGAAAAATGAATCAATAAGATAATTTCAAATTGAGATGGCTGGTAGGAAGGAAACACACCAGGGGATCTGACAGAGAGTAACTGTGGAGCCTTGTTACCTAGGGTGATCAGAGCAGGCTTTTCTGAGATGCCACTATTTGGCTCAAGAGCTGGAGGATAAGAGGCAGCCATGGAAAAGCTGGTAGGCCAGTTTTAAGACAGAGGGAAGAGTAAGTACAAAGACCCTGTTGGGGCGAGGAAGAGTTTCCCATGCTCAAGGAGTGGAAGAGAAGCTAGCGTTCTGGGACCAAGTGAATGAAAACAATGGGGTAGAAGATATCTTGATTACTACTTCACTACTACGTTTTTTCAGGTTATTGATCCTTACCACCACTGCATCAATGATTTGCTCTTGTCATGACGCTGCACCCATTTAAACACCAGGAACATGCAACTAATGCTTGATGCAAGCACACAAAATCCTTGAAGTTAAGCGGACACAAAACAAAGTGCCACTAACATGCTCCACAGACGTGTTGACATGGTGCAGCCCAGGAGGCTTGGGGACCCCAGGGCACATGGACACAGAGTTCTAGGGAATTAAGTCTCATATTTCTTTGGAATCGCTTATGGAACTCCCAGCTATCAGTGTGCTACAACTCTCCGAGTAAGCCCAGGGCCAGTGTAAATTGAGTTGACCCTTGGCATCAAGCATGCTGGTGAGTGTGGGGTTGGAGTCTGCTAGACCTAGCCAAGAGTTCTGATTCTGCCCTCTCTCCCGGTGTCCTTGGGAAAGTGACTTGCCTTCCTGAGCCTCTGCTTTCTTATTTGTTAAATGGAGATGGCAACACCTAGTTCCTGCTATAGATAATAAGAGAGTATTTGAAAAAAAAAATTCCTAGCATATTTTTAAAAACTCCATGGTAACTTTTACATCTCATTAAGTGAATAGAGTTGTATTAGATTATAATCACATGCAAACGAAGACTTGGGGCATAATTACCCAAATGGTAGCTTCTGATTTGAGCCCTTGTCATTTGAGACAATTAATTTTTAAAAAGCAGAATGGTAAGCAGAAGGGAAGATGAGCAAAAATGTTCTGAGAGCATTCCAGGGAGAATCACAGTTAGAAAGAAAGCTGCTTCTGATCCTCAAAGGTGGAACTGGCTGGGAAACCGGGTACATGGTCAGATACAGATGGCTCCCATAGGGTATGGGCACCCAGCAGCTCTAATGAATTTTGTCTCGTGGTCTAGCTCCACTCATCTTCAGCAACTTTTGCTGGCATAGTTATGCCTACTGTGATTTCACCCTGGGAACTCCTTAAAGATTCCTGATGGCTCCTGGTATTTTCCATCATATGAAAATCGTACTGACAAGCACTAGGTGATTTTGTTAACATTTGGTTCGGTGGGTCTCAGTCTCTCTGTAAAATGAGTTACATGCTCTAAAGGATCACTTTGGTTTCTTCAAACTCTAACATTAAACACTCATATGATTCTATGAGTGTAATATCTTCATGTAAAACTTGTTGCCATGTGTAAGGAAATAGACAGCCCAGAGAGGCTAGTTAATTTTTCCTGTGTTCCTTGAGTTGGCCACCAGAAAATGGTTTTTCCTTGGATCAAGAAAGCAGTGGATCTTCTTGTGTCTTAGGGACTTTAAAATATCAGCCAGACTATTTTACTTCTTTCCCCTCTTAAAGTAGAATTATTTATTAAAAATTAGAGAATGATAATGACATGTCAATGTAGGTTCATGGATGATAAATGTACCACTCTGGGGGGGATTTGTTGACAGTGGGGGAGGCTGTGCCTGTGCAGGGTAGGGGGGAGATGAGAACCCTGTGCCTGCTGCTCAGTATTGCTGTGAACCTAACACTGCTCTTAGAAACATTTATTTTAAAAATTAGAGAATGAATTATTTAGTGGCTAATAAGTAGCAATATAGAAATGTACTGATGATAAAAATTTGTCAAGATGCACAGAGGAACAATGTCTATTTGTGTATCTCTGTACCAACACACATCATTACCACTACTGTAATTTCATAATAATTTTTGTCTCCTTGTAGAACGTGTTTCCTCTCCTTTCTTGTTTTTAAAACTTGTCTTAGTTGTTCTTGATTTTTGTTGTTACTCTGTTATGTGGATTTTGTATCAAGTTCTCCAAAAGAAAATGCTGCCTGGATTTTTAATTGGAATTATATTAAATTAATAGATAATGATTCACATTTTTAGGGCATTATTTTCTTTTCCAAGGACTTGATATATCTTTTCAGTAATTTAGGTCTTCTTTCATGTACTTAGTAACATTTTTAAATTTATCTGTATTTCTCAATAAATTTATTTCTGAATACTTTATACATTTATGTTACTTTGCAGATGAGGCATTTATTATATCTTCCAATTGGTTGATTACTATATATATGAATTAATGCCATTAATTTTTTCTGGGTATTAATTTTGTGGTTGCTCACCCTACTGAATACATATAGATATTAGTACACTTGACCCTCTGTATCCGTGGAGTTAACCAACCTTGGATTGAAAATATTTTTTTTTTAAATTGTCTCTACACTGAATGTGTACAAACATTTTTCTTGTCATTATTCCCTAAACAATACAGTGTAAAACTATTCATATAACATTCATTGAATTAAGAATTACAAGTAATCTAGACATAATTTAAAGATTATGGGAGGATGTGCTCAGGCGATGTGCAAATACTACACCATTTTTTATCACAGACTTGAATATCCTTAGATTTTGGTATCTGTGGGAGGTGCTGGAACCAATCCCTCACAGATACTGAGGGATGACTAGGTATAGGTTATTAAGTATGAAATGTCCGACTTCCTTAAGTACAAAGTTTGACAGTTGATATCTCTGACATTTCGCTTTGACACTTCTTATTTTATTTTTATTGTGAAGGTACATCCTCAGTCTTTGCAAATGCACATTTGCAAATGCACATCTTTCTAATTTTTTTTTAGAGCAATTTTTGTTAAACCATGGATAAGTCAAAAATTTGTGTAATTTTCAAATATGAGTTCCATCGTGGAACCAGTGCAGCACAGACAGCTCTATATATCAACAAAGTGTTTGGGACGGATGTGGCTAATGAATGCACAGTATGTCGATGGTTTGAGAATTTCTGTTCTGGTGATTTTAATCTGGAAAATGAGCCACGTGGGTGACCTGAGACAAAGGTGGATAATGATGAGCTGAAAGCTGTAGTGAAAGCGAATCCATCTCAACCTACTCGTGAATTAGCAGCAAGGTTTGATGTTACTATTCCAACAATATCGGACCATTTGAAACAAATCGGCAAGGTAAAGAAGCTGAATAGATGGGTACCGCATGAATTAAACAAGCGTCAGAAGATAAATATTCTTGAAGCTTGCCTTTCTTTGCTGTCACGACATAAAGGCAAACCATTTCTACACCATATTGTTATATGTGATGAAAAATGGATTCTTTTTGACAGTCACAGGTGTTTGGCACAATGGTTGGATAAAGATGAAGTGCTGAAATACAGTCCAAAACCCAATATTCATCAAAAAAAACTAATGGTGTCTGTTTGGTGGTCTGGTGCTGGTATTATCCACTACAGCTTCATGAAACCTGGTCAATCGATTACAGTGGATGTCTACTGCAACCAATTGGACGAAATGATGAGGATGTTTTCCAATAAGCAGCTGAGATTGGTCAATAGAGACAGGCCAGTTCTCTTGCAAGACCACATGCCACCCAAACGATGCTGCTCAGACTACAGAAGCTGGACTGGGAAACTCTCTGTCATTCACCGCATTCACCAGACCTTGCACCAACTGACTACCACTTCTTCCAGGCTTTGGACCACTTCTTGCAAGGAAAAATACTCAATTCTCAACAAGCTGTGCAAAACGCCCTTCACGATTTCATCACCACTCACTCTCCAGGATTCTTTGCTGCTGGCATAAACAAGCTACTGTTAAGATGGCAAAACTGTGTTGAAAGTTTAGGTGCATACTTTGATTAATTGTAGTACTTCTTGCTTAAGATATAATAAACTACACCTTTGATTCAAAATCAGACATTTCATATTTAATGACCTAAAAATATATATACCAGATATATACTAAATATACATATGCATGTATATGTGTGTGTCTCTGTGTGCATGTATAATCTCAGAATATGTAAATAGCTAATACAAATAAATAAGAAAAAATGTAAAAAAAAACTTATTGAAAACTCAGCAAAGGATAGAAGCAGTGAGTTCACAAAATAGAAGAACCGAATGACCAAGAAATGTATTAAAAATTGTTTTACCTTACTGGTAATCAGAGAAATAGTATAGTTTAATATGCCAATGTGTAAAAAAGGAGCTATCATTTGGTAACCATAAAGTCTACAATATGCTGGCAGGCATGGGGCAAGGGAGAAGGCTTACACTCCCAAAGTGACTATAAACACATACAATCACTTTGGAATGCACGTTGGCAATATCTGAAATATCTGGTGCCTACCAATGCCCTACATCCATCTAGCAATTCTACTTCTGGGCATATTCCTTAAAGAAACTCTTGCATCTGTGCACGAGGAGATATATATATAAATGTTTAGTGATAGTAAAATTTGTCAAAAATCCAAATTTCTGTCAATGCAGAATAAATTATGATATATGAGGGAATAGTGCATGGCCACCAAAATGAATGAATGAATTAGATCCATAAAAATTGGATAAGTCTCAAAACATAGTGTTGAATAAAAAAGCAAATAACAGAATTTGACATATAGAATGATGCAATTTATATACATTTAAAAAACACAAAGCAATGGTGTTGTTAGGCACATATTCGTGCAGTGAAAGTATAACAGCGTGGACTGGAGGAATAACACACCAAATCATGACAGGGATTGTCTACAGCAGGGAGGGAGGGATGAAAAGAGGGAACTGGAGTACAGAGGCCAAAAAGAAAATACAAAAACTTAAGTTGTAATACATTATTCCTATTTCTTTCGTTACAAATAACCTGAAGCCCAAATGACAATATGTTAGCACTTATTATGAATTTTAGTTATTCAGGTATTTGTTCATCATATACTGAACCTCCCTGATTTTTTTAAACTTTTTAAAAAGAATATTTTCTTTGCTTGAGCTAAGTAGCAGGCTGCCCTCTGCAATCCCTCCCCTGCTGACTTCGCACATAGGTCAGCTGTCTGACTGTGGACATCTGAGTTTTCCCCCTTCCCACCCAGTCACATTGCCCTCTTGACCTCCTCCTTAGCACCTATCACTATCAGGAAGTGTCTTCTTGCTTGCCTTTTGGTCACCTGTCTTGCCACCTTTGCCACTGGAAGGTAAGCTCTATGAGGCCCAAGACCTAGCTTATCTGTTCTATTCTAAGCATGGCAAGCAGTGCCTGGTATGTAGCATGGCTCGTTTGTTGAATGAATGAATGTTGTGTCAGAAAGCAATGAGCAGTTTGCTTCCGTGGTTATTCTACCAGCTCTTCTATACAGCTACCCGCAGCAGCTCTCAGCTGCTGTTCAGTGTCAAAATGGAAAAGTTTCTCTGTTTTCGGAGAAGAACAAAGATGAGGTTATATATATGTAAACTCTTCTTTACATTCTGCATTACTGAACTTTTCCTTCTCAGGGGAAAGATCTGAAAAAACACTGTTAGGGCATCATTCCAACTTATTTGCTCTCCTTGACCTCTTACTCCCTGGCCAGGGTCTCCCTCACAGAGCAAGGTCAGCTGCTCCGTCTAGCTGACCCCAGGAAATTCTCTAAGTCACTCAAGGGCTTTGTTTCTTAGAGGTCCAAAGTAACCACCCTGATTTCTCTGAACATTTAAAAACATATTAGAATAAAATAGGAAAATTGTTTCAAAATAAGCTTAATACTATGATTTTTATGCATAAAAATAGAAATCACATGCTTACTAAAACGGATTATTTTATTAATCTGTTTGCTCTTATATTATTTTTATTAATCCTTATTAACCTTAAGTAGACACTCCTCAGTTGTTCCACTTATATTTACATTTTTAAACCCCTATTTAAAATGAACCATCTGTATAAAACATTGGACCATTTGTAAGGATAATATTTTAAAAAATATGAGCAATATCATTATAATAATGATGCTATTATAATATTTACCCCATTTATGTGAGTCCTTTAAGATTTGCCTCAAAAACATACATTGACCAGAGCTATATCTTTGCAAATGCCAATATTAAGGTGCTTTGCATGAGGTGTGTAATTTTTCTAACACAAACCTTTGTTAAATACCAAGTTGTGGAATTTCAAGTAGGAAAAAACTAGCACAGGACTCTTTAAATGTATCAGGTGTACAACTGTCTCTTTCCATTACTGGAACTGTTGTGGGCACGTTTTTAAAAGATTTTGTCTAGAAACCTCCTCCAGCAAGAGGGAGAACAGAACAGAGTCCACTGGCAACCTGGCCCTGAACCACTGAGAATAAGGAAGAGGCAGGAGCAGAAGGGCCATTTGTCTTTGTTATTAGGAAATAAATCAACCTTTGTTTTCCTGGCCAAACTCAAGGAATGTCATTATTACCAAATAAATTGTGTCATTACAAATCAATCGAGCCACCTTTCATTTAAATGTGAATCACTTTAATTGTCTGCGCTTCCAACTTGATTCCACCCCAAGGAAACAAATGATTAGATATACGGATCATTCAAACTCTACATTTGCTATAAAATTTTCTACAAAAGCAAGGGTTTTTACTTTTTTAGATTAGTCAACACACTCATCATTCTATATGCTTTACTCTTAATGAAGAGGGTATCACAAAGCTTTTCTTAGGAATGTAAGATCAACTTGGCAAAGAGCTAAAGGCTGTCTCTCTCAGAATATGGCAACACCAACATGCTCTGAGACACCACAAGTGAAGAATTTGTGTCTGAATACCACCTGCATAGTTTAAGATCTACCCTCTAACGTTACGTGGTAGGGAAACAGTGGTGTAAGCATTCCTATATATTTAGAGGAACTTTTCCTAAGGACTGAGGCAGGTTAGACTGATACTTACTTTTAACCAAGTTTCAATCTACCTGTTGCTGAACAGGAAGGGGTCTTATAACTAAAACAATCTTAGGTTTTAAGTTCTGCTATGGGAATTTTTCCTTTGGCTATAATTTCATTAATACACGATTATAAGCAGCATATCCAAGATTTCTGAATTAATGATGCTGCTTATCCAAAAGTTTGTCCTATTCCCCGCTCCAGTTTGTGCTCTAGTTTCTCACACTGTCCTTTCTCTGTGGCCTCTCTGCCACCTCTGACCTCCTCCCCAGTTTTCACCCTTGCTTTAACAATTGATTTATGATGGACCCATGGAAGGGTCAAGCCCACTTTTATGGTTTGCTTAAAATATTTCTTTTAGAGTGAGCATCAGAAGTGGTCTTCAATCCCTGCTAAACAGTTTCACCAAGACCTCAAAAGACCTTCCTTTACTACCCATCACTGCCTCTTATTTATATCTTTTGTACTTGTGAAGAGAAACTCATTAAATAAGGCAATTTTGAAACTTTTACTAAAATAAATAACTTATAAAAGATGTGGGATTTAACTTATTTTTCCCCCAATGATGATGCCTGTGAATGCATCTATAATTCAGGGGTAGAGAGGTGAGAGGAACAGAGAAAAAGCCACTGAGAATAATTATAAGCCTTGGATTATTTCTTTTACGGGATCTATTTTTCTCTGAGTTTGACAGTTTGATCTTTGCTAGCACTGAAGCCTGCAGATCTGTTGGATATACTCTTACATTCATTGCCTCAACAGTAAATTTCACTCTTTTGTTTAATTTGACTTCCTGTTGTTGTTTCAATAAACAAGATAATTGCAAAATTTAGGGATGCTTTTTAAAAACTCTGGTTAATAGAACTAACGACATTTTTTTCCCCACAGTTTGAAGATTCTGAAGACAGAAACAATTTGAAAGGTAGAGGTCTATTTATTTTTCAACACATACACAATCTGAAAGACCAGAGAGTACCTAAAAATAGGAGGGTTTACTCCAAGATTTCTGGCCTAAAATTTAATACAACCTTAATGTTCTAATTTGGATCTTAGCATTGAACTTTAGATTGTCGTGAAATCTTTGCCACCTTCATGAGCCTATGTTAAATAACACCAGATGATACTTCTATAGGTGGCTTCCTAAAACTTATTGATCTACTCCCTCCTCGGTCATTAAAAACGTGATTTATTAGTCTGACATTTTTAACAGGGCAAAGCTCAGAGGTTTATTGTGATGGCTTTCTAGCTTCCATGTTGCCTTCAGCTGCTACCAAAGCGTAAAAGCTGTCAAAATATCTACACAGCTTTCTAATAAGAAGCTGATTTTTTTTTTGACTAAATGGCAACCTCTACATATTTAAAGTGTTTTACACCTAGTACATAGCAATGAATTAATTTTTCCCATTCCACCCTTCTCTTTCATGTAATTCGAGGTGTTCCCCCCTAATTAAATGCCGTCATTTTCTTAGTGTGAGGCTTGGCAGGACTCCAGAAGCAAGCGAGCTTGAACTGAAGGGGTCTGCTGCCAAGAGTCTGTGTGACCTCAGACAAAGAGCAGGTCTCTGACCCACTGCCTTCCTCAGCCCAGAAGGAGACACCGCCACGGACTGGGGGCTCTCAAGTGTGAAATCGCAAATCCAGCCATCTGAGTATCACTAACCAGTATATGAAAATACTATAGTCCCAATCAAGGGTCTGGGGCCAGTATTCTAACTTCCCAGGCTTCGTAGTCATGGATCTTCATGAATGGGAATAAATATGTGTACTCAAATCAAATTTAAATTCATATCTCTGGATTCTGGCCTGTGCCCAGCAGAAATCTGGGGGACAGGGGGTGAGTAGAATGTGAGCAGCAGGAGGGATTCAATGAACGAATGGTGTGGGGCTGCCGGGTTCCTGCCCCGGATCTGAACCTTCGGTCCCACCAAAGTCATTAGCTCCTTTTCCTCCAGTTTCTTCCCGTAATGTATGGCTAATTGGCATGTACTTTAGTAGTAGGAGCTGAATAAGAGGAGGAGGAGGAGGAGGAGAAGAAGAGACACTTTTTTTTTTTGTAAGGAAGAGCTATGGTTCTTTCGATTTTAGTCTATTTAATGCCACATCATGTGCATGGCATGAACCCAGAATAGGAGTTTCACGTCTTCTGGAGGTTGTTTAAATAAAGCCTGGGGAATCCGAATCTTCTTTGTCACATTTGCATGCACATATACACAGCCAGAGACACGATGGGATAAGGAGAATCTGGCACAGGCTTGTAAATTAGAAGCTCTTCTGTGAACGGTAAACAACTGCATTGGAGATCTGCTAGGACGTGTGTGTTCTATGATCCCAGGACTGCAGCTGAATTGTTTTGACTAATGCATTTGAAGGAAAAAACATGGTCCCAGCACTCATTTTATGATGATTATGAAATGCTTTGCTTGCTTTTTACTTCCTTCTCCCCTTTCCCTTGTTACTTCCTTCCATTAAATAAACGTAGTGGACATGTCAGTGGTTGCTCTTGGGAAGCAGGTGCCACTGTCACCACAGCATAAACCTGCACAAGACAAGCCCTGACCAAGACATCTCCCTTCTGCTGCTAAGGGACCCTCTTCCATGGAGTTCCTCCATGGGGTAGGTGACCATAGTAGGTGCCCGTATCTCAGGAGCAGTCCTAGTTAACAATATGCTATTGTCCCAGCATACTGATTAATAACTCCCCTTTCCCTCTCAAATGTGTCTTGGTTTGGACTGGATATGTGGTCCCCCTATCGATGGGGCACTTCACAAATAGGGAATGAAAGCGGAATTTCAACAACGGGGTTCATGTTATAGCCCTTAGTGGTGAAGTATGGCTGCAGGGAGAACTGGTTCTGTATCATATGTTTCAGTCATGAAGACCTGACTTCAATTTTTGGCTTAGTCTACAATCTTTAGACATATGGACTTGGATGAGTTACTGAATCTCACTGAGCCTCAAGGTGCTCACCTATAAAATGGGATTAAGGGTAACCATTTATAACAAATGATTGAATATAAAGTACCCAATATTGATGCCTATAAGTCAGGAACTAAATTAGTATTTCCTTTCCCTAATGCTGGCCTCCTAAATTTAGTGGCAAAATCTTTTCAATTCTAAATTATGTCTTTCCAGCTACATATCAATTCTAAGAGAAATAATAAATCTACAGAATGGAGCATCAGAGATAAGACTACTGTTTTCAGCTTTGCCATTGACTCGAATCACACAAATTGCCTGCAAGTTGAACAAATTGTTTATTAAGTCTGTATCATGAGAATGATGATAGTAAACAAGCAAAGAATATTGAAAGGTTATACTTTCTTCTTTTTAACAGAACAAGTAGTTATTGTTCACATTTTATTAAATTCTACCATTTGTGCCAGGAATTGTACCTCTCTTTCTAACGTGAAAGTAAGAAAGAGAGGCAATGGCCCATGACCTAAGGGATTTGATATCTAGTTGGAAAAGTTATAAATGGACCCAAATGGCACAGGGTTTCTCAGCCTCAGCACCACGCACATTTTGGGCCAGATAATTCTCTGTTGTAAAGATTGTCCTGTGCATTGGAGGATGTTTAGCAGCATCCTTGGCCTTACCTGCCAGATGCCAGTAGCTTCCCCCCAGTCAAAATTGTCACAAAAACTACAGCTAGCTACATAATTTGCAGGGCACAGTGCAAAATGAAAATGTAGGCCCCTTGTTCAAAAAACAGGAAAAAAGTGACATAAAGGTACTAAAATATGCAGCTTTTTCCTTTTTTTCTTCCACAGTCTCTCTTGACTTGCCATGGTTTTTGTTTGTTTGTTTGTTTGTTTTGAGACAGGATTTCACTCTGTCACCCTAGGCTGGAGTGCAGTGGCCCTATCATAGCTCACTGTAACCCCAAACTCCTGGGCTCAAGGGATCCTCCCACCTCAGCCTCCCAAGTAGCTGGGACTATAGGCGTGCGCCACCACACCCAGCTATGCCATGGTATTTTTTTATTTGCTATTTGATGTCAGTCTAAGTAAAGAAAAATTAAAACTTTAAATTATTAGCATGAATTTCACTGCTTATCTTTATATTGCAGAATGCCCGTTTTAATTGCAAATATAAGAGTATTTAACTCATATGCAGAAGGACAGAAATTATGTAAATCATATCTCATGGCTCATGCGTGCGCATGTATTTCACTCTTACTAGAACAGTGGAAATGCTGCATGCGCTTCTACCAACACTCTGTACCTTCAGCTTACTGCTGAATAAGGACTGTCTGTAAGGAAAATAAACCGCCGATTGCCTGATCTTTACCTTTCCCTCTATGTCGTCATTTTCAGGGTAAGTGGTTGGCTAACACAGGAAAATCACATGAATAAGAAAGGATATGATGGGGTCCTTGATTGCTTCATGGTTCTGAGAACGCCAATGTCTTCTGTCTGCACTCAAAGAAAGTTCTGGTTTAAAAGAAAATGTAGCCTATTGGAGGTACACAAGCCCCTGCTTACTCAGTCATAAATGAAACATGCTTAATTTGTACTGGTTTCGAGTCTTAACTCCACTCATGGTCATTCTGTGCTCATGGGGTACTGTGAATGCAGGGTATGAACGGGACAGCAAGGAACAGCATCCCCACATATCGTACCTCTGCTTTCTCCCACACTTTCTCCATCGTCCTATCAGACTTCACTTCCAAAATACAAGTGCGGAGATAAAGTTATTAAGAATTATAAGAAGCCACAGCTGAGCATCAAAGGAAGCATGGGGCCCTTCTGAGCATGCAGCCCTGTAAGAATGCATAGGTGGCCAGACATTGCCAAATGTTCCCTGAGGGGCAGAATCACCCCTGGTTGAGAACGACCCGGGTGTGGTACACAGTAGGCTGTGCTTAGCGCCATGGTGAAAAAATAGACACAATCACAACGGGTTTGAAATGTGCTATTTCAGACAGAGGAACAAGGAAAGCTTGACCAAAGAGGTAGAACGTGAGTGGGACTTTAGAATACAAAAGTTTGGAAATTTTCTGAGCTTATTCACTTCTGGTATTTCATTTTCTATCTTTGGTGGAAAACAGTTTTGAAGAAGTTTAGCTTTTTTTTTTTTTAGTGCATTTTATTCATGGAATATTTAAATTTTTGCCTTAATAAAGGAAATTTTTTTCAGTTTGTACACCACTAATTGAGAAAGAAGTTATAATAAAACTTGGCTAACTGTAATTATACACTATGTATTTTACCTTACAGATAAAACAATTCTGATCAATTCTATACTTTTCCAGGAGATACATTGCTCTGTGAAAGTCCAAGTTTTTATATAAGTCATCAGTCCTAATATGGAATAGACGAAGTTGCATGACCCTCTTCGTTTTTATAGAAGTCTAATTGAAGAAATAATAACTAACATTGGCACAAGAACCTAGGCCATGCTGAAGACTTGGCATGAACATTGAGTGTAAATGGTAAATTGAAATGTAAATATGAGAAAATAATCAGATAATTTAAAGTTACGGATCCTTTCCACCTCTTTGGGGATTCTCTGCTAAACGTAAACAGTGGTAGATGGCAGAAGGCTAAAGGAGCACTTGAGGCACCCAGGTTCAAATCCCAGCTCCTTCCCTTTACCTTCCTGCACCTGTGTTTCCTCATCTGTACCAAGGGTGATAAGCCCCATTCTGTATATGCATAGGGCTATGTTGTGAGCATTAAATGAAATAGTGTGTGAAGGAAGTGTGTTAACTACAAAAAGTGGATTGTTATTTAGCAATCTGTAGTTATTAATTACATCAGAAGGATCTAAACTACTTACATGTGTAGTCAACTTTTTTCTAGACTCTCTCTGAAAAGGCACAGCATAAATAATGCTACTTGCTGTAACAAATAACCCTCAAATATTGGTGGCTTAACACAAATATGTTTATTTCTCATCTGTCTTAGTCTGATGCAGGTCAGATGGCTTTCCTGTGTGATTCTCCACCAAGCTGTGACTCAAGGGCCCAGGTTCCTTCCATCTTGTAATGAGTCTATTCTCAACATGTAACCTCCACAAGTGCTGAAGGAGTATGGAGGTTCATTCAGGGGGTTTCTAAGCCAGTCCTGGATATAGTGTACATAACATCTGCTCACATTCCACACCTAGAATACAGTCAAATGACTGCAAGGAAGACTGGGAAATGCAGTTTTTATGTGTGCTCAGAAAGGAGAAAAAATATCTGGTAAGAATCTATCTAGTCTCTGCCACATTTCAGAAATAAAATGATGGCCCAATATAGAAAACACTCTTATTTTTATTTTCTTGTAGATTACATCTGGCCGAGAAAAATCTGAGAAGTTCTTGTCACTTTAAGTGATGTCTAGTTAGACTTGAGTGTGAGTCTAGGCTCTATCTTATGAGATGGGTGAAGTGGCATGCATATTTGAACTAGCTTTCAAGGAAACGTTTATTTACATGATATTTGACTATATTAATGAAATCAACAATATTGACTGTGCTCTTGTACTATATATTTGGCACAAATCTAGGCACTGTGTTGAGGTGTGTGGGCACCCACATGTATTTATCAGGCCTCCACCCCTTACCCCAAGCTCCAGCTCCAGGAACTATAAAGAGTTGGGGAGCCAAAATTAGCCCACATAAAACAAAACTAGGAAATCCACAATTAAGTGCGGAATTGTAAGGTTCTGACCATAAAGCAGAGGTTGCAGACCTTTACCTCATCCCATTTTGTTTGGACGACACAGTGTTTTGTTTCAAAAGTCTGAACCAATATTTAAAAATCAGAAGATTTTATTAGAAAATTCTCTTGGACAAATAGAAAATCTGGCAACATGGCTCCCCTTCCCCCCATGGTAACAACCAATGGGGCTGAGTTGTGGCAGCCCCTTGAGGTGGGACACGCCCCTCAAGGCCCCACTCTCCACCAGGGCCACACAGTAGATAACTGTTGATTGCCATTATCATGTGATTACAATGCTGTTTTCCTTTTATTTAAGAAAGATTTCTCTATCCTCATGTCTCTATCAAAATTAGGAAATGAAAAATAGAACAGGAAAATCTTGTGTTTCATGGAAATGTGGGAGACAGCTAAACCTTAGTGGGGTTGAAGGATATTCTTAAACATTTACTATGCAAAAAGAGTGCATCTGCATCCAAAACACATAACCCTGTGATTGCCTTACGTTTCCACCCTGGCCTGGTAGACACTTAAAAAAAATCTTTGTTCAGATATAATTTACATATCACAAAATTTACCCATAATCAGTAAATGATTTTAACTAATGTATTGAGTTGTGCAACCATTACTGCAATGTAATTGTTTAGAACATTTCCATTACCCCCAAATTCCCTTGTGCCCAGTTATTCCCTGTTCCCACCCTCAGCTCCAGGCAACAACTGATCCATTTTCCTTCCCTATCAGATAGACATTTGAGTTTTTAAATCGTACTGTTAGAGCTATAAGGTATTCAGAGGAGAAGGACATTATTCCAGTCTGACATAGCAAAGAGTACTTCGTATATAAAGCAGTCCTTTGATAGTTTGTATATACAGATGCTGACAATAGAGATAGGAGATAGGTATTCTAGGGCTACTATCGTTTTTGACTTCACAGCTATTTGTAATACCAGGTTCTTCCATGGAATAATTTCATTAGTGGCCTTAAGAATGGCTAGGTAACTTTTCTTTGCATTTGTGTATAAGTTGAAATTTTAAGAAAAAATAAAAATCACATCATAAGACTATGTTTATGTTTTTCATTGTTCCTTACAAATAAAGCAATAAAAATGGACAATATGCATTCAAATGTCTCCAAATCTTTTCTTCTCTCCACCTGTTGGGGAATCAGAGGTCCTTGAAGACTCAAAGCATGTCATAGAACTATTAGCACCTCATAGAACTATCAAAGATTACTCTAACTCCCAACGAGGCTTCTCTTTTCAGATCTCAAAACATTTATAATCTGTATCCCTCATTAGGCAATTTATCAAGACTTTTCTTCTGTTGTTTCTTGTGCTATTCAGTTCTTGTCTTTATATAATTTAGTTCAACATACGTTTATCATGTCTCCTTGAACATTTATTTCCTTACGTTTTAAGGGCAATTAGAGTTCTTAAGCATCTTTGTATTTTTTTGTACAAGACCTTAATCCTTTGCCTTTCCTATAGTAGGTGTTCAGTAAAACTTGTTGAGGAATAGATGTCGCTTATGAATTACATTTACATGGAAGGATTATAATTTGGTAATTCTTCAGCTTTAAGTGCAATAAAAATAAAATGAGTTGGTTGCACCAATATAGACAGGATTTAGCAAGGTTTTGTCTGTTTATTATTGTAACTAAGACTGCTGAAACAGCTCAACAAGGGGTTATTTTAGTACCTTAACAATTGAATTAGATCAACGGTTTAATTTAACTTCCCATACAGCACTAATACTTTTTTTTAAGGTGAAGAAGGAACAAAAGGAAAAATAGTAAATTCTCCAAACACAAAAACTGAAATATTTCAGGACATATGGAAATGACACATCATAAAATCTTAATCTTTGATTTGATGCAAATGGAATTTATGAATATGTGATAAATGCCATTTACTAGAAGAGAGTCTGTATATTTGAATGGGCTGTGAATCTATAATAAAAGTATGCAATTCATCCTCTTTTTTAGACAGCATGATGTCTAAACACAAAATACAGGAATAACACTTTTTAAAAAATCTGCAAGATCATTCTTTCAGGCCAAGGGTATAACTTGATTTGAGAAACTACAACTAGAAGAGGATTTTTCTTTTACATTTTTTTTGTGTGTTTTTTGCCCACATCTGATATTCCCCATCATGCCACTTTAAGATCTAGAAAACAGTTCTTAAAATAAGTAAATATTCCTTCCTGGAGGAAAATAATCATATAGATGTTGCATCCTCACCCCACAACATGACTGTCCCCCCAAAACCCACCAGCTTCCCTGCTGCTTCATATTCATTAATTAGTCTGCGGTTTCCTCCGTGTTTCGTTTACAAAGCCACTTAAACCCACGCACCCATTTAACATATTTATGACCCCAGTTTTCTTTCTGTTCTCTGAGACTGTACCGTAATTGTTCTCTGGAACCAGGGACTGCAGAGAGCCTTCCCTGCTGAAAAGAGACAACATAAAGAAGGAAATGAATGTGTGCGGGTTGAATACCTTCAACAAAACGACTGGGTGCAGTTTGGCCCCTGGCCCCCCCCTCCCGGGGTCACGTTAATTGAGTGGAGCCTCAACCTCTATTGAGTGTATGGGAGACTATTAACTCTTAACAACGCTCCGTCTCAGGTTATTTATTTATTGCTTAAATGATTTGTTATTGCTACTTGAATTTAATACACCCTCTGGGAACCAAGATGGCAGCATCATGTTACAGAAAAACTACAAGTTATTTTAAAACTGTAATTGACGTTTTATGAGAGCCATAAAATCTTTCTGAACAAATAACTTACCATTAGTCAGAACCTTCAGCGGGAGATCTGTAAAATTAAGGATATGGTAGAACAGTACTGTACTTGTGTGTGTCTGTCTGTGTGTGTGCTGGGGAAGGGTGGGGACAGAGGCAAGCAGGGAAGCAGCAGCGAAATTCCGGTGGATTACTTCTCTTTGCTTCCAAGCATCTTGATTCAAATAACCACACATTTGAGTCAGAGGGATCTGGGAAATGGTGCCAAAAATTCCCAGGAAGGATGACTTGCATCTGATGGACACATTTTAGGTGACCACCCTGGGTCCTTCACCTTTGGCTGTGCATTGAAATGACTTTCCAGCCAGACATCTGGGGTTCTATAGCTGTGCTCCTGAGCTTGGCTGAGTCAGCAGAGTTACCAGTTAAATTGTTAATAACACCTCCTTGGGCTGCAAGTCCCAATCATATGCGGATTCTTGAGAAGTTAATAGGAGCTATGAGAACTTATCGTTGACAGGTTCAGACCATCCCATTTCCTGGTCCAGCAGAGCTTAACATTTTTGACATTGCTTTAAGATAATAGGATAGACTTTGGTTATAAAGCCCACAATTGCCAATATAGTATGCGCCAGTTTTCTATTTCGTGGGATGCTATTGTAGATGTCACCCAGATCCCCCTTTGGAATTGAGGTTCTCCTTCCTTCCGTGATCCTGAGTGTTGGGTGCAAATGCTCACAGCTGCCTCCCCAGGAATTTCCTTTGGCAGAAGTGAGGTGGCCTCGCCCAAGTTATACCCCCTCTTCCAAAGTAGTCTAAGTCCCTTGAGGAGGTACGAAAGGCTAGCTTTCTTGCCTTGATTCTGGACAACTCTGAACTGCCACCCTAGTTCCAGAACTACTTATAAGATCAGCCTCTGTCCCATCTGGCTTCGCCTACAGATGCCGTTCCCGAGAGCACTCCCCATAAACCTGCTGCACACTCAGAGTGCGTTTCCAGGGGAACCCAACCTAAGACAGGTGTCCATTTTGCCTTCATTGACCCTTTCAGCCAAGCTGACACCCCCAGGAATCACACACTTACCCACCAGCTAAGGGAGCCCTGTGGTTGTTTCATAAATTGCACAGTAATATATTTAGCAGGCTTATGATATACTTTTGCTCTGATCTTTTCCCTAGTAGATTCCAAATACTCAGCTCTGAAACACCCATCAAGTCCCACTTCTGGCTCCTCCTGAATTTTGATCACAATTTTATTTTGTTTGTACCTTGGCTTTTCCCAACTAGCTTTGACTCTGAGTCCCCGTTCTGTATCTTGTACAGAGGTAATTTTTGTAACCAATGACAAAAAGCTCCTCACAAAAGGATCCAGATGAGCAAGGAAGGCTACCCCTGTGGCTAGTGCCTGTCTGGTCACTGCTGGCTTCTCCTCCTCACCAAGTCCTCCACCCCACCCACCCGCCAATATTTTGAGGCAAGCATATCAGACAATGGGAGATAAGGAACACTCAGAGAATTATACACTATATGTTGTTCATAACAGGAGAGCATGATACTCAGATTTTGCTGTGCCTTCATCTTTTAAAAGTACTAGCAATTTGCTAGGTGCTACACAGGGCACAGCACACAAAACTGAATAAAAATGCATAGGCACAGAAATAGGAGCACAGCACAGGGCTCATACTGGCTATGCCTAATTATACAGAATAACACATACAAGAGGAAACTTCAAGGGCATCTAAGACACCTCCTCCCTCCCCAACATACACACACACAACATGCCAAACTTCGTTTTCTGAACTGTTGACTTCTGATTACTTGCCTTTAGTACAGGGAATTGTCAAATCCATGGAGGTCCTTTTTATTTGTAAAGAGCTCTAGTTATCTGAAAGTTCTTTTCAGGGGTGTTTTAAAATGTATCCAGGATTTGTTTGACTCAGTCATGGTAAGACACGCAGACTACCACGAAGGAAGAAGTTCATATTACGTCACTCAGGGCCACATGGCGGAGCACCAGGGTCACCAGGAAGCAGAGGGAGAGGAGGGAAGTATAAGCAAGATTCTTCATTGTGATTCCCAGGGAAGGAGCCACTGAGGCAGGGTAAGCAAGTTCAGGATCCGCTAGTTTGGGTAATTTCAGCAGGCTCCAGGACATAGTGGCTGTTCCTAATTTTCTGGTACCTGGCCCTGGGGTTATTAGGGCAGGTGGATGGTGGCCCAGAGTGGGACAGCCAGATAAAGGAGGTGAGTGGGGGGCATGGCCTCTGGATTGGTTGATTTGCATATGAAAGGTGAACTCAGGTGGGCAGGCCAGTTGTTTGCTATACCTGGGAATTCGCTAGCCCTGGGAGGGACAGTCATCTATCTAGGGTCAGCAAGGCCCCAGATGTCAAAGCATCAAGTACAGAAACTAAAAAATGTAGTTACTACAAGGGACGAGCTAAAATTGCCTCTGCATTTTCTACCCCAAATCCTGGTTTGGCACTATGCAGTATGAACCTGGGATTTCCCTCAAAAGGCTGTCAGCTGCTTGGAGCCAGTCGTCTCCTCTGCTGACTCTGCATCCCCTCCTGAGTCAGGATGGACCACTCACCTCCTCAACTTGGCTCATGAGAAACACCAATTTATCCTATTGTTGGCCCCGGGGAAATATGCATTTGTAATGCTACAGATACTGAGAAATTTCCCTCCATTGAGCCTCCTCCTTGCTTTGTTCTTATTTCTTTATTTATTCTTTTGTATTCTACACCTAGTAAGTTAATGTTGGTAACTGACCCTTCTCTCATCTGTACTTCTATGACTTATTAAAGTAAGAAGTAGTGAAAGTTAATTTTCCTTCCGTTATTCCTATTCCTTTCTTTTCCTATGCCCAGAGGGAGTTATAATAATGTTCACTTGATTCCACTCTTGTAAAATAATTTTTGCCACTTTATTGTCTGGAAAAGCAACCCTAAGTCATTTAAAAATGTGTGACTTCAGCTGGGCATAATGGTACACATCTGTAGTCCCAGCTACTTGGGAGGCTGAGGCCAGAAGATCACTTGAGCCCAAGAGTTAAAGACCAGCCTGGGCAACACAGCAAAACCCCACCCTAAAAAAAGGCAAATTGATGAAAAATACAAATAAATGCTGTATTTTGATTAAATAAAACATGGTAGGGCAACTACAGGAAAAAATTTCTGATAGAAAAGTTGATACCTTCTTTTTAGTAACAGAAGGAAAAGCCAAAAAGTCGAACTAGAGAATCATCAAATAAAGTTTATGAACGATAGTAAGAATTTACAGCATCATATTTTATAGTTCATATTGGAGATCTCAAAGCACTTCAGGAAAAACAAATACAAAGGGAAACTGGTGATAATAGCGTGCATTTACCTTGAGACAGAAACTATTTAATTTTTGGACAGAAATTTGCTGCGCAGGAGAAAGAAAACATAAGCACTTCACCATCTAGACTATCCCATTTGTCCAGCCAGCCCCAAAGAAGGTCAGTCTCTCAAATTCCATGGTTTTGAGGAATTTCCAGTGTGGAGAAAGTTCAAAATCTGTACTTGATGGTTACCCTGCAGGAGGACTAATAAATGGGTAAAAATATTTATTTTCTGAAGCTTAGCTCTTTGGGCATCTCAAGACTTATTTTAAACTGCTCTTTGATTTCTCATTTTCATCTTATATCTTAAAATTCCTTTTTTCTACTGCAGAGGAGCAGCAAGATAAAACTCAGTATACTTTTCATATTTTACCTAACACTTGGATGTGTGTGACCCGAAGCTCAAACACCTTTTGTAGCCGGTGTTTTGTGATTAAATAATGCAGATCACATCTGTGCCCCAAGGAACCACTTGAATGTAGACACGACTCCAGCTTCTTCTAGTCTGTGTGAGTGGTGGGGAGAAGGCACCGAGGGGGTTTTGTCTCCTTAGGGCCTTTAAAGTCTGTTCTCATGGCCACCCAAGACTCACACCTCAGCATCATCTTTGCCTTCTCCTTCTCCTTGGGACAATTTATCATCCCATCTGTGTCACCCATCTTGTCCTCACCATTGCAACGAAGGCAGCCCTGCCTTCAACACTCCCCTCCTGGACTTTCCGAGTTGCCTCCGCGTTTACCAGCACCCCCAGCATAGCGTTTATGGGCCTTCCGCATTCTTCTTTCAAAACCAGTCTCTTGGTGGTATTCACATCACTGCCCTGCTTTTCAACAATTTCCCACCTCCTAACGATGAACACCATTGGCTCCCACTGGCCGACAACTTTCTCTGTGCCAGACATGCCCTAGTTCATCCTTGCAAGGCTCGTCTAGACAGAGGTAGCAAGTGAGACGGCCCGAATTTACAGAGTTCGTAAATGGAAGTACCGGTCTTTGGTCCCTCATCTGTCTGGTGTCAGGGGCCATGTTCTTAATGAGTATTCTCTACCTCCTTCACGATGCTATTCTATTAATAATATCCTAAATCCCTCCTCTCAGAATTTAAGATGCTAGAAAGTCAAGGCTCAAATTATTTCACACCACTTGAGCTCTCTGCTTCATCCCAAACTAAATGATTTCCCTCCCTAGGCAGCCACTTAGTTGCCTTTGTTTTTATCTAGTCAGAATTAACCTTAAAGGCAGGGGCACCATGTTATACCTCCCTCTGTCTCCCACAACATCATTACTCCCAGCTCAAAAAATACTTTGTTTTTTGGAGAAACTTGTTCTTGTCTACAAGAGACTCAGCATAGTCTCAGGTTCTCGAACTGCTTTCACAGTTGCACTTCTGGGCTCTGTCTCCTTTGGAATGTTACACGTGCTTTCTTCTGCTGTGAAGTATCAGAAAACAGGCATGATGAAGCTGCATCCTAGGCAGGATCTTCAAAGTACGTAGATTTATGACATAGCTTGAAGCATTATTCACTTGCTTTCAAAGAAGATGAAAGATATTTCTATAAAAAAAATCAGTGCAGAAAATGTGGAGGACATACGAATGCAGAATTGTGGAGAAATAACACAATTGCCCATGAGACTTTGGATTGCTTATGTAGACATCCTCCAGTCCCAGGTGTACATTTTGTAGATGAAGGAAAGAAAATATTACCATTGTTATCCTCGCCGAATTCTTCCACATTGCAAGGAACAGAGCCATGTTTGGGCTACGTGGGATGATGATGGTGATGAAAACAGAAGCAGATGCCTCTTGGGGACCAGAGCATCTGTTCAAGACAAACAGCAAGTGTAGTAGGCATGTCTTTGGAAATAGACGCCTGCTGTTCCTTCTAGACACTCACAGATGGGGTCCATTCAGTGCCTAGGGCTTCTCAACCACCAACTAACTTCCCTTCCAGGCAGCGATTTCAATTTCCAACCTTGGCTGCGCAGTGGAATCGCCTGGGGTTGTAACAGACCGACTCCCAGGGATCTCAAGCAGAGCTAAATATTAGGAGGAAGAAGCTTTGGTATTTAGACTTCTGATTAAAACTGAGGTCCCATTGGCCAAGCCAATAAGGGATTTTGAAATCCAGCATCTTTGGTTCCTCCTTGGGTGGGAAATGAGCTTGGGGCCTTGTCTACCTCCAGGGATCACCCACAGCCACCCTTCCACTGCCTGCCCCACCCCCACCACAGTACCTGTGGACCAAGAAACCCCATCACCCCAGTCTTTTTCCCATTTGGGGGTCCTCATCCCTTTACCTTCTTGACTATGCTTCTCCGTCCTCCCTTTTAGTACAGCCTTCACCTTGATTCCTGAAAACAAAAGAAACCTCCCCCGGGGCAAGGTAGGCAAAGGGCCTTGTTAAAACAGAAAGGTAACACTACTGAAATGGGAAAGCGCGTGTGCACACGCACACACACTAATAGCTCAATTATTTACCTGCCGCATTTATATTTTGTTTGGGAGATCACCGAGGAAACAGAATGGCTAAAGAAAGAGAGAATAGTGTTGATAATTATAGGAGAAAAAAAAGCATTATGGGTCAGGCAAGTTTAAAGTACATTTCAGGGATTGAATATTTCTTAAAATTTATGCAAACACACATACAGTACATACATCATATAGGACATAATAGAGAAACTAATCCTAGGAAAGTAAAAATAGCATAAGTAACAACATGGTCAATCAGATTTAAGAAAAGCAAAGGATGCTGAAGGGTCAGGAAGTCAGAACTCTGACCTTAGCTTTGCCATCGTATCACGGGAAGGAAACAATTTGTTCCACAGTTTAGTTTTCTCCTGAGTGAGATGAAAGATTGAACGTGATCATCGTGAAGGTCCCTTGAGCCCCACAATGCTACAACTCCTGTTCAAGTCATACTAACACAGGCTGGTTCAATTACTGACCAATCTGCACTATGAGAAAGTTACTTAAATTTTTGATGCAAATATCACGATTTTCTGCCATTCCGTGGAACATTGCCAAAAGTTAAATTGGATTCACATAACTTTATATACTTCTAAAGTAGCCAGGGGTAAACAAAGAGACATGGGAAATGAGTGGTGGACACAGAGAGGGGTTCTATGAATGCTCGCTGAGTGATAGTTAAAATAGTCCATGACATGGCATATTTATTCTAATTATTGTCTTGTAGATCAAAATCTAGTGGCCAGATGCTCATTCACATGCCTTTATGCGTACCTGCATGCACATGTGTACCAACAGTTATTGTAATTTATTGTAGTTTAATGATGAAGCGATAGTTCATAAATGATTTCATGATCATAATTTATATAGACCATTTATAAGTTATAAAGAAAATCTCAATTGCTTATATAATATATATGTTAGTTATTAAGGCAAGTAATATTCTTAACTTTTTTTACTTTTTATTTTTTTGTCTAGGAAGATTTGTGTAACACACAGATAAGTGGGCAAAACCCCAGGAGGACTGCCAGTGAAGAGTTTAGGGAAGTCTGGGCAGTAGGGGGTGATTTAGCCAGAAAATAACTATGGAGTGCAGGTTTGGGAGGGTAATTTTACATAGCAGAAAATAGCAATCAAATATAAGGTGGCATTGAGAGAGGAATGTTTTTTCTTCCCACCAAAAAAAAAAAAAAAAAAAGGCTTTTGACAGTGGTGTGCCAGTGTTTTAGATTAAAAAGTCACCTTTAAATGAGAATCCTCATTGAGGAACTTAGTTCTTTATGGCAAAAAATAATAATTTTGGAGGGACTGAATTTACAGGGGTCCAATAAATATCCTTAAATTTTTAAACATTTCTTAAAAATTAAAACTAGCCCACTGAAATAATGTGTCTAAATGATATTTCTAGTAGCATTGTTTATAATATTAAAACACTGGAAACAATGAAAATATTCATCAGAAGAGGAAGCATTAATTAAATTATGATTCATCCACACATTGAATACTATGTAGCCATTAAAAAGAATAATAAAGCCTTCTACATATACTGTCAAAGTGAAGAAAACATGGTACAGAACAGTGTGATTAACATGTGCCATGATTTTTGAATGTTTACAACACGCCAGATGCTGGAAGGATGTCCACAGTTACTGCTAAGAGCAGCTGTGTCTGGGAGGTAGGAAGGAGCAGGTACTGTAAAGAGGAGAGGGTGAGCATGGATTTTCACTCCTTTGTAACGTTTGGATTTATATACCATGTACAAAACAAAAAATTAAGTTGAAAAGGGAGCCAATAAATACAGGTGGCATTAATACCATTTTACATATGGGGAAGCACCATAATGGTGACATACAGTTGAGTTTCATACATTACACAACCTCTATTCCTATTCCACTTTCTGCTTTTCCTACTTTTTTAATTCCCATTTCCCCAGCATTCTTTTCTTATCCCCAGTGGGATTAACTTGAAACAGGTATTGTAAACAACAAATAAAGAACGTCCCTCCAAAAAAAAAAAAAAAAGTACAAAAGCAAACAGGAAAACATAGTCTCATAGTTAAGGAAAAGCTACACAGAAGTCAATCTGCATACAGTAGATTTTAGGAAAATATTTTATAGCGAGGAAAAGATGACTGTCTTGTGTCCACTAACACAGCTATTTACTCCTATAATTTATATTAAATGATTACACTGAGACAGGGGTTGGGGTGGGCATGGGAGCAGATGACTAAAATCGTGCTCATAGAAGAGATATTCTCAGCAGTGATAGAACAGAAACTTCCATGTAAAGATGATTTCTCTAAAACTAGTGACCTTATGTGAAGATACTGGGGACGTGCTTGCCCTGGGAGATTTCTTTCTTTATTTTTAATATAAAGAGAGTATTTTATGACCTTGGAATGGAAAATTAGACAAGAAATAACCACAGTTATAAAGGGTTTGTTATATTGACTATGCCTTTTGTCTTAGTGGCTTAACATTTTAAAATATGTAAATACTAATGTATGTAAGGTAATGTTGGAGCCAGAAGTAAGGTAGGCTAAAGAGTAGCAAGATTTCACTAACAATGTTTTTTGTAAGATGATAATGATGATGATGTTGATGGTGACAATGGTGGTAATGAAGGCTCTCATTTATGCCACGCGTTGTACAAAGTGTTTTACTTGCATTATTTTATTCATTTGTCACAACAATCCTACAAGACAGGAATTATTCCATTTTTTAGACTGAAAACAAAAGCTCAAAGAGGTCAAAAAATTTAAGAAGGTCACAGCTTTTTATCTTTCTCGAAACTAGAGATTAAGTTAGTGCCAGTGGAAACCATGCAACTCAAACATGTCATATACAGTATCTTTCCCTTTTAACTAAAAATATTTTCACCAGCCCTGAGAACACTTCTTTGAACCTGTAAATGTAGGTCCACCAGATGATCGCTTGTTAGCAGTTCTGGTAGTGAAAAAAAAATGTGTATTTTCTTCATTTTGTTTATGGTCAGGAAGTCTGGCTAAAAACTAATGCCATATGGCTCTCTAAAGTAGTGGTTTCAGTGGGCTTGGATTTTAGCTAACAATAGGAACTACACATAACCCACAAACTATCTTATCCTTGCCACAGGGCATAAAATATTTGGGTATGCCTATGTTACACATGTGAACATCACCAGGTCAGTCTATCTTGGCCCATAGACTGAGAACCACTTTTCCATTGTCAAGATAGGAAGAACTCCATTGCAACTCATCAATGGGATAATGGGATGATGCCACACACACATAAGGTTCTACTTACTCTTTGGCCCTTTAATGACATAGGGTCTTTTGACATCAATAGTGTCAGGAACCCAACTCTTAGGACCCTGGGTAAGTCTCCTAGTAACTCTGGGCAAGGATTAAGAGCAGACGGCACCCAGAATACTTTGTTAACTACATCATTATCTGAAAAGAGGTAGTTATAAGGCATCAATTGATTAGTAATTGGACAAGACAAACTGCTTTTGTTCATCATCTAGGGAGTAATGAGGCAGTAAGAGGCAGTGGGGTTGTATATCATAAATAGATTTGAGATGATATTTTCATGGCAGACCCCAGAATACATTGAGTCATTTTCCAACAGAACCTACTAGCATTATTTCTTCATCAGCAACAGATTCTCTGGACATCCTGGCCTAATTAGATGTGCTTTTCTGAAGAAGGAGTTTGTCTTGGTTTGCTATTGCTGTGTAACAATTTACGACACATGCAGTGTCTTAAAATGGCACCCATTTTTTAGCTCACAGTTCTTAGGTCAAAAATCCAGGCACATTGTGATTGGGTTTTCTGCACAGGGTCTCATAAGGCTAAAACCAAGGCGAGAACAAGGCTGCTTTCTCAACTGGAGGGTGGTGCCCTCTTCCAAGGTTACATCCAGTTGCTTGGGGTTGTAGGACTGAGTTCCCAGTTTCATTGCAGTCCGTCAGCCGGGAGCCACTCTCAGCTCCAAGAGGCCACCCGCAATCCTTGCCATGTGGCCCCTTCCATCTTCAAAGTCAGCGTTACAGACTCTCTTATGTCAAATCCCTGCCACGCTTTAAATCTATTTCACCAGGAGAGCCTAGTTCCTTTCTGGGATCATCTGATTAGGTCAGGCTGACCAAGGATAGTTTCCCTTTCTTAATGCCAACTGTGCCATATAACATAACCTAATCATAGGAGTGGCTATTTCATCATAGTCACAAGTTCCAGGGATTATACAGGGTGTGTACACCAGGGGGCTGGAATCTTAGGGGTATCTTATCATTAAGAATAGTTATGTTTTACTGAGATACATTTGTCCTTCTGGGACCTGCAGGGGTGAGACGAAATCCCTGTAGGTGCAGAACATTCCTAAGGGTGAGGTCGTTCACCCAGATAAACACTGGATTCCTCAGACAGGAAACAGGAAGTGGGAGAGCAGGACTGAGAAGATGAAAGAGACAATGTAGCTCCTTTTCTTGGTCTTTCCTTCTAGAAACTCAAATGCTGAGAGTTTACTCCAGTAGTGTTAGTTAGAGATAACCACTGCCATCGGGCACAACCTCGGTGCTAGGCAGAAAGGGACCCCTGAGATGGACCACAGGCTGAAAATCTCCATTTTATAAGCCAGGAATAGAAAAGATACTGCCTATTTTTGTTCCTCTTTTGCTCTGCTCTTGCTTCGAGAGGACTTTTTGTGCATTCCAGCTGTGCAGCCAGTCAAACGGGCACACATGGATCAGAGTGCTGAAGGAAGAACAGCAGCTCCTCCAAGCTAGCGTAGTGGCAGCAGACATTTTCAAGCAAAAAGCACTGAGGGGAACGTGGATCCTAGAGAGAGAGCCAGGATTGGTGCTCAACTGGGATCCCGGCTTGGCCTCTTTTTCTGACCAGTGCAATATCTCTCTATATTTGACAGAGGAATTCTGGGTTCTATTTATTAAAGTAAGTGGAGTTTCCTAACACAGTCATACAGATTAAGATGTATTCATGCAAAAGGCAAAGCCATTGGTGGATTGTACTGTGGAAATGTGCCACATTTGATTACCTACCTTTCCCTCCACCCCAGATGCCACCATTGTAATCCATTCCAAGTCACCCGATTTGGCAGCTACTCAGCTGTAGTAAAGTGACCAGTTGTATTAATTACACCTTTTTGTTTTCTGTATCTCCAATGCTTTGATACCTTGGGTCCTTGCTGGCCTTGGAGGGACTGCCCCTCCCAGGGTTATGGATTCCTAGAGACATTAAAGGACACACCTGCAGGCACACTGTTCATATGCAAACCGCCAACCCAGAGCCCTTACCCATCTCACCTCCTCTGTCCAGCTCTCACACTCCAGGTCCTAATCATTCCAGGGCCAGGTACCAGACAACTAGAGACAGCCCCTACACCCTAAAGCCTGCCAAAATTACTCAAATTAGCCAATCCTAAACCTGCTTACCCTGTTTCACCCATTCTGAACTTTGGAAACCATAATAAATGGTCTTGCCCATGTTTTCCTTCACTCCCTCTGCCTCCTGACAGAGCCCAGTGCTCCCCAAGTGATCCTGTGTGGTGTAGCATACCCACCTCTTCTTGGGAACTGTGAGTAACGATCTCTTCAGTGGCAATAATCGTCTGGTCTATTGCCCTCATCATACACGAACAATAATGAAACTTACATTTTAAAACACTAACTTCCAGATGTGCTGCACATTTCCTGGCCTGGATGATGCAGTGACTTCCTTCTGGTGATGTCATTGCAATTTCCCCCCATAAAAGACATCCTTTATGGGAAGATAACCACAGCAGTACATGTGAACAGTATGAATTCCTGACACTTTCTTCACTGGCCACTTCTTTGACCCAGAGAGTAGGGCAACAGAAGTTGGCAATTTGGTGCATGTAATTGTGTAATTTGAACCCATCTCAAAGCAAGAGAGGGACGTTTTCCAACATCAAACTTTCCTCTAGTAAATGTTGCACAATGTGCTCTGGGCTCTGCCTTTGAACAGAGCTGGGTGCACTAACACCCAGGTCATTCTCCTGTTTAAACTTTCCATTGGCTTTCTACCAACCTCACCAGCTGCTCTAACTTTTGTCACTTGCCAGAACACTTTTCATTATAATGTATAATCTAATGAAGGTCCTGCTATGGTTTGAATGTGTTGCCTCCAAAATTCAGGTGCTGCCAACGTGATAGTATAAAGAGGTGGACCTTCAAGAGGTGATGAGGCTATGAGGGCTCCTCCCTCGTGAACGGAATTAGCTACCTTATAAAGTGGCCTGGCAGAGGCAGTTTGTCCCTTTTTCACCTTTTTGTCTTTTGCCATGTGAGGATACAGCGTTCTTCCCCACTGGAGATACACCATTCAACGTGCCATCTTGGAAACAGAGAGAAGACTTCACCAGATGCCAGTGCCTTGACCTTGGATTTCTCAGCCTTCAGAACTGGGAGGAATAGATTTTTGTTCTTTATAAATTACCCAGTCTGTGTTATTCTGTTCTAGCAGCACAAATGGACTAAGGCAGGCCCTTAAGAATGTTTTTAATTGCATGTTGATTTTTATGGAATGAGATAAAAGTTATCTCAAGTAAAATATTTTATGTAAGTATATTTCCACAGATTATACAATTCACTTCTAAAATAAAAATTTAATAATATCAATACTATATAAAGACAAGTTTTGACTTTTTCCCAGTTAATATGACTTATGCCCTCAGGTGACTGTAAATTAATTTTGTAAGAACAAAACATTATTTGTTGATGAGTATGTTAGCAAATGATGTATGATCTTTTGCTTGGTTTGGGTAAAAATGTATATTAAATTTCAGACTGAAAATGAACTATTTGTCATAGCTTCACAATTGATACAAAAGTCCTTTTGTGACCTGTTATTTGGAATTCCTAAATTTTACACTTAAAAAATTATTTTGTTTATTTTTTTGAAATAACTTTTCCGTTGTGCTTCTAAGAGATGAGAAAGAAAAGGTTTCAGATCACTGTCTACAATCACTTCACAAATGAAGCATTATTAGTACAAGGAGTCTTTATTAAGTGTAAAGTGAAATTGGATACAAACATGAACATCTTCTCTTTCCACATTGTGTTTTGAAGTCATAGGCATGCTACAGAAGAATTTTTATTACAGCAATAATATTTACTGATCTGGTGATAGTCATCTGGAGGTAATTTTTCAGAAATATTTTTATTTTTAGGCTCCTCATTAGTCTGTTGTGTTTTGACTCCTTGGTTCCTTATGATTCCTCCTCAAAGCAACAATGTATATTGTTGGATTGGTATGACTAGTTACCAAAATAATTATAAAACCAAAAAGCCTGTTCATTGACCTCCATTAATTGTCATGCACACTCACTGCCTTTTTTTAAGGGAATAAAAGTGGTATATTATGTATTGATTGTCTTAATAGAACTTTAAATATATCTCATAATATCTTCAATAACTGGATCTCCAGGAACACCTTCTTAAACCCCTGGAGGGGTCTGTGATGCACCTTTTGGAAAATGCTGATCAGTGGGCTAAAGTCCCAGCTACTTAACAAAGCATTTGTGACTTTCTGTCTGGCTCTTGCCTATCTCTCCAGCCACATGTGCGTGTGCTCCCCAAATGAGCTGCTTGGAGTCCCCAGCACATACCTTGATGGGTGATACTGCTCAGCCCTTGCCCATGTGTGGAATGCCACCTCTCTTTGTGACAAACATCATCTCTCCACCACATTTCACCCAAGTCCTATCCTGAGGTCACCTTTTGGGTCTCTCCAAGCCCAAATGAGGGTGTGTCCTTCTGTGTCTGCCTCTCTCACTAGACCGAGAGTGACAGGGACCATATCTTATTTTATATAACTATGGTGGTGAGCTCAGTCAGCACCTGGCAGAGAGTAGGCACTCATTAAATTTTGGTTGAGTGAATGAATGAACGAATGGACAAACAAAAGGATGAACTGAAGGCAAACAAAACAAAAACACCTTTAATACTGAAGCAGGATGCCTGCCCAGCACATCCGTGCTGCTTTTTTGGAAGTGGCTAAAGAGATGGGCTAAAGTGGCCACATTTTTATGCCTGGTGACCCTGTCCAGGCCCCAGCTGATTAGACCAGAGTGACATGTGGCCATATGGAACCAGGCATCAGATCTCCACATCACGAATTTGAATTAAAAGACCCAGAAGCTGTATCAGGATGTTGATGGACACTGGAGTTATGAGGTCCAATAGAATTGGGGCTACCATCATTGCCGTGGTAACCCACTGCACCAGGCAAGCCAAGCTTGTGGAGAACAGAAACGGAGAGCTGCTGGGGGAGTCCTACTACAGAGGCAAAAGGAAGAGGCTTGAATCTGTGAAATTAAGCTCTACATATCAAAGTCAGAGGTCTCCAGGAAGCATTAGAAAATTCCAGAGATTCCGAATAGAAGGAAATCAACCTTAAATGCTTTTGATCAGCATCTCCTCCCAACTGACAAGCCCTGTTGAGGTGCAACCAATACCTCAGGAGGGGACCGGATTGATTACCATAACTTGCCATTTGTTTCTAAATGGCTGCCTTCAAGTTCATTCCTACTCGACACAAACTTCTACTTTATCCAAATTTTGCTCTGACCAATTTGGAATTGTAACTGCTTCATCTCTCCCATGTATCCCTAAGCAAATTGAACATTCTGTGCTGTCAAATACCCTGGTGCAATAAACGGATTCAGATTAAAGGTGACTTTATTATTTCCCTCTGTATAAGAATAAGCATCTCAGAAGACACCTAGGAACAGTCCGCGCCTGCTTGTTTAATGATGAATGTCCCTTGAATGGTACACCATCAGGAGGTGGTGTTGATCCGCTCCTTCACAAGTAGCTTTGGGGCCTCACCTTCCCTTCTGTGGATATGAAATAATAGCATTTTTTTTCCTATAGCAAGATTGTCATTGAACTCTCAGGTAAGACTTCCTGCAACACCAATTCTGTGCTCCTCAGTGACTCTTCAGTGGGTTTGATGAGGTTGTGAAATGGCCTTGTGGGGTCACACTGGGCAACATCTTTACTCCTGGCTGTGGCGGCATGCCCTGGCCTCACTGCCAGGTGGTAGACAAGAGAAGCTTAGGCAGACACCTCTAGGTTCCCCTCTGACAGGTATTGAACCACAGGCTCTCCGAGACCTGTCACACTCTCGGAAGATCTCCTCTCTACTTTCCTAATCTAATCCCAGGTGGTTGTTGTGAGACCTTTGTAACCTGGGAGTAGGAGCGAGCGTGAACAGATGGATGGTCATCATCGTGAGCCATGCATTGTGTGTTGATGCTGGCCAGCGATCTCTGCCCCTGTGTGACACACTTTGATATTAGAAACTGTTTTGATCTGAGAGTGTGACCTGATGAAGTCCACACAAAAAGGCTGCGGTTTTTATTCCACCATAAGTGTCAAATGTTCTTTCAGAGTTGTGATTAGACCAAACATGAATTATTTCATTCACGAAAAAAATGCATTTTTTAAATCTGTGCTTTTGATTCAATAGTGCCATTTTTGGAAATTTATCCTAAGGAAATACCAGTAATACGAAACATCCAAGCAATTTCATGAACTAAGATGTTTAGAATGGCAATATCAAAAAGTGGGGGAAAAAAGGGAAAAGTGTTTGGAAAATGATAGTATATTAATACAATGATATGTTATGCATCCTAAACAGAAAAACAAATGTAAATATTAGGCACATGTAGAAGTATATAGAATGCAACATCTGGAAGTAGAGCAACATACTTAATTTATTCTATCATTATAATCAAGGTAAATCTATATAGGTATATAAAAATCAAGAGGCCACAAAGAAATTTAAATTGTTGCTATAAGATGGATTGTAAGGTGAAAGGAATTATTAATTGTTTTATGATTGATGTTGTAAGGTTGTTTGATGATAATTAAAATGGAAAGCTTTTAGGAAAAAAAAAAGTGCCAAATTTGTCCTTAGAGGGCCCACTGTGCCTCAATCAGCTAGAATACCCCTCTTAAAAATACGTGTGCCTGAGCCAGACACAAAAGGTCACACAGTGTATGATTCCATTCATATGAAATATTCAAAATAGGTAAATCCAAAGAGACAGAATACACATTGCTGGTTGCCAGGGGCTTGAGATGGGGGCGGGGAATGGGAAGAAACTGCTTAGTGGGGCATGAGGTTTTATCTTGGAGAGATTGAAATGCTTTGGAACCAGAAAGAAGGGGTGGTTGCACAATATTATGAATGTACTAAATTCTACTGAATTGTTCACTTCAGAATGGCTCATTTTGCGTTATGTGAAATTCACATCAATATATGTTTTAAAGAATTTTTTTTAAAATGGTGCATGCCTGGGCCCCAACCAAGAAGAGCTGTATTTTGTTGTTTCCCAGTAAGATGTTCAGTCAAAAACAAGTCATGGAGAACTCCCCCAATCTGCCTGCGCAATTTGCAATGCTAGTAGAGAAACTGTAAAATATCAACAATGTCATGATAGTACTGCAGCTTGTATTTGTGAAATTTAAATCATTGAACCCCGACTGGTGGTGGGCAAAAGCAGCGCACCTTCAATGACATACCCTCAGGAGCCACATCACCTTGCAGATGATGCCAGAATGGTTAGGGCATCCCAGGGAGGGTGCAGGGCTATGTCAGCATGGATCATATTTGGGCATCTCACAAGGCCGGCTTCTTCTGTTCTCTTCCAGCAGCTGGGTACAAGAATCCTTAGAAGTCTGTTTACTGGTGCCAAACTTTAAAATATGGACCAAGACCATTGTTTATGAAGGGGTTGCTGTTCTAATCACTAACTGGAGACCAGATACAATATTTTATCAAAATAATGAAGACTGGGTTTATACTACCTGCTGTCCTTGAAACTTCTTTTAACTGGATCCCACTTCTAAACTGAGGAGCCTTCAATACCTCTGAAGCTGCTCAAAGGTAACCAGTCTTAACGTTGCTGATGGTGAAACTAAAGAAATACAGAAAGGCTCCAAAATGCATTAAAACACAGCAGCCTCCCCATACAAAATGGGCACAAAGAGCAACCCCAAAGGAAACCAAGGGCAAGCCTTAGGCATGGAGCTGCTTCTCACAGACTCGTTTGTCCTCTGCAGAGGAAGTTAAATTGCCAAGAGAGAGCTTTGAACTTCGCAAAGGTGTTTCGAAGATAAATGCAGTCTTTTGCTGGGTTCTATTAAGTTAAAGGATATTTCTGGTCTTGGGATTCTTCCGTAGGGCATTATGGCTAGCAATTTTAGGTTTGCCCGTTCTCTAAAACATCCCTTTGGGGAAACATGTCCGTGGAAACGTAAACGGTTAAGTATCCGGACATTAGGGTGAGGTTTTCACCTTTTGTTCTCAGAAATATGGAAAATGAGGGAGGATCAAATGGGTCTGGTAATACCCCACTTTTCCTTTCAGCGGTTTAATCACACGGGAGGTCTCGCATTTCATCAGGGTGTGAAATGCCTTATATTTCTCCTGGTTTCTTTTTTCTTCTTGCACAATGAATGCAAGTCCAGCAACGTGAATAAGGCCTTTCCCCACCACACACACGCTCGCTCCCACCCCCTGCCAGCCATCCCCGCTCTGACCTCCCGGGCCTCCCGACGGGGACGGCGCAGGCCAGCGGCCCGCGACCCTGTCCCGCGTCCCCAGAGCTCTGCGGGGGCGCGGCCCGGGGACCGGACGGGACCCGACGGGACGGGATCGGAACCCGCCGCCGCCCTGGCCTCGGCCGCGCGCGGCGCCCAGACCCGCGTTCCTCTGCACCCTGGAAAGGGTGATTAATTTAAAGTGAGTGGAGTCTGTTTCTTTAAGACAAGCTCATAAATCGTGAAAGATCACCACTTCTTTTCAAAAGCCTCTCCACGGTCTGAGTCTCCCTTCTGGGTCAGTAAAGTCATTGAAGCTTTAACGGCATGCCATGGCAGATTACACGACACAGCTGTCCCGGCACCGTGAAAATTAAGTTATGCCCCGTGTCAGCAAGGGGGTTTTCCCCCTTTCTTTTCTCTCCCCCCCCCCCCCTCCCTTTCTCCCTCCGTCCCTTCCCCCCCCGCCCAGTCCCGTCCCGCGCTCGCGCTGTCCCCTCTCGCCCTGTCGCTCTCTCCCCGCCCGCTCCCTCGCCCGCCCGCCTCCGGCCTCGCCCGCTATCTCCCGGCCCTTTCACTTCCCCGCTGGGAAGTGCACATCTCGGCCGAGCGGCAGTCGGCCCACAGGCGGCCGGGCTTTGAGCCTGGGCTATTGACACGCAGTAAATGGAGCTGATGGGCCTTTCAGAGAAGAGCCAGCAGAATGGTGCCTTTTGTTCTCCCCCCACCCCCACACACATGCACACATCCTTTGCTTCCTTCTCTCCCTCCTTCTCCTCCTCCTCCTGCCCTCCTTCCCCCCTAGACCTGAGTGGAACCCCCCAAGTGGATGCACAGCCCAGCACACAGGCGCACCTTCTCCAGGTGGGCGGCCGGGCTTCCCCTGCTGCTGCGCTCGCCCCCTTTTCTCTGTCCAACCAAGTCTGCTGGGAGGGGACTCTCCCCCCAGGCCGGGAGCGGCAGTCAAGCCTTAGTTTCCTTCAAAAATTAGACACTAGTGCAGCTGTGGCTACTGTTCTTTTCTCTTTGGGGTAAGGGGGAGATGAAGAGAGTTTCCAGAAAACTAAGACAGCATCACCTCTCCAGCCCTGCGCTCCCCTCCAGGCGGGACCCATCCATACATAACCTCCTAACCACCCTCATGCACTCCCAACACAGAGACAGAGACATAAAAGTGAGTCCTTAGCGTCATTCAAATATAGGCCTCCCTGCTTAAAAAGGTAAAAAAGAAATCTAAATAAAGAAATGAACTTTTATCTATGCATATACTCTGCATCTCCCCAGGAGATGGGAGAGATGCCCACTATGTGAGAAGTTAAAGCTTTCCAGTGCTTCTCCAGCAGGGTGAAGGGGAGGAATGAGCCCTTGGTTCTGGAGAGTCTGGCATTTCCCAGGGGTCCAGGGACTGCCCTGTTTCAGGACCACTCTGCCCACACACTGCACCCCTTCCTAGCTGTCCCCTCACCACCTAGGGCCTGCCTGAGCCCACTCTTTCCTGTAAATGGTCCAGGAATTAAATAAAGCCACCTGGTAAAGTAGAGCGCAGTCAGCAGGGATGATATAATCACTGCACCACCGTGGAAAACATAAAGGTTTTGTGGAGACTCACTCGGATGGAAACACTGAAAACAATCACATTTTATAATGTTTTTAAAAACTGGGTGCTTTTGAGGAAGCATCTGAAACTAGAGCAAAGTTTTGATTTTCTGGGTATAAGAACCAAAACAACCCTTTTGTCAATAAGTTAGGGACCTTGAGTGAAGGTGATATGAAAAGGCGACTCCTTATTTTAGAGGGATCAGTGGATGCCCATGGGAGTTAAGCAGTTCCCTGGGTGGAGAAATGATGTGTGTGAATGGGGGGGTCACCCCAAGTCCCAAGGGGCCCAGGCTGCAGGCAGACTCCTCTGCAGTTCAGCAGTCTTACTCCAAGAGTGTGGGAAAGCTCTGGGAAGGGTTTAAGACTCTACCTTGCCTTCTCCTTTGCCAGTGAGCTAGCTTCTGACTTCCTCATGCAGCTCCTAAAGTGGGTCTGAAGATTTCCAAAGAGAAAATCCAAGAGTGGTTTGAGTGACCCAGGGGCAGAGACAGCGGTGCGGAGCTTCTCAGGGTGGCAGCCCCATCAGGGTGCTCCTGTTGAATATGTTCCTACAGGGTTTTATGGACTCCTGTTTTTCATACAGCAATATCTCAAATATGATGTTAACTTATAAAACATACTCCAGCCACGTTTTAGTGTAGGCTCCTCCCAAAGAAGACTCAGAGGGAAGCACATGGGTGCAGGCAGGTTACCTGGGGAAACAGGTGTAAGGAAGTGGGAGAATGAGCCAGGAAAGCAAGAAGGGCCAAGATAAGGGTGAATTGTCACGGTCACCAGTGAGGACAAGGGGCTTAATTCTCTCCAGACTTTCTGAGAAGTGTCCTGAATGTTTCCTAGAATTACCTGCTTAAAGACTAGGGCATTTATCCGTGGGCTCCATCTTTCCCATTGGTCAAGGGTTGTCCTGAGAGTCTTAATTCCCCTACTCTTCTGAGCCAGGTATGCGCCAAGTAAGCCACCGTGGAATTGGAGGAGCCCAGAGCAAAAGTGAAGGTGTGCAGAAGGGAGCATCATGTATCATTCACAGACCTACTTGGAATTGCACCTCCTTGTTCATGGATCCCAAGGGAGGGGTACTGTCTACATTTTAGAGATGAAGCTCAGTGACAGGGAGTGCTTTGCCCACTGTTTCTGCCTAGTGAGTCCTGAAAGCGGGGTTTTAGCTCAGGAAAGCTTCTTCCCACTCTAGCTGGATTGCACAACCCAATTCTCTAGCTCCCAATTTTTTTCTTGCCCTCTTCACCTCTATTTCTACCCCCATTTCTAACTACCCCTTGAGAACTAGGGAAACCAATATCCCCTTTGCAATGATTCTAAAAGGCTTGCGACTAGTAGAAACAGAGCCTAAGACATGGTTTAAGGGCATGTAATACTTTTGGAAATGTAGGGAACACCAGCAGGAGTGGGGAGGTGATACAGGGAAAAGAAGGCACCCAAGAAGGGGGCGTCATTAAGCCAGCTAACCCTGAGGGCAACTGACTCACAATCTCACCAGAAAGCTCTGGGAAGGGTGGGAGACAGAAACTTCAGGATGACCCCAACCAAGGGTCAGGGGAACTGTGCTACTTATGCCCCACACTTTTGAGTTATTGGTTAAAGGGAGACCTAGGGGGATATCGACTGCCAGGCTCAGTGTGGCAGGCAACGTGGGTTCCAGCAGTTCCCCAACAAAGACTCAAGTGGCACCACCGGCAGCCGAATGGAATGCTTCTGCAGGAGAGGGGACCAAGGGACATGGGCCGAGCCCTGGTGGAGTCAGCTGCAATCCCCTGTGCATCTTGACCTTGCCATGACTTCTGGAGGCCTGGAGCTCATCCTGATCAAATTACTCAGGGCTCTCTCAACATGGAAACCTAAGATGTCAGGGCTCCATGCCGTGTTTATAGATATCCCTCTTTGTCTGCTCACTTATTTGCTTCATTCTTCTCTTCCTTCCATGCTGTTGCTCTTAGCCAGCAAATATCAAGGTTCTATATTCCCAAAGCGTAATGTTTTCCGTATATTACCTGGTGCCAACTCCAACTTCCTGTTAATCCTAAAACATTAAAATTTTTTTTTTAATCTGGCATTAATTTGTTTAAGCTTGAGATGGCCTTATAGGACAGCCAGCTCTAAATGCCACAAATGACAAATAGCCTTTACCATTTGCAGGGCTACTTCCCACAGGTAGTGACCTGATCACATTTTGGGAGTCACCACACAGGCTCTGGAGAGCTACCCATGCTCGTTGCCCAGATTCTGAATGGAGGCAATGCCATCCGCCCACAACTACACCCAGACCCCTCATGCCTTCGGGGTTTGTTTCTAAGGGTAGATTATCCAGCTTTGTTTGTGTAGCACACAACTTCACAAATTACCTTATGATATAATTTGAACTAAGAACATAAAATACAATTTCTGTTTTCCAGCAAGTGCCAGTTGAAGAAAAGGGAAATAGCTTTGCAGCGTGAGAGCTGCAAGAAATTTAATAATTCTTTAAGGTGCCATTTATAAGAAAATAAAATTGAAGGCAGATTCTACCACAATGTTTCTGTTTTAAGGACAATAAAAACAGAATAATTTCAATGGTTTTTTTAATTCGAAAGTTCCATATCTACAGTTGAAGAAACTTGTCATTTGCATTCATTTATCATCCACATAAAGGTTGGAAGCTTATTACAAAAATACCCCTCTGTTAAAATCGCAGTCATTTTCTTATTTTTGTTACCCCTTACGGAAAGGCTTAGCTTCAAGCTTATTTACAATAAGTCCTGTTTTCATTTTTATTTGGTGATCCCTACAGAGAAGGACAGCGTTTTGTCGCTAAAGTATACCAACAGTTACAGCAAGGCTGGCTTATAAAGGACATTCTTACCCTGATTTTGTTCAAATGCAAGTGCTGATACAATTTGATTAAAGTGGCTGTAAAATATGCTGGGTATGTGGGAGGTAGGAGTATGGAAAGCGTTTGAGAAATCCTAATCCTGTAGCTCTCAAGACTGCAAGAGTTGGACCCCATCTGGTGTAAATGGATTAAAAATCTTTTCTCATTTCAAAGGTTTGATCTCAACAAGGGCTTGATTTGATGAAATCAAAGTGGCAGCTTGGATTTGAAAACTATTTAGAGTGGAACTTCCTAAAGTTTACATGTGAGGGAAGAACTGGCAGAGGTCAAAATGCAGGGGGACCGTGTGTTTATATGTGTGTTTCACTGGAGGTCTGTTTGTAAAGGGATGGAGAATGGAAAAAAAAATTGAAAGTGAGGATCAGCATCAGGTTACTTGTGTAACAGAAGGATGTTTTCATAATTCTGAGCTCAAGCTAAGAGTGCGTATGCTTCTAAAGAACAGGATCTCCCGTAAAAGCCATTTTCCATGTTATCTCCTCTTCCTCCTCCTTGTGTCACTCCCAATGCATACTCCCAGACACTTGCACCGCAAGTTACCTTTCCTTTAATTGTGTGCTATTATTAGTGACAAACACTTCAAATAGACACAAGAGAGAAAAACAAAAACAGAGCAAAAAATGGTGCATTGATAGATGGTAAATGGAAACTAAACAATGAGAAATGGCCCATGTATGTGGTCTTTAAGGCCTAAATTCTTAAGGGTTGCAAACTGTTTTCTTTAGAAAGGGGAATTCTTCTTCTTCCAACTGAGTTGGGGCCATTACTATTCTTACTGGTAATTTACATCCCTGTTGTGTGGGGGACAATCCAGGTACATTTGGACATTGTCTCCCATCTCCATCCCTTCCCCCACCACTCCCACCACAATGTCAACAGAAACTCTGGCAAATTCTGTCTTTGCCAATAGGCAAAATCCATGTGGCATTTGGAATAGAAAGATGCTAGGACAAATCAGATTCAACATTCTGCATAAATTCTGGGATGATGCCAGAGGTTAGCAACATGGGTAGTGGATATGGCACCTGATGAAGCAGAAAGCAGTGGCCCAAATCAGCCATCCTTCTCAGAATTAGCAAATCAAGTGCAGAAATCACTGAGCAGGATTCTTTTATATGTATAAGAAATCCTCAAGATGTAAGTTTAGCACCTCTGAATATTTTTTAAACTGTTTTAGGCTTTAAGTTCACATTCAGTTCTATATTTACCTTGAACATAAAGAGGTTATTGAAAGCACTAGTTCTCCTACAAAAGATGCAATTTAAACTCCACAACATGCTTTCATCTTAGCTACCCATACAAGCCACTCAACTCTTTGCTCTCCTTCTTATATATGCTTTCTCCTACGGTTACTTTATCACCAGATTATAGGTATAGAACTATTAAAATGCAAATAAATTTAAAATTCCCCACATAAAGTAAAGGTACATAAAGGTACTGACTTAGTTTTCTACTGCTGCTACAACAAATTATCATAAACTTAGTGGCTTAAAACAAAACAAACATATTATTGTCTTATAGCTCTGGTGGTCATAAATCCAAAATGAATCTCATGAAGCTAAAATGAAGTTTCCTACTGGATGGTCTAGAGAAGAATCCATTTCCTTGCCTTTTTTAGCTTCTAGATTGCAGACATCCCTTGGCTTATGGCCCCTCCATCTTCAATGCCAGCATTTGCTTCACCCCAATCCCCTCCACATCTCCTTCTCTAACTGTCACTCTCCTGCCTCCCTCTTTTACCTATAAGGACTCTTATAAGTGAGTCCTTATAAGGACTGGATAATTCAGGATAATGTCCCCATCTCAAGTTTCTTAACTTAATCACATCTGCAAAGTTCTTTTTGCCATGTAAGGCATAGTTTCTGGGACCTAAGATGTAGACATATCTCTTTTTATTTTGGTGAGGGAGACCATTATTCTGTCTATCACAAGCACATAAAATAAAATACACACCCCTGAAAAAATACTACTCTATCAGGCAGGTTTTAGTATGCTAAATTCATGCTTTATACTGTTACCTGAATTTAATCAGACCTGTTACTTAACTTCTTTACAACTCAAAAAAAAAAAAAAAAAGTAGAAATGTTCCAATTTTCAAGATTGCTTAAAGAATACCCTTCATCATAGCTTCAAAATAATGCTGTTGCTTTCAAAGCTTAGTATGGAATTTGTGATTGGAAATAAGTGAACTAAAGGAGACATCCCCTGCAGTTACTTCCAGTCTCAGTGTTTGACAACAGTTTGAACAATCCAGCTTTACTATGTATTTCTGTTTATGGAGATAATCAGAATAAGGATAATGCCAGTGCCAGGGAACTAGTTGGTTATTAAAAATAGTTGGCTCTGGCTCATCCAATCACATTTCAGATATGAAAAATCAGCTTTCAGAAGTTCAGTGGATGGTGGGACTTCCAGACTCATGGAATGAGGACCTCTATAAATCCACTTTTCTATAAAAGCAACAAAAACACTGGCAAAAATTGTCAAAATCAACATTTTCTGAACTCTGGAAATTAACCAAAGGCTGCAACAATCTAAAGTGTATTTATTCAAGAAAACTTGTTGAACACTGTTAAGAGCCACAGGGTTTGTGGCATTTTTAACTTGCCTACTCACATTCCTCTCTCCTCAGCTCCACAGTGACCTTGAAAACAAGCAGCCTTACAATCATGGTAGCAGCCACCAAGAGATAAGGCCAGCTTTGGAGTCCTATCCCTAGAGCATTGTAACCATGTGACCTGTCTTGCAGCTCCTTGGAAAATCAACATTTGCAAGTCTATGTCTTCATTTGACCTAACCTGGAACTTGCTTCACAGGAAAAACCAGGGCTTTTGGTGAAAACAACCAGAGGCAATTATTTAATATTACAGTTGCCTCTGGCTGCTATATCACTTATGGAAAACAAGAGACTTGCCAAAACCTAAAAGGAAAGTCTGGAGACTGAGATGTTCATAGGGGGCTTTGAAAAATTTTGACATATTACTGGGGATGTACAAGACTATGTACACATGCAGGGCTATGCACATGACCAGGAAAGGCCTGAGAGGACTCCAAACTCTCATTGCAGGCTGACCTTGAGGCCCTTCACAAATAGGAAGTGAAGGCTAAGGCAGAGTTATAAAATGTTGGAGCATTGAGTGTGTACTCCTACATAAACTCAGACCCCCTTGGCAAAAGATGAAAGACATTTTGTTTTTAGGCCTGTTAGGAACTCTCTGACAAATCATTCACTGACCACTAAGCTCACTGAGAAAAGACTTCAGTGACTGCACACTATGGGGAATACAGATTTTATAGGATTAGTCTAGGACAGTCATTAAATGAGCAGTCAGCAGCAGCAACAACAAAACAACAAAAACAAACTGTGGGTTGGGAAGAGGGTAATTTGATTTCCAGAATTACCACATTTTGCTCTCTAAAAGGTTCAGTTTTCAACAAAAAGTTATAAGACATGCAGAGAAACAGGGATATATGGTTCATATAAGGGAGAAAAGAACAGCCAATACAATGTTTATCTGAGAAGATCCAGATATTTGACTTACTAGATAAAGGCTTCAAATCAGCTATCATAAATATGTTCAAAGGACGAAAAGAAGCCATGACTAAAGAAGTAAAGGAATACATGGAAACAATGCTTAACAAAATAGAAAATATCAGTAAGGACATAGAAATTATTTTTAAAAGAACCAAATAGAAAATCTTGTTTTGAAAAATACAATGATGGGAACGGAGAAAAAACACTAGAGGGACTCAACAGAAAATATAAACTGAAAGAAGAAAGCTTAGAGAAGGTGAAGACAAGTCAACTGAGATTATCTGGGCTAATGAATTGAAAGACAAAGGGATGAATCAAAATGAACAGTCTCAGAAATCCCTACACACCATGGAACATGTCAGCGTATGCATAATGGGAGTTCCAGGAGGAGAGAAGGGGCAGATAGAATATCTTAAGAAATAATGGCCAAAAATGTCTTAAATTTGATAAAAAAGATTAATCTGAAAGAAGCTCAAAAACCTCAAGTAGGATAAACACAAACAAATTTATACCTAAACACATCATAATCGAACTACCAAAAATCGAAAGCAGGGAATCTTGAAGGAAGCAACTCCTTCTATGAGGCCAGTATTAATCTGATACCAAGAGCAGACAAAGACATCACAAGAAAAGAAAACTAGAGACCAATATCCCTCATGAATACAGGAGCCAAAATCCTCAACAAAGATTAGAGAAAAATGGCGGTGTGATAGGGTCCTCCCACCGCACCGCTCCCAGGAAAGAAGGTGAAGAACGCCAGCGGCTGCCTGCGAGCACGGACCGCTCACTCCGAAAACAGCATTGTGAATTACAGAGAAACAACGCCGAACGCCCAGCCCAAGAAAACAGGTACAACATTTTCACAAAGATCAGAGGGCGCACGGAGCACAATAGAGCCCAGAGCGCAGGAAGGACGCGCTCGCCAGGTCGGCGCAGCGCGACCTGCCCCCCAAGCGGTTACGCACCTCCCCATACACGCAGTCAGGGACAAGCCCAGAGTTGGGACAGAGCGGATGCTAGGGACGGCGAGCCCTGTGGAGAGGAGGAAGTAGCCAGAGCCAGACACAACTCGCAGCTACAATATACAAAGACTGCCGAGGGCTGGGGAGGAACTGGGCGGGGACCGAGATTCAGCTTCCCGGACAGTGCGCGGGAACCCACAGGCCGGCACTGAGCCACTAGAAGTCAGCGGGACTGGGCCCAGGAGTTTATCGGAGAGCGGGACGCGCCCTTAGAGGTTGCTAACAACTACCGGCGGAGAAAAACTGCGCTCCCGGCGCGATCAGAGCCCGGCTGTGCGCCAGGCTGGCGGCGGCCGCCATCTTTACAGCCACCCGCGCGGAGCTGTGAGCCGCGTCTCTAGCTCCGCCCCGCCTCGGCCCGGGGCTCATCCGCTGGGGCGAGACAGGCTTTACCTGTGGTGGCCAGAGACAGCGGCATCCGTGGGTTCCAGGTGGGACGAGATCCCGGAACTGTAGCGGCGGGACCTTTGGGTATTGGAAACAGTTTGCAGCTCGTCCATCTGGTTCCGCTACCCCGGCTCTGGCCTCCGACAAGTCCGCTCCGTGCCGGTCCTAGTGCCCGCCCCTCAGGTCCCAGCCATCCTGTACCCCAGAGATCGCTCATTTTGAAGGTTGCTGGCCATAGTGACTCATTTGGTATAACTGCTGGTTCCCATGACAACCAAATATCTCAAGAGCCACAGGCTGAACCAGAGCAGCTCCCCATAATCCTGGCCACTTCAATAGGGAATTTCGCACCATCCAAGAGCGCTTCCAGCGGCCACTACTACCCCCTCCCGGTGGGAACACCCCCCCCCCCCCGGGGGAGACTGCTGGGGATAGAGACGGCCACCTGCCTCGCCTTGGGGTCTAGTGGTGGAAAAGGGGTGCACAATTGGAGATCCCCCTAGCAACCAGTATCACGCGGAGACACACATCAGAAGGGCAGCCACACGTGGCTAGATGAGCAACCTCTGAGCTGTGTAGAATTTTCCCAACTCAGCTCTCACACTGCAGCCAAAGGAAATTGTGTTTCTACCAGAACCTCAGGAGGAGCAGGGTCAAAGTAACCCCTAGGAGCTACAAGGCCCCTCCCAAAGCACAGGGCTTTCGCATACCCCAACTGGGGAATCAGAGTCTGCCACGGACATAACAGAATACATAGCTAATAGGGAGCGGAGGATTCATATCCTCAAGTACAATCCATTAGCTCAGAGCCCAAGCTGGGAGGTCATTCTCACCACACTCCACTGGGAAGAGGAGAAGACCACAGGTCAGAGTTAACTCAAGATCCAACAAACTTGCTAAAATACACCTAAGGCAATACAGGCCACTACTTCTCTCCCTGGCTTTGCCAAGGAACAATAATTGTGGGCCTGGTGACAGGGCCATAAACTAGCTCTAACACCCCCGGCTCTCGACCAAGAGGCCAGATGAGAAAAAACCAGCGAAAGAACTCAGGGAACATGAAAAATCAGAGTGAAAAGTCACCCCCAAAAGAAATGATCAGTTCCTCAGCAATGGATACCAACCCAAATGAAATGGGTAGAATGACAGAAGAGGAATTTCGTTTATGGATTATAAGAAAGCTCAATGAAATTCAAGAGAAAATTGAATCCCAGCACAAAGAAACCACAAGAAAAATGCAAGAAATGAATGAAAAATTCTCCAAAGAAATAGAAATATGATGGAAAAATCAAATAGAAATCCTAGAAATGAAAGAAGCATTCAAGGATCTACAAAACACAGTGGAAAGCCTTAAGAATAGGCTGGACCATGCAGAGGAAAGAATTTCAGAGCTAGAAGACAGCTCCTATGCACTAAACAAATCAGCCGAAGAGAAAGAACACAAAAACAAGAGGCAGGAAAAAAGCATACAAGAAATGTGGGATTATGTAAAGAGGCCAAACATAAGGATCATAGGTATCCCTGAGGGAGAGGAAGAAAATTTGCATGGGCTGGAAAATTTATCTGAAGGAATAATAGAGGAAAATTTCCATGGCTTAGCCAGAAATCTCGACATCCAAGTACAAGAAGCACACAGGACTCCTGGGAGAGTCAATATGAAAAGGCATTCACCACGCCACATAATTATTAGACTGACCAAAGTAAACACAAAAGAGGCACTCCTCAGAGCTGTAAGACGAAAAAATGAGGTAACCTACAAAGGGAAACCCATCAGATTAACTGCAGATTTCTCAGCTGAAACCTTACAAGCCAGAAGGGAATGGGGAGACATCATCAATCTCCTAAAACAAAACAAAGGTCAACCCAGAATTCTGTATCCTGCCAAACTAAGCTTCTTATATGAGGGAGAAATAAAGACCTTTCCAGATAAGCAATCACTGATAGAATTTGTGAAATCCAGACCGGCCTTGCAAGAAATGCTTAGACCTGCATTATACACTAACAGAGCACAGACACCCACCTATGTAAAACTATGCAAAGGCTAAAACCCCAGAAACCAGATTCCACAATGACGCAAGAGGTAAAACAAAAGATACCACCCAACAGAATAATCAGAAATTTACCCCAAATATCAATTCTCTCAATAAATGTAAATGGCTTGAACTGCCCATTGAAGAGACATAGGCTGGCTGAATGGATTAAAAAATACAAACCAAGTATCTGTTGTCTTCAGGAAACACACCTTACACACAAAGACGCATTCAGACTCAAGGTGAAAGGATGGAATACAATTTTTCAGGCTAATGGAAACCAAAAGAAATCCGGAGTAGCCATCCTCATTTCAGATGACATAAACTTTAAAGCAATAAAAGTAAAGAAGGACAAAAATGGACACTATACAGTGGTGAAGGGAAAAATTTCACAAGAGGATTTAACAATTCTAAACATTTATGCACCCAACACAGGAGCACCCAGGTACATAAAGCAAATGCTGCTAGATCTAGACAACATAATAAGCAGGAATGCCATAATTGCAGGGGACTTCAACACCCCACTGACGGAACTGGACAGATCCTCCAAACAAAAAACAAATAGAGAAATAAAGACCTAAACAGGACTATAGAACATTTGGGCCTAACAGATATCTACAGAACACTCCACCCAAATAACACTGAATATACATTCTTCTCATCAGCTCATGGAACTTTCTCTAAAATTGACCACATCCTAGGCCACAAAGCAGATCTAAACAAATTCAAAAAAATAGAAATCATACCATGTATCTTTTCAGACCACAGCGGAATAAAATTAGATATCAATTCCAACAGAAACTCACATCTTCCTCCAAAAACTTGGAAACTAAACAATCTATTGATGAATGATTATTGGGTCAAAGAGGAGATTCAAAATGAAATCAAAAGATTCTTCGAACTAAACGATAATGGGGACACAAGTTATCAAAATCTGTGGGATACAGCAAAAGCAGTCCTGAGAGGAAAACTTATCGCCCTAAATTCCCACATCCAAAAGACAGAAAAGTCACAAATCAGTAAACTAATGAATCATCTTAAGGAAATGGAAAAGGAAGAGCAAAGCAATCCTAAAACCAGCAGAAGAAAAGAAATAACCAAAATTAGAGCAGAATTAAATGAAATCGAGAACAAAAGAACAATACAGAAGATCAATGAAACGAAAAGCTGGTTCTTTGAAAAGATAAACAAAATAGACAGGCCACTTGCCAGGTTGACCAGAAGCAGAAAGGAAAGGACTCTAATAAGCTCAATTAGAAATGAAAAAGGAGAAGTCACAACTGATACCGTGGAAATACAAAACATCATCTTTGAATACTACAAAAATCTCTATGCCCACAAACACGAAAACGTGGAGGAAATGGACAAATTCTTAGAAACACACTACCTCCCTAGGCTCAACCAGGAAAACAGAATTTCTAAACAGACCAATATCAAGCACCGAAATTGAAGCAGTAATTAAAAATCTACCACAAAAAAAAGTCCCGGACCAGATGGGTTCACACCTGAATTCTACCAAGCCTACAAGAAGAACTGGTGCCTATACTGCAGAAATTATTTGAAAATATCCAGAAGGATGGAATCCTCCCAAACTCATTCTACGAAGCCAATATCACCTGATACCAAGCCAGGAAAGGACACAACAAAAAAGAAAACTACAGACCAATATCCCTTATGAATATAGATGCAAAAATTCTCAATAAAATCCTTGCAAACCGAAATCAAATGTACATCAAAAAAATAATCCATCATGATCAGGTGGGCTTCATTCCCGAGATGCAGGGATGGTTCAACATACGCAAATCTATAAATGTAATTCACCATATAAATAAAAGCAAGAACAAAGATTATATGATCCTTTCAATAGGTGCAGAAAAGGCTTTTGACAAAATCCAGCACCCTTTTATGATAAGAACTCTTAACAATATAGGCATAGATGGCTCACTCCTAGAAACTATTAAAGCCATATGCGATAAACCCACAGCCAATATCATACTGAATGGGGAAAAATTGAAGGCATTCCCCCTTAAAACTGGCACCAGACAAGGGTGTCCACTATCTCCACTTCTTTTCAACATAGTGCTGGAAGTCCTGGCCACAGCAATTAGACAAGACAGAGGAATCAGGGGCGTCCAGATAGGGGCAGAAGAGGTCAAACTTTCACTATTCGCAGATGATATGATATTATACATAGAAAACCCCAAAGATTCAACCAAGAGATTACTGGAATTGATAAATGAATTCAGCAAAGTCTCAGGATACAAAATTAATACACACAAATCCATAGCCTTCATATATGCTAATAACAATCAAGCCGAGAAACAAATAAAGATGCTATACCTTTCGCAATAGCAACAAAGAAAATTAAATATTTAGGAATATATCTAACTAAGGAGGTCAAAGACCTATATAGAGAGAATTATGAAACACTGAGAAAGGAAATTGCAGAGGATGTAAATAGATGGAAAGCCCTACCATGCTCTTGGATAGGCAGAGTCAACATAGTAAAAATGGCTTTGCTACCTAAATTAATTTACAGAATCAATGCAATCCCTATCAAAATACCAACATCATTTTTTGCCGATCTAGAAAAAATAATTCTACGCTTCGTGTGGAACCAGAGAAGACCCCGTCTAGCCAAAGCAATCTTAAGCAAAAAGAACAAATTGGGAGGCATCTGTCTACCAGACTTCAAACTATACTACAAAGCTATAGTAACCAAAACTGCATGGTATTGGCACAAGAACAGACACGTAGACCAATGGAACAGGACTGAGAACCCAAATATAAAACCAACCTCATACAGTCACCTGATCTTTGACAAATTCCAGAAAAACGTACACTGGGGAAAAGAATCCCTATTCAACAAATGGTGCTGGGAAAATTGGATGGCCATATGTAGAAGACTGAAAGTGGACCCACACCTCTCACCTCTCACAAAAATCAATTCACAATGGATAACAGATCTAAACCTAAGACATGAAACCATAAGAATTCTCAAAGAAAACATTGGAAAAAACTCTTATGGACATTGGCCTAGGCAAAGAATTTATGAAGAAGACCCCCAAAGCAATCACAGCAGCAACAAAAATAATACATGGGACCTGATCAAATTGAAAAGCTTCTGCACAGCCAAGGAAACTATCACTAGAGTGAACAGACAACCTACAGAATGGGAGAAAATATTTGCATGCTACACCTCTGATAAAGGGCTGATAACCAGAATCTATACAGAACTTAGGAAAATCAACAAGAAAAAATCAAACAACCCTATTAAAAAATGGGCAAAGGACATGAACAAAAACTTTTCCAAAGAAGACAGAATGATGGCCAGCAAACATATAAAAAGTGCTCAACTTCTCTAATCATCAGGGAAATGCAAATCAAAACCACAATGAGATATCACTTAACTCCAGTGAGATTGGCTCATATCAAAAAATCCCCAAATAACAAATGTTGGCGGGGATGTGGACAGGTAGGAACACTCATACACTGCTGGTGGGACTGCAAATTAGTACAACCTCTATGGAAAAGAATATGGAGATATCTCAAAGAATTAAAAGTAGAATTACCATTTGACCCAGCAATCCCACTACTGGGTATTTATCCAAAAGAAAAAAAGACATTTTATAATAAAGACATCTGCTCTCGAATGTTCATAGCAGCACAATTCACAATTGCAAAGTTGTGGAAACAACCCAGGTGCCCATCAATACACGAGTGGATCAATAAAATGTGGTATATGTATACCATGGAGTATTACTCAGCAATAAGGAACAATAGTGAATTAACACATCTGGTATTATCCTGGTTGGAGCTAGAACCCATTCTTCGAAGCGAAGTGTCACAGGATTGGAAAAACAAGCACCACTGGTACTCACCATCAAACTGGTACTAACTGATGAACACTTACATCACACAGGGCAATAACATTCATCTGAGGGCGGGCGGGCGGGAGGGGGGTGGAAGGGATGGGAAAAACTCTCACTGAATGGATGTGGGGAGCACAGTTTGGGGGATGACCACGATTGTGGCTCTGACTCGGGCAGAACAGGGGCAATGTGTATGGCCAAAGTGTTGTACCCCCACGATATTCTGAAATTAAAAAAATAAATTAAAAAAAAATCCTCAACAAAATACTAGCAAACTGAATCCACCAATATATAAAAAAGATTATACATCATGATCGGGTAAGATTTATCCCAGGAATGCAAGGTTTATATAACATCTGAAAATCAATTATATTGATAGAATAAAAAACAGAAACCTCATCTGCCTAGATGCAGAAAAAACATTTTACAAAATCTGGTAGCCTTTCATGATAAGTGCATTCAACAAACTAGAAATAGAAGGAAACTTTCTTGACCCAGTAGAAACCACCTATGAAAACCCCACAGCTAGCATCATACTTAACATTTGTAGTCTGAATGTTTTTTGCCTAAGATCAGGAACAAGAAAAGCATGTCTGTTCTTGCCACTTCAAGTCAACATTAATTGGAGGTTCTAGCCAAAGCAGTTGGTTAAACAAGAAAAAGAAACGAAAGCCATCCGGATTGGAAAGGAAGACGTAAAACTGTCTCTACTGACAGGTGATAAAATCTTGAATATAGAAAATCCTAAGGAATCCACAAAAAGAGTACAGTCAGCCCTTCCTGCCCACAGGTTTTATATCCATGGATTCAACCATGAATGAAAATCCATGGACATAGAGTGCTAACTGAATATATCTTCCACCCAAGTTTGGTTGAATCCACGGATACGGAGGGCTAACTGTACTATGTCATTTCATACAAGACACTTCATCATCCGCAGATTTTGAAAGTGATAAACAAGGTCAGTGAGGTTGCAAGATACAAGATCAATGCAAAACAAAAATCAATTGTATTCCTCTTCACCATCAATGAACATTTCAAAAATAAAAAATAAAATTAAGAAAATAATTCTATTTAAGAATAGCATTCAAAAAATACTTAGCAATAGATTTAACAAAAGAACTTGTATATCAAAATTTGCAAGTTTTGTTACAAGAAATTAAAGGAGATCTAAATGAATGAAAAGACATCCCGTGTTTATGGATCAGAAGACTTAATAGTGTTAAGATGGAAATACTCCCCAATTTGATCTACTGATTCAATGCAATCCCTACCAAAATACCAACTGACATTGTTGTAGAAATTGACAAGCTGTTTTTAAAATTCTTTTGGAAACACAAAGGATCCAGAATAACCAAAACAATCTTGAAAAGGAACAGAAATGGGGGAATCACGTTTCCCAATTTCAGAACTTACTACAAAGCTACAGTAATCAAGACAAAACAATAGACATCTAGATTAATGGAAAGGAATTGAAAGTCCAGAAATAAACTCCTACGTTTATGGTTGGTTGATTTTCTACAAGAGTTGCCAAACAATTCAATGGTAGAAATAATCTTTTCAACAAATGGTACTGAAACAACTGGAAATCCTATGCAAAAGATTGAAGTTGGACCCCTAGCTCACACCATACACAAAAATTAAATAAAATGGGCCATATACCATACCTAAATGTAATAGTTAAAGCTATAAAATTCTTAGAAGAAAACTCCAAAGTAAAGCTTCATGAACTTGGGTTAGGTAATGGTTTCTTAGACATGACACCAAAAGCACAACCAACAAAACAGAACAAAATAGATAAATTGGACTTAATTCAAATAAAAGACTTTTGTACTATAAATGATAGCATCAAGAAATTGAAAAGACAACTCACAGAATGAGAGAAAATATTTGCAAATCTGGGTACAAGGGACTTGTGACCCAGCATTTCTCCTCTACTTCTAACCCAAGAGTTGAAAATACATGTTCATGCAAAAACTTATACACAAATGTTCATAGCAGCATTATTCATAATAACCAAAAAGTGTAAACAACACAAATGAATGGATAAACAAAATGAGGTATGTGTATACAATGAATAGTATTTGTCAATTAAAAAAAAATGAAGTACTGATGCATGCTGTGACATGGATGAACCTTGAAGACATTGTGCTAAGTGAAAAAAGCCAGTCACAAAAGAGCAAATATAGTATGATTCCTTTCATATGAAATGTCCATAATAGGCAAATCTACAGAGACAGAATGTAGATTAGTGTTTCCTGAAGACTAGAAAGGGAGAGAATGTTGGGGTGAATGGGGAATGACTGCTCATGGGAACTGGGCTCCTTTCTGGGGCAATGAAAATATTCTAAAATGAGACAGTGGTAATGTTTGCACATGTCTGTGGATATATGAAAAATCACTGAATTGGACACTTTAAGTGGGTGAATTCATTGTATGTGAATTATTTCTTAATAACACTGTTTATACATATATGTTTTATATATATGAAATAATATATTCATTGGAGATATATATATATACACATACATAGTGAGAGAGAGAGAGAGAGAGAAATACTAGCCAAAAGGAGCTTCTCAGCTTGAGTCTCAGCTCAGCCACCAATCCAACCTGAAACCCTAGGTCAATCACTTTCCCTCTCTCGTCTGTTTCCTCATCTGCAAAATGGGCCAATGGTAACACCCATTCTGCAGGCCTCCCAGAGTTGCTGTGAGGATTGAATGAGGTGGTTAGAGTGGAATCCGTGTTCCGCTAGATAGGACTAGAAACTGGGAGTGTGTGTAGGTGAAACTTAGGCCGTAGAGTGTCAAGGTGAAGAACGTGAACTCTAGAGCCAGAAAGTCTGTGTTCAAATCCAGCTATAGCACTGACTAAGCTGCGTGATCTAGAACAAGTGATTTCACCTTTCTGTGTGTGGTTTCTTCTACTATATAAAATGAGATCATAGTATTGTTGTCTTCATAGGGCATTATGAGAATAAAATGATTTAATATTAATAAAACACATAAAGAACCTTTTAAAAAAGGTTTAGCATACTATGGGATTGATGTGAACTCTCTGAGGATGCACTGCCCGAACTCTGAGTGCTACAAAATAAGAAAGGGAGGAAGGAAAGAAGGAAGGAAGGGGAGTGGAGGGGGAAAGAAAGAAAGAGAGAGAGAGAAGAAAAGGAAAGGAAAAGAAAAATATTTTCCAACCAGCATGCGGAAATGATACCCTTTGGAGGGGCTGAGAAAGAAAGTTGTTGCATCAAATTTCCATTATTGGAGATTATGAAACAAATTACGTTAGGCCATTTACGATGGCCAAGCATGGCCTCAGCAACCCTGATACCATTTATTAATCAGCTGTAGACATTTTGAGTAAGGAGAGGGAGAGGAATGTATTTTTTGGTACATATTCTGGATTATTCCATTTTTTCACATTCTTATGAATAACAGTGTGAAGTATAAGAAAGAACTAGTCACAGTATTTTTCTATAGCGTTATCCGAAATGTCTCATATGACTTTGCAAATGAGATTTCTGACCCAATCTTGAGCTTACAAACAGACCATCCCCTCATTCGAAACTACTTTTTGAGCACCTGGGTGAGCTCCTGAGGAGTGGGGTGGTTTTAGCTCATGGGGCCCTAAAGCAACGTCCAAAACGAAGGCTCTTGTCTCCCTTACTAGGAGAATAAACCATCCAAGGCCAGTTTAATGTTTTCCCATGTTGTTTGAAATTTGGACATGATGAAATGAATAAATACTTTTTTCACTGTCCTCTGATAAATTTACGTTTTCATATGGAACAGGTCCATTGAGAGCTCTATGTGGCTCCTCACATTTCAAGGTCTGAGCCTAAATGTTCCTTTTAGCAAGTGGGTCTGCAATAAAATGGCCTTTGTTGTGGAGGACGCAGCAGTCGGAGCCCCTGCTTTGGAAGAGCTGAAGACTCACTAGGAGAAACATGAGGCAGGTTGACATAAATACCAACCAAAGGATTACCAAGCCAGGAAGAATCAGAAAGGGGAGAAAACTAGAAGAGGGAACTAATGAGAGATCCAAGGGGATGGTAGCTCGGCTGGGCCTTACAGAGCAGGCACTGGGGAAGGGCATTGGTGACAACTGGGCTCAGAGGCGGATGCTGGGAAGTCGGGGGCTGGGGGTGGGTCTGTTTGCCTGGAATGCAGGGAACACAGGGAGGAGGGACGAGAGAGAGGACTGAAAAGTAGCATGGCATTAATCATCTCGCAAAGCTCAGGCCATGATGTATGAAGTTTAGAATTAGTTATTTCAGCTTATGGGGGCATAGTCTTAAAAGTTTTGATCAGAAGAATATTATGACTGGAGCTATGCTTTAGAAAAAGTAATCTTCTTGCTCCTTTTAAAGAACCTTCACTTGGGAAATTTATTCTCAAATGAAGTGCCAGAGACTTTTTTGCTTTTGAGAAACTCCTAAGTTTTGTCTTTATAGGGAATGGAATCACCTAACTGTTTTCCTTTTCCATTTGGCTCCCAGGATGCTCAGTGCAAATCTGCCATTTGAATTTTGCTGGGCTAAACACCACGGCCTATATATATGCAATCAATTTCTGCTAGATCGTAATCCTCCATTCTGATGTTTACTTTTCCGTGCTTCTGACTTTTATACTTTACGTTTTATCTTTTATTATATGCATTCATAAACATTGCCGTAAATCCTCAGACTAAAATAGGGTAGAGATATAAATGAGTAACTATTAATACATTATACATATATCTGAATACAGTTTGTGAGAAGGATTGGGTGAGCCTGCGTTGGAGTCCAAGACACGAGAGAGGCAATACCAGCTCTGAGCTGGAATCACAACTACATGGATGGATGGGGTGACAGGTGTGAGGCCATGGAAACGTCAATGTTGGTGAGATTCATACACCTTAGATGCATGATATGGAGTAGACCAAGGAGTCAAAGGTGATTGATGCCATGGATGAAAGACAAGATGACTGGGTTTCTTCATGAGTGGTGGCGGCCTTAATAAAAACAAAACACGTAAGAGGAAGAAAAGATTTGCATGTTGGGGCAATAAGGAAGGTTCTGAAAATGTTGACCCACAGTTGGACAATCCAGCAGGCAGTCAGAAATGGAGGGGAGCAGTTATGAGAGAGGCTGAGCTGAAGACACAGCTTTGGAGATCAGCTGCTTGGAGTTGGGAATTGAGAGAGTGCAAGGGGGTGAAATTTCCAAAGAGGGGAATATAGAGAGTGAAAAGAAAAGGACTAAAAAGAGTGTTCTTGGCATCATAGGGTGGGAAGATTGAAAGGAATTAGTACAGACCCTGAGAGAATCAGAATAACGCTGCACAGGAAAGCCCAGGGAGGAGAAAGTAATGAGAAAACACTATAGACTTTAGTTAATAACAGCGTACCCATCATGGTTCATTGATTGATGTAATCAATCATCAATAGGAAAATCACTGGATTGATTCATTAGAAAATCACGGATACCTTTCAAGAAAACTATTTTGGTAGAATGGGGGATTGAAGCCAATTTCAAGGAGTTAAGAAATGGGTGGCTGTTGAGAAAGTAAAGGGCATGCGTGCAGACCAGTGTTTCTCAGATACCACCTGCAAGCCGTGGGGGCTTTGGAAAATCCAGCCTCTCGGGTCCTACCTCTGGATATTCTGGGTCTGTAAGTCTGGATTTAGCAGTGCTGATGAAGGGGACAGAACTTGTGAAGAATCTTGCACATGCTTGATTGTGGTTCTGGCCCATGGTGAGCTGGTTGGTTGGTTGATTGGTTGGTTGGCTGTGTTGTATGGGGAGAAGCTACTCTGTAACTCCTAAGGGTGGGATAAGTTGTTCTGGGAAAAGGCCTGCAAGAGATAAGGCATAAATAGGTTTTGAAAAGATAAAAAACAAGGATTGGTAGGGAAGGGAAAACTGACCTAGGCAATGAAACAGAGCAGGAAAAAACAAGGGTGCAAATAAATACAACTGACAAAGTGGAGCCATGGCAGGTACTTGGCAGTAAAGTGTAGTGGAATTAAGGAGGGGAGGGAGAAAGAGAGAGAGAAATATTAAAATCTAGCAGAGGGGTTTGGAGTTGGTACTTCAGAGTTCCGATTCTCAATGTGTGGTCCTCAGGCCTCTGCTCCAGACCTACTGAACTGAAGACTCTGGGGGTGGGGCCCAGCCATCTGCATTTTAATAAGTTCTCCAGGTTATTAAGATGCAAGTTGAAGAACCACTTCTTCAGGGAAGGAAAAACAGACCACATTTCGTCTTGTTAAATGTATAAGTAACTTAAGAGAAAATAATGTTTGGGAAAGGTTTTCCAATCAGATACATGGGTTTGCAAAATGAAAAAATGGATCAAGTTGCAATTATCTAGATTTAAAGGTCTAGGACAGGGTGATACCTAAGGAAACTGATGGAAGAGCTGTATGTGACACCAGTAAGACAGAACTCCAGGACTTGGGTAACAGGAAATGTGGAAAAATAAAGAACGAGTCTGCACATTCCTCATTAGCCCGTGGCATTGGTATCAGTCACGATCAGTCCTTAAGGAAGCTTGGAAGTGGTGTGACCTGGGGGGAAAGAAGATGAGCTCAGAGGTTTCTGTTTGTTTCAAAGTCCAGGTGGTGGAGTTAAGAAGGTGCACTCTGTAGGTAACTGGACATAAAGAGTGGCGCAGACAGAGGGTATGGGAGGGAATGTAATAAATGTTCTTTATTCATCCAGTCTAAAATGCATATATGATCTTGCTTTTATTAGAATGAAATACTATCCATAAAAGGTCACCTGATAATTTCAATTAATGTTTTACTTTTTCATTTGTTTGTTTTTAGTGGACTTCATGTTTTGGAACAGTTTTAGATTTACAGAAAAATTGAGAAGATAGTAGAAACAGTTTCTAGATATCCTCTCACCCAGTGTTCACTATTATTAACATATTATATTTGTATGGAACATTTGCTACAATCAATGAACCATGATGGGTACACTGTTATTAACTAAAGTCTATAGTGTTTTCCATATTCCCTTAGTTTCTACCTGGTTTTTGTTTGTTTGTCTGTTTTCTGTTCCAGGATTTCATCCAGGATATATTACACTTACTTGTCATATCTCCTTAGACTCTTCTTGGCTCTGATGGCTTCTCGGACTTTCCTTGTTTTTGAATAGTACTGGTCAAACGTTTGGATGTTTTACTTTTTTAATGTGGCAAAAAATATATTGCAGCAAACACTTCCTGAGCATTTCCTATATTGTATCTCTTTTGGCTTTCACAGTTCAGGTAACTCTGTCTCAATAGCATCACTATGGTTGTGATCCCACAGGTGGGGAAACAGAGACTCTCTTTTATTTCCCATGACACATTTAGCAATAGAATGCAGAAGCTGAGTTGGGGTAGCAGGTTGAGGACAGAGACATACAGTTGAAAACATCTGTAGATAAATTTATTTCCCTGCATTGCTTCCCCCAGCAGCTTCCAACTGCTCCCCCTACCCCCCACCGCCACCCATACTCCCTCCCATGAGGGCAATTTAATTTCTTCTGAAATGAATTAATCTGGGAAGTTGTTAGATTGTGTGGTTGTTGATCTCATCCCTTTGGAAGGCTGCTTCTCACCTCTCCAAGCAGGCCACTGAAAGCACAGGTTGTAACAGTGTGTCACTCTACAGAGACCTGGGAAAACAGGCTGGGTGTCAGACCCTCAGCGACTGCAGAAAGCAGCTGTCTTTAGGGATGAAGTCGTGCCTCACTCCCTTCAGTCCAGCCTCTTATAGAGCAGTCACACTTAAGCCAAATGTCTGACCATTTTTTCATCAGCGAGCAGATAATAATTCAAAGGCCCAGGCCAAAGCAACCTCTCTGAAAAGATCTTATGAAATCATTTCTCTTTGCAAATCCATAAAAATCGCCCAGGACTCCTTATCAATAGAGAGGCTTAGAGGGGGAGCAGAAGTCATTGGATTATGATGTGCTCATTTTAATGAAATTCCTCTCCTGCTGAGATGTTCCCTGCAGATTTTCCATATTTCAGCCTGGGAAAGGTTTGATGCTTTCCTGGCGGTGCCAAGAGTTAATTGAAAACATTTCAGGATAAATTCGGCCCGGGGGCCAATGCTTCCAGCCCATCATTATTCTCAGCAATAATAAAGGAGTAATACAATTATTAATAGGCATGTTGTATCCTCTTAAAGTGCCCGTGGGTTTAGGAACCGTGTCTTCGAAGTTCTTTCTAAAACTCCACACAAAACCCTGAAATACGAGACTGGGAACTCAGAAGAAAAACAAGCTTCTGCTGCTAAATTATATAGTTTGTCTCTTCCTGTTTGGAGTGGATGCACAGTAGTAGATGATTGCTGCTTTCCCCCAAAAGTTCTATTTTCAAATCTAGCATTGGATTTTGAGAAATACATACTTGTGGATATTAAAAGAAAATGTATGTAAACATTGGCAAACCAGTTTATACAATTAAAATCGTGTTAGGTTTTAACATAGCACTCTCTGAGGGAGTTATTTTGGCGTCATCTATCAAAATTAAATTAGGCTTAAATTTAAACTACAGCCTATTTCACCCTCTCCATGCTATTTGACTGTCTCCTAAACCTTATTGAATAACTCAGCAAACTAATATTTAGTAGCTGTTATGAACAGGAACTCTAATTCTTGTTTTCTTTGCTCTTTAGTGTGGTTTGGAATGTTCATTCTTTTATTAACACCTTTCCATTTTGTTTGAAAACCTATGATTAAATCTTCTCTTGAAACTTAACCTCTCTGGGGTTCTTGTGGAAACGTTAGGATAATTGAGCAAATCAGAAACACATCTCTGTCCTGGGTGTTGCCTGTTAAAGGGTGCAATTAACACCATCCAACCTTCAAATCTTTTCTTCTTCTAGCCAGAATTTGTAGGTAAAATGTGTATGAAGGAACGGGTAAGTGGCATAGAGTGGTAGCAGTATTATTTTTTCAGAACAGTGCTTTAAAACTCTAATCTGACATTTAAGTCCTTCAATCATTATATCATCTTCTTGTTCTCTGAAAATGAGTAGGAGTTTTATAACATACATGTAAATTTTAGACAAATTCTTTTTAGTGTCGCTACATACCCATTTTCTACCTAGAGAAAACTAAGACAAGACAGTGGAAGTGAGTGAGTGGCAAGTGTGCCTAGCATTCTCATCTGCTGGTGGTTTCTTGTTTCCTTTCCTTTCTAGATTGTAAGCTCAGTGAAAGCAAGGACTTGTTCAATTGCTGCTCTTTTTCTCCTGTGCCTAGAAGAGTGCTGAACAGTTACTAAATAAATGAATGAATTTGCTGACTCTTCTTGACTTTTTCCTTTGCTTGGGGAAACAAACCCTATTAGAATTAATTTTCTACTTCATTAAACTATAATGGTGTGGTTTTTGTGGAGTTCTCTAGTAAGATCACTTTAACTTAAGATACATAATGAGTACTTTGGGGATATTCCCTTAGATGTCAGCTAGAAAGATTACTGCTTCTATAGTGGGATTTCAGGACTCTCAATAGAACGAGGCTGCTATGGTGTGAATATGCCCCCCAAAATTCACGTGTTGGAAACTGAATCCCCAATGCAACAGTGTTGGGAGGTGGGACCTTTAAGAGGTGGTCAGGCCATGAGAGCTCTGCCCACATGAATATATTAATGCTGTTATCCCAGGAGTGGTTAGCTACCGTGGGAGTAGGTTCCAGATAGAGAGGATGATTATGGCCCCTTTCCTTTCTGTCTTGGGAACATACTTTTTTGCCCTTCCACCTTCTGCCATGGGAAGATGCAGCACAAAGGCCATCACCGATGTGACCCCTTGATCTTGGACTTCCCAGCCTCCAGAACTGTAAGAAATAAATTTCTTTTCTTGTTTAATAAATTACCCAGTCTGTAGTTTCCTGTGATGGCAGCACAAAATAGACTAAGATATGCACCAAAACATGCCTCTACTTCATCAGAACTTGCATGAAATCCCATCATTTCTTCAGCTCGTGTCAGTGTTGCTCAAAGTGTGATCCATGGACTTTCCCAAGATGCCTGACAAACACAAAGATTTCCTCATGCCTCAGCCCTCAGGGATTCTGATTCAGTAGGCAGGAGAGGGAAGCCTAGGAATCTGCATTTTGAACAAACTCCCCAGAAAATTCATGTGTACACTGAAGTATGGGAAATATTGGATTAAAGTTTTGACCCCTGTTAAAATGAATGTGGACTTAGATGCATTTTTTTAGTATTGCTACATACTCATTTTAGAAGAAGCTGTTGTCATGTATAATATGACATATATTATTGTGTGATAAGATATTTACTTTAGGGGGAATGAGCTTTTTTTTTTTTAAAGCAAAGCCTAACAAAAGAGAACAGCAATGGCAGAATTCTCAACAAAGGATATTAAAAATGTAATCACAACCCAGTGATCCCTCTAAATCCAACTGCTTTTCAAATCCCCTGTATTAGTTTGCTAGGACTGCTGTAGCAAAGTACCCTAAATGGAGTGGCTTAAATAACAGAAATTGCCTTACAGTTCTGGAGGCTAGAAGTCCAAAGTCAAGGTGTAGGTGGGGTTGGTTCCTTCTGAGTGTTCCCTGTCTCTCTGCTAGCTTCCGGGAGTATGCTGGCCATCTTTGGCATTCCTTGGCTTGTTGAAGCATCACCCCAATCTCTTCCTTCGTGTTCACATGTGTCCTTTCTGTGTGCATGTGTCTGTGCAAAGTGTCCCTTTTTCAAAACAAGGACATCAGTCATATTGGTCCACTCCTGTATGACTTCATTTTAACTTATGTAATTTACATCTGCAATGATCCTATTTCTAAATAAGGTCCTAGTCTGAGGTACTGGGGATTAGGAATTCAACATGCGAATTTTGGGGGGACACAATAAAACCATAACATCCCCCATCCTGGACAACAGTCACTTGAGTTTCGTGTAGCCCATGTCAGGCCAAGTGCAGCAAGTCACCCCCCCACAGGCTGGGAGCACAGAAATGTCTCTGCAATGGCAGCCACAACAGGAGTGCTGCAGACTGTCCAATAGAGTCACAGCCTGAACTGCTGGGTGAGAGGCATCATGGAGAAGTGGAGACAATGAAAGAGGAACTGGGGACACCAGAGGAACAAGAGCTGAAGCAGAGGAACTAAAGAGGAAGCTGGAGAAGTTGCTGCTGCCGGGGGCATCTCAAAATTTCTATACCCAGGTTAAGGGTGCTGCCAACACAGTTGACAGGGGAGATCGGGAAACTTAACTTGTTTTCAAGTGCTGACCTAGCAAGCATGCCACTGTTTTCATGTAGCTCATATCAATATTTATTTGGATGGCTTGGAGAGGGTTGGTAGGACTGTGGGGGTGGCTGAAGCACCCCTCTTCCCTTGCCACACTTTGGCTCTGCTATCCATCGCCCACCAAGTTGATGATGATGACAGTGATAATTGTGACGTTGTCTTCATAATATGCAGCATAGTTCCCGGCACATATGATACACTTAATAAGCACTGGTTGAATGAATAGCTCAAAAAGACTAAGGCCTCACTTCAGACCACGCATGTTTGCTTCCTGGGAGGAACATTCTCACATGTGACATCATAACCAAATTAAAGTCAGATGGCATGCCTGGAATGCATTTAGTTGGCAAAAAGAATCTATTCCAAAAGATTTGGCTTGGATCTGGGATGTTTTATATAACCTGAAATGAAAATATGAATATGTAAACTGAGACTCAGCAAGGGAGGCTGATTATAGGACTAACACATAAAGAGTCCTTAAACTTCATCACTAATGGAAGCTACCTTTGTTACCCAGTCCAGTGGAAAACGTTTGTATCAGAAGCTGAAGCAGAGCAGTTCTCAGGACCTGATACTCTTGCAATGATTCTATCCCCGAGACTGGGGTTGCATGATTTATGGGTTCAATAATTGTAACAGAACCTCACATTTGTATGGGCCCCTATGGTGCATGGGATGAACTTCGTAGTATGAACTCATGAGGTCCACATTTTACCCTCTGCTGGAGGTCAGGTGGAGATCCTCATCTCTATTTTCTGGTCATAGTAACAGCTGTGGTTCATTGACCATCTGCCCCATGTCCCAGCACATTAAAATAGAGGCAAGAAGAGCTTGAACTTCCATTCTTGGTTCCGTGGAGTCCTGTGTTTTCCCTGAGAATCACTGAATTCTCAGGGTGTCATTTTTTCTAGTCCCGGTGAATCTAATTTTCTGCTTTTCTTGTACTCTCCTTCCCAACTCTGTGTCTTGGATCTGTTTATCTCCCTTCCAGCACTGACCCATAGTGAGACGAAGCTGTTTCTTTGCCTGGGGAATGACACTCCTCTGCCACTGACAAGTCATGAGCATTCAGTGATGTGTGGTGTATTTTTATTAGTGTTTATAGGCAACAGTGAAGGATACACATGTGAGTTACGTATGGAACACAATGTAAAGTGAATGTCAGCTATTCCCCATTCTCTGTGAGTCCGTCCACTGTTTCCGTCCGCCCAGGCTTCTGTCTCTGGCCGTGTTGCTCTGTCCTCTACTGTTCTCTTTCTCATGCCCTTCTCTCACTTCTGATTTCTCCACCACAAAAAGCACTTTTTGGCTCAGTTACAAAAAGCACTTAAATTATCTTCTTGCGTTCTCCATGGAGCACTTCCACTCTGGAGCCTCCCTCCCTGCCCCTATCCAACGACTTAGCAAGGTTCTTCCTACACAGGCTCGCTCTTCCCTGAGAGGTTCTTTGGTTCTAGCCAGTAAAAAATTCTCAAATTTTCAAATTCTCATTACAATTCCCTAAGCTAGATACGATTGAAGAGCTCTACTTTGCTCTTCTCCATAAAGAAACCAGTAATGTATATTATTAAGTCTAAGTAAAGATGGATTATAAAGAAAAAATATGAATAGCAAAGCAGAACAAACAATGTATACTCTACAACATGGACACGGTGAGGAGGGTAGGAGGAGAAAGGCTTGGGAAAAGTTATAGTTTTCTTTAGGAGGAAGATGTGGAACTGATTAACTTTAAACATTGAGAGAAAATAATAGTTAAATAGATGGGCTAAATTTTAAGATAAACACTAGAAAAAACAGAAATGCAATTTATAACTTCAAACAATTGAAGGCGAGGGGAAGGTGTAACAAAAAAGCAAGAAAAAAACATGATCAGTGCAGTAAACACAATCAAAGTGAGACTTAAAAACAAACAAGAAAGCATGGTATGTTTAAAACACAAAGTAAAATGGTAAGAACACAAACCAGAAACCAGTAAATGTAAGTAGATTTAAATTGCTGTGAAGAGATAAAAGCGCCACTGGATTAAAAAAATTAGTACCGACCAACCAACCCATCAAACAAAACTCACCTCAACCAACTACGTGCTCCTTACAAGGACTAAAATACAAGAAGATAGAAGATTGGGAATGAAGAAATTTAAGAAGCTATAGCACTCCCTAAAGCAGTCATAAAGGGTACATGAGTGTGATGAAACAACTTAAAAAATACATATTTTTATTTCAGTTAAATATATAGAAAAGATTGAAAGGCTGTATGTAAATGTACATAGATTATCTCTAGGTGTTATTATTATGGGTGTTTTTTAATCTCTTCATTGTGATTAACCATATCTTCTAAATTTTCAATGTGTGTGTATTACTCTGTGATAAGAAAAAGCAAAGTGAAGTTTATTTTTAAAAAACAGTCTAAATTAACAAAATAAAAGCAGGTACAACAACATTATTGTTACACAAAATAAAACCAAAGGCAAAAATAATTAAAAGGGCAAAGAGTTATGGTTCATATTCGTAGAAGGTATTTTCTGCCATAAAGATAAAAAGGTCATGTACCTAAATGCATATAGCACTATACCTTCAAAATATACACCCCAAACCTGGTAGGAATATTGTAAAAGGAGAAATTGATGAATCCACAGTATGATGGAAGACTTTAACATCTCTTTAAGAAAACAAAAGAAAAGGAGATATAGAGAATTAAGATAATTAAATTTATATACTACTGTAAAGAAAACGTTGACAAAACAGAGATTACATATTCCTTTTTTATGCACCTAAAATAGATACAAAATTTTACCACATCAATAGTCACAAATGAAATAAAAACAAAAATTATTAGGCTACGTTCATTAATCAAAATGCTATAAAATGAGAAAATAGCATCTAGAAATTTAAAAACATAACTTAGATAATTCTGAGGTTAAAAAACCAATCAAAATGGGATGTACTTTTCAGAAATGAATTGCAATTGGAAAATAGCACATCAAAGCCTGTTGGATGTGACCTAAAATTTGCACAAAGGAAAGCTAGCATCCAGAAACGAACTTCTTAGAACACATGAAAAAATGAAAATAAATGAGCTAAGCATTTAGCTCAGGAACCCAGGAAAAGAACAAAGAACCATATATTAGAAGAATAAAATCAATAATGGTACAGCAGTAATTAACAAGACAATAAACAACCAATCCTAGCATACATTTGATAGATAAAACTCAAAGCTTGCTGTTTAAAAAACCCAATAATATAAGCAAAAGAAAGAAGGCACATAAAAGGTTTAAAAAGAATGAAGACATAAATGTGGAATTTAGAAATTAAAAAACTGAAAGAGTATTTTATACAATGTAATATTAATATTTTAAAAATCAAGATAAATTGATTTTACTTGATGAAAATATGAATCATCAAGAAGAAATAAAAATTATTAGCACAAGAAATAAAATTCCTCAGCTGACCAATAAACAAAAAAGAAACTGAAAAGAAAATTCCTTAACTTGGTAAAGCATATACTAGAAACCTATACCAAACATCATAATAAAAATATTATAAGTATTACCCCTAGAGTCAGCATACAAGAAGAATCACCATAATCATGCCTTCCTACTTAACTGGAAATCGTAGCGAGGACAATAAGACATGAAAAACAATTATGAGATGTAAATATTAGAAAGGAAAAAGTGATCAACAGTTTTCAAAAAGTAGTGTACAGGTTCTGGAGGATTCCCAAGACTCTTTCGGGGGCACATGAGGTCAAATAATCCCAAGGCTCTATTTTCCTTTTGTTTGCCCTGATGGAGCAAGAGCAACAGTGGGTAAAACCAATTGTGAGTTAGTACAAATAAAGGCAATTGCATCAAACTGTACCAGTATTCTTCACTGCTATGCACTTCCACCAAAAATTTTGCCAGTTTCACATAAGAATGACCTCAATAAAGTAGAAAAAATTTTATTTAATCTCAACCCTTAAGTACACATTTTTGTAATATTCTGTATAATAAAATGGGAAGTACACATAAGATATATGTGCTGCATAAAATGTTTTTCTCAAGAAAAAAATTTTGTGGTGGTTTGAGTTGTGAATAGAATTAGCCACTTTTTTTCATGGAATACCATTTTTACTTCAAGAGACTGCAAAAGAATGAGTGTAAAACAAACCATGTTTATTCAGATTGTATATTTGGTGAACATTTATCTAAAATAAATACAATTCACGAAAAATAACAGGATTTGTTGCCACTAATAAAAACTTAATATATTCATGCAAAAACTAGGACTTTGGAAAACTTATATCCTACACTGTAAGGCTGATATCTTTCTAATAGTTAGAGAATTTTATTATGAGATCTGTGGTGATATTAATAAATGTGATTTATTTAATTTGAAAATAAAATGTGTCAATATTTGGATAACTTTCATACCTCAGTGATAAATATTTTCAAAAGACCAAGGCATGATGTTATAAAATCATGCATTGATAAAAGATCCATTAAAAGTGCCAGATAGACTAATGAATTTTAATGTAGCAGATTATGAAATGTTCATTGATGTGATTTCAGATTCCACCTTACCATTAACCTTTAAAAATCTACCATTTATTGATTGTTGTTGTTGTGTATCAAAGAAGAATATCCACAATTATCTGAAAGGACTATTAAAATATTACTCCTTTTTCTAACTACATATCTAAGGCCAGATTTGTGTGTGTATGTGTGTACAAAATATATGGGAACAAATTGCATGCAGAGACATATACGAGAATCCAGCCGCCTTCTATTAAGGCAGACATTAAAGAGTTTTGCAAAAATGTAAAACAATAATGGTCTTGTCACAAATTTTTTTGAAACAGACTTTTTTCATAAAAATATATTATTTATGTTAACATGTGATGGGTTTATTATATCTAAATTAATTATTAAATATTTTTTAAATTTATGTTTTGATTTTTAATATGGTAAATATGGAGGTACATAACCCACTGTATAGCAAAGAAGTTAACTTTGCACCCCCAAATGACCTTTGTCTATGGCTCCTGATAGGTTGTCTTTGTTCACCTGGAGGCCTTGAGCTAACGGGATAGTAACAATGTGATTTAAGATGAGGGCTGGCCATACCTTTGGATGAGGGCTGGCCAACAGTGTGATTTATGAACCACATAGTATCAGTCAACTTAGAGACTGAGATCAACCACTTGCGGAATCAATCAACCAATCATGCTTATATAATGGAGCTCCAATAAAAACTCTGAACATCAAGGTTGGGACAAGCAAGTTTCTATGGTTGGCAATAATTGGTGTGTATTGTTACACATGTCTTGACATGTCTTGACTCCATGAGGAGAGCACAGTGGAATCTCTGCACATGATGCTCTGTATCCTTTCACTGTAATAAACCATAATCATGAGTATAATAGCTTTCAGTGAGTTCTGTGAGTCCTTTTAGCAAATTATTGAACCTGAAGATGGTTTGAGAACCACCCTTCAAGCTTGCAATTGGTGTCAAAAATCAAGGCAGTCTTGGGAACTGTGCACCTTAACCCTTCACACCGCATAAACAAAATCTCAGTAATTTTTAAGAGAGTAAATTTTCCTAAGACCAAAGAGTTTAAGAAGCATCAATACGTTTTCTGTCTAGAAAATCAAAGGGAGTCTACTGCCAATAATTAGAGCCCATGGGAGTTCAGCCAAGTATTTAGATACAAGGTCAATGTACAAAAAATAATAGTTTCCTATACACCCAATTTAATAATGAATTAGGCAGTGTAATAATAATAATAACAATCCAACAGAAACTACAAAGTGCCTAGAAATAAATCTAAGAAGAAATAAACAAGACGTGAATAAAAAGAAAGATATGAAACTTGCAGTAAGACCTGTATATAGATCAACATAGTATTTACCTAAGTGAAAAGATGGAAAGATTCACTATTATAAAGCTGCCAATTGTCTCCATATTGATCTATAAATTACTTCCAATCCCAATCAAAGTCTCAATAAAAGATTTTCAAGAAAACTTCATAAGCTGACTCTAAAACTCTTCTGGAAGGCAAAAATGCAGCGTTATGTAAAATGTTTTGAAGTAGAAAAAAATAAATGGTCCTACTAGATATCAAATCACAATACAAGCCTTTGGAGAATAAAATAGTAGAAGAGTATTTCAGGTCCTTTCTGGGCTTTTGTCTCTAAAATTCTACAAATTGAGAAAATTAAAGCTATAAAGTACTCTCCTACATTTCTTTCCCCCTATCATGTCAGCAGAAGACATGGGAACAGAACCCAAGGAAAACAATTCATTATTGTAGAAGACTGTTTACAAAGTGGCTGCCATAATTCTTAGCATCCCCCAATGCACACCCTTTGTAATGCAACTTTGCCTCTCTTCCCATGAAGAAGTGGAATCTATTTCTCCACCCTTTGAAGCTGGCTCAGTCATGTGACTTGCATTAGCCAAGGAGACATTGGCAAATGTGGTACAGGAAAAGCTTGAAAAGTGCTTGCACATTGTGGCTTACCCTCTCTTGCTGCTTTTGGAATGTAGGTGCCATGATAAGAAAGCTGGGCTAGTGTGATAGATGTTAGAGACACTGGCCCAGTTGTCCCTGTCAGCCCAGTCAATTGCCAGACATGTCAGTGAGGCTACAAGGAACCAACCCTCCCTTGCCTGATTCACCAGCTAGCTACAGACAAGTGAGTCCAAAAAGGTCAGAAGAATTATCTAGCTGAGCCTAGCTCAAATAGCTGATCCACAAAATTGGGATCAAATAAATGATTAGAAATCTTAAGCCACTAAGTTTTGGGGTGATCTATTAGGCAGCAGAGGCCAAGTAATAAAATCATGAATTTCCTGCCGGTAACCTAAATATTGGCAGGGTTTTTTTTCCTTTTGTTTTGTTTTAAAATACTATTTGTTTCAATAGATTGAATTTTGCAAAATGGACAAAAATCAGGAGACAGTGAACAAGGACTTCATTTGGCAATTTACATGAAATATGAGTCTATTTATATTCAGAACTTACTAATGATTATTTTAAAAATAATACACAATATGAAATGTTATGGTTAATCTAGTCATTATGGATTATTTGTCCTTCCAGAATATACTAGGATATTTTCATTTTAGCACTTGTCAAGAATTAGGGCATAATTTAGCCCCAGAAAGCACCATAACAATTTTTGGCTTAGCTCTTCTATCAGAACTTGACTAGAATAAGACAACTGGACTTTTAAACACTCTTTTTATATACTGAAATATTATAGGATTTAATTCTTCTACTTGTCAAACACATAAAAATAGAATGATTATCATTTGTAGGAAAGCTTATATTTTCCCACATGTATCCATATGCCATAAATATATTTCAAAAAAGGAAGATAAAGAAAATGTTTAAATAACAGGTGTAGAGAAAGAAAAAGTTGTGGTCATTCTTTAATAGAGGAAGAATGGTTTTGTTACAGATGACTAGAGAGTTGGATTCTGGGGAAGCAGATTTCCAGTGGCGGCCCACACTCGTTGCCGGCAGAACCATGCTCATTACTATTTAGTTCACTGCTGTATCCGTAGAGCTCAGCATGGTGCTTAGCCCATAGTAAGTGTTCAATAAACATTCACTGGATGAATGAATGAATGAGTGAATTAATGAACAACCTCTTGAGAATCTTCTGACTCTAACATTTTTGTGTTATAATTTATTTTCATATATCATATCCTTTTTCAAATAGAACAAATTTACTGTTTGTATGGGTTTTTGCTTAAAAAAATCACTTCTTCATGAAAATTTGAGGTCTACTGAGCAAATAAGGGAAAAGGAGTACAGGTAACAAGGAGCAACAACCACAGGTACAGAATCTACACTCTATTGTTTCTTCTTTATGGTTCTGAATAGTGTTGTTTAGAAAACATTTTAACTCATGAAAATGGGATAATACATATTAATTGATGAAATGTGGAGAACATTTAAATCTGTGAGGAAGAAAGTAATAATGACTCACCATGGCATTAACTGCTAACAGTAAGACACATTTCCTCTCATAGACAGCTAGATAAAATCCTTTGAATTCTGCCCAATATTTTAAATGTTCTCAGAATCTTCAGGCTTTCGCTATTTTGTGGATCAATAAGGTATAAAAGTTGTGATCTCAGTCTCTTGATGCAAACACACCTAGCTTGTATGTTCACCGATTTACTCACTGAATGACCACCGTCAAGTTATCTAAGCATTAGTTCCCTCATCTGTAAAATGGTGATAATAATAAAAATAACAATAATTATTATTCATAAAGTTGTAATGCTTAAAAGATGTGATACATATTGTGTACTCAGCACTGTGCATGGCATGTAATAATCACTTAATAATGTGATCTATTATTAATTATTTTTACTATTAATTTAATGTAATGGTATAATCTTGGTACTTTTTATTTTCCTAGAGTCAGTTAGTTGTGATTATAATTATGATTACTATTATATTATTGTTATGATGATAAATATTTTGGTCACTTAAGTTTTCTTAGAAATTCAATGAATTTGTTTTGCTTTTTAAGATTTGTTCATAGTATTGGTCTCTTAAGCATTTTAATGTTCAGGTGTCCACATCCGGAAACTTTATAATCTCTTGCTCCTGCTTTCCTCAGACCTCTCTGACCTTCCTTCATCCCTGCTGGGAGGACTTTTCTGGGCATCTCCTCCTCTCCCCAGTGCACATGTTTGTCTCTCATTGTCTGTGGGTATGTCACTCTCAGAGTTTTAACCATGACCACTATACAAGTCTCACTTCTGCCCTGAGTTTCAGACCTGCAGTTGGTTTCCTGCAGTGCACCATCAACTGGATATCCTATACATCCTCAAACATCACTTGCCCTCCCCCCTTTATTCCTCTAAGACTAAAGGTGACAGCTGAAACCCAGCAGTAATATTGGCCTCTCCTGTCCCTGAACACCCCATATTTGACCAATTGCAGTGTATTGAATCTGCCTTTTTCCTCCCCGCATTGATACTACTCTAGTTAGGTCCCTGGTCTTTGTCCACTGGGCCCTGCAGTATCCTCCTAGCCATCTGTCCTCTCTGGTCTTCATCCCTTAAAACCATCATCTACTCTGTTCAAAAAGGTGACCCTCTGAGCTTTCAGCTGGGAACTCCCAGAGATTCCCAGTCTTGTACACTATGCAGGGTAAAGCCAATGCCTAGCATGAACTTCAAGGCTTCCATGACTTGGCATGAACCTTTCTCTCAAGCCCTATTCCTACTGCTTCCTACTTTATACTTTGGTGGTAACAAGTGGTCACACACATGCACACACACACACGTTCACACATACACACACTCTGCTGGTCCATACCTCCATGCCTTTGGACATGCTGTTCCTTCTAATGGAATGCCCTTTTCCCCGACCTTTCTCTTGGCTAACCCCCATGTCTGTCTTTAGACTTAGCCTCATCTTCTCCATGATGCTTTACTTAAACTCAACCTTGGCCTAAGTCATCCTCTTCTGTGCTAGCCATTTTAAGTAAAAAGTATCTATGTGTATCTATCTACCCATCCTGACTGTCAGCTTGTCCGGTGACAAGACTGTATCACATTCACATAGAGTACATCCTCAATAACTGCCTATGGAACTCTTTTTTATAACACCCCCCCTACCTGTTCAGACTATGGACGTAAGTTTGAGTCATCACAAAAGCTTACTTCAATGTTTATTACAGAAGGATGCTCCAAATAGGTAGAACTACCTGACAGGTAAGAACTGATGTGGGTTAAAGCAGAAGGTCAAAGGCTGGCATTTTCATAAAAGAAATGCCCATGAGAAAGGTCCCAAATCTTTCTGAAATGATCCTTATTTTGATGCATAGTAACATCTGATCAGGCATAAAATACACAATAAGATTTACTTGTGAGACATTACCCCATTCTGGCATCCAAGGACCCACAAATACCCTATAGAATTTATAAAATTTAAATACAAAAATAAACTTGTAAGGATACATACTGATAACAGAAAACACAAGGGTACCCATAAAGTCTAGAAACAGATAATATTACTTTATTCTTATGTTATAGATTAAAGATATTCTTGATGACATTGTGTATATTCATCTGTGGGCAGACTTTAAGATGCCATCCGTTTGCTTAAGGAGAACATTTCATAGCTACCTGTAGTATATACCAACATCACTGAGAGTAGCTATCTTTGATCAACTTGATAGATTTGAACTCATAGAACTACAAAATCAGCAAAATATTGTTTTGGAAAATGCCCTGTCAAAAAATACAGACATTTAATTTTAGTATGGAACCCACACTCTTGAAATAAGGGGAAGAAACACTTTCTGCGTCTCAGCAGCCCTTCTTGCTTCCGTTGCATGCATATTACACAGGGTTTGAAGGTAGCCCTCCAAAATATTAGCTGAAAGCTTCCTCAGAAAGCAAATCTTTCCCACATCCTTCCCTGCAGTTCTTCTTTAAGAGGTGTCAGCATGGCTGAAAGAATGAAGTGGCTGCACATTGTTTGGCCGTGCTATTATGTGCTTAACATTTCCATAACAAAAGTGCCACTCGACTTCTCCCCGATTAATGCAGCTCGAGGGCTCTTGTCGTCCTTTAATAAAACATTGTTGAAATCATTTATTTAGAGCCCCTGGTTACTAGTGGGAGAATGACCATCTTTGTGCCAAAATATAGTGTATACAGTCCACTATTTTGTAGTAGATCATTCTGTTATTTAAGAAATTGATTAAATGGATGCCTTAGAAGGTATTTATGCTAATAGCACATTACTTATGTCATTCAGATAGTCAAGGGTGAACCTTTTCAACTGTCTTCCAGAGGCAATCTCTCAAATAGACTACAGTAAAGTCCAACTTTACTTAACTCACAAGGCAGTGAGACCTACTGGAAACTCAACCCTACCAAAACTACTCTGGCCACAAGGCAGTTGTAACATGATGTTCCCCTACAGCCTTGCTTTGATTAGCTGGGAGAAACTGGATCAATTGACAAAGTTTCTGATGTTCCTTGGTGTAAGAGGTCAAAAAACAAATACTGTATGCTTTTCTTTTTATAGGTTTGAAAAGAGATACATGGGTATTTTGTTAGAGAGCTTCCACAGTGAACTCAACAAGCTAACAATGCAAAGACAAAGTTTCACAGTAGAAAGATTTTTCAATATAGGGTTTGATGTCTCTGAAAGTTCTCACAGAATTTTTTTGGTCTCTTTTTATTCGATGGTAAGTAACATTGCTGGGATGGAGTTAGAGTGTGAACAGAGAGGGTGGCAAGGAGGGGGAAACCCCATTCCATGAGGTTTCTCTTGACTCATCAAGGTAATGAGATAGAAAGGTTCTGTCTTCATCCCACAGATCCCGTTTGGAGCACTGTGGTGCACCCAGATGTGCTAGAGCCTGGTGACCCCTTAAATTTGTGGCAGTCACGGCCAGGAGCTGCGTCCTCCCTTACAGATGTTTGTAGGGGTGCTGCCCAAGTGCAGAGATGTCCTGCTACTTAGTAGAAGAATTTACTTCCCTACAGCCATTTTTCCACTCTACATACGTGTGTTGCTCGCGTACATTGCTATATATTGTTAAAAATAAACAGAGACCTTATGTTATGTCCATTGTGATTATATACAAAAGCGTTGCTGTGTGCTCGGGTGAGCAGTGAAGCCTGAACCTCCTTCTATTTACTGTATGGTCACTGTCAGTTCAATGAACTGCCTCCTTGTTCTCGACCATTGTCACACACTCCCTTAAACATTTGTCACTGAAGTGCCTCCAAAGACAAATAAACTGTCACTGAGAATTCAAACCTGCTAACTGGGAAAATGGAAAAGGCCTTGAGGACGCATGATTTTACATGAAATCCAAAAGGAGTTCCTCTCACCCTGGAAGACTTCTGTTAGAAGTGTGGTGCTTTTTGACAATCCCCGGGAAAAACCAGAGATACCTTTCCCTTCATTAATGGTACTTCCAGGCATGCTCCATGGGACATTTGAGAAGACCAAATGTCCAAAATTCCAAAAGGCTCCCCAGAGAGCATGAGATATTACAGATGTCAACATCTGTAAAAATCCTTTCTGCCTGGAAGCAGATGGCAACATACAATCCCATACCAATAGCTGAAGGGTCTTACCATCTCAACAACCTGTTCTGGAATCCACTAGGTCTGTAGGGGGGCCAAGAGGGTCCAGAGCTCCAGTGTATAATTGTTCAAATTAAAATGGACCACCGATCAATGTTCACTTTCTTCAAGGAAGAAAGCATAAAGCCTCATGGCCTCTCTCCCCAACAACGAGCTGTGTTGATTTATTCCAGGCAGATGCTTTTGACAGGACCCTGTAAAATCAAGTCGTGAGTTTATTGTAGCAGTTAATTATCAGGCCTTTTCTAGTGCTAATGCCTTTTACTTCTTACTGGGGAAAACTGGGCCTTTTACTGGGACAAAGACTTAACTTTTAGTCAAGAATGTGTTAAAATAACATGAGGTGGAGATGATTTAAATATATTTAAGGACAAACACAGGAGCATTACTAACTTGTCGTTTTGTAAAGAAAGCTGATTTCATTTACAAGTCTCTGGGAATACTCTTTGTTCACGTCACAAAGAAACAATGCTTTCAGCTTTGTTTTAACAATATGTTTACTCAACCATTCAGGTGACTGGAGATTCCAACCACACACCACCCTCCTAGGCTCAAGTCTGATACTACGACTATCATAGACTTTCTGATAGTATATATAAAGGAATCTTGGCTTTAGATGCACCAAAGAAGTGCCTCGAATCCCTTCACAAAAGCTGGAAAAAGAGTGAGTTAGAGGCACATGAAACCTCAAAAGTGGGCGGTGGAAGTGGGTGGGAGAAAGTCAGAAGGGGGCATAGCTTTGTTAATTACTTTAGGCAGCAGAGAAATCTGGTTATGTTTTCTCAGCACATGTTAATATCAAATAAAGAGACACCAGATCTTGCTAATCTGTCGACCCCTCAGACAAAGTTTATTTGTGGTGACTTTTAAACTCCTGACTTGCCTTCCAATCACCGCGTTTAAAATGAAAAGCTTTAAATAAACACCAGGAATAGAAGATAAATAAACTTTTTTTCCCCCTTGCAAGTGCCTAGCTTGGCGAGGTTCAGGCTCAAATCCCCAGAGGACAGAGCGCTCTCTTTTGTGTTAATGTTTAAAAGATTTTCCAATGCCGGAGTTTATTCCTACTGCAAACATTTCTATTTACAAGGTCAAGTGTATCAGCACTCGACACAGCTTAAGAGTGTAATTATTTATCTAAGGGCGTTTGAGTGTAGATCAGTAGCTCTGGCAGGAACCCAGCCTTCAGCTCACTGCTAAACAACTCCTCACAACAATATTACAAGTTCTGGTAATTGTTCCTCTCCCCAGTGTGTTTACTTTTGCCCGCCTGAATGTTTTGTAACAAAATTTTGTACTTTCTCCACCAAAAGTGTGAAAATGACTTTGAAGTATTGAGTCTTGTAGGTTTTCTAAGACCTATTGGTAACAGATGTTATTGGCATGTTTGATTGTATGAGACTGTCTAGTAGCAGAGAGGACACTCTTGGGGATAAGGGGTGATAGAGAGGGGGTTCTAAGGGGGGGATCCCTGGGGAAAAGGGGGGGGGAAATGTGCTATCTGGGTTATCCCCAAATTATGTACAGGAGATACTGTTTTGTGAATTCTCTCTGCAAATGTAAAACGAATGGAGGCCAGTCAATTTTATCTTTTTAGCTGCCTCATTTACAGATGTCTAATTGTTCATTAAATTAAAGGCAGAAATAATAGCCTGCATTTCTTGTCTTGTACTGTATTTTAATTTCAGTTGATGGTTGATATATTCCTTGTGCCCCCCTCCACCCTCCTCCTTACCCATGATTGGGTTAACCACAATGTAACTCTGGAAAGTAACTACATCATATTCATTGTTTAAAACTCTTTACTGATGTACACATTTTAATAAAACAAATAATCAAAAAATACACAAATCCATAGTTACTTAAAACTTAGGATTTTTAAAAAATGATGTCTATAAAAATACAATGTTTAAGGCAGTTTAGAAATGCATTTATACATTTCTACAATGTCCATAAATTCTTTTGAAAATAAGAATGTTAACTTCAAATCTATAAAATACACTGTACATTTTAAGACTGTTCTAAATAGAGCACACTTCACAATGGACTGTGGGTTTGGATCCCTGGTGACAAATGGATTCTATACATTTGGGGGGGAGGGGAAGGGTGTAATATGGATGTGAATTTAAAACTTTTAATTTCTTTTTAAAAATAAATTATTTCTGAAGCATACAATTTATAAAAATTCTATATACAAAGTACAGCAACTGGTAACAAACCCCAGTTTTAATACACTTTATATACGATGTACCAGGGTTTAGCACCCTGATAGGAGCAGAGGCAATAAACATTCTCCGAATATTTGAACATACAATTTCTTGATGTAAAGAACAAAAAGGACAACAAAACAAACATCATAAAGAGGCTTTCATAGATGGCAGTGCAGAGCTTTTTTAAATAAAAAGTTGCATTGTTCAACACCATAGCAACCCCTTAGATCAGCATTTTTTGACCACTAATCCTAAGAAATGTGCTAAGAGATCAGAGTGGTACCAAGGAAATTAAGGTCAAGGGCTCAAAGTTATCCAAAACCAATTCAGGGGTTCCCCCTAAGGCAATCACCGTGCCCCCCCACCCTCCCCCGCCCCGCTGTCACTGAGAATTCTGAGCTCTGATACCAAGAGTAAACGATTGAATCAGTAAGTGGGACTTTTCTGTTTACTTACGATTGATTGCAATGTCCTCACTGGCCACAATAAAAAAAGTCAATACTGGCACTTTTTACCCCCTCAAAGGAAAAATGCTAATAAACAGACAGCCCCTTTGCAAATATAATTCTTCCTTCAAACTCCCTGCTCCAAGCCCAGTCCCTTGGAACTGTTAAGGCCCCACCAGTCAGCATCCTCCCTTTTGAGCCCAGGACTACGGTTCTGTCCCCTCCATGCCCGTTTCCTCCCCGGCGTCCTGAATTCTACAGCTAGGTTTCTGGAGGGCAGACAAGCGGGAGTTTCTGGAGCCTGGAACAGGGGTGAGAGAGGAGGTCCAAAAAGTCATGCTCGGGAGAGCAGACAGGGGAAGTGCCAAGACTCGTGGCGGGGAGACCGGCGCTAGAACGAGTGGACTTGGGAAAAGTTTTGGGAAGTATCCCCAACCATCCTCTCTATCTGTCCCCAAGCCACAGGTGCCCCGGCTCAGGGGCGAGCCGGAGAGCGCGCGCGAAAGCGGGACCCGGGCCCTCCCGCAGCCAACAGCGGGGGGCGCGAGGGCTAAAAGAGCCGCCGGAGCAGCAGCAGCAGCAAGATGGAGGCGAGTGGGGTCCAGGCGCCTCGGGGCACCGAGCGGCCGCCGCCGCTGCTCCTGCGCCCGGTCCCGTAGGGCAGGTCCCCGCGGCCGCCCGCCGCAGCAGCGCCGCCGCCCGGGCGCGGCGGGTGCGGGACGCCGTCGTCGTCGTCCAGCGGCTGCTCGCCGCCTGCGCCCCCGGGGCGCTGCTCGTCGTCGTAGTCCTCGTCGTAGTAGTCGTCCAGGCCCCCGTCCGAGCCGCTGCTGCCGGGGCTGTTGCCCAGCTCGGCGCCGAAGCACAGGCGGGCCATGTTCTCTTTGACCGACTCGCAGATGGGCCGCTCGAGGCCGTCGCACACGCAGTCATTGAGCAGCGCCGCCTTGGGCACGGCCCGCATGTCCTCGATGACGGTGCGGCACTCGTCGGTGCAGCGCAGCCCGTTGAAGAGCTTGCCGCAGTAGGTCAGGTAGCGGCTGAGCGCCAGGTTGCAGCGGCTGTCGCGGTCACAGCGCCGCCGGGCCTCGGTGCAGCCCATGACCCCGCCCGCGCCGGCGCCGCTGGTCCGGGGCAGGCACGGCTCAATGGCGCGCTTGGTTGACTTGCAGTTCTCGTCCTGCGCGCAGTCACAGTCCTCCAGGGCGGGCCCGCGGCGCGTGTGGTTGAGCTGAATGAGGGCCGAGATGCAGTGGCTCGGGCAGCGCCAGCGCGACGAGAAGGAGGCTGCGGACGCCGGGAGGGCTGCAGCGCCGGCGGCGGCCCCCGGCGTGTCGCCCCCGCCGCGCTGCGCCAGCACCGGCGCGCACGCCTCGGCGTACTGGTTGTAGGCGTAGCTGCACTCCGGCTCCCCCTGGCACTGCAGCAGCGCCTGCCAGCAGATGAGGCGGCGGCCGTGCGCCAGCCCCGAGCCCCGCGGCGCCGTGCCCAGCAGCTGCAGCAGCGCCATCAGGCACAGCCAGGCGCCCGGCACGGTCCCCCCGCGGACCTCGCCGCCGCCGCCCAGCAGCGCGGCCACCATCGCGGGCAGCGGCGGCCGCCGAGCGAGGAGGGGAAAGGAGACGAGGCGCGGGGAGCGGCGGACGCGGAGCCGGTGGAAAAGTTTGCCCAAGTCCTGCCCACTTCTTGCATGAGTGTCTTCATAAATCCATGCGCGCCGCTGGCTGATGCCCCGCTGGTGGCAGAAGGTCGGCTCTCGCTCGGGCTGCGCTGGCTTCCTGGAAATGCACAGCAGCCAAGCTCTTGTCCCGCTCTCCCACCCGAGAGCCCTCCGCTCGGCTCCCGGCGGTGGCGGGAGGCGCTCACTGTCGCCCCGGGGGGCTGCGGGCCGCGGGGCCGTGGCGGGGCTGCAGGACCGCGCGGCGCCGCGGGTGCATTTTGCTCCGCGCCTGCAGATCCGTTGTGCGGCCGGCGGCGCCCGCGCCCGCTGCTCGCTCTGCGGCCGCGGCGGCTTCTTCCTCCCGGGCTCAGCGCCGCGCCGCCGCCGCCACCGCCGCCGCCGCGGGCTCTCGCATCGCGCCGCTTCCTGGCCCGGCGTCCGTGCGCTGCCCGCCTTCCCGCGGCCCGGCCGCCCCGCGTCCCCTCCCCCTCCGCCCGCGGCGACCCGGGTCTCGGCCGAGCTCCCGGGAGCTCTTTCCGGGCGGCGCAGGGACAACAAGAAAGTCGGCGCGGCCGGAGAGCGGCTCCCGGGCTTCACTCGGCGGCGGCTTCTCGGGTGACCAGGAGCCCCGGGAGCGGATCCGCTGAGCCCGGCTGCGGACTCGCTCGCAGCGAGGCTTTAAATACAAAAGTGGGCCGGGAGCCCCCGCGTGGTGCCGCGGTGCCCCCTCATTATGCATGCATGGAAAAGCAAACAAACAAAAACATTAGCAACGCTCCTCCGGCTCGCCGAGCCCCGGCCCCGCGCGCTCCGAGCCTGCCCGCTTTCTCCTTTCTCCACTCTTTCGCCCTTTGCTCGGCCCCCTTTCCCGGCTTTGCGAGATGCTATTGGTCCAGCCTGTTGTTGCTGAAACTTTTTTTTTTTTTTTTTTTTTTTTTTTTTTTACGAGCCACTGGAGTGGGGTTGCGGAGTGGGGGAGGGCGCAGAGGGCGGTGGGCAGCTCACATTCAGGCATTCAGGGCTTGAAAGGAACGGCTTTGGGCGGTTGACAGAGGCCCCGAGCTCCTCCTACTCTTAAGGAGGCTCGGATGTGGAGCTCGTTCGCAGAACCAGCGGGCAGGGCTCAGGGGCAGATGTTTGCATCCGGCTCAGCCACGGGCCTTTTTGTTGGGCTCTTTTTCCTTTTTCCTTTTCTTTTTCTTCTTCTTCTTCTTTTCTTTTTCTTTTTTCTTTTTTGGTAGTTTTATGAATTCTAGCTGGCACCCATCTGTGTCTTCGACTGGGTTCAGAACGCAGTTCATTTTTCAGGTTCCCCAACTTTGGTCCTGATCATCACGAGGAGGAGGGAAATCCAGAGAATTTAATATGGGACTTTTGAACCTTTTTTTTTTAAGCACAAAAGAAAGAAGTTGAGATATTGACAACCCCCAACTCCCCAGCCCCAGGTAGTCGATCTGGCAGGTACGGCCCTTTGCACCAGGCATCGTTTTCAAATTGCAAGACAGAAGTCCGATCAACCGAATTAATTTCTTAGGAATATGTTTATAACACGCGTGGCAATGAAAAAAACAATAATAGCATTAAAAATCTTCAGGAATGTTGAACAGTGCCATCTGGCCGCAGTCACAACATGGAAGAAGGCGGCAAATTGACGCGCAGCAAGGTTTGTGTTAAGTGTAAGTTTCAGTCCCTCGCTAAGTTTAAGGGAAGCTGCCCCGCAGAGGAGCCTCTGCAATGCTGGGACTTCACGAGCTACCTTAACTGTGGCGCAACGCAGCCTTCGGCCGCCAGAGGCACCGGGCGTCTGCGGCCTGTCAAAAACTGGCGCTTTTTTCCTCCCCTTTCCGTGGAGAGACTATCAACTCCATCTGTCACAAAAATTAAGGCTAAATCTCCTCTCCAGAAGCAGAGGGAGCCGGGGCTCCAGAGCGCTCAGCACGGGGCTGTCCGCCTCTCCCCGGAGGCCAAGAGAATTTGAAATGGCAAAAGTCAGAGGCAGAGCCCGGGCTCTTGCAGATTTATTGTGCTGCAGAAAAGCCTCCAGTGAGTGCCCACGCGGCTGCATTCCTCAGAGGTGCTGGGTCTGCCCTGGGAAGCTGCGCCTTTGCAATCCCCCAAACGAAAACCTTAAAAGAGCCAGGTTGAGGTAAGGCAGACCATCTTGCTCTGACTTGGGTAGAAGAAAACAAACAACAGTATAAATCTGTACTTAAAAAAAAAACAAAATAGAATGGCTGCAACTTGGGGGCACAGCAAAACAGCTATATCCCTGGTTCTGTTTTTCTGTTATTTGGAGTCGTAACCTCAGTCCTGCCAGGAGCACTTGGACAACCCACATGCCTTCTCTGTGTCCTGGATCCCTCACATGTAGGGTTCAAGGCCAGATAACACACTTGGAAAAAGTCCCTTTCGTTTTTAAAGCTCTGTGATTTTAGGCTCATAGGGAACAAGGTCAATATTCAGTTGCATCTTTAAGTTAATGTTTGTTGAGTTCCTTTAGAATAGTGGGTCCCCAACCTTAGCAAGTTCAGGAATCACCTGGTGGTCCTGTTAAAGCCCAGGTTGTACCGGGTGGGGTGGCTCCCACCTGTGGTCTCAGATACTGTGGGAGGCTGAGGTGGGAGGATCACTTGAGCCCAGGAGTTCTAAGCTGCAGTGAGCTATGATGGTCCCCCCACTGCATTCCAGCCTGGGTGACAGAACAAGACCCCCATCCCTAAAAAAACAAAAAAAAAAACAGAAACAAAAACAGATTGTTAGCTCCTGGAGTTTCTGATTCAGTAAGATTGGTGGGGCCTGAGAATCTGCATTTCTAACCAGTTCTCAGAAAATGCTGCTGTGGCTTGTCTGGGAACCAAATTTCGAGAACCAACGCCTAGAGGTTAAAACGTGTGTGTGTGTTTGTAAAACTTGCCCCACCTTGGCCTTGATACAGCTCTCAGTGAGAGTTAAGCAAGGCCCAAGAGCTCTGCATGCTTTGGGGACATCCCTGTCCCCAGTCTCATGCATTGGCATTGGCCTGAGGGGCTAGCAGCTCCCTTTTGACTGTATCATTACCTTTCATCCACACTAAGCTATACTTTCTCCTATCTTAAAAACAAACAAGTCAACAAAAACAGAACCTTTCTAGACCCCAAGTCCCCACTCAGTAATTACCCCATTTCTATGAAAACTTGAAAAATTGGCTTTTCCTCACTTTTCCCACTCCTATTCTCTCCTCAATTCACTATACATGATCAAGTTTCATCCTGCCATTTTACTTGTCAAGGTCACTAATGACCAAAATCTTGCTTTACCCAAGTCACTTTTCAGCCCTCATCTTATCTGACCTTTCAGCAGCATTGGACATGACTGAGCACCTCCTTCTCTTCCAAGTGCTTTTTAAATTTGACTTCTGAGACTCCAGGCTGTCCTGTTTCCCATTTTACTCCCTGGTTGCTCCTTCTTCCTCTGAACTCATTCCTTAGGTGATCTCATCCAGTGCCTTGATTTCAAATTACATCTCCTAATTTGATGTTTTCAACCTCAGTCTTTCTCTGATCTCCGTATGAATATATTCACTAGGTGGTTCAAAGAGCATCTCAACTTTAACATTCCCCAAGATCTCTTCTAATTTCCCACCCCCATAATCTGTTTGTTTGCTGGTCTTTCTGCGGCAGATATTCTCTAAAATCAATCTTCATCAATTTTTCCCCTCCCTTTACATCCATACTACTCAGATCAAAAGGCAGAGTCTAATTCCCTTTCCCCTGAATCTTGGGCAGGTCTTAGTGGCTTTGACCAATAGAATACAGTGAAAGTGACTGACATCCTGGGCCTTCCAAGTCTAGGTCACAAAAGGCCTTGCAGCTTCTACATGGGCCTCTTGGAATGCTTGCTCTAGAGAAGCCAGTCACCATGTAAGAAGTCTGACCACCTTGAGAACGGCATGCCATGAGGAAGCCCAGGCTTACCATGTGTGGAGGACACATGGAGGGGGAAAGAGACCCTGGCCAGTTCCCAGCTATTTCAGCCATACAAGCAAAGAAGGCACCGGCCATGTGAGTGAAGAAGCGGTCTTGGATGTCCAGCCCAGTTGAACCTTCAGATGGCTCCAGCTCCAGCTGCCATCTGACTGAAAGCACATGAAAGAGACCTCAGGCCAGGGTCAGGACTAGGGTGAGGCAAGTGAGGCATATTGGTGCAAAATCTAAGGAGGCCACTCACTCTCACAATGGTGCTGCAGAGACTCCAAGAGTGAGTGCCTTAAATTTTGTACTTTAGACACTCCGCTCACTTTTCTCCAGTTCTAGTCTTGCCCTACACAAGAACAGAAAAACATAGTCTAGTCAACCCAAAGAATCTGGAGAAATAGCAAAGAATGTTGTTTTAAGCCACTCCATTGGTTTTGAGGTGGTTTCTTATACAGCAGTAGATCATTAGAAAACTGCATTGTATCTGATTGCTTAGGTGAAAGATACTAGTATCTATCTGGATTATTCCCTTTTCTTGACAGCCCACATACAATTGGTGGCCCATCGTAGGCAACTTATCAAATATTTGATAAGTTGAATGAGCAGAGTGAAAAATGAGAACTTATTTCTTGTCTTCTACATCAGCTAACTCAAATCATTTGTACTATAGAAAAGGAGACAGAGACCCTGAGAGGTAAAGAATATGGAATAGTTCTGAAGTTTTAAAACATGAAATGATATTTCCAGAAGAGTTGAGTGGTTCAGTGAAAGGACAAAAGCCTCAATCGATGAACACCAACTAGCTCTTGGTGCTTAGCAATGTGGCCACTATGAAATAGGAGCATGTAGATTCCTGTCTTCAGGGCAATTAGCAATATTTCACCTGGCCTTCTGGGGATACCAAAGACTCACCACTTAGCAGAAGTCTTAAGTCACAGGCCCCTACTCACTTCATTTATTTTTGTTTTTATAACCAGAAAATATTAATACTTTAATTTATGGCAGATACTCAGTGGAAACCAAGCAATGTCTACTCTAGAATTCTATATTATATCTTACATCTTGAATGTCCACCTCATTCTTCCCAAAGGTCTTCTCTTTGTCTCTCTGCTGTTTTCTTAAGAAGAATTAATTCTTGGAAACAAAATAGAAGGATGAGAACCCCATGTTGAAGGAAATTCTTTTTATGCACAACTAAGGTAGGTCAGGTTCAGGAGCCTTCTCCTGAACTCCAGCTTTCCTTATGTCTCTCTCAAGGATCCTCTCTGTATCCTTGAGTCCTAATAATTTTGTCTAAGACAATGTCTTTCACCTTCACCTTTCTGTCTTCTCATTGCCCTGGTTTCTTTGAGATTTTCATCATTGCTGAACACTAGGTCTTCCTCAACTCTTCCTCCAAGCCAGAGATTCCAAACCAGGGAAGCATCTCAGAAGCACTTGGGAGCTTCTTGAAAATGTATACGGCTGCACCAACTCTATTGCACTTGCATTTTTCCCCAGGGGCTAAGGAATGTGTACTTTGGAAAAAAAATGCAAAAGCATATTTCTGCTTAAATAATCTTGCCAGTGGTTCCCAGACTTAGAGATTTCATAGATCAGTTTATTTTCAAAAAAAATTCAGAATAGCTTTGGAAAAAAGATGCCAATTTTTTATTTTATCAAGTATTAACAAACAAATCTCTCACCATCTATGAACACTGGTGTCTTATTAAATAAAGGAGATTTGAAACTCCAAAAGCAGGGAAGCAATAACCAGAGAATAAAGGCCTTTAAATTGAACAAATTTAGATATTTTAAAAATTTACTACATTGCCCTATTTTTTTTTCTCATTTCACCATAAACTTCTTTGGAAATTTTTGCATCTTCGGACAGAATTTTGGAATCACTGCTCTGAAGGGATCCTCCATGCTTCTGAAAAATGAGTCTGACCAAATCACTACTCCGCTTAAAATTTTGCAGTGACTCATCAGGAAAATGTCCAAGGTCATTATCATTGTTAATTAGATGTAGCAGTCTGGAAGACCCATTCCAATATTTAACCCCATCTATTCCTGCCTGTGCCCCCAAACACAAACATACATGCATACACACTTGCATGCACTCACACACACATGTGCATGCACACACATGCAAACACATGTACACATGTGCATGTACACACATGCATGCACGCACCCATGCCCACACATACACATAAACTGTCATTTCTCTTCTGAGCATCCACCATGGCGCCTCCATCTTGCCCTTTATCTGTTTATTTGAGACCTTTGGTATGTTGGCCTCTTTATCAGAGAAATGGTTCTGGCCCCGAGCTTTAAGGGTTTATGGGAAAGAGTTTACCCTAAGACACTCTGCTCCTGCATAATACATGTAATCTCAACACCCTCCTCTCCATGTGCACATACTCTTTGTAACATTAGTTAGCAGCTGACTTCCCAGCTTCCTCCTTGTATGCAATTAGGTATGATGGTTAGATGACCCATGGCTGAGTTGCTGGCCATTGGAGGTGCCACCAGCCCAGATGCAGACACTGTCATTCTGGGACTCCTCAATGTTTCAGAGTAATTGCACTCTAAGACCAAGAGAGATTTACTCTACAGATACAAATACAGCTAATGTAGCCACATAATCTCTGCTACACTAATAAATTAAAGGAGAAAAATATATGATATTATTAAACATACTGGAAAGACATATGATAAAATCAGCAGCCATTCTTGATAAAAACTTCAGGTAAAGAAGGAATAGGTAGGGACTAATTATATAATATAAAAAATATCAACCAGAAACCAATAGCAAATATTTCACTACTAAGTGCTAGAGCTATTTGAATTATAATTGGAAATCAGATAGGGATAGTCAATAGCATTATTATTTAGTATTTCTGTAGAAGTTTTAACAAATGTAACAAGACCAAAAAATGCAATGATAGACCTAAAAATTGAAAAAGAAGATAAGAAACTATCTTTTCTAGCAAACATGGCCAACATTACTGGCACTTGTCAATATTGCTGATTATTCTCACCCTTTCTTGCCACGCAGAAGGCTATACTTCATTCCCTTTGCAGTTGGGCAGGGCTATGTGACTGGTTCTATCCAATGGGCTGTGATTGGAAGTGACACCCATCACTTCTAAGATGAGATGTTTAATTGCGGGTGCTAATTATCCTCCAGTGCTCTCTTTCCATGTTTGCTGAACCTAGAAGCCTCCGGTTGTTACAGGGGTGCCACAGCATCAAAGCAGCCTGCACTGCACATTCAACACTTGGAGCACAGCTGCCCTGAGCCTGAAACAGTTTTTGCATGACTGAAAAACAAATTATCAATTGTGATAACCCCTGAGAATTTGATGTTATTTGCGACAACAGCATAACTTGGTCCATCACTAACTGAAATAGCTAATGGTATGATTGCATGCTTAGAAAACTCAGGAGGTACTTAATAAAAAATTACCAGATTTAATGTGAAATTTTGGTAAAGCACCTACATACTAGAGGAATATAAAAATAACTTTTCTGTACTCTAGACATAACACTTAGAAAGGAAATTTGGAGAAATACTTTATGTATAAATGTGACAAAAGATGTAAAATATTGAGAAATAAATTTTACAAGGAAGACTTTGGACGCGTATGAATAAACTTTTAAAAATATTATAAGAACTAAAACAAGGTCCGAATATGTAGAAAGGGATAAATATAATAAAATGTTAATTTTCTAAAATATTATTTAAATTTAATGCAATTCTAAAATCCCAAGAGGGTTTTTCTTGGAATTGGATGAAATTATATTAAAATTCATATGGAAAAATTAATGACTCAAAATACCTAGGAAAAGTACAAAACTGAAATGTTAGGTACCAAAACATACAATGCAGCCTTAATAATTAAATTAATATGGTATTGATTAAACCATAACCTTTTTCATATATTAGGTTCACAAAGATAATGGTTTAATCAGTGGGTAAAGTATAGTCTCTTAAGTAAGTGATGCTGGCAAAGCTAGTCATCCACTTAAAAGAAAATGTAAAAAATAAATTCCAGATAAAAACTTAAATATAAAAAATAAAATAATTAAGATTAAGTAAGAAAATCTATGCAATGGCATATATAACCTAGAATTTAGGAAAATTCTCTAATAACCAAGACTGGAAAACCAGAGGAAATGGGAAAAAAATACATATTTGACCATATAAAAATTTAGAAATTGTATGTGGAAAGATAGCAGAGACAAAGTCAATAGACAAACCATAGATCTGTAAAAAATTTTTATTAAGTAGATGCTATGGGTTGAATGTTTGTGTCTCCCCAGAATTCATATGCTGAAGCCCTAATCCTTAATGTGATGCTATTTGGAGGTGGGGCCTTAGGGAGATGAGTTCATGAGGGTGGAGCCCTCAGGGTGGGGTTAGTGCCCTCATAAGAAGAGGAAGAGACAGAGACGCTCTTTCTACCATGTGAGGATAGAGAAAGAAGGCAGCCATCTGTGAACCAGGATGATGGCCCTCATCAAGAACCTGACCATGCTGACACCCTGATCTTGAACTTCCAGCCTCCAGAACTGTGAGATATAAATGTTTGTTGCTTAAGCCACCCAGTCTATGGTATTCTGTTACAGCAGCCTGAACTGACTAAGACAGTAGATGACAAAGACCGATTTTTCTAATAAGCAAAGAGCTCTGATAAATTTATAGGAAAAAGACAGACAAAGAGAAAATGGGGAAAAGATATAAATAGATAATTCAAAGAGACATAAATACAAATTGTCAACAAACAAGTGAAAAAATGTTTAAATGAACTGGCAGTCAGATGAAAGGAAATTGGTAAACAATGAGATTTCACTTTAATGCTCCATAGACTGACAAAAATGCAAAAGCACCATGACAGCTGTTTCTTGTAAGGATATCTTCAAACATTGCTGGTGGAAATGTGAAGTGTTAGATTCTTTGTGGAAGGCAATTTATCAATACCTTTAAAACTTACCAATACCTTTAAAATATGTATACCATTTGGCCCAGTGCAGTCCTGAGAATCTTTCCAATGATGATGATAATAATAATAATAAATACTGATAAGAAAGGACACTACGCAGAGTCTAGCATTCACAATGGAAATAATTACTTTTTTCCCCAAAAGTTCTAGCAAAAGTTCTGGAACCTCTTTAGGTCTGGGCCACGTGTCCCTGTAAGTCAGTGAGTGAGGGAGAGAGAGTAAGTTCTTCCTAAAGGAAAACCAAAGGCTGTCATCAAGAGAAAAGCAGCCACTACACCAGGACAAATGTGATCCAGGGATGGGTGCTGACCCATAAGCTGCTGCTTAGTGGTTCATGGTGAAATGAGTACAGATCTTGACAGCAAGTATTTGCATACTTTTACAGCAATTTCAAAGAGTAGTTTTATGTCTGTTGAATCTAATAATAAAATTTGGGGCTACTATTTTGTAGGTATCATTTTATTTTTCTAATAATTTTAAAAATTTTGTTTTACAAAAGTGTGATAGAAAAAACATTCTGGCTTTTCACCACCGATAATTTGAGAAGCACTGTGCTATACACACTTTCAACCAAAAAAGGCTTGGGTTCAATATCTAATAACACAAGGAAATCCCCACAAAATCAGTGGGAGCTCCAATTCTCAGGAAACTTGACTTTCACACGTTCTGAAAAAGATATATTAATGAAATGGTGATTTAAGCCCAATAGCAAGGTTCAATATAGAACATTCAGAGCACAACATGCTTCAGCCTCAGTGGCTTGCAGTTAGCAGTATAACTATATTTCTACCAAGAGCAATTTTTCCAAAAAAGCACCTTGTGCACATTTGGGTGTTACCCCTTAAGTTCTTCAATAATCGGGGCCAATTCTGTAACAGCCATCATTAGAATGTATCAAAGCCATGCCGGGCCTTGTTTTGAAATTTAGTTTGTCACTACTGAAATCAAGGCTGAAATTAAGAAGAAACTTTTTTGTAAGTATTTCATAAATTTAGATAAACCATTTTCTAAGTTAAAATGACAATTTGTAAGAGAGCTTGTCAATGGTCTTAAAGTCTGCTTTTTATCTTGAGGATCCAAATAAAGAAAATAGGCTTTGAAAAAAACTATTAACAACAAAAAATCAACAAACTAGTACAAAATTATGAGTATTAGGTTAATGCTTCTCAAGCAATTTGGGGGAAACACATTAGAATTCCTTATGTCCTTATTGCTGAAAAATCTATAATTGTCATAAAATGTCTTGGAAAAACTCTGTGATCTTATTGATTGATAAAGATTACAAGCCATCTAATACTTTTTAATTAAATGTGTATCCTAGGACTTTATCAAACACCTCACTGACGAGTTCACATTCTTCTTACATTTTAAATCTGCATTCATACTTTCATGCTCATTTTTCACTGAATTTGATTCATTTGAATCCCACAGATATTTGTTGAGTTCCTACTACATGTTCTAGGAAGCGGAAGCATTCTTTTTTCCCCCAAGTCTTCCAACTCTGTTCCTCTTTTTTTTTTATAGACTTTTAAAAATTTTTATTTATTTATTTTCTTTCAAAATATTATGGGGGTGCAAACATTTAGGTTGCATATATTGCCTTTGCACCACCTGAGTCAGAGCTACAAGCGTGCCCCTCCCCCAGACAATGCATGTGCACCCATTAGGTGTGAATATACCCAACCCCTCCTCGCCCCTCCCACCTGCCTGACACCCGATGTAATGGACTTTATTTTTTTAAATCACTTTTAGTTTTACAGAAAAGTTGATTGGAAAGTACAGAGAGTTTCCACATAACCCCTCCCTTCCCCCCACACTATTTCCCCTATTATTTATATTTTGTATTATATTAGTGTGATAAATTTGTTACAATTGATGAACCAATATTGATATATTTCTATTAACTAAATTCCATAACTTAAATTAGGTCACTCTTTGTATTGTATATTCTCTGGGTTTTGACAAAGGTATAATGTCATGTATTCACCATTAGAATATCATACAGGATAGTTTCACTGTCCTAAAAACCTCCTGGAAGTATTCTGTTTTAACCTAGAATGGACCTTAAGTCCAATCTTTTCATTTATAGTTTCATCACTTAAAGCTTCTAGATTTATTATTTATTTTTGTGTCGATTAAAAAAACAAAGTGAGGCCATGTAGACCATTTGAATCTCAAAGTTGGTCTCTCCATGCTACATATTTCTGCAAATGATTAACTATTTATGTTGATATAATCATTCTTATAATTTAGTTATACATCCCAGACATATTTCTTGAGTGCCTGTCCTGAGCTAAACATTCTATTATGTTTTCTTCTGGTTAGGGAAGTTTATGATAGGCGGCCTTAAGCTATATGCCTGTGTTTCATGCATAGACATACATTTAATTACCAAAGCCTTTTATACATTCTTTTATGCTTTCCAGTTATTTAAAAATTTTTTTAAATTTATTTTTGAATAGAAAAAATACATGCATGAAGTAGAAAATGCAAAAAGATTAAAAAAGTATATGATTTTAGAAAGGCTCCACTCACCTTTGCACCAGCCACCCACTTCCCTGAGTCACTGTTATTAACTTCTAGCATGCATTTCCAGAGATATTATGTGTGTATACAGATATAAGTATCTATTTTAAAAACAACAATCTTTGCCTTGTTTTTTCACTTAACAGTATATTTTGGATACTGTTCCATGTGACTTTATAAAGAGCTGACATATTATTTGCTTATCCTTTTTGACAAGTGCATAGCATTCCATTTTGAGTGTTCCATAAATTATTTAACCAGTCCCTTATTGTTGAACATTTAAATTCCAATTTTTTTGTCATTCCCATGGGTAATGAATGTCCTTGCAAATTTGTCATTTCATAAGTACTTTTTAATACAGCTAGAGGATACATTCTTATAAATAGAATTACTGAGTCAAAGAGGAGGTACATTTTAAACCATGTTAGATCAATTATTCTAAGTATCTCTGATAGGTCAATTATTCTCTGTAAAAGTTGTGCCAGTGTATGAGAGTGTTTGTTTCCTCATATCATCACCCACATAACATGTTATTAAACTTTTGCATCTCTGCCAATCTGATAAGTGAAAATTATATCTCATTGTAGCTGTAATTTTAATTTCTCTTATTATGTGTAAGACATACATTATTATTTAAGTCTTCAGAAAATTAATAAGGGAAAGATTGAATACATTTAAGTTCAAGGACATTAAGTGATCCAACACCATCCAACTCATAAGTGAGATCACCCAGGAAGTGACCCCCCAAGCGCATGTCCTCTGTCATTACCCTGTCCATAGCACCAATCACGGTGCCAGAGGCCTGGTTAAAGGTCTGAGTTTCCTGACAGTTTTCCTCTACTTGATCAGTAATTTTCAGAAAAATTGTTAATGAAGACTTTTTATAAAGAGAAATAAGACCTCTTACTAAAATGGCAAAAGCAATCAATTCTGAAGAATCCTCCCAGATTTCCTTTAAAATCTTAAAAACTATCTCTCCTGGCCCCTTTCACTAGAGACATACCAGGAAAAAAATCTCAACCTTTTTTTATGTGAGTAACCACTGAATTATTGACATAAAATGTATGTGCTGGACTTCTGCTAGAGATGAAATTATTCTGTTATTGAAGGGGCATATTTAAGAAACAAGACTTTGCTCTTTCCTGAGCTTCCCACTCTGAAACACCACTTTCCACTCTGCATCTGACTTCACACTTGGAGCATTGAGTTCCCATGTCCTGTGGAACCCTGAGGATCTTCTGGTTTAGGGGCAACAGTCGAGTTGGCCCTCGTCTGTGATTTGCATTTGTGTGTGTGTTGGTGGTGGCTGTCCCTGGACTTGATCTCTCTACTGCCCAGCTGTCCCAGTCAGTCTGCTGCTGAAAGAGTGCCCATTGCCTTGATTTTCATTTGCCTGGGGTCAGGGGTGGGTTGGGGATTTGGGAAGGGACAGAGCCATGTGGCAAGGTGAGAGCTTCCTATGGTCCCAGGGCACAGTAGTTTATGGTAGTTTAATTATTAAGCAAATCAACAAAATGACCAAATGAACAAACTTTCTGGAAGAGAAGTTATGTCAATCCTGAATTATAAGTTTTTGCTGTTATTATCCTTTACTCATTGAACAAATATTGCACACCTGTATGTGTCAGACAGAAGCTGTTCTAGGTTCTAGAGGCCCAGCAATAAATAACACTGGGAAAATGCCTGCTCATGGGTCACTTTCCAATGGCCATCACAATTTTCTTTCCCCATTTTCATGGTGAATCTGAGAACCGAGTGGATCATCATAACAAAAGTGGAGCCCATTTCTGGAATTTCTGGAAAACCAAAGATGCCCTCAGGCTCAGCTTTATCTCTGTTCCACAAACAAAAAATCTGGACTGAATTCCTTCCTAGGGTCTTCTAGGTCCGGGAAGGAAAAGTCTCTCAGATTCTCAAATCCTGGTAAAACATCTGGGGGATATGTAAACAAGGGAGGGGCAAAAAGTATCCTTTAAAAGCTGGTCAGCCACTTTTCTGCCGAGGGCTTGTCGAAATTGCTCTAGAGGAAGGAGAAACGAGAGAGAAACAAGTGCACATATACATTTTGAAAGTAGCTAGCAACCAAGACAACACCAATTATTTAACCACAGTAAAGAAACCAGCAGTCAAACCACACTGATTATCTAACCACGTATCCAAGTGCGGAACGCAGCCATAGCCAGCCACGTTAATTTAATGTAAATATCCCCAGTGACGAGCCCCCACAAAGGCCAGAGCTGCAGCAAAGGACAGCTCCTCGCCTTTCCTTGTCTTGGCTGCAGATGTCTGGAGCTGAAAAACTGGCTACAATCCAACCAATATTTTCCTTTTTTATTTCTTTTGCATTTGATTCCTCCTTCTGTAATTTTCACTGATCATTATATGTAAAGTTTATTCTCAGAGAGTGTTTATCAGGAAAGCATGAACTTTATTCTTTGCTATTTGCTGTAACACAGTCCACACTAGGTTGGAATTTACTATAAAATAGTCCCTTTCACTGAGAAATACCCAGGCTCTTGGATTTTGTGCATCCAGATGTTCATGTTTGAAAAACACGGTTCCTGCTCTTACTGGCCACACACACGGCGTCTGACTCAAGGTCAGCCAACCCATTTGTGTCCAGCAAGCAATCTGATTTTTTTCTTTGGGATTTGAACCAAGAGACAGGGAGACTGTCTTGAAACATGGTGTAGACTGAGCGCTGGCTGAGAGGGCGGGCCACGAGCAAACAGAAAGCTCAGCTGGAGAAAGAAGTAGAGGGAAACTGCTGAGGAAGACCCTGTGGTCCGCAGCAGTCAAAAGCGAAGCCATCAGTAACCATACACTTCCCCGAAGGAAGGAGAGAGGCGCCCCACTTTCTGTCCGCGATCTAGTTCTGTTCCCATGGGGCCAGTCTCTATTTCAGTTGCTACGATCATGAGATTGACATTGGATGCTCATATTATGTCTATTTCAGCCGATAATAGGGCAAGATCAGGCTCTGGGGTCACTTAGCTGGTCCCCTTTTATCCCACTCTGTCCTCAATGCCCATCTTTTCTCTGGACGTGGAATCAGTTTCAGAAAGATGCTTCTGAATAAACACCCACCTTACACAGTGTGCAGGGAAGTCCCTTGGACATCATGTAACAAGCTTCATGAGAACTTGAGCTTGGAAGTGAGTCATGGAAGGACTATATATTTTTTTTAAAAAAAGGTTCACTGCGCCATTTATGCCTAATCAGCTCGTACCACACCTCATCCATGGCACAGCATGTTGGTGGCCCGAAACCTCTTTGCTCTCCCATTGCCTTTGGAATGCTCGATGCCGTATTTTTGACTTCCCCAATTCATATCTAACCAGGTTTTGGGGGTGGGAGATTAGAAGAGCTCTTGGGGCAGGTTAAGTTGGGAAAGTTCTTTGAGCAACCGAGTGAATGTATGCGCATGCAGATCACAGAAACACTCAGACCGAGATCAAAAAGCACTTTGAAAAGAAGCGCGTGATCAGCCGTGTCCAATGCTGCCCGTGGCTCACATGAGATGAAGACTGAGGAGTGACCACTCCGTAGAGCAAGATTTTGGTCATTGGTGACCTTGATGAGTAAAATGGTGAGGTAAAGCCTCATTATAGTGAATTGAGGAGAGAACATGGGGAGAGAGTAGAAAAAGTGAATTAAACCAACTTTCTCAAGGGGTTTTCATAGAAATGAGAGAGTCAATCACTATTGGGGACTTCCCCAGGGAGGCAGTTGCGGGCACAGGCCCTGGAAACAGCCGGGGTTTGAATCCCAGCCTTTCCTCAGACTGATTGGATGGCCTTATAGTAAGAAAAGTTCGTTACACTCACCAAGATTCAAGTTTCTCAACCTGTGAAATGGAGTTCAGGTCATGAAATCGTTAACTAAAGAGTGGGCTTCTAACATTCTAAACATATTGGCTAAATTAAATCAAACCACAGATGAGATGCTTTATTTATCTAATATCTACAAGCACACGCCACGCGCCGCAGGAACTAGAAGCCGGCTCTTGAGAAGAAACTCACCCAGTTTTGCGCAGCTGACTCTTTTTCTCATTGCCCATCTGCTCTGTGCCTGGTGTTGTGTCCCTCTAGGTGAATGTAGGACGGTCCCTGTCCTTTGCAGACTCAGCAGCTAACCTGAGGCAAGAAGATCCCCCCACCTCACACAAAGGCGTATCTCAAGCCTGAATAGAATCCCCCTGGTTATTTCACAAATACAGATTCCCAAGCCCCTCCTGGACCTAGAGAAGAGTCTCTGGTGGTGGAGCGTGGAAGTCTGCATGTAGTACTGTCTCCCGTGATTTCCTCTGTATACTGGAGTCTGGAGGACTCTTGCTAAGGAAACTTGGATGCTCTTGGAAGTTTCTGGGCAGATGAGTGACAGGAGATCGCATTTCAACAAGATTGAGCTGGTGGCAGTCGTTAGGGTTGATTGAAGGGCGGAAAGGCAGGAGTACTGATTAAGATGAGGGTGAAGAGTACTTATGCGTGAGGAGGGAGCAGTGAATATATAAAGAAGGGCGGGTGAGAAAGAGCTTGTTTTCAAGGCAAAACTGACAGTGTTTAGGAACTGACTGGAGACAATGCATAGAGGAGGGGAGAGAGGAGGATTCCAGGGTTTCGAGGCAGGCTGCTCCTCTGATCCCCAGACTCCACTCTCTGCCTCCTCAACACGCCCCCTTGCAAGTCCGATTGTTCTTGTCAATGGAGCACACAAGCCTGAATCTCCATCTCCCCCAACTGCTTCCCCGTCTCTGCAAGTGACAACTCGGGCCAAGGCTCTGAAGCCATTCTTGACTCTTCCGTTTCTCTCAGAGTCCCCCAAGCACATCTTTCAGCTTTACGTTCAAAACAGACCAACAGTCTTTCTATTTTTCACCTCCACCAGCACCACCATTCCGGTCCAACCAGTATCATCTTTGGCCTAAACTGTGACAACAGCCTCCTACCGGGTCCCCGCCTCCACTCTTGCTCTTCATGGTCTATTCAGATCAGCTCACTTCTCTGCTCAAATCCCTTCAGTGGTTCCCTGTTCACCGAATCATTCCAAGTAAAAGCCAAAGTCCTTACAATGGCCCACTAGGACCTACAGGATCTGGCTCTCTGGCACCTCCCTGACCTTACCTCCTCTCAATGGCCATAAGCAGTCTGCTGTACATGTTCAGGCTGCCATGTTCTTGCTATATTTGGCAAGCAAGCTCCCAACTTTGTCCCTTTGATCCTGCCGTTCCCTCTGATGTGGGTGGACCTAAACTTCCCTTTGTCTCTCCTCTCCATCGAGTCCTCAGTGGTATTCCTTGCCTTGAATACGATTCTTCCAAAAATCCACGATAGACTATTAAAATTATGCCAATCATGTCACTGTCACATCCTCATAGAGGCCTTTCATGATTATTCTACATGAAATAACATAATCAGGTAACTGCTTGTGACTCTGTGCCTGCCTTGTCCTGCTTAATTTTTTAATTAGCCCTTATCATTTGGCATATTATATATTCATTTGCCTGCTATCTGTCTCCCACAAACAGAATGTAAAATGTTAAGAAAAGGGCATTTGTCTACTTTGTTTAGTGCTAGATCTCCTTAGCCTTAATAGAAACAGGCACAAAACATTTGTTGAATAAATTGCAAGACTGAATTTGGAGGCAGCACAGCTACTGGCAAAGAACATGGCTCTTGACCAGAGAGGCTGGGTTCACATCTTGCCTCCACCTCTTACTCAATATGTAATCTTGCACAAGTTACTTTGCATCTCCATGCCTCAGTTTCCTTATCTGTAGAATGCGGGTAATAATAAGAACAATCTGTGGCAGCCTTAAAAGTGGCTACAAATTTTTTGACACTCCTTCCATGGAGAGTATGCTCTACATTCTCCATGCCCACCCTCGCCTCTTGACTCTGAACAGGCTGGTGACTGCTTTGACCAATAGAATACGATGGAAGCAATGCTCCCAAGGCTAGGTATACAAGGTCATCTAGCTTCTGCCTTGATTACTGGAACACTTGGTTTGATGTTTGGAGCTGCCACATAAGAAGTCCAAGCACTTTGATGCTGCCATGTTGTAAGGATCCCCAAGCTGTCTGGAAAGGCTACGTAAGTAGGGGCTCTGATCTGCAGTTCCAACTGAGTCCAGCCTTCATATCAGCCCAGGCCAAGTGTCAGATGTGTGGGAAGAAGCATTCAAATGACCCCAGCCAGCAATTAGTTGGTCAGGTCACCTGTAGCTGTTCAGGTCTTCCTAGCTGAGACCTCAGACGTGTGGTAGAAATAAGTCATTCCTGTCTGATTTCCTGTGCCCCGTCTGACCTCCTGCTCCAGACAATCTGAGAGCATAGTAAAATGGTGGTTCTTTCATACCACTAAGTTCAAGCTAGTTAGTTATGTAGTAAAAGATAACTGGAACCCCATCCCAAGGATTGTTCTGAGAACTAAAGAAGCTATTGTATGTAAAATACTTAGAACTAAGCCAGTGCCTACCACGTAGTAACTACTAAATAAGTGTTAACTTTTATCATTGCTGGGATAAAATTTCGATTGATAAATATAGGGAAATTTGAGGAATTTAATTTTAATAAAAATGCTCTTCTTTTACCCACCCTTAAAACTTAATAATTTGAAACAATCAATTCATTGGTTTTATTATACTCTCCAAGATTGATTTCTTTACTCACTTGAATGGAGACTGTACAATGATTTCCTTATTAACCTGAAATCAGATGTGATAAAGCCCTGGGAAGAACAAGCCCTCCACAAAAGTAAAACAGAACTACAATATAATTTTTCTTAGTGAAGGTTTAGAGTTAGGTCTTGCCCACTTTTGTGTTTCTCTGAGCACCTAGCAACAGTGCGATGTCCAAAGTTTGCTTCACTGATTTGGTAAACGCACTTATGTTCATTGTCCTATATAAACTTTTTGGAAAACATTGCTTTATTTAGTATTTTCTCCATTTTTGCCTTGAAATTTGTAATATTTGCTGAAAAGTTGATTGGTAATCTCATAAAATTTAGACTGATGTTTATGGATTACATGGCTGGTATTGCTAAGAATGTACAGCGCAGCGTAAACACGGAACTCTTGCACAATCTTTTCCTGGACGTGTGCTTTTTTGAACTAGGTTCAAATCTAAACTGAGCAAGGCCACACAGGGCGTTAAAGCAAAAAATGCACAGTTGGAATGCACTGAAGCCCCTCGTTTGGGGGAGATAGGCATTGGAAGAGGTGATTTTTAAAAACCTGCTTTTTATTTCTGGTCACCTGGCAAGCCAATCTAAGAAAACATACTGCAAAGAAGTGATTTTCAAGCCACACACATTGTCTAGAGAGAAAAACAACTTCAAACATCCCATAGTGCTTTGGAAATTATTTGCTGAATATGTCAACATATCCCCTGAATGAAAAGCAGTTGCCTAGTTTTTGGACTCTTGTCCAAATGTGCAGATTTCTCAAATTTTGAAATAACAAAATCCTTAAAATGATTACTTGGATATGTCTCACATTTTTTGGATGGCCTGTTGGATGCTTTGCTACAAATGATTAAATGTGTCTAATTTCATGGTGAGCAATCCGTGAGTGTGAGAGAGTACACAGGGGAAGAGGGAAACAACTGGTAGGAGGGCCAGAGAAGCTGAAGAAAAAGAGAGAGGAGAGAAATATTTAGATTTAAGAGCTAGAGAGTGCTGCATTGGTAAATATTAATCTCGTTTGAAATCTCTCTCCAAGATTTTACTACAGAAAATATTAATGCTTCAATGTCATTTATAGCCAGTAAGGCACAATCTTTACATTCAAAGTGAAAAATATTTCAGACAGGTTTTTCTCAGTAACGGTGAAATCAGGGGGGCATGGTATTACTTACGCCTTCCTACTTATTGACCCAGTTCAGAAAGTTCCCATGCAGAGGCTGTTGATTTTATGGATCAGAATCATGATCTGAGACTGTGGGAAGTGTGGTTGTGGGTGTCATTTGCCAAATAAGCAGCCTCAGAGAACACTTTTGTCTCAAGCAAGGAAGGCACACATTCATTAAACATACATGTACAACTGATTTTACTATTTACACCATAATTTTATTTTAGTGGTTGGCCCAATATTCCATCTTGCAAAACCTTCTCGTTCATGGATTATCATGATTATCAGTGACTCATTTTTACTAAACATCCATGTTTACAGGAGGTGTCACTGGTTGAACACAGGTTCTATGCTACGGTGTACTTGGCATATTTATATGTGCACCATGCCCTTGTTCTTCCTATTCTTCCTCACCTCATTCTTCCTATTTACAGAAGAAAGGCTTGAAATTCCCAGTGCCATATAGCTAGGAAGCAAAAGGACTGGGATTTGGAGCTAGATCTGTCTGACTCCAAAATCTTGCCTCACCGTATGTGATATGCTATAAAATGCTTACTTGGAGCAGCTGCTGGGAAATTAGTCTACCAGGGCCTTAAATAGCCATTTGGTCTTCAGTCCTTGGTTTAATCTTGGCCAATTATTTCAGCCAACAGACCGAGCAGGTTGGAGGTGTGGGCTGGCTTTGGCATCAGCGTGTTGAGACTGGCAACCCAACCCCAGCCCTGATAGCATCACAATGAAGTCAGCCTGGCATGGCCCCCACTCACCGAATGCCATCAGAATTGTGGTCTAGCCACAAACCAGACACCATAGAGCTCCGAGAACTGGTAAAAAGCCTGGGCAAAGTAGATTGGTGGGAAATGTGCATTCCATGGGCTGTCAGTTTCCCAGCTCTGCCAACCTTGGCTTTCCTAAAGATAAACAAGATTAAGTAGTTAGCTGCCTGGGATTCAGGGTGATGATTCCAACAACATGGCATATGCACAGTGACCCTTTTTGATTGTTTGGGCAACACTGGAGAGAAATAACTCTAAAATTAGGTGACATCATTTCAGATGTCCCTATTCCCAGTTTTGCATATGAGCTCCTGGGTGACTTCTTTGAGTAGCCCTGATATGTGTATGTATATGTAAATATCTGTGTGACATTTAAAACTGTACAGAGCACTTATATTATAATGTTTCAGGAACAACAGTACTTCTCTCTTTCCTGAATGTATTTAGCATCAGTGTTAACTTTAACTAAGCTAACACACCCCCATTGTGCAGCCCTGGGCCATCTGCTCTCAGATCCAGGCATTGCCCTTTCCTCTCTGCCCTTTTCTGTGTCACTGGGAGTGTTGCCCCTGCTGTCTGAGTTTCACAGGCTTCCCTGTCTTTCAGCAGTGCTTGACTAAGAGGAGGCACTGGTGGGAGATAGAGGGGGAAGAAAGAAGAGAGAAACCAGGGTAACCTTCCCTTTCTGCCTTGGGCAGCTTCCCCCTACCCCAGCTCCAGAGCCCTGGGCTGCCAGGGCTCCTATGACCCTGACCCTTGGGCTCAGGGAGCTGTGACCTTTCTCTCTCTACCCCTCCAGCCTTGGAGAGGTAGCAAGTCCCTGCTCTTGCTGGTCTCTGGGTTGCACCACTACGCCTGGTTCCTCTTCTCAGCTTTTACCATCCATGTAAGGAATTAAATTTTCTCTATTTTATGTACCCAGAGTGGTTTCTGTTTTCCCAGTTGGACCCTGACAGATATAATTATGTTAGTTTTTGTAGCACTTGAGAATGTTTCAGATGCCTATGAATCGCCTTTGAGGGAAGATTTTGGTAAGATCTGGGTAGGGGGTCTTTCCTTCAATTCAACAAACCTTCAGTGATTACCTACTATGCAGGTGCATAGGTGAATATCTGTTGACTGTTATGCAGCCAGGGCCTACAAAGATGAGATAATCTAAAAAATATATTTTTTCAGGTGGGCGGAATGTACTTGGTGCAATCGATTTACTGCTGCATGTAGTAACAGGCTATTAGGAGATGGAAACATTTGTTAATGTTCCTGTTTGAGCAGTGTTAATGTCAGGGCGTGTTATTTGGGGATGCCATCAGATTGCCCACTGGCATGTATCCTCAGAGGGTACCAAAAATTCCACTCAAATAAATTATTATTATTATTTTTATTTTTATTTCAACTGATTGACTTGGCAGGAAAAGTTCAGATCATGTTCAGAAGGGTGGGTGATCCCCAAGTTTCCTCCCACCCTCCATACAGGCAGACTGGTGTTGAACTAAAGGAGCCATTAAGACCTTTTTCTGTAGCGTCAGTCATTGACCTATGAGATCTGTGAGGTCTACCCACCGATAACAAAGTCACCAGTAAGGATGAGGAAGACACGGAGGAAGGGAGCTGTGAGAACAGCATTTAGTAATTTTTTGTGATATAACTGATACTTCCTTTGAATGATCAAATAAACCACTGGTTAGGTTCACACCAAATGGACTGTAGTGACTAAATAGTTGCACATATTTTGATTTACTGAAGGACATGCATGCAAATTCTTATTGATGTTATAAAACTTGGCATTTCGAGGGATGCCAAGAAATTGCACATTTTCACTGATTGAAATCGTCTAATGACTCACAGAGGTGAACATCAGAGCTTGGAATAACAAGCATCTTTCATCACTCTGCCTGACACTGCCAGAATCCTGCTTTCCTGTCAAACTGCCTCCTGCGTTAGCCTCAGAGCAGAAGAGGTTGTTGAATTCCAGTAGTGAGCTCCGCGGAGACGCAGTAGTCCTGGCACAACAACAGCGGATAGCATGGGAAGAAGAAAGGATGGAAGAGAAGGTGGAGAGGAGGGAAGGAGGGAGAGGGTAACTAAGAGTGATGGATAAGGCGTGGCCATTCCAGATGCTGTCCCGGAGGTACTTCCTGCTGCTCTGTCGCCTCGGGGATGAGCACCCTTCTCTCATCACATCAGCCCAGTAGGGATGGGTTGCAGGACTTTCAGCTTGTTTTCATCCCTTTGCTCAGATAGCTGGCAAGCTTCGTTTCCTACACTTACCTCTCCTTATCCTTTTATCCTTCAAGTATATTTTTATTCTTAAAGCATTAAGTATAAAAACGGATCTCATTTCCAATTTTCTTCCCGAAACCCAGTCAATCTGGTAGGCTAATTGACTGCCAGCTCCCCATTGGCCAGCTGGATATGGGGCACAACCATTTCCAGCTCCCTTTTATGTTTGCCTGATGAAAAATACAATTCGTCCCTTAACTTTCCTCAGCAACTGAAGCAGATGAAATACATAGTCTATTTGGTTTGTTAAAAAGTGGTGCCTTCAGATATCACACTAATTTGGTCCAAAGTATGGGCAAAATTGAATATGTAACAGGCTTGAAAATTATATTTAAAGCAATTTTCCTCTCTCAGTGGAAACAAAATACCAAACTTCATAATAGATTGGGATTTAACACAGTAGTTCCAGAAGAAGGCAGTTCTCCCCACGCCCTCTCCTATTTTCCTCTTAAAAAAAGATCCTGAATTTACTGAATTTAGAATAGAAAATAATAATAAACAGTATTTTGAAAAACAATGTGGTCTAGTTGGTGTTGAAAAGTTTAAAGTTTTAAATGTTCTGTTTGTGAAGGAATTTGCTAATTATCCTGCAGATGTTCCTCCTTTTTATCCTTTATGCGTCATAGTTTCCCTAACGCTCTCTCCCTGCCTTTCTCTCTTTCTCTGGCTGTAGCTCTCCCTCTTGTGCTGTTCTTTAAAGCAGTGAAGATAGGTTCAAAGAATGTGTGAAGCTTCTTTTCTTTCCCAGGAAATGAGGCTATGCTGCAGCGCCAAAGTCCTGAGGCCCTGTCTTGATGAGAAGCCCTCTTACTTTAAATGTAACTTCTTCCAGAAGATTCTCTCCCAATTCAGTGACTTATAGCCTGGATTTAATTTTAGTAAGTGAGTTACAACATTAAATTATTTGGTTTGATTTCATGACTCCACCCAAACTTCCAAACCCCTACTAAAATAATCAAGTATGGGGTAATAAATACCTATTTTTTTGTAGATGATTTAAAATGGAGATTTTCCTAACAGAATGATTTTTGATCATTCTTGGAATGATCAAAGAACGATCAAAACAACTTAACACCATGGCTAGGAATCCTTGCTCTTATCCCAAGACTCATTAATAGAGCTCATTTTTAAGATTTGTCAACCAGCATAAGACCAAAGTCAGCTGGTTACTTTGCATTCATATTTTGAGCTCCTAAGTTAATATTACCTTTTGAAATAAAGTCAAATGTCTTTGTTTTAGTCCATAACTTATCTTTCACAATACATTGAAAATTAACGCTAGTCCCTGAATTTATTATTTATTTCTTCTTAAAGTAGAGATAAGTCTTTATTTCTCTTCCATGGTGCATTCATGCAAGCCTTAAATACACACACACACACCACACACACACACCCCTAACCTACCAATGTAGATTCAATTTTGTTACCTGGTATAAACATGGTAGGTCACACAGTGCATAGGCAATGGCCTACACATGGTGATTTAAACGGGGCCTCAAACTGCTCGTTCCAAACTTCCTCCTGGTGATCCTTGCCTATAACTCCTCTCCCCTTCACCTGGACTCAAATTCTCACCAGCATACACCCTTTCTCTCTCCTCTCTTACTCTCTCTCTCCCCCTACCCTTCCCACACCAATTTAAACAATAAATGCAGAAACATGAAACCAGGAAGTTACAGTGAGAAAATGAACAGGTGATATGAATTCTGATTCCCTCACTTTGTGGGATTCACTGAGCAAATGACTTATTGTACAACCTGATCCTGGTAAGTCTAGTCTACTGGCTAGTCTCGCAAATTATAGCTTACAAAACTGATCATTTTGCCTAAGGTAGGTCCTGAATATACAGAGCTTCTACAGTCATTTCTGATTCTGCATGAAATTTGGCTTTCCTGAGCTACTTTTGCCATGAAAAGCACCTGATGGCTCTTCTGTGTGCCATCTCCTGTCCCCCAACCCACCACTCCCCGCTGGCATGTACACACATATGCTATCTGCTGCTGCTGCTGCTTCTCCTTCTACACACACACATCACCTCCCTCGAGAAAGAGTTAAGGAGTCACAGAGCTGGAGATGGGACTTGCCTGAGATCCAGAATATTCTGCATAATGAGGTAGATCACTTCAATCCCCAGAAACATGGAGGTTACAGTGAAAAATCATTGCAAATACGCTATTTTCAGTATCTTGCATTCGGGCTTTAGAGTAGGGTTTAGACATTCTCTTTGAGTTATGATAAGTCTTCAAATTTTTTACTTATCTTACTTGCGATATACATACACCATTGGATCAAGATTATTTTGAGCACAAATTGTTTTAGATTATCCATGTGACTACCCACCTTGCATCTGATTAGCTGACCAGTATCTGGCCATGGATTCTTCATCAACAAAATAATTTCAGGTGTCGCTATAATTTTCTTACCTCAGGAAGAGACTATGATGACCCTTGTAAAAGAATTTGAGTTATTTGGCAATCTCAAAGTGTCTGATGAGTATTTGTGTAGTTAAAAGAGTTCTCTAACCAAAACTGTATGATTATTCCCAATAGATGGTCAAGAGAGGGAGGGAAGGAGCAAGTTGTTGGAGATTAAGAAATAGTATTAATCGTGTTCTGCATAACACAGTGGCTCCATCCTGGAAAGGGGGCTAGATGACTTGTTCTACAAGACTTAAAATGCCACATACCAGCCATCACCATCCCTTCTAGTCCCCACTTCCTCTCAGGGACAAAGTATTCTAAACTTGAGAAAATATAGTGCTGTGCAGTATATTTATTTAGAAAAGGATGGGCCCTGAATTGAGCCTGTCAGGAGGGTTAGGTTTTCCCAAAAGGTATATAGAGTTTCACACCGTTGAGACTGGAAGGAGAAATGATGGAGAGGTGGCCAAGGTTAATAGCTTGAGTGTGTCCAGGGGGTGATCTTTGTGAAAGGATTTCCTCTAACCATGGATGCTTTTCCTTAAAACTATGGGAGAAGACAGATTTTGAGAATACTTGTAAGGCGTCTTCTGTTAGGATGTAGTTGCCTTGGAGTTACTCTATACCTTTTGGAAAACCTGATCATTCCCCCATTCTTAAGCAATGCCCATGTGGAGAAGAGGGAACGGGACATTGAAGGGAAACACGGCCAGGTACCAAATCCAGGTCTCATCCTACTCACATCCCACACTTCCAGCCGAGAAAGGACCACACCCTTCCAAGCAGAGTATGTCTGGTAGCGACCATCCTCAAAGTGCATCGTGGTCCACATTAAAGGAAGGAGCCATTGGGAGGAGCCCCCAGGGCTGAGGCAGGACTTCCAAGCAGACATCCATAAAGACTCTAGTAAGAAGAGACCCTTAGGTTGACAACCCAGGAAAAGAAACTAAAAGTGAGGCCAAAAGAAAAGGATTTGTTAAGAAATGCTTTAGATTAGTTATCTCTCCAACCTGTTTATCACCAAGCTGTAAACTCTCATCCACCTGAATTTATATGTCATAGTTTCACACTCACGCTTCAGTTTAGAAGTTAAAATTCTCCAAGGAGTCTCACAACTTTATATGATACCCTGGATATCTTACAGGATTTTGGACTTGGATTTCAATTATTTTAAATCCATCCAAATGCCTTTTCCCTGCTGACAGCTCCACACTGCCCACTCATATAAAAAGACTCACCAGGAGAATAAATTATTTCTTCCCTTGTCAATGGTAATTTGTGTTCACTAAATTACCTCCAGATCTACTTTCCTGAGTCAAAAATAACTCCATAGTTTTCTTTTTTTTTCCCCTCCATGTTTAGCTTGGAAAGACATATAGATTTTGAAGTTAACCTCTCTCTGTTAGATGCTCAAGAATAATTAAGATCGTTTTCTTCTTAAATCAGCCAGATGTTTCATTTTAAGATGGAACAATACATGGTTTATTTGACCCAAGTTCTCATGGAAAGGCCATTGCTTTCATTTTGATAGTCCTGTTTTGTGAGAGGTAAAAATGAAAAACATCTTTAAGAGAATTCCTTCTCCGTTTTTTTTTTTTTTCCCTGGGAACAATGTTCGGTCTCAACAGGAAACCACATTTTTTAAGAACATGAAAGTTATTACTGATGATACCTCGCAATCTGATCAAACATGTACGCAACAGCTGTCATGTCGTGATTTTACCACACTGTTCTTTATAACTTTTAAAAGAGATTTAAATATACTACTATGTCAAGATCTGTTCCTGGCAAGGCATCTATTTACAGCATTTCTTTGTCACTTTAGTGTTTTCTTCTAATCAAGTTAGGCTAATATGCTTAGGGCACCTTTCATTTTTGTCTTAAAAAATGCCAATAAATGGTTAAGAGTAGTTTTTACAACATGGTGAGTGTTATTTCACAATGTTTCATTAGCCGCAAATCCTCAAGTCACTTTTAAGAATTCCAGATGCCCTACTGTAGGTATTTTTGCAGCTGTTTTGTGGGAAATCATGAAAGTACAACTCTTTTTTGACAAAAAAGAACACATCTCCTTCCTACAGGAATTGGTCTCTTTTACTGTACCCTGTAGTGACAAAAAGGGCAGTGGTAAAGACTGCTGTGTACTATACATATTCTTTCCATGTGCCTGGACTTCAGATGGTTAAAATGTCTTCTAATTTGCAAAATACTTTGACTTTACTTTGAAGGAAGTGTTTTTTTTTTTAATTGGTTACAGTACACTCAAAGTTACATTTTTATTCCTGCTATTTGTAGCACAAAATTGGGTCTGAAAATATTTTATCTGCATTCAGTGATTTTGCTTTTGGAAAGCATTTTATTGTTCTTTGTGATTAGATTTATAAGTTGGCTCCATACATTCTTTTACCTGGTACACAACATAGAGAATGTGACTATTTATAACCACTGACTCCTTTTAGGATTACCTATTATCTTCAATTTTTTTTTCCATTTTGAAAGTTGCATATTTCAGGATTTTATGAATATCTATTCAGTGGTATCTTACGCCTCAAGAATACTTTTATGCATATATAGCCACAGTTTGTAAATTTTATAAACAAACTAAGAAAAAGAAAAGGTTTTCCTTGCATTATTTCCAGCACCACAGAATCTGTAGTCTTTATCATCCGACAGTATCTTGTACCTGAATTGTAATGTTTTCAGTGGTCATTTCTTTCAAGCAAAATCAATAATAAAATGTTGGAACTGGAGATGTAGGGCTCATAGACCTTACTGGCATTCACATTGCTGAGATTTTGCTGCAAAGTCGAGGCTCAGAAGACTCCAGTGGTAGGACCTGTGATATAAGGAAAACTCGACTGGAATCTGGAGATGGAGAACCAGCCTCTAGCTGTAGCTCTTTCTAGCTGTTGGTGATATCATATAGAGTTAATTTTTAACCCTTACATTTTACAGATGAGGAAACTGAAGCCCAGAAACACAAAATTTCACCTAGAATTCCATAGTCCAATTAAAAATCGTCAGTTTCTTTAGTTACCTTATTTTGCCATTTTGTGCCTAACTTCAATTGCTTAAAACTAGATATATAGAATCAGTTCAAATGAGAGTAATTCATTCCACAAACATGCAAAGTGACTTAATAAGTTGAGCTGAAAAGACACAGAGTCCATCCTCAAGAGCTTTGGCATCTAGTGAGAAGTCAACATGCAGACCAGGGATTCCAATACACCCAGGCAGCTGCCCTGATGAGGCTGGCCTAGAGCTGGGAGGACAGAAACAAGAGAAGTCCTCTTCAAGGAGGAGGGGAAAGCCTCCTGGAGGGCAATGCTTTATGATGCTTTGAAGAAGGAGTACAGGAGGCTTCCCTGGGTGGAGGAAATGGATCAGGAACTCGTGAAGGGTTGAAGCAGTGTCTCTGCTACTCAATGTGGAAGAGTGGAGTGCTGGGGGACAGGATGGACAGCAGGTCAGAATGGGATCGTGTAGCCCTTGTCTGCTCTGCCATGGAGCTTAGATTCTTCTACTGTGGGAGTCAGGGAGTCCCCAGAGTATTTAGAACAGGGAAATGACATGCCTGACTTTGTGTGTTCTAAAGACGGTTCCAGCTATGCCCCGCTTTTCTCCCATTGCTGTGACAAGCCCAGCTGGTTTGACTGGAAAGCAAAGAATCTCCACCTCACCCCAATCAGAGGATAATTGGAAAATATTATAACCCTCAAAAGCAAAGGGAGAAACAATCCCCTGCCTTAATCTCTATTTGAGCCATCGCCGAAATACTGTTTACAAGGATTTTGGGCTCCATCATCATTTTACTCAAAACTATTTATTACAACTTACAGTACTACATGTAAGACAATTCTTTCTTTAAATTCAACAAAATCTTCAGTTCCACTGAAGTGGTTGACTTGTGAAATTGTTGCTGCTTTTCTTTTAAAGATGTTGTAATTTATTGGATCTTTTATTGGATTTAAGGGACCAATTCCTTTACATGTACTCATATGATCTTTGGGATCAGATGGTCCTCAGCCTAAATCTTTGCTCTTCTAAGTAGGAAAGGAAAATATCAAGACAATGATACTTTTATCTTAGGTGGCCTTGGAGAATGAAATAAAGTAATGTATTTATAGTGCTTTGTGCAGTGTGACACATAGTAAGTGGACCAAAAATGTGAGCTCCTCCCTCCAACTGTGACAGGCCTAGAAGAGAGTGAGGTCTGCTTTATGAGAGTGAGGTCTGCCTTATGACAGCGTAACTGAACTACATGGCACAGAAAGATCTCACCAGTCCACTTTATGATTGCAATAGCCATCTTATGAAACACAACTTGGCCCTCAGCCAGGACTGAGGGTCCAGGTGAATTAAGCAAGGTCCTGGGCTTTGCAACACTTGTCAAGCAGAAAGAAGGCCGTTGGAAGTCAAAATGAGGTTCTTAATGGAAAGATAGGAAGGGAGCAGCCAGATAGCTTTTCACTCTAATTAAAGATGGAGTCAAACATCACTAAACAGGGTAAAATTCTGGTTGAAAAGTAAAAAAAAAAAAAAAAAAAAAATTAATTAAGATATATAGTTTTACTTATTCGAGGTAGATATAATAACTTAAGCTATATTAATAAGGGCCTTCCTCAGAGTGAAAATTGAAATGCCTGGTTTAATAAAGCAAAATAACAAATTTGGTATTAAAATTTAGAATGTTAGTAATTCATCTGAAGTGATTAGAAATAGCTGGTTTTCTCAACTGGTTTTAAAAAGCTTTTGAAATATTATTTATATTGTTAATTTATTCAGCCCACTTTTCCTCCCTGGCCTGTGGGACTGTAAGCTTCAGAGCAGCTGCTGCTCAAAGGTTCCCCAATTCCCCAGTGAAGTCTGCACTAATGACGCTATATGTCATTAGTTAGGGGTAAATGACTTTGGCCACATATTCGCAGACATAGAAGATAAAATAAATTCTTAATCAGTTGAGACTCTTGGAAAATATGTTCAAAGGGTCTTTTTCTTTTCCTCTTGAAATATGGAGCGTTACAAAGCACATGTGCTCACATAGCCTAGATACCTGGGCTAAGAATGTTTTTTAACTTAAAAAAAGACTATAGAAAGGAAAAATTCTGTAATTAAAAAGGAGTCTCCACAAATATAAGGAGAATAACATTTCAGTATCCAAAGGCCTACCATGCTCAGCTGTGAGACACAGGATGTGACATTTGAGTAATTAATGGAAAGTCTATGTAAAAGCAGTAATTATCACACTTTCCAGAAAAGCAAAGGGAAGGCCCACATTCCGTGTCCCAATCTGGCTGGCTCCATCCTGTGCATTCAGACTACTTCACTGAGGCCTTCAACTGCATCCCAGTGACACGACTCACACAATGGTCACAGTCACCAACGCAATGCTGGCGCCAGCAAGCTTTAGTTTGTTAGGAAAAAAATACTACTTTCCATGTATGTTTAAATAGTACAGACACATAATATTAAAAAAACAGAAGCTCTGAGTATGTAATTTGATGCTAAGCCTTTGCAAAATAGGCAGAGATCCAAATATTTTTCTCTGCTAAAAGAGTTGAAAATATGTTTCCAGGGGTGACTTGGCTGGAGAGGCTACCACTTGGGACTGGTGAGCTGAGAAGTTTGATTTGGGGATGATCTGTATTTCTGAGAAAGAACCACAAGGGCTCCTAGGGTTGGCTGAGATCCAGAAGGAAGGTGGGCTCTACAATTGAACTTTCCAGGTTAAAACCTAGTATGCACGTGTGTGTGGTGGGGGACAGGGGCAAGGAAACACATCTTATTTTTAAAGCTTTAAACTTAGATTACGGAATCACATTGTGGGGTGCAAGACCCACCCAAGCTTAGTTAGTTATAAATTTGGACTCAGAATTCCTTGGGGGAGAGTTAATCTCTAGACTACTAGAGATAATACATTGGTTGAAAGCTATACCTCGATCTCAGTTGGTCTGGTGATAGGGAGGGGGATATAACTTGCCAGCTAGGAAAATGGCATTCTGTGGACACCCACCCTGCCCTGGACCCTTTAAGCCAGGCCGACCACATCCTAGTGGGCTCAAAAGGCAAATCTCTTAACCCAGTAGATGTTTTCTGTCATCTCCCAGGTCCTTTCCCACTGTTTCCAACATGCTGTACCTGCTTTCATTGGCTAGCTGCAGATATCCGGGTTCCTACGATAGCTGCTCTAGCTGACTGGGATCTCCAGGTTAGGCTATGCCCCTCCTGGTGCACTGGAGCTGAGCCCTTCTGCCTGATTCTCAGATTTCCCACCGTAAACCCTGGTCTGAAAAAAACTCCCTTAATAGAGGCAGCTCCCATCTCTCTCCAAAATGGGTTTTGGACACCTCCTTGGCAGAAATAAATGGCTTTTCCTAAGCTTTATGCAGAAAGAAATAAAGATGACTAATACCTGGTCCCTACTTTCAAGGAACTTGCAGTCACCTCTGTCAGACAAGATGCCCACAAGAAAATGGAGCTAAGATTTCTATGAGTCTTAGGCTGCAAATGCCAAATGATTGGATAACAGGTGCTCTGTGGTTAAGAGGAGGGATGGTCACTTCTCTTTGTGGTAGTTATCAGAAGGATTTTCGGGACCTACAAATGGAGTTTGTACTAGTTGTCTATTGCTGTTAAACAAATTATCATAAACTTAGTGGCTTGACACAATACAAATTTATTACCTTCCAGTTGTGTAGGTCAGAACCTGACATAGTCTTACTAGACTAGAATCAAGGTGTCAGCAGACCTGTGTTCCATCTGGAGGCTTTGGGGGAGAATCCACTTCCAAGCTCCTTTGGGTTGTTGGCAGAATTCAGTTCCATGCAGTTGTAGGACTGAGGTCCCCACTTCCTTCCTGGCTGTCGGCTGGGGCCACTTTTAGCTCCCGGAGGCCTCTGTCCACTCCTTGCAAATGGTGCTTACAGCTCAGAGCCAGACACGGTGTGGAGCCTCTCATACTGCACCTCTTCTGAGCTTTCTGCTGCATCATCTACCTTCCTCCTCTGCTCTTAAGGACCTGTGATAATACAGGGATTACCCCGATAATGTAGGATAATCTCCCTACTTTACAATCAGCTGATTATCAACCTTAGTTGCATAACATGATCACAGGCATAACCCAAGGGGGTGCAAGTCATGGGGGCCAAAGACCTGCCTGGCACCATGTTCCTCTGATGTCATGAACTGCTGGGAGAATGGAACTCAGAGCAGTGCAGGACAAAATCCAAATCATGTGTTTGTTAAGCACCTACCAGGTGCCAAGTATGATGCATGTTTGCAAGCACAAGGCAGGTCAGAATCCATCTGTTCCTCAACATCTTGGCCTAGAGGGGAAGACAGGCTTCTTTTAAAATAATTACAATACAAAGATCTATATGCAACACCGATAACCAATGTTAACAATTTCGTGGTTTTATTTTTGTCTCTTGAATTTCATAAGTTGGCACATATTTAGAACCATAAAAAAAGTTCTGAGCAAGGCATTGGCCAAAAACTGCAAGAAATGGGGTGGCATCTAAGGGCAACCCATTCTCAGTTGCCCCCTTGTCCACACCACAGCACTGACTCTGACCTATCATCTTGCATTATGTTACTTTCAACTTTTCCACCCAACTTGGAATATTCTCTGCTTTCAGTCATAGCACTGAAACAGTATTTAAAGGCAGAAAAACAGATTGTAATAGCAACTTTGCTGTTGGCCTCTGAAGCTCATTAGTTCTATTCTTAGCCCCCATGCAACGTTCTCTGCTTCCTGACACCCACCCAGACTTTCTCCTCTGTTAGTGGTTTTACTCAATTGTATACTCGGTAAGGGAGTGAGGGGCAGAGAACATTTTACTCATTTTGGAATTTTCTTAGTCTCCCCATCCCAGTTCTAACACAGTGTTACAGACCATGAAGCCATTCAATAAAGGTATAGTAAATTCCAAAAAAAAAAAGAAAAGAAAAGAAAAGAAATAAAACAAAGTCCTTGGTTTTTAGGGATTTTAAGGGGCTAGACAGGAAATGGCATTTGCTACCATGTGCTAAATCTTTTTGTCTTTCATGCAAAGAAGTTAAAGAGTGGCTAAGTAGGGAGGACAGTATGAGCCTCGGAAGATTAGGGAAGAGAAGTACAGTTAAAGAAACTTCCTGTGGTTCAAATGCAAAAATAACTGAATGCATATTATACTGAAATGTCATGTGACATACAGAAATCATTAATAGTAAGTAAGACCATTGTACACATTCTAGAAAAACAGGCATTTAAAGCAGATATTGAAAACACTTGGTTCTCAGTTCATCGTTTGGTGGTCTCCTTGCCCCATTTATGGCTGTTTGCTCTCTGGTTTGGGTACTCTGGGGCAGCCAGCAGTTCCCATACTCAGCAACAGAAGAGATGATGACAAGAAGCAAAGGTGCTCTATGGCCCTCATGGAATTTGCTGTCGTTAATAGGGGTAGGGAGTTGCAGTTCCCAAAGAGTCAATGGAAAATGGATTCTTTTAGGTTAAAACCAGAGGCTCACTGGTCTTATTTTAAAGCTTTAACCTCAGCTTCTCCCACACACAACTCGACAGACCTTCCTCTGTGTGGTAGGCAGAATCACAGACACACCCAAGATGTCCACGTCCTGATCTCTGGTATCTGTGACTATGTTAGGCTACATGGTAAAGGGGCATTAAAGTCAGCAGACCCTAAAATAGGAAGATCATCCAGGTGGGCCCAATGCAATCAGAAGCAGCCTTAAAAGTGAAAGGCGGAGGCAGAAACACCAGAGTCAGAGGAGATATGATGAGGAAGCAAGGTCAGATTGATGACACGTGGGCACCTAAGGACTTCCCCCCCCCATCCCCCACCCCCTCCCATTGCCAGCCTTGAAGCTGGACGAGGGGCTGGGACCTGGCAAAGACAAGGAGGGATTCTCCCCTGGAGTCTCCAGAAAGGAACAGCTCTGCCCACCCTTTGATTTTAGCTCAGTGAGAACCATGTCAGAATTCCAACCTACAGAACCATCAAGTAACAAATTCGTGTTGTTTTAAGCCACTAAGGTCATGGTAATTTGTTATAGCAGCCATAGAAAATAAAGAACTCTATCACTGAATCAACCCCCAGTGTGTGTTGACAGTGGCAAAGAACGCAAGGATGCATTGTGGGTAAGCAGCCCTTGGCTTGCAGAAGCATTGAGTGACCCACTCTCCAGGCTGTCCTGGGGAAAAGGCCACTGTAACTCCCGATTCATGGAGCCCCAGATTGTGTGGGCAGAGACAAATTTCCAAGTTCTAGTCTGTTGCAGAAATTAAAAACTAATATCATATGGGCCAAATTCAGCAGTGAGACTCTTATACTTGCATAGAGGATTAAAACAAATTGAATTAGTGGCCAACATTTAAAGATTTCACCTAAGCATCAGGATTTCTGAACTTTCTTGAAAAATAAAATCAGAAAACCTTGCCATACCTGCATTTCTGGGGTAGCAGAGTATTGAATGTCCCTTTAGACAGAGTATGCTTCCTCTGGTTGCCACCATCCCCACCACTGTACTGTCTCACATTCTGTCCATACACTCTATTATGTGGCCCTACTGGCACTTGAATTTGCAATTCCTGGTACACTGCTTGTATACAATATAAATTTCAGAACTGGCTTAATTAGGTAGGGTAAGGTACAAAAGGCAATCTAGTTAGTTTCACCGTTTCATCGTGTGTGATAGCAAAGAGGGCCTTCATTAATTTCAGGGAAAAAAAAAAATCTCAGAGGTGAAATAGTGTGGCTCATTCCTCTACTCCTTCCAAATTCTTAACCTAAGCAGCACCAAAGACATACTGGCATTGGTGCCTGATGGGGAATTCCCAGGCCTACTTAATGACTCCAATTCAGATCAGCTAAATCTGTACCCCTTTACAGATGTATCTAAATCTGACTTCAACAGATGAGAGGATTTTCAAAAGGATATAAATCAAACTAGAACACTTTCAAGATGGTAGATCATGAGCTCAAACAACAAGTCAAATGAACTGGTAGCGTTTTCATACATGCAGGGCCCAGGTTTGAAGCAATCCCTGTGCAGTGTTATTAGATTAACAACATGTAAGCTCTGACATCAGCTGCAACATGAGCTGGCATTGCAAAATGCACTTTGGAATCCTGACGCAGTCACTGTTATGTTTGGCTTTATTACCCACATATCTCTTTACTCATATCTGAATGCCGATGGTTATGGGCCAAAATTTTTGGAAAAGTGATACCTTGCAAGCTCACACTTGTAACGCCTCTGAACAGTGATGGGGGGGTCATAGATACGGGAACAAGGGAGGAAAGTTGGCTCACAAAAGGGACAGTGTCCTGAGCCACTAGGCAGGAATGCACCTTTTCCATCACAGCCTGTGCGTCTATGAACACAATGCAATGAACAATCAGCCAGAGATGGGCAAGAGGGAGGCCCAGCCAGGCTCTTGACACGGCTGTCTGTAGGCGTGATGGATGTGGAGAAACCCAACCCTTCCCGGGGGGTCAGGTGGCACCACCAAGACAAAGAGTGCAAACAATTTGGTCCTGGAAAAGAACTCCCCCCTCCCCTTTTTTTTTCTTTGCTATTTGTGCCAAAAAGTTACAGTATCCAGCCATTCCCTATTAAGTTAGAAATCTATGCAAAGAAGAAACAAATGAAGCCAAAGTGAAACCCTGAATAGAAATATTCACTGAGCAGAGCCAGCCGCATATTTAAATTGTGCAACAATGTCTGCAGAAATAAATGGACGAATAAATAAATAAAATGGCTTTCACTTCCAAGGCTGAGTCAAAAATGCCTGCTTTCTGGATTAGATATTGAGATGCCATCCGAGTTGGTGAAAATACAAGGTCTCCCAAATCTCTCCTTTCGAGGCTGTGGATAAAAACAAGGGATAGGAGGAAGATTCTTCCTCTGACCCTGAAGCCAGCCTGAGAAGATAGAGAAAAGAGACAGAGCTCCTGCTGTCCCAACTGGAAAAAAAACCTCGAAAAATATTTTGTTCTGCCTTTTCATTGTTTCCTGTCTCTTTACACATCTAAGCAAGGATTCTAATTGGATTTGGATTTATTTGTGCTTTTGATAAAATACACATCCCTACCTCTACCGCCCCTTTCCCCCAATCCAGGCCCCAAGGAGTTTTAGAAATATCTATAAATTTGCTTAATTGCCAGACAGTTTTTCCACTCGGAGGCAACTGGCTTCCCTTCGCTGTAATGTCAGAGTCTGACCTATGACATCAGGGGCTCGTATCTGATGACTACCAAATGTTAAAGGCGCCCTCGGTTTTCTTGGCTTTGCTGTGCTCTCAGACTGGGCATCAGAGGCCTGGCCTTGCAGCAGGCAGCTTATCAGTCCTGATCCAAGTGGGTGGAAACGTGCCAGTGAACAAGGGAGCTTAGGGGAAGAGGAGTGACAGTGCCCTGCACCTGCTGTATACCAAGCAACGGGCCAAGCTTTACCTTGCTCTGTGCCCACAGACACTGAACACTTCAATTTTGCCAGTCTTGTTTTTACAAATAAGGGGCCTGGAGAAATTAAACAGGTTGACAATTTTAAGCCAGTACTTGTCAAAGCAAGCATTTCAAACCAAGGCTGCCTGCTCCTGAAGCTTTACTTATCCACAAAGCCTCATGCTTACTCCCAACAGAAATTTCTAGAAGGAAACTTTGATGTTTGCTCTTTGGTACTTCTTATCACTCATATCATCCCTCATCACAGAGAATTCCCACACAGAGAATTAGACATGGCAGAGTAAATATTAACACGCCTCAACTCAAAATTAGTTTCCACCCTTGAATCCAGACTCCATCTCAGAGGCAGACTGTCAGGATAGATGAGGGTTGCTGTATAGCTTCGGTGGTTCAGATCACTCTACTGGCCGCCCAACCACCCACAGCCACCAAGGTGTGCATGTGGCTGTAAATGCATGACACATGTTAAATAAGTAAGAATTTGGATTGTGACAGGTTTATGGGGAAATGTCAGAAGCAGAGTCATTTCTGAGGGTCCAATTCAATGGGCAGCAGGATATTCAATCTAATCTGAAGATACAAGATCAGGCATTTAGAAAAACAAAGGGATTCTTGGGCAGTCATCTACTCTCTACTTCCTTTCTATCAGCAATCCCTTCGCTCGGTTTTGGACTTTCCAGCTCATGGTGTAAGTTTTGATTCCAGACACTCCATTTTTCCATCTTACACAAAAGGATAGGGCCATGGCATGTGGAATGACAGGGTCTGGGCTGTGGAATGAGAATATCTGGTTTCCAGTCACTGTACCACATTAACAAACCGTGTGACCTTGGGCTGGTTTCTAACCTTTCTGGGCCCTTCTCTGCAAGATCATTACTCTAAATCTTATTGAGATCATGTAACTAACACACTGCCTGGTCTATAGGAGGCTTCTAAAAAATACTTTTCCTTTTCTCTTCACCCTTCTTCTCCTTATGTGCTTTTTCAGGGATGCCCTCACCCTAAGGCAAGCTTTTGGGGTTTCCCTCTTTCTTGCAAGCCTCAGATATTTTAAGAACTGCTTAATTTGGCAGTGGCATTGAAGACTGAAATCTTGTATTCCACGTATAAGCTGTATAGTGCTGAAGACATTATCTAACTTCTCTGAGCCTCTATTTTCTTATCTATAAATTGGTGATAATAATTGCAATGTAGTTTATCTCTAACCAAACAGCCGTTTATTACCTTCTTTGCAAACAGCACCTAGATTTTGGGTCCAAGTAGCTCTCAGAGATCTCCCAACTTGAGGAAAGGTTCAGGCCCAGTGGACAAATTCTGGTTGATGTAGTAATCAGATGTAATAACTTTTATCAATGAGTGCTCTGGGGTAAGCATAAATAACAACCACTTTTGGCCAAAGAAATTGAAAGGAAAGTCTTAAAATGGATCCCCAAGAGAAGAAAGGCTTTTGTTTCTTGCTTCCCACTTGGGTTGTTGACAATGGATGTGATGCCTAGAGATTGGCAGCCATTTTGAACCCATGAGGTTACACACACAAGGTTAAAAACTTATTTGCTAATGATGGTGAAAGGGATGGCTGGGAAGAGTCTGGGTCCTTGGTGATGTTGTGAATTGCTGAATGAGTCCTTGGCTGTCCATCTTCATATTTCTTGTCCTATTAGATCATTAATGTTTAGGCTATTTAAGTAAAATATTCTCTTACTTGCAAAGAAAAGCATTACTGATTCTGGTATCTGCTTCTCCAAGTTGTTTGAAGAATTAGAAATAACATCTGTAAAGCACCTAGCAAGTGCCTACCATTTATTAAACACTTGACAATCATGTAGCTTACATTTGTTAATATACTGTATTGGTTCTCTAGGGAAGCAGTGAAGTCCTTGTAAAATAGAAGCTTCCTTTAAGCACTTGTTTAAGATGTTACAGAGGAAATTCAAACATTGACTTGTACCCGCTTAGGGCCTTTGAATCCCATCACATTGAGATTTCGTGAGATCTTATCAATTAATACAAATAATATTGCAAAATTAATAGATCTTGAAGATGTTACAACTCAGACAAAAAGAAACAGTAATAAACAGACAGTTCTCATTACTACGGGTTGGATGATTTTACTTATGACTTTCCAAATTATTCCTTTCTCCTTCCTTGGCTATGAGCCCGTTTGACTTATCTTTTTAGCCTAAGCTGAGTTTTAAATTTGTCAGTGCCGTTGATTGTTGGGATAAACAACTTGCAGGGAAAGGAGGTTGTAACTGGGTCTAAACTGTCATTTGTTGATTATTTGAGGATTAGAAGTTATCTAGAAAGTAGAAAAAAAGACTGAAAATGCTGGCTGTGAGCAAAAAGTAGTTCATTCATAAATCCAGCCAACATATTAAAGTCCTATGCTAGGTGCTGGGAAAACAAGGACAAATAAGTGAGGGTGCTGTCATTACGGGGTTTAGAGACAACCTAGGAGAGAAAGACATGTGAACAAGTACAGTTGTCTCTCAGTGTCATGGGGGATTGGTTTCAGGACCTCTTGTGGATACTAAAATCTGTGGATGCTTAAGTCCCTTATATTAAATGGCATAGTATTTGCATAGAACCTATGCGCATCCTCCCCTGTACTTTAAATCATCTCTAGACTACTTGTAATACCTAATACAATGTTAATACTATGTAAATAGTTGTTATACTGTATGGTGTAGGGAATAATGACAAGGAAAAGAGTCTGTATGTATTCAGAACAGATGCAATTTTTTTCCAAATATTTTTGATCCACAGTTGGTTGAATCTATGGATGTGGAATTCACAGATATGTAGGATCGACTCCATATTTTTTTCCATAAAATACTATTGTAATTGCCAAAATACTAGTGATAATAATAATGAAACCAGCACATTACTACTATTAATGGCTCCCATGCTCCAGGTACTGTCCTAAGTACTTTGAATACACTGTCTCTTACGATCTTTATAACAACTCTTTGTGGGAAGTCCAGTTGTTATGCCTGACTTAGAGATGAGCATCTGAGATTCAAATGTACACAGCTACTTATCGGAGGAGATAGAATTCACATCCAGGTCTTTTTAATTACAGAGCTCATAATCCTAACAACACAATCTGTGGTAGAGATTCAAGGGTAAAATAGAGCTTGAAAAGGAGAAAATAGTTAATTCTGTTGGGGGTGGAAGGAACAGGGAGTGGGCATGGGGGTGGGGGGAGGTAGGAGGAAGGTTAAGAAAGGGCTTCAAACAGGAGGTGACCCTCCATGGAAGCTCAACATCGTGGAGAAGACGTCTCAGAAGAAAGTGTGTGGTGTGCAGTTCTTTAGCATACTATCTAGTACGAAGGAGGTTGGGTGGGGGGAGAACAGAGTCAGAATGGCATCTGAATTGGCCCAGTGCCCCAGGAAAACGGCAAGTTCCAATGCAATTGGGACTTCAGGGACCTGGGAAAATTATTAGAGCTGTTTATTCTGCCAAAGTACATACTTGAAATCTCATGAATAAAAGGTTTTCTATGAATACAGAATATTGTGATTGTCTACATTGGACCAGGGAAACATTATATTCAAAGAGGAGGGGAGAAGTCTGGACATATTTATTTAGCATATGAAAGTGGGCATTCATGCCAAAAATAATTTAGTACGGTAGAAACCTACTTAGGCAATATCTACAGTAACACAGTAAGACATGTGACACAAAGATTTGGTGGCTGTAATTCATGCCAGTGAGATCCCCCAAAACCAAATTTGATCTACAAGACCCTCCTCATCCAGCCCCTGCCTTGTTCTATGGCCTTAGGCCCAGTGGTATAATTTTTAGCATTCCACTTGCTCTGCAGGGTTTTTGTGCCCTATAATTCCAACAATTAAGTATTTTAACTCAGCTGAGGTCTGGCCAAAACTGAAATATGAGAGGTAAAATAAGTTAAGATTTTGCTAACTTTTGGATTCAAATATTAAATTTTAATGTTATCAATTGCTAATTACATGAAGAATTTACTTAGTGGAGATTCTCTTTCTAGTAGATGGGGTCTTGAATTTAATATTTTTCTGGCCTTTTTCAAAGCATATGCCTGTCTTATTTGAGAATATGAGAACTAACTCTACTCATGATGATTTAGAAAATAATTTAAATGATTTAGAAAGTAATCTAAAATCATCTACCTCACAACTATTAATAAATGGTATTATATTATACATCAATTTCAGCAAGTTTTAACACTGAGACTATCTCATGCTGTTTTGGGCACACAAGTATATTAGTTAGTTCTTATAGTTTTAAGGATGGCAAATTGAAGTGATCTTTTTTCAGTGGTAAGAAAACCCCCAACTCTCAACATAGCCACATTGACCTACTCTCTGTTACACGAATAGGCCAAGCTCATTTCATTTGTCAGGTCTCTGCTCTTACTGTTTGTTCTGTTTCCTTTATTCTTCCTATAAGTATTTATTTGCTTGGTCGGGTTCTTTTTGCCTTTCATTTCTTACTCAGGTCAAATGTCAGATGTTTCAATTTCAGAAAATGCTACCTCTCCCCCCTACTCAGCCAGTTATGCATACTGAAGCCTGGGAAGTTATTTGTCCATTTTCCTAGACCCTCTGTGCCCAACGGGTCAATCTGTCCTGTTGATTCTACCTCTAAATCTGGAATTTGACCACACCGTGTCATTTCTATTGCTAAGATTCTAGTCTAAGCCACTATCCTCTTCCATCTGTATTGACACAACAACCCCTTCTTGTGAATTAGCTGGCCATACCTAATACAGAAACTGGTACCTTGAAAGGGGATGCTGCTAAGATACAAACTCAATATAGATGGTATTGACTTGTCCAAAAAGTAGGTGGAGAAGAAATAAATAAAGCAGGGTGGCAAGATAGAGACCTACATTTTGCAGTAACAAGACATTTGGTAAAATTGCTGCCTGTGATAACTTACAAGACAGACCACCTGTCTACTGAGCCTGTTAAAAAGAAGTTTAAAACAATGTTATTGTATGATACTTTCTACTTGCTGTTTGACTGGAAGAAAAGGATGAGCTAAGGGAAGTAATGGCTGATTTGTAATTAGCAATTAAAGGCCTTGTGAGGTTCGAGAAGCTATCAGCTTCTGGATCTCAAACGGTAGGAAATAAGATTTAAAAGGGTTCTGAGTGAGTGAGGCTCAGTAAAAATACTCAGCTAAAATATAGGCCTTAGCCTTGCAATGGAAATTACATCAGGACAGTACTGCCCCCCCCCCAAGCTAAGTCTACTGTTTCCAACGGTCTTAAGGTAAATTGAGAGAGGAGCTACGAGGATGAGGAAGCACAGAAATAAAGCACACATAAGAATAATGCCTAAGAAAGAATTGTGTATGAAGGCAAAGAGACTGAAGGCTTTCTAAGTGTTTGATGAAATTTTATTACCAAAGAAAACCTCAAGCCTGGGCTGAAAAAGCTCTGGTTTAAGCTGTAAAACAACTCTTGAGTCCATAAACTTATACCAGTGGGAAGCAATTGAAAATGTTACAGTTCTCAACGAGGGGATACTTCCCCCTTTCTACAATTCAGATGTATCCGTGGAGAGAAATGAACAGGGAAAGACTTCTAGGAGTTATGGGGAAACACGGATGACGGAGTTCCTTCCAGAGGGCACGATCACTGTTGGATAATGGGTTCTGCCTTTGTAATGCCTGCCCAGCTACATTCTGTCATCACTATGGGCCAGTGACTGCTGTGTGTTTCCCATGTTTTCTTTCTCTGAGTTTGTATGGTGGTTATGCTATCTCTGCTCCATCATTGCATTTTATGTGGGTGGAATGGGTGGAGGAGCAAATACTTTAACATTTAGATTATAGACTAATCAACCATGACCGAATCTGATGGAGAGAATTGTACATCATCCAGAAATCATGTACTTTGAGTTGGATGCAGTGAATGGGTAGAGTATTTGGATATCTCCATTGAAGAGAGGTGAGTTTGTTCTTTTGTGTGGGAAGGAAGGTTGTATGGATACTTGAGAGGCCAACTATGGCAGAGACCACTAGGTGTCCCTCTACTTCAGCAGGCTCTTCCCTGTCCCAAGACCTTTGCACCTGCTCTGCCCCCTGCTCTGTCCCTCAGATCTCTGCATGGATGCCCTATTCTTGCATTCAGACCTCAGCTTAAATGTCTCTTCAGTGAGGTCCTCCCTTACTCCTGAAGCTAAGTGGTCCCCACCCAGGCACTTCCCAACCCATTACTCTGTTTTATTTTCTTATTAGCACCTATTGTTATCTGAAATTATTTTATTTATTCTCTGGTTTTCCTGTTTATTGTATGCATCCTTTGACTAGAATGTAAACTCCATGAAGGCCAGGTCTGGTCCTCTCATTCACTGCTGAATTCCCAGTGTCCAACGCAGTGGCCTACATCAGGATGGCATTCCTTAGTTGAATGAATGAATGAGGCCAAACCATGCAAGAAACAAAGAACTCAGATCTTTTTACTATCACTTGCAAGGCAGTTTCCCAACAAAATTTCCAAGACCATTCAATTGTTTAGTCATATCTGGTTCTATGTGGTGTCTATAATCTTGCACAGAGTAATTGTCAGAAGTGTTTTTGTTTGGTCCGGGTTTGAGGGCATCATGTAGAGATAGCACTGAGAGGCTATTTGTAATTCTTCCTATAATTTTGAAGTTCTTCAAAATTGTCTACTCAGGTCATCCATCAAGTGTTCTGTAGGCTATTTGGTCACTTAAAAGAACAAAAATAAAACAAAATATCTTTAGCTAAAACATCTTTGCCCATCCCTTCATTGTTAATTTATAAATCACTTTTCATTTTGTCTTGGTGCATCTTTTATAAAAGATGAATTGTTTAGGTTGAGTCACTCTGATAACCTTGTTTGTTCTTTTTCTGTTTTTTTAAATGGGATGTTTAACCCATTTACATTTATTTTCCTGAGAGATATCTGTTGTGTCACTTTCTGTGAATCTTCTGTTTTTGTTTTCTGTTTTTTATAAATTTCTTTCTTTAACCCTATGTGTTTACTCTATTAGCAGTTAACTTTTACCTAAAAATATACCTATAATATTGTCATGATTAAAGTTGTAGAGAACACAATTTAATTTAATTCTTTTTGCTCTATGCCTAAGAGTGAAACTGCTGGATCATGTGATAGTTCTCTGTTTAATTTCTTGAGGAACTGCCAAACTGTTTTCCACAGTAGGTGAACCATTTTGCATTTCTACCGGCAATATATGAGGATGCCAGTTTCTCTACATCCTCACCAACACTCATTATTTTCCTTTTTTTAAATAATAGCCACCCTAGTGGGTGTGAAGTGGTACCTCACTGTGATTTCGATTTGCATTTCCTTAATAACTAATGATGTTGAGCATCTGTTCAAGTGCTTGTTGGTCATTTGTGTATCTTATTTGGAGAAATGTCTATTCAAGTCATTTGCCATTTAAAAAATTGGGTTGTCTGTCTTTTTGTTGTTGAGTTGTAAGAGTTCTTTATACACTCTGGATAATAGACCCTTATCAAATACGTAATTTGCAAATATTTTCTCATATTCTATGGGTTGTCTTTTCAGTTTCTTGATAACGTCCTTCAATGCACAGAGTTTTTAAGTCCAAAGTACCTATTTTTTCTTTATTTGCTTGTGCTTTTGGTGTCATATCTAAGAATCCATTGTTAAATTCAAGATCCCAATGTTTTCTTCTAAGAGTTTGAAAACAGAGACTCAAACAAATACATGTACACACATGTTCATAGCAGCACTATTCACAGTGCCCAAATGGTACAAACAGCCCAATTGTCCATCAGTGGATGAATTGATAAACAAAATGTGATATATACATATAATGGAATATTATTCACAAAACATAATATACTGATTTTTACTACAACATGGATGAACCTTGAAAACATTATGCTAAGTAAAAAAGCCAGAAACAAAAGGTAAGATATGATTCCATTTATGTGAAATGTCCAGAATGAGTAAATCCATAAAGATAGAATTCAGACTGGTGGTTACCAGGGGCTAGGAGAAGGGGGAACAGGAAGCAACTGCTTAGTAGGAATAGGGTTTCCTTTTGGGGTGATGAGATATTCTGGAACTAAACAGAGGTGGTGATTGCACAACTTTGTAAATATACTAAATGCCACTGAATTGTTCACTTTAAAATGGTTAATTTTATGTTATGTGAATTTCACTGATTTCATTGTTCATGTTTAAAGAAAATACTATACTTCCTCATTCTAATATATTATGGTATTTCTTTTAGCAATTTTTGGAGGAAAGATATAAAATTCTTCCTGAAGCCTTTCATTCCTGACTACAACTTTCAGTTGCTTTCACTTATGAAGATTAATTGTTTGGTTAGAGATGAAATTCTTACAACACTCAGAAGGATGGAGTATATATACTTTTCCCTATTTCTCATGCCAGAACCAAACAACAAATAAACAAACAAAAAAATCTCAGAAATCAAGAGATACAATATTTTAATGCAATATTTTAAAAAATAAAAATTAATGCAAAAATCCATAGTGGAAAAATATGAAAATTTTAAATAAAGACAGAATCTGACAGGACAATATTAGGGTGAGGTGAGTCATACAAGTGCAGCATCAGATCCCCCCAATATAAAATGTTGGTATTTTGTACAGCATGGATTATAACTCATTAATTTATATTTAAAAATTGCATTAAATGTTGTTCTCCTAATTATTGAATTTTCTGGTGTTCTCTAAAATTTTGTACCTAAGAGCCTCATTCACATTACCTTAGTCCTACCTTAGGTCTGATTAGGACACTTTTTTTTTTTTTGTCCTCAAAACTCCACAAGTTTTGCTCTGATGTAGTGGCTCTCAAATCTGGCTTTACATTAGTATCTAATGTTGTTAGATAAATCTAAATATCCAGACCCTTTCCTCAAACTGATTAAGCCACACTCTCTATGAGTGAAGCCTGGGCATCAGGATTTTTAAAAGCTTTCTAGGAGATTCTAATATGCAACTGGGGTTGAGAACTGCTGCCTTATTTTCCTATTCCTGTAGAGTTCAGTGATTAGGAGTATTGACCATCTAGTCAGAATGTGTCTATTCAGCTCTTGGCTTTGAGTCCTTGGGTAAGTTGTTTAAAATTTCTAATATTTAGATTCCCATCTCATGGTACGGTCCTGAAGATTCAGTGAAAAGGCACACGCAAACCCTAAGCACAGTGCCTGGATCTTAGCAAACCATAAATGCTGGCCATTAAGACATTGCTGGTGCTGAGATGGAAAAGGGAAGAAGCAGCAGCTATGATTTATTATTGTGGAGGAGAATCTTTTGTCAGCCTCATATCCTTTCTGAAATGTGATTGTTTCCATAGGGTATCTTTGGAACAAGGTCTATCCTTGTTTATTTATTTTGCCTTATATTCAGTGAGCCCATTTGCTCTGATAACACAAATACTTCTTCGGTTCAATAAACTTTTCTTCTACCATATCTTTGATTATTTTCTATCCATCTGCTTTGTTTTCTCCTTCTATCTACAGTAGTATCTATAGCTCTCTTTCCCGCTGGATCTGTACTTCTTTTTCCTTCTGATTTCTTGAAGAAGGTTTCTAATTTTTTCTCTTGCTATAAAAATACATATGCATAGTTTTATAAGTCAAAAGCTATGAGCTTTTGAAGAAAATATGGCAGTCTCCCACACATTACCCATATTTATTCTCTCCAGAAGCCAATTTAAAGTGTTATATTTTCTTCTGATATTACCTTAATATTTATAAATAGCATATTTAAAGACTTTTAATGGTTTTCATTTATTTTTGAATATGTAACACATTCACTTTGTTCAAAAGGTAAAGAAATATAAGTTTCTATCTTCTTGATACCAGCCTTGGCAAGGATTTCTTGGATATGACACCAAAAGCACAGGTAACAAAAACAAAAACAGAAAATGGGACTGCACCAAACTAAAAAGCTTTTGTGCAGCAAAGGAAACAATCAACAAAATGAAAAGGCAACCTACAGAATGAGAGAAAATAATTGCAAATCATTTATCTGATAAAGGGTTAATATCCAAAATATGCAAGGTAGTTTTACAATTCAATAGCCAAAAAAAAAAAAAACCATACAAATGGTCAACAGGTTTATGAAAAAGTGCTCAATATCACTAATCATAAAAGAAATGCAAATCAAAACCACAATAAGATATTACCTGTGCTTGTTAGGATGGTTATTATCAAAAAAACAAAATATAATAAGTATTGGCAAGGATGTGGAGAAAAGGGAACCCTTATACAGCAGTGGAATATAAATTGCTGCAGCCATTATGGAAAACAGTATAGCAATTTCTCAAAAAATTAAAAATAGGACTACCATATGATCCAGCAATCCCACTTCTGAGTATATACCCAAAAGAATTGAAACTAGGATCTCAAAGAGATACCTGCACTTTCACGTTTATTGCAGCATTATTTACAGTAGTAAAGACATACAAACAACCTAAATGTTTATTGACAGATAAATGGATAAAGAATATGTGGTATATACATACAATAGAATATTATTCAGCCCTAAAATAGAAGAAAATTCTGCCATTTGCTACAACATAGATCAACTTAGAAGACATTATGCTAAACCAAATAAGCCAGACACAGAAGAACAGATACTACATGATTCCACCTGTATTAGGAATCTAAAATAGTCGAACGCATAGAAGCAGAAACTAGAATGGTAGTTACCAGGGCTTGGAGTTAGGGGGAATCAGAGAGGTGTTGATTAAAGGGTATATACTTTCACTTATGCAAGATGAATAAATCCTAGAGATCCATTATACAGCATAGTGCATATAGTTAACAATACTGCATCATATAATAAAATGTTTTTAAGAAGGTAAATCTTATGTAAGATGTTATTGTCAAAAAAAAATGGGACAGGGGTAGAAAACCTCTAAAGGTTATAGTTAAGTTTAGGGCATTGCATATGGTGATGGTTTCATGGGTGTATACTTATCTTCCAGCACATCAAGATGTATATACTAAACATGCTCAGCTTATTTTTTGTATGTAAATCATACCTAAATTAAAAAAGTTAAATACACACAAGTTCCTCTTACAGAAGTTTCTTTCTTAGGCAGAAGTTTCTTGCCCATCCACTCCTGTCTGTCCATTACCACTGCTACTACTAACAATATTTAACTACTTTTATTGTATTTTGTGTAATCTTCCAAAGTTTTTCCATGCAAAAAAACCCAAATATAATATGTTGTGTTTTTTTTCCTGGAAGTGGACTTGAGCATCACTTTCTCTTTTCTGCAATATGTTCTCTTCTTCTCACTGCCATTGTGGGGGTTTCGAATTACACAATTACCGTTTTTTTCCTCCATGCAGTCTATTCTTATCTCAAGTTGCAATTTTCCCTCTTCTGACTGCCTATTCTATATCTAATAGTTTCCTAAATCCTGCCAATATAAATTCCAGACTTGTAAGAGTTTATTTCCAGACATATTTTACATAATAATTTAGTTTATTGAGATGACATTGTTTCGGATTCCTTAGAATCTTTAAAAGACATTTTTAATTTCTGCGCCTTTAAATAAAGCTGGTGATTTGTGTTCATTTGTTCTACCCCATTTGTTATATTTTATCTGTTTGGAAAATTAAGGAAGGTTTTCTCAGACATTGAGTGGCTTAGGTAAAGACAGAAAGGATAAAATTAGATTTTCTGTATTTTGTTTTGTTAATACAGTTTCAGAAAATGGAGAGAAATAAGGAAGGAGCCAGAGCTAGAAGCAGTGTGATGTCAGTCGCAAAGAGTTTCTTTTCCCTGTTTGTCACTAGTTTCTCAGCTGATACCGAGACTCCCCCTCTCTTTGGCATAATGCCTCTTTGAGTTCCCTGGGTATTGCCAGATCCCATTTCCAGACACCAGGATAAGTAGGAGGAAGTGTGTTCATGGGGTCCTTACTCCAAGTGGCCTTCAGCATCTGGGGGGATGAAACTTTTCCTATAAATGTTCTGTCGTGGGCTGACCTCAGCTCTGGCACTTAGAGGTTGGTGAGATTCTGCTGCAAAAATGGCATCTTCTCATGCTGTGAATTTGTGGATTGGCAGACTTTTCCCTCAACCTGCCCCATATCCATGATATCTTACAGAAATTCCTCAAGAATTCTAGTATATACATGACATTCTTAAATAGATTCTTGCACAGGTATTTTTTTTTCTGTTTTTGCATTGCTTTGGCAGTTCAAAGGGGATCTGAAGGTGAGGGACAGGTAAATGTATGCTTTCATCCCTGTCCCTGAGAACCCATAGTGACTTTTTTACTTTTCTTCTACCTAGAAGAGTATTACTTAGTCACAATATACAGGGTGAACACTGCAGGTTCTGAGTTGGCATCTTAACTGTGATCTCCCACAAAAAGTCCCCTGATGGCCAGATTGCTGGCAAATTATGGAGGCTAGCTTAATGCTATATATAATTGTTTAGACCATAAGGCAGATTTATAGAACGGGAAGTTTAATCTATTTGCAATGTACCCCTTAAGAACTCTGGTTTTTTCTCTCCTCCATCTGTACAAATAATTTCAAATTTCTTCTCTGAGTCTTCTCTCTATAAACCTCACTTCATCATCACTTTCTAATTATCACATCTCTCACTTAATTCACAAACATTTTTGTTCATTTATTTATTCATCCCCTGAGTATATATTGAGTAACAGGAACGGTACCAGTTGTCACAGAGTGAAACATAAGCCAATTTTCCGTGTTCTCAGGGAGCCCACAGGTTTGGTCTCAGGTGTTGGGAAGACATAGCCTATTGAGGACCCCCTGGAAATAAGGGGCGGGGGACAAGGAGGATGATAGTGTGCATGTTTCTCATATCTCTAGTTAGTTCCTTTATTTATGTGGCCTCATTTTACACCAATGACATGGTGATGATAGCAATAATTTTTTTAAATGTTTTTATTTTTAAATGTTTATTATTTAGCACAGGTTCTGTGCCAAGTTTAATACACATTACCTTAATGTTATGATTGCCTTATGAAATATTGCTGTAAAACCTCTATTTTACAAGTGAACAAACCAAAGTATAAAGATGTTAATCACCTTGCCCAACGTGACATTAGCTGAGTCTACTGGGGCTGTGGTTCAAGCCATGCAGACTGATTCTAGAGCCCATGCTTTTAGCCACCGGACTCTCCAGACCCAGGAGGTGAGTACAATAAGGTCTTTTTTAGAGGTGGGGGAATTGATGCCCAGAAAGAAAATTATGTAACTTGCCCAAGATAAGTAGTGAAATTAGTACTTGAATCTTTGTCTGTCTGACTTCAACAACATTACCACCTCTAGGTGTTCAAATTCAGATGATCTTAGACTTAAGAATAGAAATAGAAATAAGAATAGAAATAGACTTAAGAATAGAAATAGCCTCAGAGATGATGCTATTTAACAATCCCTCATTTCACATATAATCTGTGATCACTAAAATCACTTACCAGAAACAATCAGGAGCAGGTTCTATGCCGTAAAACAACTTTACATACAAAGCGGAGTTACTGTTTGAAATATTATACCTATTTACCAAAAAAAAACAAGATGAGAGGTCCAATTCTTGATGGCAACACAGCTCTTGATAGTAATTTAAATGGCTCCTTGTTTCTCTGCAACAGAAAGACAACTTGGGAAAGAATTCTATAGGCACTGAGACCACTTTAATTTAAGTAATTTAAGTTCTTTTTAAAGAACTACAGGACCCAAAGATTTTCACGAGAGTGAAAATGCGCAGAAGAGATCAAAGCAAATTGTCTTCAGAGAGGCGTCCAGCGGGCCATCCTCTGAAAAGGGACCCACGATCCCACAAGGCTCTTTCCAGGACGCTGAATTGGAGCCAGCTGGTGTCTGGAACAAACCTTGTGTGTCACCTTCTGGTCTCTGATCGAAGGCCAACTGAATGTGATCAAGGGTAACAGATACAGAGCTTGTGTTAAGCCCAGGATGTAACTTGTTGAATGAATAGAAATTGACTTGAAAATTGGATGAATGGGTTGAGTTTCTTCTCTCTCTTTTAAGAGAGCAAAATTAAATCCTCTGGGCCTAGTCAAATCAGTGTTTGGTATTTTTAAGGATATTCTTGGTATAATACTTCAGGGCTGCTAAGAGGAATTTGAGTAGGGTGAAATTTTTACCCAGACATGTGCATCATCTAATTGGGATGGCAAAAAATGCCTCCAGATGAGGATGTATTTTGGGCCCTAGGCATTTCCCTTATAGTGGCCAAATAATGCTAAGTCTTCTTTTTCTAAAGCTCTTAGTGGTTCTCAAGCTTGTCTGCACAATGGAATCTCCTAGAGAATTTAAAAAACAAAAAAATACTGATGCCACTGCCTCTACCCAACAGAAATTCTAATTTACTTGGTATGGAGTGTGGCCTGAACATGGAGCTTTTTTAAAGCCTCTGAGGCGATTCTAAAGTGCAGCAAGGTTTGGGAATCACTGGGAAGCACAGTTAAGCCCCCTCTCTGATGAGGCACCAGCTGCAAGTGTGTTTTACACCAATATGTTTGCTGAATATAAACATTGCAGTGCAAACTCTTGCACCCAAGAACGCTGGGCTGCTTGTGGACAATCTCTGGCAAAGTCTGAATTTGTAAACTGATAATACATGTAATTCCATGGACTCCATCTGGTTCCTGTTATCTTGAGGGAAGCTATACACATTTGCCTTGCCTCAGGATAGAAAGATAAATAACAGATGTGGATAATTTTTATCAAACTTGTACTGAACAATAATAGAAAAATTAGAAATGAAGGGAGCAGAGAGAGAGAGGTAAAACTCATAAAAAAAGCATAATTCAATTATTCTAGGTTACATCTTTACATTTTTAAAAATCCAAATACATGATAGACCAGAAATAGTGATCATACTGTTCTCCATTTCTAAGGGGACACTATCTCTAGAATGATAAGAAACAATATTAACATTTTTGGTGTTAATAGAGTAAACTTAATCAATTTGGTGATAATAGTGATGACAACTAAGATCTACATATAGCTTACTATGTGCCAGACAGTGTTCCAAGCACTATACATGTATTAACTTATTTAATCTTCATTACAATCATGAGATAAATACTATTAGTATTCTTATTTTACAGATGAAGAAACTGAGACCCAGAGAACTTAAGTAATTTGATCAAGGTGACACAGAACTATGTGTTAGAGCCATGAATTGAGTCCAAATAATACAGTTTCAGATACTATTCAAAAGTGTCCCGGTGATGCTACTGGTAACCTGGTGACAACTCCTTCCCAGAGGTGAAGCAAAAAGTGTGGAATTGAAAGAATTCAATGGGAAAATGGCTATGAAGATTTAGGATGGCTGGGAAGTAATCATAATACCAGCTATTGATGTGTACTACGTGCCAGGCACTGGGTGATGTTTGGGAAGACTCCCACCTTCCATACTCTTCAGCAGTGGGGTCTTTCACCTTTCTAGCTCTGCCTAAGAAGTTAACGTGGTGGCCTTTGGTTAGGCTCCCTTAGGCAATTTAAAAATATATGTGTGTGTGTGTGTGTGTATATATCTATCTTATCTTTTAAAATTTTTACTATGAAATATAGCTTGCATAAATAGTGAATGTATATAAATGTGTATATACATGTATATGTGTGTATACTCTTTAAAGAATAATTATTGAACACCCACAATTCCATTACTAATATGTTGTATCAGGGGTTGGCAAATTTATGGACAACACAGGCCAAACCCAGCCTACTCTCTGTTTTTGTAAATAAAGTTTTATTGGGACACAGTGGTAGCCATTTACTTACATATTGTCTATGCTGCTTTCTTGTTACAAGGGTGGAATTGAGTAGTTGCAACAGAGAACACATGGCTCACAAAGCCAAAAATATATACTTTCTGGCCCTTTAAAGAAAACATTTGCAGACTCTTGTCCTAGATACCTCTACCTGAATCCACTCCCTCTCCCACCTCCAGGAGCAGCCAGCCACTCACCTAATTCTGTGCCAATATTTCCTTTTTAAAAAAATGTTTAGTTTCACTTTTTTGACTCTAATATAAATAAAATCATGGGGATAAATTCTTTGGCAACTTATTCTTTTCTCTTAATATTATGTTCATGTGATTCATCCATTTGATGTGTGTGACTGAAGTTTGTTAACTTTTATTGTCATAGGATAGTCTATTATATGAGGCTATTTTAATTTATGTATTCAATCTATTGTTGATGGACATTTGTGTCATTTCTAGTTTTTTGCTATTTTGAATAAAGCTACTGAAACATTCTTAGTCTGACTTCTGGTGCGTGTGTATAAGATATTCTCTGGTATGTATACTTACTGGAATTGCTGGGTCATAGGGTATGTGTATATTCATATACCCTATGTGGATGCCCTATTTGAACTATTTTCAAAGCAAGTTGAACCAAGTTATGTTCTTAAACTGTGTGAGAGTTTCTCTTGCTCTATATCTTCACCAACACTTGTCATTGTCCAACTTTTTATATAAATGTTTGCCAATCTGGGATATGAGAAATGGTATCTTATTAGATTTTAGTGTTCATTTCCCTTAGTATTATAATAAGATCAGACACTTTCTATTTATTTATAGGCCATTTATGTTTCCTTTTCTACAAAAGGCCTGTTTATAACTTTTCCCATTTTTCTGTTTTTGCCTGTTATTGATTCATATAAATTCATTATAAATTCTGGATATTAGGTTTTTGTCCTTAATATGTATGATATATGTCTTTCCTCAGTTTTTGACTTCTCTTGCCAATGGAAGAGAAGTATTACCATTATTTATTGAAAAGCCCATTCTTTCCCTCACCAAACTGTAATGCTAACTCTGTCATAAATCAAATTTTCATATATGCAGTTTTTTCCTCCAGTGATACCCTACTGTTTTGATTACAGTTTTGTAGTAATTCTTAGTACCTGGCTAGGCAAATAACCCACCACCCTCAGTTCTTTTTTTTTTTTTTCTTTTTTATTCAGCGGTGTTTTGGATATTCTTATCCGTTTGTGCTCCCACAGGTATTTTTCAATTAACTTGTCATGGGGCCAAAAAAAAAAACTAAAATTTTCTGATCCTTGGATCAGTTTGGGTAATTTGTAGTCTTTTTTTGTATTAGATCTTCCAACCTGTAAATGTGACATATTTTTTCATTAATTTATGACTTCTTTCAATAATGTTTTATAATTGTCTCCATAGAGGTCTTGCATGTCTTTTGTTTAGATTTATTTCTAGGAATTTAATATTTTTGATGTGGTTGTAAATGGTATTTGTCAAAAAAAGTTATTTCCTGACTTTTTCACTTGTATGGAAATTTAATGGATTTTTAAAATATCAATTTGTATTTAGCAACCTTGTTAATAACTCTTACAGTTTCTAAGAATTTTCAAATCTGTTAGATTTTCTATGCAATCATATCATAACTCATCACAGTGAGAGTTCTATTTCTTGCTTCACAATCTGTACAGATTTTATTTCTTTTCCTTGTCTTCCTTCATTTTTTATGACCCCCATTATTTGCAATACTCTGGTCTTTGGTTTTTTATCTCATTTCAACCATTCATACTTGGGTACATTTGTGGTAAGTGTTCTGCAGTAATTCTTTATGAGGTTAAGAAATTTGCTTCTATTTCTAGTTTTTTAAGAAGCTTTATTATAAATCAATGTTAAATTTTATCAAATTTTCTCTATTGCATCTTTACTGAGATGATCATGTGATTTTTATTTTGTTATAAAGATTTATTACTCTGATATTTTTAAAACAGGTTTATTGAGGTATAATTTATGTGCAATAAAATTCACCCTTTTAAAGTACACAGTTCAATGAGTTTTGGTAAACGTATGCAAACAACACATCAAACAGATTTTAGAACTTCTCCATCACCACAAAATGTTTCCTCATGCCCCTTTGCAGTTAATACTTACCCTCACCCCAGCCCTAGTAAACTATGAATCTGCTCTCTGTTACTATAGTTTTTCCTTTACTTTGATTTGTTTGAGTGTTAAGCCAATCTTGCATTTCTGAGTTAACTTGGTCATGATATCTCTTAAAAATATTAATTAATTTGGTATGATTGGCCCATACCTTTGCTTTCTTTTACTGTCCTTGCCTGGTTGGTGTAAGGATTATACAATGCTCAAATTAACTGGGGAAAGTTTCCTTTTTCTACCGGCTGGGATAATTTACATAGTACTGGAATTAATTGTTACTTGAATACTTGGCAGAATTCATTGCAAAACCATTTAATTCTAGACACTTTGGGAAGAAGATTTTAAAATACTAATTTAATTTCTTTATTCTATTTCTGTAAGTACAGTTGATTTTTTCTGGAAACTTATACTTTTTATTTACATTTTCAAATCTGGTTTAAAGTTGTTCTAATACCCCTTATTATTTAAATCTCATCAGAATGTGAAGTTATGTTCCCCCTTCTGTCTTGTTTCTCCCCAAATATCTTTCTGTTATTTGTTTTAACTTTGATTTTATTGTCAGAGATAATACCTTGTATGACTTGCATCCTTTTATGTTTTATGGTCTAAAGTATGGTCTATCTTGGTCATTGTTCCCTGCACACTTAAAAAGAATGTGTCTTTGCTATTGTTGAGTGTTCTGTAAATGTCAATTGGGTCAAGTCAGCTGATAGTGTTCAAGTCTTTTATATAATTACTGATTTTCTTTCTACTTACTCTATCGATTAATAAAAGAAAGGTGTGGACATCTCCAATTATAATTGTGAATTTGTCTACTTTTACCTGCAGTTATGGTTAGTGTTCGCACAGAATATCTTTTTTCCATTCTTTTTCTTTTAACCACTGTATCTTTATATTTACATCATATGTATGATTTATATTATGTTATATTATATTACTGTATCTTGCATGCAGCATAAATTTGGATCTTGCTTTTTGATACAATCTGATGATCTTTGCTTTTTAATTTGAGTATTTAGACAATTTACATTTAATGTGGTTATTAATATGAATTAAGTTTAATCCTACCACCTTGGTATTTGATTTCTATTTGTCCTATTTTTTCTTTGGTTAAAAACCCCTCTTTTTTGCCTTCTTTATATTGAGTATTTTTAAATTCTATTTTATCTTCTTTATTGGTGTATTAGCTGTAACTGTTTTCTAATTTAGTGATTGCTTTAGGGTTTATGGTATACATCTTTAACTGATCACATTATGTAATCACCACTCATCACATAATATCATAATATAAGCTATTATACTACTTTACACATAGTGTAAAAACTTTATCATAGTATACTTTAATTTCCCCCACCCAGTAATTGTGCTATTGTTGTTATACATTTTAGTTCTACATACATTTTAAACCTTACATGACTTTGTAATAATTTTTGTATAAACAATGATATTTTAATGAGATTTAATAATAAATAATAAGAAAAATATATGCTAACAACATAGTTATAATTTCTAGTGTTCTTCATTGCTTTGTGTAGATCCACATTTCCATCTGGTATTATTTTCCTTCTGCCTGAAGGTGCTGGTGCTGAATTTTTTTAGTTTTTGAATATTTGAAAAATTCTATTTCCTTTATTTTTGAAACTATTTTTGTTAGGTATGGAATTCTAAGTTGATTTATTTTCTTTCAGTACTTTAAGAAGGTTGCTCTGCTGTCTTCTTGCTTGCATTATTTCTAGAGAAAAGATCTTTAAGATTTTCTCTTTTCATAGACTTTGAGTAATTTTATTATGATATATCTTGGTGTGGTTTTCTTCATGTTTCTTTTCCTTGAAATTCATTGAGATTTTTAAATCTGTAAGTTTATAGTTTTTTAAAATCTATTTAGAAAAATTTTTAGCCGTTATTTCTGTGAGAAAAATCACTATCCTCTTCTTCCTTTCTTTTGGATACTTCAATTACAGGCATATTACATCACTGATGTGGTCCCACACGTCATTGAAGCTCTGTTTATTGTTTTTGTTTCTTTCTTTTGTTTTGTTTTGAGTCATTTTTTATTCTGTGTTTTACTTCAGATAGTTTCTCCTGCAATGTCTTCAAGCTCACCAATCTTTACTTGTGCAATGTCTAATCTTTTGATTGTTTGATTTTTCTCCTCATTATGGTTCATATTGTTCTGCTTCTTTGAATGCTTGGTAATTTTTGATTGGATACCAGACATTATTGACTTTACCTCTTTGGGTGCTAGATACTTTTTGCATTCTTTTAAATATTCTTGAGCTTTTTATATGATGAAGTTGTATTACTTGAAGATAGTTTGATCCTTTTAAGTCTTGATTTTAAGATTTGTTAGGAAGGACCAGAGCAGTGTTTAGTGTGTGCTAATTATCCTCACTACTGAGATAAGATCCTTCTAAATACTCTACCTACTCAGTGGTGGTGGGAGCAGGTGCCTTTGCCAGCCTGGTGTGAGTGCCAAGCACTGCTCCCACTGATCCTTTTGGGAAGTTCTTTCTCCAACCTTTGGTAGTTTTCTCACATACATGCACTGATAACTACTCTATTGAATACATAAAAGAAAACCTCTGCAGATCTCTGGCATTCTCTCTCTGTGCAGCTGCCCTCTCTTGTATGCTGCCCAGTACATTCCAACCACCTTGTTCTATCCAGATTTTTAGCTTTAGCTTCTCTACTTGCTGGCTCTACTGTGATCTCAAACTCCATGTGATGGCCTGGAATCTCTTGCAAGGCAGACATCTGGAACAATCTTGGGCCTTACCTGATTTCTTTCCTTTTCTCTCAGGGATCACTCTTTCATTGCTGATGTCCAATGTATAGAAAACCATTTTTCATATATATTTTTTTTGTTCTGTTTATTTGTTTTTTGTTTCAGGTGGTTGTTTCAGGTTGATCTTGAGATCCTGTTCCTCATACTCCATTTTGGCTGAGGGTGAAAGTTTAATCTTCTATTTTTTTAAACCAATTTTTTGTTCAATCTTACCAAAGGTTTATCAAATTTATTGGCCTTTTCCAATAATCCACATTTGGCTTTCTTGAGTCTCTTAATAGTATATTTGTTTATTCATAAACTCATTATTTGTATATTTGTTGTCTTTGTTACTAATTTTTACTCATATTTATTATTTACTTCCTTCTGCTAGATCTAGTAGCTTTACACACATAAAACATAAACTAGAGAGACTCCCACCCACGTTAAGCTCTAGACAGAATGTTTACTTAGCCAACAGCACTATCTCAGCTCGGGTAACTCAAATAGCTCTTGTCTGATATACAGCATAAGGAAATTCTTCTACAGGCCTGAGAGAATTTCTTGCAGAGTAATAAAGCACTCTGTGATAATGCTAACCAAACAATATTACCTCTGCAAAAACCAAGAAACATGAAAACTCCACATACTGACTACTGTAACTCACAAAAGGCCTGCCATGAATGAAGTACTCACTTGGCAAGGAGCTCTGAGGTGGCAAGGCATCTATGTTGGAATCAGGTCATGGTCAATTATAGGGGGACAGAGTCCAGGGCTGGACTTAAATTACAATCAAGGTTTGGAGCTGGTGCATTTATACAGAAAACATAATGAACCCTACACTCTACTATGTCCTGTGCCAGGGAGGCACAGAGATGACCACTGCTCCAGGAATTTGGAAGATAGAGAACTAGACTATCATAAGCCAGGGTGACCAAGAAAGTCTTCATGGTGTGGGTGGGACTATCTTGATATTGTAGAACTCAATACAACCTTTGTTAACAGAATATTGAGTTTCTTTAAGAATTCTTCACAAGACAATAGCCCCTATCCCCCTGGCATGAGCATTTATGATTCTTTTCTCAGATATTCTGGGTTCTTTCTCACAGATCTCTAATGGACAACGTTCCTAGGTCCTCTGGCACTAGCACTGTTCCCTAACACAAATATTGAGTCACTGCTGTTTATATTCTCAGAACCTAACCTACTGCCTTGCCTTTCCTATACAGATTAAAGAGTTTGGGCTTGATTTCTTGGTCAGAGAGAGTTTTATAGAAGGTTCACGAGCAGACAAAGGCCACATAACCTTGTGCCATTAAATCAAGCTGATCAAGTTACATGTCATGTGATCTGCACCCCAATCACAGGGAGCTGTGTTTTTTTCATTCCTGTACATGGTGAAAGTCCTAGATAAGCCCAATGTGCTGTCATGTGCTGTGGGAGGTGCTGGGATAAATATGGCCATCTTCAAGGAGCTCAGGGACTTGTGGAGCAGCTTTACAAACCAAAACATCCAGTAATGACCTGTTTTTATTGAATTTGCATGAATGCCATGCTGATATATAAGTTACGGGGACCTGTCTGCTGTGATTCGTTAGACAGCCTCACTATGGCTAATGAGACTTTCAAAATACTATTCCCATCAATGCCAAATCTGTCTTGGTGAGCAGCAGCAACTGGAAAAGGCTGCTTTGCTCAGCCCTTACAAGTCCCCTGCACTTAACTTAGCAGGACTTGAATCACAGCAGGGCCAGAAATAAAGTCAATACTAGAAATAGAAAAGAAAGTGTTGGTCTATTTCTTTCTCTATGGTATTCTAGTAATTTACTTGTACTTTCAGGTTAGTGAAATGGATAGCACAAATTCTATTGTCTAAGTTTTATGCAGTGGGTACAAGTATTTATTACACTGTGTATATGATAATAGATGGCATTCATTGAATGCTTATTCTGTACCAAGAATTGTGCTATGTGTTTTGTATATATTATACAATCACCCTTCAGTATCCATGGGGATTGGTTCCAAGATCCCTGTGGATATCAAAATCCACAGACGCTCAAGTCCCTTATGTAAAATGGCATAGAGCAGCAGTCTCCAACATTTTTGGCACCGGGGACTGTTATCATGGAAGACAATTTTTCCACAGACGGTGAGGGGGTAGGGGAGGTGGAGATCAAGTGGTGATGCGAGGCCCAGTTCCTAACAGGCCACAGACCGGTACCAGGCTACAGCCTGGGGGTTGGTGACCACAGGCATAGAGGATACAAAATTATAGCTAAATAGGAGAAATAAGTTCTAGTATTCCATGCCACTGCAGGACAACTACAGGTAACAATAATATATAGTTTCAAATAGCTAGCAGCAGGATATTGAACATTCCCAACACAAAGAAATGATAAATGTTTGAAATGATGGAAATGCTAATTACATTGATCTGACCACTATACATTATATGTATTGAAACATCACTATGTACCCCATGACAAATTATTATTTGTCAATTTAACAATACAAAGTTTAAAAACCAAAAAAGACATATTTTCATATAACCTATTCACATCCTCCCGTATACTTTAAATCATCTCTAGATTACTTATAATATGTAATATAATGTTGTTTTACTGTATTTTTCATTTATATTATTTTTATTGTTGTATGGTTATTTGCCACTTTTAAAAAAAATATTTTCTATCTCCTGATGGTTTAATTTGGGGATGCAGAACCCATAGATATGGAGGGCCAACTTTATTGTCTCACTGAAGACTTGTAACAACCCCATGACACGGGCATGGTCGTCATCTTCATTTTATAGAAAAGGAAATTAATGCTTAAAGTGGCTACAGGATCAGGCGCTGTGGACAGGGTAGAGCCAGGATTTGAATGAAGGATGTTAGTCTCCACCACCACAGACTGCACTGCACTGTTTATGCAGCCACCAGATATGAACCACAGATATAGATATTGTCAGCCAGAGACACAAGTGCTTCTGGCCACATTATTCAAAAGTAAAGCAGATCATTTCTGTAGCAGTGTTGCTGAAAGAAAAAAATATATAAATTAACAGAAAGACAACAGTTTCACTTACTGCACATTGCTATAGCTACTATGAAAAATTACGTCTATTCTCTCAGTGAATAGAAATAAACCTTACCAATAATAGTATATATGTATATATATCTATAAATTAAGTATTGTCCTAACTAACTTCCTATAAATGTATCATAATGTTTTAACAATTTAAAAGATATAATTTTAAAGATAGCATTAAAAAACACCAATTTCTCTCTATATATGGACATATACATGTGTCCATATATTAAAATATGTATGTACACACATACATATATAATTTAAACACATGTATGTGTATGTATGTATCTTTTTCTATCTATATACTCCAATTCACACCTGGAAAGTGAAAGCAGTGCTCCCTTTTGTGCTGTTCCTTGTCCATGCACAGTATGTTCTTGACAGGGAAGAGTTTCAGTTTAGAAGAGCCTCTTCCATGAACCTTTCTTCCTATTTTCCAGAGCAAAATGAATTCCTTTTCTGAACACATTGCTTGTTTCTCTAAAACAGATCTACTTGTATGCTGTCTTGTATGAGAATCCACTGTATACACACACCTCTCCCTTTCCGGCATTAAGTAAAGTCTGAGAGACCTTAGTTTGGAGTTCCCAAGGCTGTGTGAACATGGCGGCTGCTCAGAAGATATATCAATATGTGTCTGAATGTTTTTTTCAAAGTGAACCTTCTTCTGGTAAATAAGAACCAATTTTTGCCCTTTATGGATTTCCCTTTCAGATGACATCTTTTGTTAACACACTCCAATCTTTAGAGAATGAGGGATAAGTGTGAAAATGGGTACATTTACTCCCTATCTTTATTTATTGCAAATTTCCATTTATTTTCAGGCAAGTTGGTTCAATATATGACTTTGCCCAGGGTGAGAGGCTGACGGAGTGGGAGAAATGGCATTTTTAGTGGACAGAAATAGACGTAAATCAGGCTGTTGCCCACATGCTCTGTGAACACTGGCAGACAGCCAGAGTTCAGGCCTCAATTAAGCAGATTAGGCCAAAGAAAGCACAAATGCAAACCCAGGCAAATTACCAAAAATTGCTGTTACTCCAGCATTCCAACATACTGGATTTTGGAATATAAACTGTCCCCCAAAATATTAAGGGAGAGACTCAGGAGAGCAAATCCCCTGGCCGGCTCCAAATCCGTCTGCTTGAATTTCAGAGATGCAGGCCCCAATCTGAAGCTTTCTGCCTCGTACCAGGCAGGAGGGCCTCTGAGGCTGTGTGTGTGTGTGTGTGTGTGTGTGCGTGTGTGTGTGTGTGTGCGCGCTCGCATGCGTGTGTGTATGTGTGAGCTCGCAGGCGCAGGCACGTGTGCACACTGCAAATTCATCATGTCAAAGGCAGCACTTGCTCTGCAGGCCTCGTTAGAATAACCACATCACACAATGGTTTCTTTCTAAATAAACAGACAAGGAGAGCCGAACGATAAGGCACTTGTAGGATACACCAGGCCAAGTTCAGTCATTGGTCCCTGAATGCAGACAAGCGGCCTTCTATGCTAGTGGGCTTGGGAGAAGATAGCATCTCCCCTGGGCACAGGCCCCATTGTTGCATTTCATTCTTGACTCCTGCAAAATAATGACCCTCTCCTCCCATGGTTTGCAGAACACATGGGGAGAAAATAGGTCTGAGCTAACTGGCCCAGAAATTCTAACCAGATGATGGAAAAATGTTTTGTCGAAGTAAGAGTTCTTTGAATGTTTAAGAGGCCTGCATAATCTAATAAACAGTCTTTCAAGAAAGAGTCCAAAATGGGGCCAGCAAGCCTATCCACCATTATTTCAATATCATTTTGCCAGTTCTTTCGTTTCAATGGACACAGAGGAGAATCCCAAATAAAATATTCCCTGTTAGTTCTGCCCTGCTTCTCTTTTTTGACAAGAGTATAAAAGACTTTTTCCCCTTCAGCAAAGCAGGAAGGGACACAATTGAAGAGAAAAATGCCTTGCAGAGCTGCATTGTGTTTTCAACTTTATTAAATAAACCAAAAAAGAAAAAAGAAAGAAAAAAGTGATTTTAAGAAGTCTATTAAGCTCCCGTTGGTGTGTGGAGGTGTTGGTTAGTTGTTTAGCTCCCTAAGTAATTGACCTCTTTGATTTGCTTTTATGTTGTTTGTTTCCAGCTTTTGTCCACAACAGGCAGTCATTTCAAACCAGGAAGTCTCTAAAAGCATGGAGACCCTACAGAGGTTGACGCTTTTGGCCAAGACCATGGATGGGGGAGGACAGAGGGCTTTACCTTTAGCACTTCCCTTGGTACCTCAGAATCAACGCGGTGCCTGGTTTTCTGGCTTTCGAAAGAATATGGTCCACAGGAGCAAAGGCACCAGTTTTCATGTAAGGCATAGTGTGATCCATTTTGGCAAATTCTTCCTCTCGACCTCGTGACCTCCTGACTATTATTATACCCAGATATCCATATCCTTCACCAGGACAAGCTTGCTGGGGACAAAGCTCCACACTTCATATTCCTCTTCTCTTCATTTCAAAAAATGTCCTTTCCTGTATTGCAACTAGTTGAAAGCAGGAAAGTGACTTTATAACAAGACTAATTTATGCTAAAGTGACAATGACTGACATTCTTTTGAGGTGTACCACTTCAAGTAATTTGTTTATATTTTAAGAATAGGGATATTTACTTCTTTGAGCATTACATTTTTTGAGCATTACATAGTCTATCCCTTGTGTCCCTAGGTTCCAATTTTAGATTCAAATATACTATCACTATAATGTTAACCCAAAGGGATAAATATTCATTGGCAATATTCTAAGGACTATGAGAGATAAAGAAGACCTCCCCAAATATCCACATCATATCATATTGGAAACTGATTACTCAGATACTTCTCTATTCCTGTATCTAAACCAGGACCAAGGGCTAAATGCCCTCTGAAAAGGTGTCTTTGTGGGATGCTTCCTTTGCATGGGAGATGGAGCATAGAGGTCCCAATATAGGTGGGCTTGTTCTGCAGAGTAAAATGAAAAGTGCATAATTAATTCCCATATCCATTCTCTGCTTGGTCAAAAGTTTGCCAAAAGTTTCCAACATTGAATCCTCTATGTGTGAAGTGAATACAGACAAGGAACAATGGGGCAGCTATTGGCACAGGAAGGGGCTTCAGGGGACTCTTGTAGCTCATATGGGTATGGAACTACAGAAGACAGGGGTCGAGGTCGAGGTAAAATGAGACCCTGCAACCTAACGGCAATGACCAAGATAGCATGGGTTAGGGTTCAGAACCTTAGAGATCCATCTGGTTTTCTTGGTGGAAAACTCATTTATCTTGACCTAAGACAGGAAGTGAGAAGGAGGCAGCAGCCACCAAGACAGAAGAAAACTTAATCATTTGAAGAAGGAAAGTCAATGTGCTCCAGGTGCCTTTAGTGTAAACATTTCAGAAAAACTCGCAGAAATTTGATGGCGCTCATGTGTGTCAATAGAGCTGTGCCCTTCCTCCACCGTTCTCCGGAAGGCTAGTAAAACCCAGTGCAGGTTGCTGTCCTAGTTGGACTCTAATTAGGAAGAAACAAGAAAGGATTAGAACCAGGGAGGAAGAGGGATGCTTCCAGGAATAATTTTCAAGAACAGCTTAGGAATACAGGATGGGCAGCTTCAGTGGGGACCAAAGATGGGAAGCAAATAGCATGGAGAAGAAAGATTTATATTATAAGGTATAGGGCAGAAAATTTTGAACTGGAATTCTCAACCCTGTTCCCAAGTATTTCAAAGGACCACTTCTGATGCTGTCTGTCACTACTGTGTAAACTCAAGTTTCCTGCAAAGCCTTGATGCATCACATACCATGATGTCTGTGCTCTTTAACTCCCAAGATAATTATTCCTCTCACAGGAAGGAAGTCACTGATGGAAATCCCTTTGGCTTTTACTGGATAGCAAATAAATCGCATTTATTCCTTCTGGAAGAATTGGTTTGAAGTGGTATTACTTTAAAAGACTCTATAAAGAACAAATATAGATTGAAACTTGAATTTTACTCAATATTCTAGAAAGATGATACTCCCACTGTCAGTATCCTGCAAATGTCCTGTCTCTTCCCAGAACCTATGAAATCCCTCACCCCCCTCAGGCCATCTGGCATTCGCATTACACATTCAGGTGGTTTTTCACTCACAATACCAGGTCTTCACCCATACCCTTTCATGCCAGGAATTTCATCCAAGCAATGTTGGGCCCACCCCTTCCCTTCCTTCTGTCACATATTTCTGGAAGCATCAAAATGTCCCTGAACAGAAAAAGCTTTTTTTCTCCCTGTCCTTTTTCTTATATAGAGCATCTAGGTATGGAATCAACCATTGTACATAAACTGTGTGCGTATTTTGTTTGTTCATTCACAGGTATTGGTTGCTGTTTGTGTGAATGGTTTAGATGTTCTTTGTAGAATTATTCACTTCTTTCTATTTGTGTCAACAATGCCCACTTTCCATTGTAACATATTTAAAGGTAGAAAGTATATTCTTTAGCCAGTAGTTTCAAAAAATGGGTATATAGGTATATCCCCTGAGATGCAGAGAGAAAATATTGGAGCTTGTATATTTATATACATATATAAAAATGTACCTTTGTCTTTATACACATACATAAAAATGTGCGTGGATGAATATACATATATATACATGTATATGAGAATATATACATATATGTATGTCTATTTTAATATCCTTTGTTTTTTATTTTTGTATATTTTCAAAAGAGTTTTGTAGAGTAGTGCCTAGATATAATTTATGTTTGGAGCATTTTTTTTGCTAGGGGTGCATGATCGGACACTGTCTACACCACCATTTGATAATGAAGCAATGATGGCAAGGATAATATTCACTCATTGCTTGCTTTTTGGTGCTTCTAAAAATTGCTATCTAATTATAATATGGTCTTTAATACTGTCTTTTAATAAGTAAAAGATAATTTACAATAACTCCCTTTCAGCAATCTCTGCTTTGAGAAGTAAAGACAGAGAACAAAATAGATTGGTTGACGCCACAGTGTGACAAAAACTTGGAGTCAGCAATATTTAGAAGACAAGTGGATAAAGCATCCCCTTTTTCTTGGTATTTATTCACTGTATGGTCAGATTTTCAGGGATGTGGTGGGGCAGCCTCTCCAACACTCCCACTGCAGAGCCCCACTGAGGCTCCGCTTGGCGACCACAAGGTTGTGTTGAGATTGGTTGATGGTTGGTGTTGAGCCCATCGCTGGGGTTGAGGTTGTTCTGGGGAAAGACTGGACTGAGACACAATGTGCAGCTGATGTGAGCCCCTCCCGACCTGACCACCGAGGCCTGCCCTGACAGGAACCCAGTGTGTCTCAGGAGTGGGTAAATAGAAAGAGCAATACGGGCTGTAGTTGTGTGACCTGAGCAACAACGCCAGGGAAGAGGGTTCCTTTTGCTCCTGAGCCCTCCTCCAGAGAAACTTCTACCTGAATAGCAGCCACCATGGCAGTAAGACCTGCATTTCCTGGAGTGGTGAATGTTCTAGACCACCAGGGTCTTGTCAGAGTGGGGACCCTCCTGCCCAGCCTTCCTCCAGTATTTTCTGCGTTGAACTGGCCTTGCTCCAGACTTCTTCAATTTGTCAGTCACAAAGGCAACAGCTCCCAAAAAAGAGCACTTTAGCCGATGGTTAAGAATCCTGGTATTCTGTCCGTGAGGTGACAGTAAAGGAAGAGGGATGACCTTTCAGTTGAGTCACCAGGTTTGGAGGTGGCTGGGTAGACAGGAAAGGCAACCTGTCCATCATTCGGGTGGGGTTGGAGTCACCGTACAAGCACAGGGCAACGGCTGAAAAGAAATCATGCCAAATGTTAACGGGATGGCAAGATGACAGGTGATTTTATTTTTTTTCTTTGTACTCTGAAGTGCAAATTCTCTATAACGAGCACGTATTTCTTTTAAACCAGAAAAATATGTAATGTTAAAATATGGACCAAAAACCTGAATGCTGTAAAATACTTAAATGTATAGAAACCCTAAACAAATCAAGGTTGCCAACAATCACAAAATCTCATTTTCTTCAAATTCAAAACGGGAGTGATCTCATTTTCAGATGTTCACAGGATAGAAGAGCAAGACTAAACTGTCTTCGGGGATGAGCGAAGATAGCTTTTGTCTTCTGTGTGTCAGATGGTTTCTCTCTCTTTAACCGAGATTACATTTCCAGAATACCCACTCTCCATTTCTCCTGCCTTTTATTTTTCCATGGTTGCAATCTCCTGTAATTACGGCAGTAAGTTTTTTCCTGGAACAGCATCTCTGAGATTAGCCAGTTTGGAGCCAACCTGAGTATTCCCAGTTGGTGCTAATAATCTTCTCTGTAGGAACATAAGTTTTCAGGACATGCGGCTCTGCTCTGAGACTCAAAACAGCTGGGAAATGCATGTCTTGAGTTTTTAGATCTGACGGTATTTGAATCCACTGTCAAATAGTACTTAATACCTGATTAATTTTTTTACATTTTATTTTCTTGTGCTTAAATAATTGCCACAGTAATCAAAGGCAGTTATGAATTCCTGAAATGTAATTCCAAATACCTGATTCTAATGCGTCAGTATGTTGCTTGGATAAACAAATGCCAAAGTTCAGGAGAGAGTCAGAAATTTGGGTGTCGTCTTTTTATTTTTGAAGCACACTGTCTTTAAATGGCACACAACTGTCCTTAAAGTGTATGAATTTAAACTAAAAGGACAAAACATTCCTCAATCAGATTAAGGCCTTTTGCACCTTGGTGATACATCTTTATTTAAGAAAACATGAGATCTCCATTTTGTTAATTTTTTTAGCACTAATCCATGCTTCCTGCTAGACATTTAACAAATATGGTTTTTGTTAATGGTCATTTCGTTCACTCATTCACAGCCCTCTGGATTACATATACCAGGGAACAAAACAGGTAAAAAGTAATCTCTGTTCTTGGGGAGTTCAAATTCTAGAGGGTAGAGAACAAACATAGTAAATAAGTAAAAGATATGGTATTTTAGGTCCGATGGAAAAAATAAAACATAGCGAGGGAGATCTGGAGAGAACAGACTGCAGTTTTAGAATGGGCAGGGGGTCTGAGTCAGTCTCATTGAGAAGGTGACTTTCAAAGGCTTGCAAAAGGAAAGCGGGTTAGCCAAGCAAAGGGAGTGACCCGGGCAGAGAGAATGGATCATGCCAGAGGCCTGAGAGGGGCCAGGAAAGGGGGGGGGGGCCAAGGAGCCGCAGGGCAGCGGTGAGAGTGATGGGGGCCCTGTGGAAGGTGAGGTCAGAGAGAGCATGGGGTGGGGGTGTACAGATTATATAGGGTCTCCTAGGCCATTGTGGAGATCCTGACTTTTACTCCAACTAAAGTGAGAGCCATTGCAGGGTTTTAAATGGAGAACTGGAGTGATCTGACTTTCAATGGTCACTCTGGCTGCCGTGTTGAAACTAGATGGAAGCCAGGCAAGGGTGGAAGCAGGGTGACCAGGTCAGAATTCTGACATAGGTGCTCAGACCACAGTGGCAGCAGATAAAGTGGTGGGAAGTGGTCTGCCCCTGGATCTATTCTGAAGGTGGCACTAATAGGGTCTGCACGGGGATGGAAGGTGGAGTGTGAGAGGAAGGGAGGGGACAAGGATGAGATAGGCCCAGGATTTTTGGACTGAGCAACGGAAAGGGTGGAGTTTCCATGAACTGAGTTTGTATGTCTTTGTTTCTGACTCGGGGGTAAACTTCTGGAAGACAGGGACCAGCCTCCTGTGTTCTGCAAACTTCACAGAATCAAGAAACATAATAAAAATTGTCTAAACATAAAATAAAATTGAAAGTTCCCCTCATTTATCTGCAACTCACAAGGAGCTCAGGCCTTTCCCATCTCACAGGGAACATCTCAGGCTTCACTCTGGGGCCAGCCTGGGACAGCTCTGCTCCGCCTGCTGGGCTGGCACCTGAAGGCAGGTGCGTCTGGGCACTCGCCGTTCCCCAGCAGGGACAGCCGTGGGGATGGGTTACTTCTCGTCTGCTCTGGATATTATTTTACGCTTTGGACTCCACGGGGTCCAGGAACTTTCCCAAATATGTGTAAGTCCAAGAGAGGGGCGCAGCCAAGCTGAGGGAGGAGACCAGGCTGCAGCCCTGGTCTAACTGTCTTGTTCTCTTGCACTACAAACAACACAGGCTTCATCTACAGGGCACGGGACAAAAATATTTGAAATTTTTTACAAAGGCCAGGTCAAAAACATAAACGAATGACTCTGGCCAGGTGGAAACGTTGGGGAGTAAGTGGTGCTGACCGCAGCAAGCCTAAGCATCACAGGCGGTGGCTGCTACGAGGGAACATAGGAAACACTCCCTGGCCCCCAGCCTGGGCCATCGGAGCAGTCCCATGAAGACCCTCCCTTGGTGGTTCAAAGGCTCCCAACTTTCCCATCCTGTCCCTTCCGATGGCCCATTTATTGTTGGTGGTTCTCACCCCCTGACACACATTATTTCCTGACTCTTGCTGTACCCTCTACAGAAATAATCTGACCCTAGATCCTTTTGTTCCTCTGTGTCTTGCCAACTCTGCTGCCACAAATACTTCAGGTGTTTATCTATTGTTATAAAGTAAATCACACATTTTTACATTTCACTATGTACCTGCAAAAATTTACCAATATACACTCCCTGCAGCGGGGAGTCTTTAATATGCCGACACGGATTAAGATTCACAATCATTTTCATTTTTGCCAATCAGGTGGGCAGAAATAGTATCTGATTTTTCTTGTTATCTGCATTTTCCTGACTACTGGTGAGGCTGAATGTCTTTGAGTTCCGACACGCATTTCTTCTGTGCTATACTCCTGCCACTACCTTCTATTGTGTGGCCTGTCTGCCCATCCTTTGACAGTTACATATTTTGTAAATATTTTCTCCCAGACTGTGTGTGTATATTTTAATGTTGTTTATGGTATCTTTCATGCTGCAGAAATTTTTCCTTTTAAAGTCATTAAATCTGATTTTTTTTTTCCCTTATGGGTTCTGGGTGTTACATCTTCCTTCAGAAGACTGCCTCCTTGGCAAGCTTGTAATGAGAGTCTCCTTTATTTTCTCCTAATATATTTATAATTCTGGCCTTTACATTTGGCCCTTTCAACCACCTGAAAATTATTTTTTATATGGTGTGAAGTACGAAAGTCACTATTTTCTTCAAATGACTAGCCAACATGGTTTTCTATTGTTTCTCACAAATTTAAAATGAGACCTTCATCCAATATTAAATTCTAGTCACTTAAGCTGACAGCAATCATTTATCAAGCTCTGCTACATACAGAACTCTGTGCTAAGGCTCAGAGTGGAGCAAACACCAGAGGGGGTTGCTGGACTCCATCATTGCTCAGCTTGGTTAAGTATCTTCTCTTGGACCTCATCTGTTTTAAATGTCATGGATCCTTGGCTTTGAAAGAATATTTAACATCTACTAATGGTAGTTCCAAGTATACCAATGATTTAAGATCCTATATATTTTATTATACAACAGGAGCAAAAAATGGGTACTCTGTAAGCACCTCCCCAGCCTTACCATGCCCTCATTATAATCTTGTCCCAGGTTCTCTCCTTCCTCTGGGAAGAGCACACCTCTCTACCTGTGAGCTTCATGAGCAAGAACACAAGTCCAGAGTCATCTCGGTGCCCACAAAGGAAGCATGTTAATTTCCCATGTCTCTCGTAGACCCCCACCCCATTTGGGAGGATTCTAGGAAGGGGAGTGAACACGCTGTGTGGCTGCATGTGGCCACAAACAAACCCTTTCACTTGGCCTGCAAGTGAACAGGGTTGGTCTCATACTAGACCCAGGAGAAACAGGAGGGAAGTTTTCACTGACTTAAGAGAAATGTCAAAATGCAAATATGATTATTCTTTTAATGCATAGGGAGATATCAAGTGTATTTAGGTAAATACATCTGAAAACTTTTAACTTGAAATTCATCAGTATATGGCCTCTTTGTAATGCAAGTATAAGGAGAACCACAGCAGGTTTTGTATTTCAATGGTGCTTTTTTTTTTAAGGGACATTCTTTGAAAATTATTGACACCTCCAAGGGTCCAAACTAAAAGTCCTAAATTGAGCTGTTCATATAAGAATTTGCACAATTCCATGGGGAAGGAAATCTTTATTTCAAGGATAAATTTTTTTCCTCTCCATTATTCCTTTATGAAACCTGCTTTCTACCTAAGGCAAGGTAATAGGATGGAGGCTTTGGGATCCACCTGGAGACGAGGAAGGAGACACTATTTGGAGGGACATCCTATGATGTCTATGATCTCAAAGGCTCTACCTTTGGCTTTTGTAAGATCTGGTGACTTGGGCTACTCTGCAGAGTACCTCTGCCCTTCACCTCCTGTATGTTCTCTCCCTTTCCCACTCTCCACCCCAATTCATCAGTGGAATCCAACTAAACAGAGAATGGCTAATGAAACCTACAATGGGAGCCAGGCACAGACAGGATGGGATCTGCAGGGTGTGAAGCATAGGAGAAAGGTCCAAGGATAAGGAAGGATACTGCTGATGGCAGGACTGGGCCAAGAGTCAAATACTGAGGTCCTTTACCCCAGGTGAATCCTGCAACTTTTCTATTCTTCCTCAACTATGAGAAAACATCCTCCAAGAGGTGGGACTATTTGTTACTAACCACATCCACTTGTTGTTTCTTATTAAAAGAAAATATTTCCAATTCATTTGGGGAATTTAAACTCCAGTAAAATTTTCAGTGTTTATGCTTCAGAGTTAAATGCAATCCCCCAATTTATGTTGATTTTCTTCTTGACTGGTCTTTTAAAATGTGAAACGCCTCCACAACAATTTTCCTCAAATGGTTTTATCTTTTGGCTTGTTTCATTGTCCCTGGCCTTTTTTGAATGTTGACTTAATTTTATACTTCTAATTCCCTCTACTTTTCTCTCATTTGCTGTGGCCTCAAGGCACCCCCAGGTATAAAGTGGAGAGATGAATTTCTGATGTTCTTCTGTGAATGAGCCATGTCCTCTTGAGCAAATGGGCATATACTCTGTAGGCTTCTTGTCCTTACTGGCATAGGGTTCTGGATTCTGTAGAGACAAAAACGTCATTTCAAATTCCCTTAGAACAAACGAGAGGTTAATGTATTGGCTGGGAGGGAAAGGAAAGGGCAAAAAGAAAATATGTAGCACGTCTATAAAACTTTAGTTTTTAAGCCCAAATAGTTTCTTGAAAGGCTCCTTTAGGCGGGAGGGCTTATTGAGTTTTTTATTTCTTTAGTTTCTTTCCAAGTCCTACTTCTGTGGCTGCTGCTGGATCATCAACTCCCCAGCACAAAAGAAAGCACCAAAGTCCCCAAGACTGTCCAGTGAACAAAGGGGAGTCTGCCTCACACTGATAAATTACTTGTGTTAACACCTGTAAGTCTGTTTTGCATTTCACTTCAACCTTTATTCACTGCTGATAACAGCTGCAGAAAATGAATCCTGACAACATGTTGTGATTTTACAGTATCCAGCAGCAAAGCCCAGCTAATTGTGAGCATATGATTTTTTCAAGTACCAAATTTTATATTTAGTCCATGGCTCTGACCAACCTACTTATTCAGCAGTTGCTAATCATAAAGGCATTAATTGCTTTTCTCCCAGGATTCGAGCAAGATGAAGTTTGCTTTCTAAAAAGCAACTTCTGCTGATCTGGGAAGTCATTGTTGTTCCTTCATGGACTGTCCCTGCGGAGGTGTTTTTTGCTGAACTGCTCCAAGAAAAAACAAAACAAAATAAATGTTGGGATAGCAAACAAAGGGCACTGTGCTGGATTCTTGCAGAAAGGCAATCCCAGTGGTGTCTAGTTTCAGGCTAGAATACTAAGATCATAATTTCAGGCCATCGATGGCTCTCCCAGATGTCTTTGGTCAAGTTAATCACAGTTTGCCTGGAGGTTGAGTTTTCAGGTAATCCATCATGGCATAATTGTAAATCAAGAGCTCTGTCTAGCTGAAAGTTGGGAGCTTTTAGATCAGCCTGAGACCGAGGACAGTGAGCGCAAGGCCCCCAGCCTCTACCTTTTTAGTTTTACAACTGAAGCTGATTGAATGACTCTTTTACAAATGCTGAAGAAAGCTCGAGAAGTTACATGTCAAATGGACACGTGAATTTATCGTCCTTTGCGTCAGCAGGAACCAATGTAATGGTCTGACCCCACCAGGGCTTGTAATGGGTCCTCCACCAGCTAAAGGTTTTCATCCTAGATGGTTAGGAGCTGATACCACACTGAGGGTGTCCTCAGCCAGGCCCCACAGAGGTGTGGGATGTGGGGCCTTATGCTGTTGTCACTGGGCGGGGGCCGGGGGTCACATTTTTCTGTTTCTTTTAGCTTTTTGTTCCCACAAACCCTCCCTAGTCTGTGTGAATCTTCCCCCTGATTCACATTTAATTCCTACTTAAGTTAGAAAACCTGGTATTGAAGAAATAACCTCCAATCTACACTACAGGGTCTCTAACCCTTGATGTCCAAAATGTTACATATGTGAAATCTGGTAAAACATACACAAAACTTTTACACACACACACACTGGCACACTGTTGTGTGTTCATTACATGTATCATTTAATTTACTCCTCCACTAAGCCCGTGAGTCAGGTACCATTAGTGACTCTTTTTTTCACTGACGAGGAAATTCAAAGGTGAAGCACAGCATAGTCCAGGGCCTTCTACACTTTGCATGTGCACAGCCAGCATCTGAACCCTGATCTGGCTGTCTGTAGAGAGCATACACCACCAAAACTTCCACGTGTGGGTTGTACGGCAATCACTTGGCATTTTTATTTTTCCATGACCCCTTCTGACCTCCTTCCACGGCACACCAGCTGGGAGAGCTGCCAGGGGCTCATGTAGCACTTGCTCATCCCTCGTGTGCCTCCTGGAGCTTTGGCCCATCTCAACATCAGTTAGGAGGTGTCGCTTGGTTTCTGTCCCAACCCGAGCTTCGCAAAGGCATCTCCGGGGCTAAGAGGAACGGTCAGGGAGGAAAAAGAGACACTGGCTTTCCTTTTATACCGTGCTTTCCCAGGGATCATTTTACATATGTATGAAAAAGACTCAAAGTCTATGTTCTTTGAGGTCACAAAACCATGTCACTATCTGTTCAGAAGGAGATAACAGTGTATTTACAACACGAAAGGTTATCAGAACTAAGGCAGTCATCTCTATGAGTTTCCCAGATTGTGAAAAGTAAATGTACTTTTTCTGCATTTTTTCCAAGAATATGTGCAACTATGGAACTCCAGCTAAAATCCAAAGTCAATTCTCAGTCCCACTTTGTTACCTATTCTTCTTGCTTTTTTCCCTTCCATCTACAGTAATTTTTCAATGGAATTCTTCTCTCCGTCTGATCTCTTCCCTAGAGTAGAAAGCAGTTTTCCTCAGCTCCCCTATGTTGCTTCCTCTGCAACAATCACATCCACCTTTTGGAGGGAAGTTTACTGCTAATGACCTTGGAGAATCTATCAGGAAGGACAACACATGCCCTGCCTCTGGTCTTGTCAGGCATCGCTGATTGAGCACTGCCCTCTGTGTCCCTGAACCCTGGCACAGTCCCACAAGACAGCCACTACTATCTATCAGACCAGATGCACAAGAGGAAAGCTACTTTCACCACATTCCTAGAAGGACACAAACAGCAATACCACGGTCAGAGTATCTTTTTCCAAGGGATAACTCTTTAAATTTCTTTCTTGTGTAGTTGGGGACAAGTGACTACAAAAGGCCACACTTATGAGAATCCATGGATGGCTTGGAGAATTGGCTAACCCACCCCTGGGAGTAAAGGAACTTCCATTTCAGTCCTTTGTCCTTTCTTTGGTTAAGCACCTCCTGCTTAAGGAAGTTGAAAAAATATACCAGTTAGAGAGAATTTGTTTTCATAAAGAAGCAAGAACTTTCTTGGAACTGTAAAAATACTTCCCTGAAATAATTATGTCTGATTCAGGGCCCCTTTGCTGCTCATAAATTCAAAAATCAGGAGCACTTTAACTGGATATTCTCTTGATTAGATGATTTGGATACAGGTCAACGGGGGAGGGAAATTTTCTTACCTTTGTACAAAGTTAAGGACAATCTAGCTGGAGATATTAACAGTTTAGTGTTCTGACCAGTCATAGACGAGGAAGAAAATGTACTTTCTATTCTGGGATAGTGCGTATGTGTGCACGTGCATGTGTGTGTGTGCATGTGTGTAAGTTGCCAGCACAGTTGCTTGGGGAGTAGGCAGAAGGAATTGGATGTACTGAAAAGAGTAACCTGCTCTCTACATGCCCTTCCCTTTATTCTTTCCCCTAAGTATTCTCAGAAGAACAATTTCATAGCCCACAGGTAACAGGGAAGTTGTGTTTCTCGTTGTAAGTTCCCAATGGTAGCCGAGCAAACACCTTTGCTCCAAATTGGCTAGTGTCTATGATTCAGAGATTCTCACCTCAAGATTCACAACTCGAATGGAGAATAAGGGCCTCATATTGTTGTTTTATAGGATGTTTCATTCATCTCTTCTTGAATTTTCACAACAAAAGAGTTACCTTTTCTAATAAAAATACTCAACAAACTAGAAATAGAAGGGCACTTCCTAAGCCTGATAAAGGCCATCTGTGAATAACCCACAGCTAACATTATACATAATGCTTTCTTCTTACAGTCAAAAACAGGATGAGGATGTTTTATTCAACGTTGTACTGGAAGTTCTAAGCAGGATAGTTAGGCAATAAAAAGAAATAAAAGACATCCAGATTAGAATGGAAGAAGTAAGACGGTCCCTATTCTGAGATGATATAATCTCATATATAGAAAATACTAAAAAATTATTAGAACTAATAAATGAGTTTATCAGTAAGGTTTCAGAATACAAGATGAATATACAAAAATCAATTGTATTTCTGTACACCAACAATGAACAATTTAAAAATGAAATTACAAAAACAATTCCATTTACAATAACATTAAGGAAAAAACTCAAAAAAACCTAGGAACAACTTAAATCGAGGAAGTGAAAGGCTTGTACAGTGGAAAGGCTTGTACAGTGGGAATTACAAAATGTTACTGAAAATTAAATAAATGTAACTACATACTCTGCTCATGGATCAGAAGACTTAACACTGTTAAGATGGCAATGTTTCCCAAATTGACCTACAAATTCAACAAAATCCCAGCTTTGTTTTTTGCAAAAATTGACCAATTAATCCTAAAATTCATATGGAAATTACCTGGCATTAGCCGAACTCTTGTTTAGGCTCTGTGAGACTGCCCTAACTTCAGACACCAGCTGCAAGTTCTGGGGTCCCCAAGTCCATCCTTATCTGACCAGCTGGCTTTAAATTCAGGAGTTCTCATGACTGCCTTTGGGTTTGATAAGTTACTGGAGTGACTCAAGGAACACAGGAAAGTGCTATACTTATACAACAGTTTCATTTCAGCACATAAAGAATTATTTAAATTACATATATGTTAGAACCAGCCAAAAGAGGAGACACATGAGGCAAAGTCTGAGAGGATTCCAAATCTCTCTTCCTCAGGGATGTGCCACCCTCCAGGCATTGAAATGTGCCAGTGCTCAGAAAGTACTGCCAACCAAAGAAGCTTTAGTGTCCAGAGTTTTTATTGAGGCTTCTTTATGTAGGTATGGTTGACTGAAGCATCGGCCACATGGCTGAACTCAATCTCTAGCCCCCCCGTCTGCTCCCCCAAATCAGGTCAATATCACATGGCTCAAAGCCCCAATCTGCTAATCATATGGTTGGTTTTTCTATATGGTTGGTCTTTTGGGCACTGGCCAGCCCCCATCCTGAGTCATCTCCTTAGTATAAACTATTAAGAGCTCACCATGAATCACCTTGTTAGCACAAAACTATCAGATGTGGTCCAAAGGCCCACCATGAATAACAAAGGCACTCCTATTGCTTGAGAAATTCCAAGGGCTCAAGGGTTATCTCCCAGGAACTAAGGACAAAGGCCAGCCACATTCTTTATTTTACAGAAATACAAAGGCCCATAACATCCAAAACAATATGGGGGAAAAAAACAAATTTAGAGGAATCACAGTTCCTGATTTCAAAACTTACTTCATAGTTACAATAATCAAGACAGTGTGATACCAGCATAAGGATAGACATAGATCAACGGAATAAAATTGAGAATCCAGAAAAAAAATCCTTACCTTTATGGTCAATTGATTTTCTACAAGGATGTCAAGATAATTCAATGAGAAAGAATAGTCTTTTCAACAAATGATGCTGGAACAACTGAATATCCACACACAAAAGAATGAAGTTGGATTCCTACCTCACATCATACAAAAATTAACCCAAATGGATCAAAGAACTAAATGTAGAAACTAAAATTATAACACTCTTAGAAAAAAACATAGGGGCAAATCTTCGTAACTTTACATGATAGCAGAAGTCTTAGATATGACACCAAAAGCAAAGAAAAAATTGATAAGGTGAACTCAATCAAAACTTAAAACTTCCATGATTCAAGCAACAGCATTAAGAAAGTGAAAAGAAAAACCACAGGGTGGGGAAAATATTTGCACATTCTATATTTGATAAGGGACTTGAATGCATAATATATAAAGAACTCTTATAAACCAACAATAAAAAGACAAATAACACAATATAAAGATCAACAAAGGATTTCAATAGATGTTTCTTCAGAGGGTATGTACAAATGGCTAACAAACATATGATAAATACTCAACACCATTAGTTATCATAGAAGTGCAAATCAAAACCACAATAAGATACTACTTCACAACCACAAAGATGGCTAAAATTTAAAAACAAACAAACAAAAACTCCAAGTGTTGATAAAGATGTGGAGAAATTGGAGACCTCATACATTGCTGCTTGGATTATAAAATGGTGCAGCCACTTTGAAAACAGTTTGGAAGTTTCTCAAAATGTTAAATATGTACAGATTTGCCAATTGCACTCCTTGGTATATACCTAAGAGAATTAAAAACACATGTTCATGCAAAAACTTGTAAATGAGTGCTCGTGGCAGCATTGTCCATAATTGTCAAAAAGTAGAAACAATCCAAATGTCCATCAACTGATAAATGGACAAATGAAATGTGGTATATAGTGAATTAACACATCTGGTATTATCCTGGTTGGAGCTAGAACCCATTCTTCGAAGCGAAGTGTCACAGGAATGGAAAAACAAGCACCACTGGTACTCACCATCAAATTGGTACTAACTGATCAACACCTACATCACACAGGGCAATAATATTCATCAGGGGGTGGGCAGGCAGGAGGCGGGTGGAGGGGATGGGAAAACTCTCAATGGATGCGGGGAGCACAGTTTGGGGGATGACCACGATTGTAGCTCTGACACGGGCAGTGCATGGGCAATATGTATAGCCAAAGTGTTGCACCCCCATAATATTCTGAAATTAAAAAAAAAAAAGAAATGTGGCATATCCACATACAATGGAATATTATTCTGCCATAAAAGGGAATGAAATGCTGATACACAGTACAAAATGGTTGAACCTTAAAAACATGCTAAGCAAAAGAAGCCAGACACAATAGGCCACATAGTATGGTTATATTTATATGAAATGTCCAAAATATGTAAATCTATAGCAATGAAAAGTAGATCAGTGTTGCCATTAGGTGGAGGAGGAGGCATTGTGGAGTGTCTCTGAAAGGGTGACAGGGTTTCTTTGTGGGGTGATAAAAATGTCCTGCAATGAGACATTGGTGATGGCTGCACAACTCTGTAAATACATTAAATGCCACTGAATTGTGCACTTTAAAATGATGCATATTAATTATATTTCCATAAAGCTGATATTAAAAATATCATTGTTTCCCAAGACAATCTTATGGCTTGATTTAGAACATCAACACTATTTTACTTTCCTTCTTTTTAAAAAAAAGTTAGCATCATAATGAGAACTTTTATTACCTCTTTATGCATATTGTATATCTCTAGTTTCTGATTTTTAGTGACTTCTATTTTTAGAGTTGATTTCATTTAGAAATAAGAAGCTCTGCCCATGGAAAAGCCTGGTTTATTTTATGCCACTTAACACTCAATAGTATTTTATACAAAGAAGGGATTTGTCCAACTATCCTGTTTTGACCTCTTATGATACGCCAGGTGCTATGCTTGGCTCCTAAAATTTGCATAAGAGCTAGAACTTCCTTGTTCTCAGGGAGTTTATAATCTAATACAGGAAACGAGTGGATCACACAGGAGATTACAATATACTGTAGCATGTGCAATGATGAAGGTCTGCACAAGATACTAAGGCATAAGAAGCAAGGTTATCTCATGTTAGGGTTCCTAGATGAGGCAAAGTCTTAACTAAATTTTATATGAGGAACAGGTGTTAGATAGGTGAATGAATCTATTCACATAATCTATATACCAAAATGAGTTTATTTTGTAGTTGATAGAGAGTTATGAAAGGTTTTATCAAAAAAGCGTCATGTTCAGATTTCCACTTAGAAATCTGACGCTCTGGTGTCTATGTGAACAATACATCAAGAGGGTCTACAGCAAAGGCAAGAAGAGAAGAAAGGAGTGGATTCCAAGGGTCCACGTGAGACTTCACGAAGGCCTGTACTGAGCAAGGGGAGTAGGTGGGGAGAGGAAGGTTTAAGAAACAATCTGGGGGCATTGTTAGGGAGTGATCAGGATCATAGTTCACTTAGATCTTCCCTTCCGCATAAGGGCGCCCCAAAGGGAGAGGCAATACTGGAGGAGACGCTGGTTTAGGGCAGAAGAGGAGGACTTCAGTTGCGGAATGAAGACATGATAAATTACTCCATTCCATTTTAAATATAAGTAAACAAATACATCACAACAAGTTAAACAATAAAAAGGTAAAACAAATACTTCTGTATCATTTCATATATACTTAGAATTATTCTTGCCTTCTACTGCTTAATATTTGTGCTCTACCTCCCCTAATTCCTGGCTGATCAGAATAAGTCCTTGTGGTAAAACAAAGCCGAACACAACACGGTTTTACTACTCAGTAGCTGTCAGCACGTGCTTTGAGACTCCTGTGATCAAATCTCGTTTCTCTGCACAGCCAGCTTATGCTCAACTTTGCCTTATTCTCTGTACTCGCCCTTTCCTTGCTTTTTTCCTTCCTCTTTCTGCTTCTCCTCCCCCTTTTACAGTCGACCCATCTGAGGCTCGTGCATCTGCCCGAGTTCTTCCCATTCAAACCACCTCCTGGTGACGGCCTCAGTGCCCGCCAGCAATGCTATTCCCTTTCCACCCTGCTGTAGGAACTCAGGGCCTTTTATAATACAACGCATCCAGGTTAATTAAAATTAAATCATCATATATAAAGATTAAAATAATATAGCAGATATGTTTAACAACACCAAACTTATTTCTCAACTACTATAAACTCTATTTGAAGTATCTTTCTGAGTCGTACTGTGAGTTCTTTAGAAAGAGGAGCAACACATTCTAGATGATATAGCTCGTTCTAGAGATCTGCGGCTTGTTCTGGTAGCAAATGGCCTTGGTTCATCGCCACCGAAAGGCAACTTCCTCTCAGTAGGAATACACACTTATTCTAACACTGCAGTACAGTTCTTCTAAATATTTACAAGAGAAAAACCATAGCTGGTTGCGTTTTGCTTTCTACCACAGGAGAAAGTTTAGGGAATTAAATATAATTAAGCAAGTTGATATCTTAGGATGATGATTTAATTCCAGCGAGCTGGGGAGAGGCCCTGTGATTCATGGTGTGAGGTGTGATGTTGTGGAAAGGAGCCAGACCGGGAGTCAGAAGGTCCACACTGCAGCAGGGCTGTGCCTCCAGCCAGCTGCGGTTACCACAGGCCATTCAAACCCCGTGGATCTACTCCCTTAAAAATCCCTGCAAAAGGAAGGGATCATACCAGATAGTTCTGCCATCATTTTACTTCTGTAGTCCACATGTCTGATTCCTGAAACATTGAGTAAGTGCTTACTCTCAGTCACTAGGGTATAGTCAGGGGACAGTACCCCTAATTGGCCTGTCTCTGGGGACTGGGACAGGATCAAGTGTCAGCAGACCTTTTTATGAGATGCTTCTCTGTGTGTTATGACGTTTGCATGAGCAAACAGAAATGTGACCTGTGTTTGACCATGATCATGGCTAAATCCCTCTTAGATCAATTAATGTCAAAGCTCTCTCTTATACTAATATGATTAATGTACTGTAATATGTTTAAAACTTTTTCCTTCTCTGGGATGTGTTTTGTATGGAGAATGGTGGGGAGGCCTGGCTGGGGAAGGTAAGTGATATCTTTCCGGACACTGTGATAGGTCCTCCTACCCCGTGTTTCCCATGTATGACGTACCAACCTAGGGGCTTCTAAACATTTTAAAGCTCAATACTCTTTAAAAAATTATGAAATGTTTCAGACCTACAAAAGAGTATAAATAATGACATAATGACTACCCTTGTAGTAACCATCCAGCTTAAGAAATAAAATGTTGCAAATACAGGGGAGATGCCCATAGCCCCTCCCCAGCGGCAGTCGTCTCTCTTTGAGGTGCTCATTAGCTGGTGTGGCCTTTTTTTTCCAAATTTAATCTTGTGTGTAACTCCTTTATGCAGCATGTACAAAAGCTAAATTTTATCAGTACACATAAGGACAATAAGGATGTTTGATAGAGAAAAAATGTTTTGTCTGGGATTGTGGGTGATGACTGGTATCTTTTAATAGCTGTATCATTTATTTATAGGGAGCTCACCTAATGATACATGGGGAATGTCAGGGCAAGGATGTGCCACCATTTTTTTTAGCCTTTCTCCTATTACTGGCTGTTTAGATTGTTTCCAGCTCTTTGATTCAGTAAACAATGCTTTAAAAAGCACATGAGTGCATGTGTGTAGACGAGAGAGAGAGATGGATGTATGGATAGACAGACAGATAGAAAGATGGATGGATAGATAGATAGATAGATAGATCTAAAAGTACTGTGGCATTTTACTTCTAAAGGAAAGATTCCTCCAAAGCATAGGTGCCAAGACTGAATAGATTTTTAATTTTAATAGATGTTGCAATGTTTTCCGAAAGTTATTTGGAATCAAAGGGTTCTACATCTGAAGCACTGTTACGTAATCCTTGAATTTCTTGGACCATTTTGAAGGCCATTAGACTTTGGACTTCTAGCTTTTTTGTTTCTACCATAGCTGCCTATGTGACCTTTGATAAATGTGAAACTGTAAAATATCTTGGTTTTTCTGTCTATGATACAAAATGAAGAAATAAAGAAAAATTCTTGACTGGATGCTAGAAAATGGAGGTAAGGTCTCACTTCCTGTCTTCCTGGACTGAATTTCTGGTTTCAGAAATGGGAATAGGTCCTATTCTGGGAGGAAATGGATTATTTATTCCATGCTGTATTTCAGTACAAGCATAAAAAACAATTGCCAGGTAATGGAGGAAAGCCCTGTCTGGTTGTTTAATGAAAACGTGGAATTCTGTAGCGTTCTGCTTTTTATGTGAATAAGGGACCCTTCAGCAACGCACCCATTTGTGCAAAATTAGATGAAACAAATTACTTTAAAAAGAAAAACTAACAACGACAAAAACCAAGCTCAGAATCACACATTCTTCTCGAAAGTAACTTCCCAAAGTCAGTGTAAGCAAGACTAGATTAAACAGACAGTTATGAATAAAGCCTGGAATACATCCTTTGGGGAAAACTAGTTCTAGCTCATAGGAAAGACTCAGTCTTCATTAGCGAAACTAAAAAGTGAATTTAGACAAAATCAGAATACACAACAAATTCATATCTGCTGCCCTGGACTTTGGGATCGCCTTTGAACTCTGGCCCTATATATTCTCGTAGTTTTCTTCATAAGCCCATAAACTCAGGGGGGTCGACTAACAGCCTCTTAAACAAGCACATGAATTCCCCCTTTGCAGCCACCATATATGTATGCAGCACATCTCTAACAAATCCAGGCTATCCCAGAGAAAGTAAATCCTAGAAAAGAAGACAGGAAGGATGGAAAGGGGGAGGTGGGCAAGGCAAGAATCGTTCCCTGAGAAAACATTCAACGTTCAAGACTTAATGATATGGTGGCATTGGGGGGAAAAAAGCCTCCATCTTGTGCCAAAATTTGTACTGCTGAGACGTTTAAAAAAAAAAAAGGAAAAAGCCAGTTAAAATAAACAACTAAACACGCAAGCAAGCAAACAAACAAATCTGTGGGATAAAGGTGAATGTTAGGATGCACTCAATAAAGCCCTTTTAGATTAATTAATGCCATTGTTTATTTAATCTCCAAATTCCATCACATGTGGCAGGCAGGAGTGCTGCTCTTCTTTTCAACTGAAATAGTGCAAAACATAGTCTGGATCCAAGGAAATCTTGCCAAAATCCCTGGCAATGTATCACTTTTTTAAGCCCTGTTTTGCTTTTGTGCTCATGGTAACGTTTGCAGCTGTCGAGCGTGGCTTCGGGCTGTCTGACTCCCTCAAGAGAATTTATGTGTTTTTCTACTTCCTTTCCTTATTAGGAGGCAGGAATCTGCGACACCTATTAGAACAAGTATGCATAAAGGGTAATGACCATGCAATTTATTAGTGGTCTGTTCTTCCTCAAATGAGCTCTCCGCCTCTGTTCCGAGAGGGCCGTGCCCATGTTTGAATCCGCCTCTGCTTTCTCGGCAGCAGGTGGGCAGAGTGGCCTTTCAGCAGGGGGATGAGAGAAGATGCTGGCCTCTGGGAAAAGCCGATTCTTTCTTCCACACCAAGCCATGGAAAAGAGACTGGAGTATCAGGGTTTGAGCTTAATGAATGTGAAGTTCATTAGCTGACAATGGTGAACAGGATTGAAATAAAGAGAAATATGAGCTACAAGTATTTTCATAAGAGCTCTGTGCCAGGGAAAATGTTCTGAGAAACTTTTTTTTGTTTTTTTTGTTTTTTTTTTAGAATAGATAGGGTGTGGAAGTGAGTTTGTTCTTTAAGGCCTGGGTGAGCAGAAAGAGCCTTTTCTAGGAAAAAGTATGGAATTCCTTGTTTCTTCCAAGTTTCCACAGAGAAAAAAGGTAGCCATGTGGGGAAAGGGATGACTGAGGAATTAAGAGTGGGCTCAACCAGAGTGAACCCTCAAAAAAATCTTCAAAAAAGGAGGCAGGAAAGAAGTATGGGTTCTAATAAAATCCTCATCACCAGCCTGAAGGTGCCAGGCCAGACTCCACCTCTTCCTGGCACCATGCTAAGGTTTGGAGTCCAGACGGAAAGTTCAGGAGAACACAATGCTTGGGGCCAAGTTCATTTTCTGTTAAAATCACATGTATGTTCAAGAAAATGTAATCCATATGTTTTTGATTCCTTCACTTTTAGCTCATCAAAATGTTTCAGTGAGCCATTTGACATCCACAAAGTTTGTCGAGTCCTTCCTCAAGGCAGGAAACCATGTTTGGCCACAGAAGGTGGATTCTAACCCCAGAAAGGAGTCTCAAGGTGTGAGTGGGCTCTACCTTGGAAACATCTAATTGGCTCTACTGAGAAATAGGAGGACCAAGGACCTGTACGTTTCACTTGTGCAGTTTTTAGGGTGGAGGTAGTTAGTCGGGGGGCAGCAATGGGCCAATGTTCTTTTGAGCTTTTGAGCATGATCTATATTGTGAAATGTAGAAAGTAATTTCAACCACTCTTAGCATATTAAAACTTCTCCATAATCAATTCTTTTTTTTCTCATGAGCTCTCAAAGGTTGTTCTCCTCTCAGATCATCTATGATCCCTTACCTTGTAGATTCGTTCCTGCATCTCCCTAGCACAGTATCTGACAATATGTACTTCTCATGTACTGGCCACATACCTACAGTCACACATCCGGCTTACATGCAGTTATATCAAATAGCACGTGCTGTTAAAATCAGAGAATAGGCATTCTGTGTTGAGAAAGTAAAAATGATATGTAGAAGAAAAACACACTGGTACAGATAAGTTGGCAGGAAGATAAATCTAAAGGGTTGGAAAATACACTAATTAGTTCCCCTCTTCTATCTGGCGTTCTCTGGCTTTTTTCATTTTGAACATAACACAGGGTTAAAAAAAGGCAGGAACCTGCTCGCGGGTTTGTCCAGAGCCACAGCAGAAGGAGAGCATTTCATCATGGTGTTTCATGTCACTAACGCAGGTCCCCTGACACATTCCCCCTGAACTGCATAAATCTCTCAGTGAGCAGCAAATGAGACCCGTGTTTGGGTTTCTGACTAAACTGCTGGCTTCTTTTCACATTTTGCTCAGTCACTTCAAGTAAGCTAGCCAAAGCTGCTAATTAAAGAGGGAATGATTTATTTCATAAGTTTTCTTTTCCCTCAGGAAACATAACTCAATCCCAGACACAGCTAGTTTACCTCGCCCTAGTCAATAAATTACACCCACCTCATTAATAGTTAATTAGGAAAACTGAAGACCCCGGGACAGAACCTCAAGGTGGGAAGGGGTCGGCCCGCTCCGAGCCAGAGTGTGCGAGGAGTCCGATCTGACGCTCCCCCAGGGCTCACAGGCCCAGGTGCCCAGCCCTGTGTGCTGAAGGAGCACATTCTGTCCTGCACTGCCCTCCTGCAGTCACTGCTACCTTCAGTTCTTCTTTGTGATGTGGGAGAATGGAAACATTGTCTTTAACCTTCTTATAAAATTATTATGAAAACTTTTTAAAAACACTAAAACATTATGAACAACAAAAATCGGGAAATCATTTGTCCTTCGATGTATGTTTCTTGTGTGTTTCTCCAACAACGAATGCATCACTAAGGTTTGACTGTCAAGAACAAGGTCCTTTTTTTTTCTTTTCATAAAAGAGAGAGGCCTCAAAAGTCATATACTGTTGACTCAGCCTTTCCATATATAAATATTAACTGGAAAAGAGCCAGATCATGCCAGCTGCCCTGCTTCTCTATATATGGTGAATCAGCTCATGAGTGCAATGCAAGAAGCAGATATGTGTTCAAGGAGAAGTCTTAAACTAACGCCTACTGACGGTGCTTTGGAGTTTATAAGCATTCCGCTAATATGTGACCTGACAGTTATGTAAGTTAGACCGGTGTTACTCAAACTTTAATGCTCACACATCTCTCTTGAAGGTCTTGTTCAAAGGAAGATTCTGATAGGTCTGTGGTGGGACCCGAGAATCTGTATTTCACACAGTCTTTCAGATGATGCTGGGCACTGACACTCTGAGTAGCAGGGGGCTGGGAAACATCATCCACTTTCTGAGTTGGCCAGTGGATCTGAGAGTGCTGGTGTGAATAGGCATTAAAAACCAGGTTGCAGAATGCATGATATTCCTCCTCCTATACAAACCATTTTCTAGATCAGGAAGTGGCAAACTTTTTCTCTAGAGTGTCAGTCAGTAAATATTTTAGGCTTTGTAGGCCATCTATACACTGTCACAACTACTCAACTAGCTACTGGAATGCCAAAGCAGCCCTTGAAAATGTGTAAATAAATGGGTTGGGCTGCATTCCGATAAAATTTTGTTTATAAAAGTAAGCAGTGGGCCGGATCTGACCCGTGGGCCTTATTTTGCCAACCCCTGTTTTAGAACAATGGCTTCCAAAACTTTAAGGTTGTACACGCAGAGAAGCAACCCCTCACACGTGCATGCTTATTTATAAATTCTACATACGTCCTAATGCCCTAATACAAAAGTCAAACACAAAAGAAAGAAAATTTATATAGAAACTCTAGTATTTCTTTGTTCATCCAATTGGAGCATCTTTACTTTTCCCTGGCTATGCACACTCACCTTAGAAGCTAGTGATGGAGATAATTTTAAAATATAATTTTCTCAACAAAAATAATCACATTAGTAAAAGTAGACCTTGGGGTTTTGATGGTTTTTGGAATTCCAGGACACAGGACAACCATAATTTATCAAGATCTGACAGCAAGTAACTAGAAGGGAAGCACTGAATATAACTGCTTTATGCAAATCCATATGATGATGTGATCAGTCTGCTGTCTATGGGGCTGCTTTGAAAAGTTCTATGGGCACGAGCGCTTACCATGTGTGATCTCACTCAGACTCACACAACTGTCTGAGGTAGGCCAATTATTGTCTCCATTTTACAGCAGGGAGAACTGAGGTTCAGAGAGGCTGGTACAAGGGAATACAGTTAGTTCCTCATTTAGTTGGTCGGTTGGGGTATAAAGGTCACATCTGCCTAATTACAAAGCCCTTGTTTTTAACAGCTGCCATTTGTTGCCTCATCAAGTCATGATTACTTTCCAAAATTTTAGTATTTATTTATTCTATAATGACATCATATGGATGGAAAATCCCTCTGGTTATAGTGAATGATTTTAGCACACTCCATCCTGCCAGAAAGTTGCCATTGGAAGTAATGATAACACTAGGCCCTTGTGCTAAAGGAGATCGCCAGCTAATTTCAACCATATTGTTGGTTTCATTAAAGAGATTGCTCATTAGCCATCAATGTACTAAGAATTCTTACTCCTCTGAATAGTCATGTGCTAAAAACCTATTTATTACCAAAACTCAATCAGACATGACCATGAGAGCCAAATGCCTATGATTATTTCTATGTAAGAAGGAATTGATTTGCAAGGTTAATTCCTTTTCTTTCAGGATTTATTCCTAGAGATCCAAATCAGTAATAGAGAGTCTATCCATATACCTCACTCAAAAAAGAAAAGTTTGAATATAAATGTTGGCATTTACATGACAAGGAAGGCCTTAGAATTATAAACCATGGTTCTGAAGTTCAAGAGAGAAGACTACTGGCATATTGAAAAAAACTTTTATTTCAAAATAAATGATGCATCAAGGTAAGTGTATAGCAATTATATCTAGTAGCATTGATATTCAGACTGAGGGTTCTGTCAATAAACCTTGGAGGTTAATCACAAACTATAAATCAAGAGTGAAAGAATATTTTCAATGAGAAGGGCATTAGGAATACGAGTGCAGATAAATCTAAAAACAATGAGATCAGAAGCTAGGGTAATGACAGCCACATTTTGAGTAAAAAATCAGGACATGTTCTGAAACATATTCCTGTTTTCAAATATTCTCTTTGTCAGATTATCTTGGAAAACCTTAGATAATGATCACTGTCATCTCAGTCATTAATAATGCTACTTAAAATGTGGTGCATTTCAGCATTTTTCTGGTATTATAAATTGTATTTCCAACTTGACATCCTTTATTTTATTTAATATGCCATTAAGATGTAAAATTCATACCGTGTATGGCACTCCTTATTCACATAATTTTATCTTACCTCAATTATAAAATTTGCAGATTTACTTTTTCAAAATATTTTAGTGTGTCTAGTCTATGACCTCAAAAATGCTGTCAAAGATATAAAATCATGTTATAAGAACATGAAACTCTTTCACAGAAAACTGTTATATCAAGAACAGGATGCTCATAATTATTAAACACATAATTGTAAGGGTTTTTTGTAATTTTGCATAACTTAAGCATTTTAAATATATCAACTTTATAAAATATTTGACAGTTAAAGACTAGGCAATCTCCTTGTAGGTTGCATGAAAAAAAAATTGCTTAATAGCAATACAAAAACACTTACCAGACATGATTAAGTGATATGCCTTACCCAATAAATGAAAATATAAGTACATATTTATAGATAAAACCTCCACCCTTAATATCTTTATGCTACACTGTCCTCAGCTTAGTTTCTCGGCACAAAATTTGAACTTTTCCTTTACTACATTTTTAAACTTGCAGTGAAATTGTCTACATTCTTTTCACCGTTTATAAATTCCTTTAATAATAGGTGAGCATTTTGTCTCCAAGGTTTATCATTATAATTAAAACAAAAAATACTTCTCCAACTTTAAAAATCATTTCTTTTATTGGCCTGGCACAGTGGCTCACACCTATAATCCTAGCACTCTGGGAGGCCAAGGTAGGAGGATGGCTTGAGGGCAGGAGTTTGAGACCAACCTGAGCAAAAGCAAGACCCCATTTTTACAAAAAATAGAAAAAAGTAGCCAGGCGTAGGGGCCCACACCTGTAGTCCCAGCTACTCGGGAGGCTGAGGCAGGAGTATCGCTTGAGCCAAGGAGTTGGAGTCTGCAGTGAGCTATGAGGATGCCACTGTACTCTACCCGGGGCAACAGAGCGAGACCCTCAAAAAAAGAAAAAAGAATCATTTCTTTTTATTAATGATATAACAAAAAAATGTAATGATGGGTTCAGAAAGGAAACTTCCATAGAGACAAAACATCTGAATTGCAACTGTGCTGTAGAAGAAAAATATTTTTTGATTTTCCAGCATTCAAATATTTATTCCTTTTTATAGGGGAAATACCTTATTGTATGTGCTATTGTGGTAATTCTGTGCTCTGTGTCTTAGTCTGAATTCTCTCAGAAGCAAACTGAGAGGCAATAATTTAACTGCAAGGAGTTTACTTTGAAAATGACTCCAAAAGATGCTGATAAAAGGGTGGGAAAGCAAAACAGCAAGGGAGAAGAAACCGATAAATGCTGCATTATCACGCAAGTCATCGCTGTGGGCAACTGGAGCTTAATCCCTGTGAGGAACTCTGGGAAACAGTGCACAACACGACTCTCAGACTTTTCACACCAGAAGGATGAGGGGGCTGGGGAACCTAAACAGCAATACAGTGATGGTTAATTTTATGCACCAACTTAGATAGGCTATGGTGCCCAGATGTTTGTTCAAGTCTAGATGTTAAAGTGAAGGTATATTTTAGATGTGACTGACATTTATTTTTTTATTTTTATTTTTAATTGTTATCAATTTATTAAATTTATATGTAACATAGTTCTTCAAGCTTTCAAATTCTACTTAATCATTTTATTCTACTTACAAATCTAGTAAATTTTAATAATTACTTTTAAAGAGGTGTTTGACTAATGTTTGATTCCATTTATAAACTTAAACTCCCTTACACATTTTACACTACATAGATGAAGTTGATAAATTTTCTTTTTTCTTTTAAGTTCTTTAGTCATCTGAAAAAGCCTTCTAGGTACTTAAGTAACCATTATAATAGGATAAATGTAACTTATAAAAGATAATTCTTAGGCTTTCTTAAATTTTCTAATACTGATGGATTTTTTTTTCAGAATATTATGGGGGTACAACACTTTGGTTATACATATTACCCACGCACTGCCCATGTCAGAGCTACAATCGTGGACATCCCCCAAACTGTGCGCCCCGCACCCATTCAGTGAGAGTTTTTCCCATCCCCTCCACCCGCCTCCTGCCTGCCCGTCCCCTGATGAATATTATTGCCATGTGTGACATAAGTATTGATCAGTTAGTACCAATTTGATGGTGAGTACCAGTGGTGCTTGTTTTTCCATTCTTGTGATACTTTGCTTCGAAGAATGGGTTCTGGCTCCAACCAGGATGATACCAGATGTGTTAATTCACTGTTCCTTATTGCTGAGTAATACTCCATGGTATACATATACCACATTTTATTAATCCACTCGTGTGTTGATGGGCACCTGGGTTGTTTCCACTTCTTTGCAATTGTGAATTGTGCTGCTGTAAACATTTGCGTGCAGATGTCTTTATTATAGAATGTCTTTTTTTCCTTTGGGTAAGTACCCAGTAGTGGGATTGCTGGATCAAATGTTAGTTCTGTTTTTAGTTCTTTGAGGTATCTCCATATTACTTTCCATAGAGGTTGTACTAATTGCAGTCCCACCAGCAGTGTATGAATGTTCCTATCTGTCTGTATCCCTGCCAACATTTATTGTTTTGGGACTTTTTGATATGAGACAATCTCACTGGAGTTAAGTGATATCTCATTATGAGATATCACTTTGATTTGCATTTCCCTGATGATTGGAGAAGTTGAGCACTTTTTTATATGTTTGCTTGCCATTATTCTGTCTTCTTTTGAAAAGTTTCTGTTTATGTCCTTTGCCCATTTTTTAATGGTGTTGTTTAATTTTTTTCTTGTTGATTTTCCTAAGTTCTGTGTAGATTCTGGTTATGAGCCCTTTACCAGATGTGTAGCATGCAAATATTTTCTCCCATTCTGTAGGTTGTCTGTTCACTCTAGTGATAGTTTCCTTGGCTGTGCAGAAGCTTTTTAATTTGATCAGGTCCCATTTATTTATTTTTGTTGCTGCTGTGATTGCTTTGAGGGTCTTCTTCATAAATTCTTTGCCTAGGCCAATGTCCATAAGAGTTTTTCCAATGTTTTCTTCTAGAATTCTTATGGTTTCCCATCTTAGGTTTAAATCTATTATCCATCGTGAGTGCATTTTTGTGAGAGGTGAGAGGTGTGGATCTAGTTTCAGTCTTCTACATGTGGCCATCCAATTTTCCCAGCACCATTTATTGAATAGGGAATCTTTTCCCCAGTGTATGTTTTTGTGGAATTTGTCAAAGATCTGATGACTGTACGAGGATGGTTTTATATTTGGGTTCTCAGTCCTGTTCCATTGGGCTATGTCTCTGTTCTTGTGCCAGTACCATGCAGTTTTGGTTACTATAGCCTTGTAGTATAGTTTGACGTCTGGTAAATTGATGCCTCCCAATTTGTTCTTTTTGCTTAAGATTGCTTTGGCTAGATGGGGTCTTCTCTGGTTCCACACGAAGTGTAGAATTTTTTTTTCTAGATCAGCAAAAAATGATGTTGGTATTTTGATAGGAACTGCATTGATTCTGTAAATCACTTTAGGTAGCAAAGACATTTTTACAATGTTAATTCTACCTATCCAAGAGCATGGTAGGGTTTTCCGTCTGTTTACATCCTCTGCAATTTCTTTTCTCAGTGTTTCGAAGTGACTGACATTTAAATCAATAGACTTTGAGTAAAGCATATTACCCTCCACAATGTGGGTGGGCCTCATCCAATCAGTTGAGGACTTAAGAGAAAAAGACTTCCTGCAGACTGCCTTCAAGCTCAAGCTGAAACCTCAGCTCTACCTTGAATCTCCAGCTTGCCCTAAAAAGACTTCAGACTTGCCAAATCAAGTGAGTCAATTTCTTAAAATTTCTTTCTCTCTCTCTCTGTTACTCTCTCTCTCCACACCTACCCACCTGCACTCACTCCCAAGCTCATACACTCTATCAGTTCTGCTTCTCTGGAGAATTCTGACTAATACAAATACCCTTCAGTACTTGGTTGAGGGGCCCTCAGGCAAAGAGGTGCAGATGCTGGCACTAGGAAGTTGGGCAGGCTTGCAGCGAAATGAGGTGAGGGGATAGTGGCAGGTCACAAACAGTGGCTGCTACGCTCTCCTTCCCACTACTAAAGACTGAATAAGATGAGGTCAAACCATCAGCATCTAGGAGAAGTGGCTTCCAGGGGGTCAGTAGTAGAGTCCATTTTTGTGGCTGAGTCCTATGTTAATAGCAGTGTGTTGGCCTAACTGGATCTCTTTAAAAATGATTGGGTTCTTAGTCCACCCCCAGAGTGGCCTGTGCTCACACATATAATTCCTGTTCACTAGTTTCCTATCAGCCTTCCAACAAATGCCACTTTTAAAAAATAATGACCAGAAACTAGGTTTTTTTCATTTCAGTAGGGAACTGTGACTGATGTATGTGCTTTTCAGAAGCATACTGAGCATTTGCTACTGCTCCTAGCTCATATCTAATATGGTCCATTTTCTATTCAGAGTCAGTGAGTGTTGTAGACTCTCTTTTCCTGGTACAAGTTGTTATTTTAAGTATTGAGATATAAAATAGGAAAAGATACTAAGTGTACATTTTATCAGGAAGTGGCAACACCTTAAACCCATGGCAGTAGTAGCTGTTAATGTAGAAATTTGTTGTCTTATTCGTTAAATTACAATTTGTTAAACCATTACTAGAGTAATTAGCATTCAGAATAGAACAGTGAATTAGACCCAGTCCTTGTCCACATGATGTTTAGTCTATGTTGGAGAAAGATTAAAACAACAGCGCAACAAGAACAACAACCAAAACTATGGCATTCTACCACCACAGAAGAGGGAATAATTTTAAAGGATATAGTGAAACATTCATTAAACAGATGGGGTATTTCAGCAGAAATTAAAAGGATTTTTTTTTTGTATAAAAGAGTAAAACTGAGATACTAAAAATTCAAAAAAAGTAAATAACATCTGAGATTCTTGTTTTTAAATCCTTTTGATGGGCCCATCAGCAGACTGTGCACTCCCAAAGGGAGATAAATCAGTGAATTTCAAGATAGGTTGATGGAAAGTTCCCAAACTGAAACAAAAACAGAAAAAAAGGAATTTTTAAAAAGACAAAGAAGGATTAGGAAAGGAAGGGGAAAGGGAAGAGGAAGAAAAGGAAGAGCTAAAAGAAGAAGGATATAAAGTGCCATGATCAAACTGCTGAAAATCAAAGCTAAAGGGGAATCTTAAAGGTAGCCAGAGAAAAAACACAGAGGAACAGAGAAAAAAGTTACAATGGCCTTGTGAACAACCGTAAGCGGGAAGACAGTGGGTGGATGTCTAAAGCAATGAAAGAAACAAAAACTTCCCACCCAGAATTCTATACCCAGCCATAGTATTTTTCAAATATGAAGGTGAAATAAAGACTTCTACAAACAAAAGCTGAGATAAATCTTTGCCAGCAACCTGTATTTTAAGAAATGTTAAAGGAAGTGTTTTGGGCAGAAGGAATATGTTACCTCATAGAAATGCAAATCTAAGCAAAGAAAGGAAGAGTGCTAAAAATGATTTGAAAATATGGGCAAATATGAAAAATAGTTTTTCTTATTTTTAGTCCCTTTGTAAGATAATTGACTATCTAAGGCAAAATAGTAACAATGTATTGTGGATTTACAACATACGTAGGAATAAAATGTATGATGAAACTTGCACAAAGGCTAGGAGGGTGAAACTGGAAGTACACAATTGTGAGGTTCTCACACTATACTTGAAGTACTATAATATATTTGAAGGTAAGCAGTAATACATTAAAGATGTAAATTGTAAAGGTAAATATTACAGCAACCACTAAAAAGATAAATATTCAATTAATCCAAAAGAAGACAAGGAAAGAGTTTGAGGAAAAAAAGAACAGATGGAACACATAAAAACAGATACAAATATAGTACATTTAAATCCAAGCCTATCAATGATTACATTAAACAGGAATGTCCAAAACCATTTAAAAGGCAAAAATTAGCACAGGCAACAAAAGACAAATAGTTCAATTGGAATTCAACAAAATTAAAAACTTCTGTACTTCAACCAACATCATCAAGAAAATGAAAAGACAACACACAGAATGAGAGAAAATATTTGCAAATCATATTTTTGATAAAGATCCTGTATCCAGAATACATAAAAACTTTTACAACTTAATAATTTAAAAAGACAAATAACCCAATTTTTAAAAGGGGGAAAGGATTTGAATAGAAATTTTCCCAAAGAGGATATGCAAATGGTGAAGAAGAATATGAAAAAATATTAAATATCATTAGTCATTAGGGAAATGAAATAAAAACCACAAGATACCACTTCACACCCTCTGGGATGGCTACAATAAAAAAGATAGATAATGACAAGTGTTGACATGCATATGGAGAAATTGGAATCCTCAGACACTGCTGGTGAAAATGGAAAATGGCACAGCCACTTTGAAAAACAGGAATTTCCTCAACGTATTAAACATAGAGTTGCCATATAACCCACAAATTCTACTCCTAAGTGTATACCCAAGAAAATGAAAACGTATGTCCACTGAAAAGCTTGTACACAAATGTCCATGACAACATAATTCATAATAGCTCAAATTAGGAACAACCCAAATGTCCAGCAACTGATGATGGAATAAATAATATATAATTCCATTGTATAATATTTACATAATGGAATATTATTCAGCAATAAAAAGAATGATGTACTGATCCATGCTACAACATAGATGAACCTTGAAAACATGTTAAGTGAAAGAAGCCAGTCACAAAAGACCACATATTGTATAATGCTGTTTATTAGAACCCTCCAGAATAAGCAAATATAGAAAGTTAATTATTGACTGCATGGTGCTGGTATGGGAGGGAGAATCAGGAATGATTGCTAATGAGGGCACAGGTTTTGGGAAGAATGGTAAGAATGTTCTAAAATTGGACTGTGGTGATGGTTGCACAACTCTGAGGTATAATAAAAACCATTGACTTGTACACTTAAAATGGGTACATTTTATTGAATGTGAATTATATCTCAGTAAAGTTGTGTTTTTAAAAAGACAGATTGTCAGATTGGTTAAAAAAGCAAGACCTAACTAACCATATGTTGTCTACAAGAAAGCACTCTAAATATAAAGAAATCAAGTGGTGAGTGGTAAGGCTGCAGAGGTAAACAAGGATAAGATTATGTTGCTCCACTGAAAACATTGAGTTTTATATCCAGGGAAGCAGGGATTTCACAGAAAGATTTTAAGCAGAATAGTAATGTGATAAGCCAGGCCAGTACGAGGGTTAGGCCAGCCAGGTGCTTAGCAAAATTTAAGGTGGCACTCACTGTCAGGTCATGCATATAAGAAGGGCAGCCCCTAATTATGAGTGCCTCCTTAAATGTTGTGTCCTTGGTGCCTGGCTTGCCTCCCCCTAGCCTGGCCCTGGCAATAAGCTCCATGAGCTTTAGAAAGAGCATCTTCCACACTCCACAATGTGAGAGTATATTCAAAGAGTGAAAAATCAGAGGCAAAGAGATCACTAGAAGGTTTATTCATTTATTGTACATATCTGATTACTAGCTATGTGATAAAGATAGAGCCACACTTTCATAGAGCCTGTATTCTGACAAGGGCAGGAGAAGACAGATAACAAACACTAATGCATAAATTAGATAATTTCAAATGTGTGATAAGCACTAAAAAAGACAGCAAAGTAGGGTCATAGTGTACACAGTAACTGAGTGAGCTAAGGATGACTTTAGGTAGGATGAGGGTGACCATTATAATTTATTGTGCAGACCAAGACAGTTGTGAGAGTGAAATGGAATTCTATTGGTACTTAAAATGACATAATTTTGAAAGTATTTATTTTTTGAACAATAATTTTTAAAAGTCAAATTCTGTCCTTGAAAAATTACGATAACACACAAAATAATCCATAGGCATTAAGTCAAAATTTATGTCTTTATATGCATTGTCTGAACTTAAAAAATTATTCTTAGAAATATGTTTATCACTTTAACTTTAGACATATGTATCTCTATTTCTGTGTCACTAGTATTTTTCTAAAGAATGTTTTTAAAATAATCTAATTATTTGTATTCACACAAATGCCTGCAATTGTGTTCAAATTTGCATTTTATGGTTAATAAATTTGAAATTGTTGAAATCTTCAAAGAACTCTTATCTGTAGATAAGAGATAAAATAACTCATCTTTTTAATTGAGAAAAAACCTCTTCTATCAAATGAAGAATATTTTCAGTTATATTTCAGTCCTGGGGGGTTTTTTTTGTTATGGAAATATGTAAATATTTTAACCTCCATAAATGGCTCCACCAGCAGAAGAACTGAGCAAAGTTAAATGATGTTATCAGATACTTAAGACAGAAAATCAACTGAGTTCATTCCAATAATGGTTTGAGATTTTTTTTCACCCAACTCATGGAAACAAAGGGAATCTCCTTGAAAATCCATTCTGTTTAAGATGAAACATCTGTCATTGTTGTGAATACTACTGACATTAACTTAAAAGTTCCACATTGAAGATAAAGATATTTGTTTTTGTGACGATAACATGAATACAGATTTTGGTTGGAGTGCAAATTAGTATCCTATTGCTGCCGTAACAAATTACCACAAACTTAGTGGCTTAAAATAACACAATTTTATTACAGTTCTATAGGTCAGAAGCCTCACTGGGCTGAAATTGAGGTTGTCGCCACAGGTATATTCCTACTGGAGTCTCTAAGGGAGAATCTATTTCCTTGCCTTTTCCACCTTCCAGGATCCCTTCCTCCACCTTCAAAGCCAGCAGTGTAGCATCTTCAAGTCTTCTACTCTGACTTTGATGCTCCTCTCTTCCTCTTATCGGGACTCTTGGGATGACATTGGACTCACCCAGATGATCCAGAATAATCTCCTCATCTCAAGATCTACAAACTTAATCACATAAGCAAAGTCCTATTTACCAGGTAAAGTAACATATTCATAAGTTTCAAAGATTAGGATGTGGACATCTTGTGGGGGAGGGGCATTATTCTGCCTACCATGACATGTCATAGTAAAAATATTATTTTCAGTAACTTAAGAAGCTTGTGGAGCAGAAATGTACTTGGAAAAGTTGGGATGTACACATAATTTATGATTTCATGATCTTCTTAAAAAAATTACTGATATGGTGAAGTAGATGCTGATGCTTCTTCAGCCAAATTGTGTCTTCTGGTGTTCACATGGTCTTTGGTATCACCTTTTTTTTTTTTTTTTTGAGACAAGGTCTCGCTCTGTCACCCAGGCTAGAGTGCAGTGGCATCCTCATAGCTCACTGCAACCTCCCACTCCTGGGCTCCAGTGATCCTCCTGTCTTGGCCTCCTGAGTACTACAGGTACATGGCACCACACCCAGCTAATTTTTGTGCTTCTTGTAGAGACAGGGTCTTGCTCTTGCTCAGGCTGGTCTCAGATTCCTGGGCTCAAGTGATCCTCCCACCTTGGCTTCCCAATTTGGTATCACTTTGACCCCTGTGAAGGTGAATGGTAAATGTTGACATTTTGTGTAAGTTGCACATTCATCATTTACTTTTTTTGAGAAATGGAAATCTAGTACTTAATTTTTTGTGAAACACCCATTTTCAATTTTTTGAGCTTATTGGTACTGAAAAGACTTATTGAAAAATGAAAATGTAATGCCAGACAGTGCAGTGCACAATAGTTGGAAATTGACATCACGCAGTAAATGATAGAACCCCTTTAGCAAGAGTTTATGTCTTTCTCTACACATTCTATGGTAGGATTGTTCAGCTTTTATTTCTTGCATATACTCATGTACACTTAGTGTATAACTTCCCCCAGTTTGCTTATTCTACTGACTAGTGGCCTGGCTTTGTGTATCCTGCAGGTTGTGACTTCTGCTACTACCACCCAATGATTAGGAATAGTTAGTTGCCTGAGCACATTTTGTTTTATCAGTGAGCCCCCTGCATCTATACTTGACATGGAGGTGTTAGGTTGCTTCTGGAAAAGATCAGAAAAAGCATGTCTTAGTACACTCCAGCTGCTACAACAAAATACCATAGACTGGGTGGCTTATAAACAACAAATTCTTTCATAGTTCTCGAGGCTGGAAATACAAGATCAAGGTGCTAACAGATTTAGTGTTAGGTGACAACCCACTCTCTGGCTCATAGATAGGGCCTTGTTGCTGTATCCTTACATGGTGGAAGGGATGAACAAACACCCTAATTCCCCTTTTATAAGGGAACTAACCCTATTCCTGAGGGCTCCATCCTCATGACCTAAACACCTTTCAAAGGCCCCACCTTCAAATACCATCACCTTGGGGATTAGAATTTCAACATATGGATTTTGGGGAGACATAAACATTCAGGCCATAGCAGAGGGTAATCTCTAGAGGTCTTTCAGATTTAATTACATGTCAAAGTGAGATTCTCTTCACTGTGCATGAGCCTCACAGGTGACTGGACAGATGAGCCTATGGCAAAAGCTGGAGGAACAAAATGAAGGCCAACCAAACATATCTTAAATAAGGTATTGTCTCTACTACTGATAATATTTTGTTTAAAAAATCTGGGTCAAATGCTAAATCAAACATGATGTCAGGACAAGAAGTATAAATGGGGATTGCCCCTGGGCCAAGTGGAATTTACAATTAGCCTAGATAGGCAGCTAGGACTCTCTGAGGACAGTGGTGAGCAGAGACCTGAATGAAGAGAAGGTACCAGTGTACAGTGACCTCAGGGAGAAGGGTGGCAGGCAGAGGGAACATTCAGTGCAAACGCCCTCAGCAGGAAGACCAGAAAGAATGGAAAGGGAGTCAGGGATAGGAAATGAGGGAAGAGAGGCAGCACACGCAGATAATGCAAGGTCTAGGAGATTCAATTACATGTATAATGAGGTCATGTGATGTTTGTCTTTCTGTGTCTGGCTTATTACTTATCACTTAGCATCATATCTACCAGGCTCATCCATGTTGTTGCAAATGGCAGGATTTCCTTCTTTTTTATGGCTGAATAGCATTCTATTAATATTTCTTTTTTTATCCATTCATCTGTCAATGGGCATATAGGTTGTTTCCATACCTTGGTTGTTGTGAATAATGCTGCAATGAACATGAGAGTGTAGATATCTCTTCAAGATACTAATTTGATTTCCTTTGAATTTATACCCAGTAGTGGGATTGCTGGATCATATAGTAGTTATATTTTTTAATTTTTTGAAGAACTTCCATACTGTTTTCTATAATGACTATACCAATTTACATTTCCACCAGCAGCGTGCAAGGGTTTCTTTTCCTCCACACTCTCACTAACATATTAGCTCTTGTTTTTTTTGGTAATAGCCATTCTAACAGGTGTGAGGTACTATCTCACTGTGGTTTTGGTTTTCATTTCCCTGATGATTCATGATGATGACCATTTTTTTTTTTATATACTTGTTGGCCATTTGTATGCCTTCTTTGGAAAAATGTCCACTCAGGTCCTTTGCCCATTTTTTAATTGAGTTATTTGTTTTTTTGCTATTAAGTTGCATGAGTTCTTATATATTTTGGATATTAATGCCTTACCAGGAATATGGATGGTAAATATTTTCTCGCATTCTGTAGGTTGCTTTTTCACTTTGTTGATTGTTCCCTTTGCTATGCAGAAGCTTTTTAGCTTGATGTAGTCTCACTTGTTTATTTTTGCTTTTGTTGACTATGCTTTTGGTATCATATTAAAAAATTCTTTGCCGTCACCAATATCAAGGAAATTATTCCCTATATTTTCTTCCAGGAGTTTTTACAGTTTCAGATCTCACATTTAAGTCTTTAATCCATTTTGAGTTAATTTTTGTATATGGTGTAAGACAAGGTCTAATTTCATTCTCTTGCATGTAGATATCCAGTTTTCTCAACAGCATCTATTGAAGAGAAAATCCTTTCCCCATTGTGTATTCTGAGCTCCTTTGTCAAAGATTAGTTGACTATACATGTATGAGTTTATTTCTGGGCTCTGTATTCTGGTCCATTGCTTTTTGTGTCTGTTTTCATGCCAGTACTATACTGTTTTGATTACTACAGCTTTGTAATATAGTTTAAAATCAGGGAACGTAATGCCTCTGGCTTTGTTCCCTTTGTTCAAGATTGCTTTGGCTATTCTGGGTCTTTTCTTGTTCCATATAATATTTAGGGCTTTTTTTCTATTTCTGTGAAAAATGCCACTGGAATTTTGATAGGGATTGTATTGAATCTGTAGATCACTTTGAATGGTAAGGACATTTTAACAATATTAATTCTTCTAATGCATGAACGTGGAATATCTTTCCATTTACAGGCATACCTCAGGGTTATTGTAGGCTCAGTTCCATACCACCACAATAAAGTGAATATCACAATAAAGCAAGTCACACAAATGTTTAGTTTTCCAGTGCATATAAAAGTTATGCTTACATGATACTGTAGTCTATTAAGTGTGAAATAACATTATGTCTAAGAAAACAATGTACATGCCTTAATTAAAAATAGTTTATTGCTAAAAAATCTGACACAGAAACACAGAGTGAGCACATGCTCTTGGAAAAATGGCACCAATAGACTTGCTTAATGCAGGGTTGCCACAAACCTTCAATTTGTAAAAAACTCAGTATCTGCAAAGAATAATAAAGCAAAATGCAATAAAAGAAGATATGCCTATATTTGTGTTGTCTTCAGGTTCTTTGGTCTCACTTACATGTGGAATCTAAAACAGTCAAACTCACAGAAGCAGAGAATAGAATGGTGGCTGCCAGGGCTAGAGGCTGGGAGAAATGGGGAGATGTTCATCAAAGGACACAAACTTTCAGTTAAAAGATGAGTAAGTTCTGGGGATCTAATGTATACCACGGAGACTATAGTTAGTTAATAATACTGTAATTGTTTACTTGAAGTTTGAAAAGAGAGCAGATTTTAAGTGCCCACCACACAAACACACACACACACATACATACACACACACAAATGATAACTATGGGTGTGTGGTATGTTAAATAATTTGACTGTGGTAATTAGTACACAATGTATAGGTACATCAAATCATTACTCAAATCATCACATTGTACACCTTGAATATATACAATTTTTATTTGTGAATTAAATATTTTAAAATTAAAAATATTAGGATATCTATTAAGATAAGATTCCACAAGAAATACTATCTCAAAGGATTTCATTAAATTCAATACCAATTCCTAATTTTAAAAGCTTTTAGAAAATAACACAATGTAAAGTAGTAAAATTTTTTTATTGATACAAAATATTTTACATATTTATGGGATGGGGTACATGTGAGTATTTGTTACATGAATAGAATGTCTAATGATCAAGTCAGGATATTTCTGATGACCATCACCTTGAGTATATATCACTTCTATGTGTTCATAATATTTCTAGTCCTCTCTTCTAGCTACTTTGAGATATAAAATACATTTTTGCTAATTATAGCCACCCTACTCTGCTATGCAATAGTGGGGCTTATTTCTTGTATCCAACTGTAAGTTTGTACCCACTAACCAACCTTTCTTTATCCTCTCTCTTCCGCTCACCCACCCTGCCCAGCCTCTGCTATCTATCGTTCTACTCTCTACCTCCACAAGATCATGTTTTTTAGCTCCCACACATGAGTGAAGACATGGAGGCATCTGTCTTTCTGTGCCCGGCTTATTTCACTTAACATAATGACCTCCAGTTCCAGCCATGTTGCTGAAAATTACATGATTTCATTCATTTTTATGCCAATTATTATTCCATTGTGTATACATACCACATTTTCTTTATCCATTCATCTGTCAATGGACTCTTAGATTGATTCCATATCTCTGCTATTGTGAATAGTGCTGCAATAAATATGGCAGAGCAGGTATCTCTTTGATGTACAGATTTCTCTTCCTTTGGATAAATATGCAGTAATAGGATTGCTGGATCATATGGTAGTTCTATTTTTAGTTTTTTGAGAAATCTCCATACTGTTTTACATAGTGGTTGTACCGACTTACATTCCCACCACCAGTGTAGAAGAGCTCCCTTTTCTCTGCACCTGTGCCAGCATCTGTTATTCTTTGTCTTTTTATATAATAGCCATTTTAACAGGGGTAAGATGATGTCTCATTGTGGTTTTGATTTTTCCCTGATGATTAGTGATGTTGATCATTTTTCATATACATGTTGGCCATTTCCATGGTCTTCTTTTGAGAAATGTCTGTTCATGTCCTTTGCCTACTTTTTAATGTGATTATTTTTTTTTTAGTGTTGAGTTGTTTGCATTCCTTGTATATTCTGGATATTAGTCCCTTGTTGGATGAATAGTTTGCAAATATTTTCTCCCATTCAACAGGTTGCCTCTTCACTCTGTTGACATTTTCCTTTGCTGTGCAGAAGGTTTTTAGTTTAGTATAGTCCCATTTGTCTATTTTTGTTACAGTTGTTTGTCCTTTTGAGTTCCTAGCCATGAAATCTTTGCCTAGATTGATATATTGAAATATTTTCTATATGTTTTTTTCTAGTAGTTTTATAGTTTTGGGTCTTATGTTTGTCTTTAATAATTCTTGAGTTGATTTTTGTATATGGGAAGAGATAGGGGTCCAGTTTCATTCTTCTGCAGATTGATATCCAATTTTCACAGTATCATTTACTTAAGAGGGTGTTCTTTCCCCAGTGTATGTTCTTGGCACCTTTACCAAAAATCAGTTGGCTATAAACACTTGATTTATTTCTGGGCTTTGTATTCTGTTCCATTGATCTGTGTGTCTCTGTTTTTATACCAATACCATGCTGTTTTGGTTACTATGGCCTTGTAATATGTTTTGAAGTCACATAAGTGTGATGCCTCCATCTTTGCTATTTTTTTGCTCAGGATTGCTTTGACTATTTGGGCTCTTTGTGGTTTCATATAAATTTTTCTATTGCTTTTTCTAATTCTGTGAAAAATGACATTGGTATTTTGATAGGAATTTCATTTAACTTGTAGATTGCTGTAAGTAGTATGGTTATTTTAACAATAATTCTTCTGATCCATGATCAAGGAATGTCTTTGCATTTGCTTGTGTCCTCTTTAATTTCTTTCATCAGTGTTTTGTAGTTTTCCTTGCAGAGATCTTTTATCTCCTTGGTTAAATTTATTCCTAGTCATTTTATATATTTTTTTGTATCTATTATAAATAGGATTTCCTTCTTGATTTCTTTCTCAGCTAGTTCATTATTGGTGTTTAGAAACACTACTGATTCTTTATGTTGATTTTGTATCTGCAACTTTACTGAATTTATTTATCAAATCTAGGAGGGGTTTTTTGGTGGAGTTTTTAGGTTTTTCTAGATATAAGATCATACCATCTGCAAAGAAGGACAATTTAACTTCTTCTTCTCGAATTTGGATGCCTTTTACTTCTTTCCTTGCCTGATTGCTCTGGCTAAGTTTCAGTACTATGTTGAATAGGAATGGTAAAAGTGGGCACTCTTGTCTTGTTCCAGATCTCAGAGGAAAGGATTTAAGCTTTTCCCCATTCAGTATGATATGGGCTGTGGGTTTGTCATAGAAAGCCTTTATTATTTTGAGGTTTGTTCCTTCTATTCCTAGTTTGTTGAGAGTTTTTATCATGAAGGGATGTTGAATTCTATCAAATGTTTTTTCTGTGTCTATTCAGATGATCATATGGTTTTTGTCCTTCTTTCTGTTAATGTGATGTATCATGTTTTTTGATTTGCATATGTTGAAACTTCCTTGAATTCCTGATATAAATCCCACTTGGTCACTGTCCAAAATTAGCAGAAAGAAATAAATAATAAAGATCAGAGCAGAACTAAATGAAATAGAGACTTAAAAAATACAAAGAAACAACAAAATGAAAAGTTGGTTCTTCAAAAAGACAAACCAAGTTGATAAACCACTAGTTAGACTAACCAAGAAGAGATAAGATGCAAATAAAGAAAATCAGAACCAAAAAAGGAGACACAACAACTGAGACCTCAGAAATACAAAGAATCATTAAAGACTATTATAAACAACTATATGCTAACAAACTGGAAAACCTAGGAGAAATGGATAAATTTCTGGAAATATACATCCTACCAAGATTGAATCAGGAAGAAATAGAAAACCTGAACAGACCAATTATAGGTAACAAGATCAAATTAGTAATAAAAACTCTCCCAACAAAGAAAAGTCCATGACCAGATGGATTCACAGCCAAATTCTACCAAAGATATAAAGAAGAGCTAATACCAATCCTGCTGAAACTATTCCAAAAAAAGTGAAAAGGAAGAAACTCACCCTAAATTATTCTGTGAGGCCAGCATTACCCTAATACCAAAAACAGATAAGGACACAGCAAAAACAAAGAAAACTACAGGGCAATACCCTGATGAACATAGACACAAAAATTCTAAAGAAAATACTAGTAAACTGAATCTAATAGCACATCAAAAAGTAATGAGACATTTTAATAAATAAAAAATATAACACTTAACTAAGGAATATTAAAGATATTTGAAACAATGGAGACATGGGGACATATAACCTTTTCCTGAATTGATAAAACTGAATATTGAAACATTTTAGTTCTCCAAATTGATAGGCTTTCCATGCAACTTAAAATGCCAGATAACTTCTCAGAATTTGAAAAAATGATTCTAAATTTCATTAAGAATTTTTCAAATAACTACAATTTTTATAATGAATATTGTAACAAGAAATAATGCAGACAAATGGAACAGAAGAGAAAATCCTACAACTGTGTAGATTTATTATTTAACAATAGTGATATATAATATTATAGCTTAAAAAAAGAAAAGAGATTCAATTTTATTCTAAGTGAGTGGAAAGCCATTGGAAGGCTTTAAACAGGGGACTGATACAATGATTTACATTTCAGAATGATCATTCAGTTATTTTATGGAGAATGGTCACCAGGTGGTAGCCAGAGTGAACAAAGAAAAAACAGGGCAGACATTTCAGTACTTGAGCCAAGGACCAGTGTGGGAGCAATTAGAAAGGGGCTGATACTAAGAGTGGGGCTGTGTTTTGAAGGTAGGCTCCAGAGAATTTGCTTATGGACTGGATGCAGGTAGGGAAGGATGGAGGATTCTGGAATGGACAGGAGTGCCATTCACTGGGATGGTAAAGCCAGAGGTTGGAGCAGGGTTTGCTTCCTTGTTTGTTGTGTTGTTTCGTTGGCTTTGTCTTAGGAGAAAAAGAAATCAAGGGACTAGCATAAGAATCTGGACAGACCATGACAGTGGACTCAGACACATGGGTGTGGTTGATAAAGAGTGGGCAGGACTTGTGGATGGATGTGATGCTGGGGAAAAGGTGGCCTGGAGTGAGGAACCAGGAAGAATGTCCAGTGTCGCCTCCAGCATGTGGATAGTCTCAAGAAGGGAGCTGGTGGCTTGAATTTGTAAACTTTCAAGCACCCCTGGCATATCCATGTGGAAAAGCTGCAGATGGTTTTCAAGTGAAAAGTTCTGAAGCTCATGGGAGATGATGGACTGGAGAAATTTAGGGAGATTTCAGCATAAATGCGGGCAAGGAGGGACAGCCGAAGAGTTTATGCTCTGAAATGGGAAGAAGGGATGAAACATCGGGGTTAAGGAGGATTCCTCATGGGGCCTGGGCCTCCAAGCCCTGGCAAGGTAATGTGAGGCCACTTCCAGCCTTGGAAAGAGGGAGAGAGAAGGAAAGACGGGGAGAGAGAGAGTGGGGAAGGCGGGGTGATTGGGAAAGTTGTACTTGACCATTTCACCTAGGGCTGGCCTTCAAGCAGGGATGACAGAGGACATCGTTCTATGAGTGCTTCTCAAACCGCAGTCCAGACCTACTGATTTAGAATCTTCTGGAGCAGGGCAGGGAATTGGCAGTTGATTTCTCTGATGGGCAGTAAAGCTTATGAAGGATGCTGCTGAGGTTTCGGATGCCCGTGAAGTGTCAGGTCCTCATGCAAACAAACGGCTCTTGTTGTTCCCACTTACATGCGCAGGTGGCTCCGTGCCATTGGCTCATGCTTTTAGATCATGCCACAGAAGTCCGTGTCTTACTCCAGTGAGTCCTGAACTCATCCGATCATGAGAATCATCTGGGATCCTTGCTAAAAACACAGATTTCCAAGCCAATTTCCTAGAAAGTCGAATTTGGTGATGCTTGGGTCTGTGTGTTTAACAAGTTGTCCCCAGGTGATTCTCATGATCCGGCAAGGCTGGGAAACATTGCTTTAGTTGAAGTTTTTTTTTTGTCGCATATGTGAAAATCTAGGAGCAGATCAGAAGCAAAGGGCAAACAAACCCCCAGCTGAAGAAGCAAAGTAATTCTCAAAGTCTTCCAGATGTTTCCCTGTTTGTGAAGCGAATTCTGGTTTCATTAGCTGCCTCACTTTCATCTGTGCCTCTGGTTGAGTTAAGCATTCAGATAATAAAGTCCTATGCAGAGAAAATGCTGAGAATTATCACTTAAATTATCAGACAAATAAACAATCAAAGAGTATGCAAGAGAGATAGGGGGAGGAAGGAAAGTTGGAAATTCTAACGTCATTTCATTAAAGAGTAATTAGAAGAGATTTTATGAACTGAATATAATATCAAAGTATCTTAGCTCTATAAAGCTCCTTCCTCATTTCCGTTTCCCAAATAATTTCTCAGCATTCTTACAGAGTTATAGATCTTTTCACTAATTTATAATTTGTTGCCTAACACAATTAGACAATGGGATATACTAAGTTTTCTCATATCTATACTGTTTTACACCAACATTCCTCCTTCCCCATGGCATATGCATTAACATATCCATCTCCCATCAATACACTCAGTCCCTGGTTCAGATAGCAAATGTTCAACTACTGAGTTTGAATAGCAAGGGAGGAAAAATTGATTTGGTTCTGAATCAATTTGGTTCCTAAATTTCAGAGAGCAAGCAGCAAATCTTTGACAAGGAATTTATCCAAAAATTTCTTCTAATCTTTACTACAGAGTTAGAAAGCTCAGCGACTGAGTTTGAATGGTAAAAATTTGCAGAGCAAGAGTTAGACAGCAGGAGATTACCATAACTGTACCATCAGTGAGGACTATGGTAACGTATTGTCAAGCATTCTGCATAAGATAAATGTTTGAGACTTCAGTCGAATTTGTTAGTAGTCAAATATTTGAAAAAAATACCAAAATACTGTCATTTCTAAAACATTCTTTTTTTTCTATTTGTCCTTTAGAAAACAGGCATTTGATTGCTTTAAACATGGATGGACATGGGAGGAAAATATAGATATTTGGCAAATTATGGCTCCAGACACCCTCCCTATGGTACTTGTACGAACCATAACACAGGGACCCTGTAACCTTGTATTTCAGCTGTATTTGAAGACTGCATAAAGGATCTTCTACCCAAACTAATCTTAGACTTGGAATTTCTATGATATTTCTCTTTCAATTTATCCTTTAAAATATCCTTATCAATAACACTCTTTCTCATTTTCACATACAATATTATTTATACATGCCCAGCTCTGACATACAATATCTTTATTTTTTTAAAAAAAAGAATGATTTGCCGTTTTAAACTCTTTTCACTCTTTGTCCATATCCACCTGACATCTTAGAATTACCCTGTCAGTCTGGTCTGCAAGCTTCCTAAAACCTTTCTGGGCATTTTATTTGTAATACATTTAGCAAAATCCAGCACCGAACAATATGTGAAATGCACCTGCTGTTGTTTGATGGTGCACATACACTACTAAGATTGGATAGTCTGTCCCTTTGGAGTGCAGAGATCAGGAACCTGAGGCAAATGGGACACAGGAATGACAAACTTTGTTCAGAGAAGAGTTCTGTGGCATGGGGCACTGCAGGAGGAACTAGTTTAGGGGTGCATGGGAGGGTATAGGATCCAGGTAACCAGGATGTGAAGAGGAATTTTTCAGAAGCAAGGGACATTTGAGTTGGGTGTGGAGGGTAGGGGCGGGGGAGTACTGAAGCAGTAAAAAATGGCCATCGAAGGGCTGTTGAAGACTACTTAGAAACTGGAGTCTCTTAAAGTAAAAATTCACTCATTGCCCAGACATAACAATGGTAACAATAATAGGTTCCATTTATCTAGTGCTTTCCATGGGCCAGGCACTTTGCTAAATGTTTGATAGCCATCACCATATTTAATTGTCCTGGTAATCCTATATGTCAAAGGAATTTCTATCCCTACTTTATGTCTGATAAAACTGGGGCCTAAAAAAGCTGGATAACTTGGCTGATAATCACATTGCCGGCAATGCAGAACTCAAAACTCATTTCCAAACCTGTGCTTGCTTCCAAACCATCTCTTGCTTAAGTCTCTCAACTTTGAGCTGAGTTTTGAAATTATTATTAATTAAGAGATTGATTTGATACCAAAAGAGAATAATGAAGTAGGAAAACTTTACAATCAACAGCCCTTCCATCCCTACTATTGTTACCATTGTTATGATGTCTGGGCAATGAGTGAAGTTGTTACTTTAAGAGATTCCAATTTCTAGCTAGTCAAGTCCAGTCGGTTCCCCTGCAACGTGCTATTTCTGTAATGTGAAGAAGCTCATGAACAAATGATAAGTAGAGAAATGTTGTCAGTATAATAGTAAAATCATGTTAGCTCATGCACAAATTTTCCTGGACAAAGGGAGACAGAAAAGTAGGAGTAGAATTGTAACTTTCACAGGAAAGGAAAAATCTCTTAAATTGACTGCTGCCATCACAGAAAGAGCCTTTTAAGCTATGTTTTAAGAAATTAGAAATAGATTCTTGCATTCAGGTTTTCCTCCCCCCTACCCCACACTCAAGATGTGGGCTCCCAGCTCTGCGCAGCTCTGGGCTCAGGGCAGGTTACCTCCCATGGCCACCTTAATAGCTGCCACTTCCATCCAGCCTGGTCTCAGCTCTGAGCCAATCCAAGGGTTGCTTCATTTTTAATGTCTGATGCCAGGAAAGTCCATGCCATCTTCCCCAGGTTCAAATCATTGCTTTTGTGATGCTCCAGATACAGAACTTCACAGGCACTGAGCAGTTTGCCTCTTCCCATTCCTAGCCTTTCTCCCCCATAAACTTTGTTATATTTGGTGCACAATTTTACAGAAAGTGGAGTTTTTCAGGAATGCAAATATTGCTTTATTTCAAAAACACCTCAAGTGCCATAGGAGATCCATTGAGGAATTACTTATCAAATTCTCATATAAAATCATTCAAGAGTGAAACTACAAGCTCCGGTCCCTTCGTTAGCATCAATGCCTGTGGGGGGAAGTCAGGAGGAGTGGAAAGAGATTTTAGAGAAACAACAGCAAGAAATGATAGGAAAAGACAGAAAGAACATCATAGATTGTCTTTCTAAAATCCAGTCACAAATCCTGAAAACATTTTATTCTATTTTGCAATAGCACACCCACAAACATTCTTTCCAGTTGACTTTTTGATTTGAGGGTTTGTGGGTCATTCACAAAGTACAGTGTATGCTTGTGTGTATATGTGTGTGTGTGTGTGTGTGTGTGTGTGTGTTTCCATTACAACCTTGGCTCAACTAAAAATAAAGTGGGATTAGAGTCAACAATCTCCCCGGGTAGACTGAGAGGCTGGAACCAGAGCATTGTGATTTAGTGGTTGGAGCTACTATTAAAGGAATCCTGACAAGGTCATTGTCTTCAAGAATATAAAAGTTTCAATGAAGATAAAATTTAGGGCTTTCTGTGGCCTTTGATATTTCTATTTTGCTAGGTTTTGTTTTTAATCCAAAGGATATTCAGGATTTACAGTCACTTTTGTCAGGAACTTCCAAAAGGTTGTCTTTTAAAGAATTTGCAAAGGAGTATAAAATATACCAGCATGCTCCTGCCTCAGGGTTTCAGCTTGGCTCCTCCCTCTGCCTGGAATTTGCTTTAGACAAGTATCCGCACGGAATACTGGTGAGGCACTCATTGGCCACCTTTGCCCAAGCACGCCCTATCCTCTTTCTTGATTTATCTTTCATCAGAACACTATTACCAGTCAATATACTCTATATTCAATTTGTTTGTTTATTGCCAACAATTGATCCAGAAAAAAGTTTATAAACTCTAAGGCTACCTATATGAAAAAGCACCAGTTTCCTATTTGGTTTTTGCCAGGTGCGAAGATACCTTTTACCCGGAGAAAGAAAGACAGAGAGGAAAAAAATTGAGAGACAGATGGAGACACAGAAAGAAGCAGAGATCAAAAAGAGATAAAGAAGAAATATAACTGGAGAAAATACTTTTATTTGCAAGCCTTGTTCAGGTCCTTCTAAATCATATCCCAAAAGCCACCCTGGGCCCAAGATTAAATCATAAACATTCTTAGAAGGGAGACTGAAAACGTCTCCTTAAAAGCAACTCTTTGCTTCACAGGTATTCAAAAGGTAACACTTTTCCCACTTCAGGGCACTTTAAATTATACCAAAGAGAAGAACATGGATGGTGCATGGTGGCCACTGCAATGGAAAACATACAGGCTGTGTGACTTTAGAGCAGTCTTGGGGGGCAGAAACACACACAATTTTCACAGATCAGCTACAGACAACTTAGGTTAAAAATAATTTAAGGAGTTGCACTTGAAATTACGCTCATAAAAAGGAATGAACTTCTGATACATGCAACAACACACATGGATCTCAAAGGAGTTATGCTAGGTAAAAAAGCCATAAGAGAGAGAGAGAAAGAATGATTTTATGTATACATAAAATACTTCCACAAACTTGACTTTTAGAAAACTTAATAGCAAGCAACAACAATAAAATGCATACATAATGCAAGAACCTGGTAGGAGTGGCTATCTCTTAGTGAACCTGGGGGCTTGGCTTAGGGTGGGAGGAAGACTGTGAAGTTTCCACATTTTGGTACTTCTTGGCTTTTTGTGCCGTACATATAATCTTCTCACTCAAAAATACTAAAGTAACAAAAAAATTGTATGTGTCTATACACTATACTCACTGATGCTCAATGCAAGCTTTTTCACATTTTAGTATCTCTAAACTCAGTGCATCTGAATGCCAGTGACGGTCTTTTAATTTCTTAGTGGTACATACAACACGGATGTGTCTTATAATAAATGGTGTCCTAGGGTTTAAAAAATAGAGGACCTTCCAGGATTTACTGGCAGTCCTCTGTTAGAGAGGGAGTTGTTAAAATGGTGACAAGTCACTGGAAAGAGCACGTGAAGCAATTCAACTCAAAATACCTCTCACGCAAAAAAAATACTAAAAAAAAGAAGAAACTGAAGAGGCGCTATTCCCTTTATTCTGGAAAGAAAATATCTGCATGTCCAGCAAAATGAGGGAGTCTTGTGGCTTCTGCCTAGTGCAGCCCAAGTGGTGGGAATCAGGCTTTTCCTGTCCTCGGGAAAACAACATTGAGCCACAATCTGTCATGGGCCAGAAAGGCAGTTTTATGTACAAGAATATTTAGCAGAACAGAAAGGGGAAATGTCTGGGAAGTCAGTGGCACAAATCCACAGCAAATTTATACTAAAGTGTGCACTTCTGACTTAACATTGGGAAAAGGCAGCTCTTAAAGGGGCCTGAAACCGTAATGTACCAAAGTCAGAATCAAAGGCTTTCCTGGGTTTTACACACGGCTTCAGCTCCAGAAAAGTTTCAGGATAAGTTATTGTCCATTGGTACTTTGCCTGGAAAGACAGACCAGAATAAGACTTACCAAATACAATAAATGACATGAAATCAGAAAGTTTCCAGATTCATATGGATGTTTGTGTTACTTTTTGTCTTATCACCAAGTCTTTCATCATATGTGATATAACTAGAAAATCTGACACGTGTGTGCTCCCAGTTTTCCCACTCTGTTGCTGGTTAAAATGTTTCTGGCTTTGCCGATCCCATTCGTATCCTTGTCTGGCCCTCTGCCATTCCCAGATGGATTTGGGGGCTTTTGAGATACTGCAGTGGGAGGAATGTGGTGGAAGGCACAGAGCAGAGGCAAAAGGTGCTTAATGCAGGGCTGGATGTGGGGGATTCAGCTGTGTTAGAGCGAGGATGGGGCACCTCCAGGAGCCTTATGGGAGAGAAAAGGGGATGCCATTGCAGTGGGCTTTGTACATCTTTGGAAGAAAAATAAAGAATTTGGGTAATTAAAAGATTAGTGTGAGGTTAGTGGAATGCATTTCCCTGACTGTGCCACTGCTCTGAGGCTGCACCCCCCAGACCATGGCTTCAAGCGAGGCTATCTCAGGGGCTAATCTCTAGACCCTGCATTAAAACCGTTCCTAGACCTGAGCCAAGAGTGCATTTTTCCACATGGCAGGCAGACTCTTGGAACAATGGTGCAAAAAAAATGAGGCTCAATCAAACCCAACCTTTGATGGCTACTGGAATAATCCTGAAGAGCTAAAGAGAGGTAGTGCAAACAAATAATAGCTATTGTAATTAATGGTAGAATGTAGGAGATGAACTTTTGTGGTGCTATGTGAGTTTCATATGACAATGATGTCTAAAATCCTTTTTGAGACTGGTGAACTCAAAATTATTTTTCACCCAACATCTTCTGACACCCAGATTTTAAAATATTAATATCCTCTGAGGTCAAGAGAAAGTGGGTGCTGGAAATACCCAGCCTAGTTGAAAGTTATTGCCCTGTTCTGTCAGATGACATGCTGTGGCTGTGGGACTTAAAATTAGGCAGTCTTTGGAGTCACTGGTATAAGCACTCACTGCCTGAAACTTAAGATATTAATGGTAGGCGATATGCTAGGGCCTGGAGAACAAGAATGAATATGGTTAGAATATGCCACGGAATTGATACAAGATGGCAAGGCTTGGAAGCAGACAAACGCAGCCACTTATGTGAGAGTTTGTTGAGTCTCACCCTAAGGTTAAGTGTGGACTTACAATTGCGGGCTTAAATTTGTAAAAGACCGATCAGAAAAAATGACACCCCACAGATTCTTGATTACCTGGGGATAAATTAATCAGCATCTGAATGAATTTGGTAGGCTACCTGTAATTAAAGCCATCCCATGACTGCCTAGTGAGCATGTAGCCTTAGCCATGGCTAATCTGCTTCTGGATATAGGACAGCATCTGTATTTTATGTCTTAACCATAATGGAGGGGCATCTGTGCCCACCATGCCATCTGTCCATCTGTCCCTAGCAAGCAGGAAGTCTATGAGTAGGGGAGTAGAGAATCCAAAGCAATTCACCCTGACTTGGGAAGATCAGAGAATTCTAAGATGTGACTTTTGAGCTGAAACTTAAAGAATAAGTTTCTGGGAGGTGGAAAATATGGAGGGAAGTATCCCAGGTATAGGAGATGGCATACTCTAAAATATGAATGTGTCATTGTGTATGTTAAATTTGTAGTACATTGAGACATTGTGTGTGTGTGTGTGTGTGTGTGTGTTGCAAATTTTTAAAAAACATAAGAACAGTAGAGCCATACAAAGGGTAGTTGGGGAGACCATGGCAGACTTTAAATATCATCCAAAGGCTGCAATTTTTTTCCTCCCTTCTCTGACATTTCTCCCCTGGTAGCAAAGTAACAAAGTTAAAATTTTGCTGATGTTGCATGAGATAGAACAACACCTGACCACTTGTTCAAGGGTGACTTAACTGCTAATCCAATGCAGAGCAGTAAAAACTTGTTTCAGTCTGTGATTGTAACGGCCAAGACTCAGACGCACAAGATAAAAAACATGTTGAGTAAGCCAATGTCAATTTTTTATGTGGGCCAATTTCTAACTGTGACCACATTCTAAATTCCCCTGTATCTCTTCCCTGAGTTAATTGAAATTAACAGTGACTCACCAACGATCAAAGGGTTTCATAGGCTTTAAAAAGCTGAGCCATTAATTAAGGCTTCTGTGTATCAGCTTCAAATTGATTTTTTAAATCGTAGTTGACTCCTCGGCATTCAAGTATGAGGCAAAGAGGATCATCGTTTTACTTAAAAGAGATGCTTCCAAATCAGAACTGGTTTAATTCCAACATAATTTTGGCAAATTAAGGAGAGTAAGAATTAAAGGAGAAACATCAGTTTTTAGTGGATCTGAGAATGAAAAAGTTAACAGTTTGATTTTACTGGGGACTAATCCAAATTGGCTTATTTAAATTTTATATTCTAACAAAGGCAGTAAGTTCTGTAAACCAGTTCTTAGCACAAAACTCTTCCATTGTTGCTGCTTCCAATCCTGTGGGGTTGTCCCATGAAGTTTGGATGGGATGTTGTCTATTGAAGTGTTTTGTATATTACTTGATGCAAAATAGCAACTCAATAAAGATTCATATTATCAAAATTTGAAAACTAAACAATGCTTTTAAGAGATCACTTCATCTGAGCCTTGTCATAAAGCCATGAGTAGAATCATTTCCATTTCACTGATGAAGAAATTGAGTCTTAGGTTTGAGGTAATCCCCAATTATCACAGGATGGCAATTTACTTGCTTATTTGGACATAAAAGCCCCTAAAATGTATTTCCTAAAAGATCTGTTTATTGTCTGTCTCTTCCATGGACTTGGGTGCCCCAGAAGGAAGGGAGCATGTCTGTCTTGTTCATGTCTCCATTCCTAAAACCTAGGACAGTGTCTAGAACACAAAACGTTCTCAGTATCCATTGAATAAGTGAATCACAAAATATCTTTTTACACCAACTTTTCCTCTCTCCTGATACTCTAGTTTGTCCTATTATTCAGAGGTTTAGCATTAATCGAATGGATGCTTATACCTAGATACCCATTAACAGGTTTTATCTCAAAAGGAAAGCAGTGTGACTGAAGGTTTGGGTAGTTTTGTTTGTTTTCCACACAGCAGAAAGGAACAAATAGGTGTGTAGATTCTAAAGCCACCAGGAGAACCGAATTGACAAAGGGACATCATTGCGGTAGTAATACTGGGCTCACCCTTATGGCTGCAGCCTGGCTTGTGGACAAGAGGATCTGTAAGATCACTGTCTGAGGATCACTGGGATGGCCCCCCACCTGCTCCTTTAATCTTCCCTTTACCTGATCCATCTTGAAGGGGGAAAACTATGCAAAGAGTAAACTTTCTATGGTTTACTCATCTGAGAAAGATCTCAAGGCAGCTGCTCATTTAGAAGCTGTGGAAAGAGACTCCATCACATGCTTACATTTAAGGAAGCCTAAGCCTAGAGTAATTAATTCATTTTTCATTAGCAACTGTCTTGAGTCCTTTTTTTTTAATGGAACGCTTCACGAATTTGCATGTCATCCTCACGCAGGGGCCGTGCTAATCTTCTCTGTACCGTTCCAATTTTAGTACATGTGCTGCCGAAATGAGTATGAGTCCTTTTATTTTAAATAAGATCCCCAATCACATTGAGGGATAAATTTAGCAACAAATAGCATAAGGATTTTTTTCAATCTCAGCTTTATTTTCTGAAACTGTCTTGGGAAAGCCCAGAAAACAACTTCAGTTTTTGAAAGAAAGAAAGACAGAAAGAGACAGGAAAAGAAGAAGAGAATAAAATGAACACAAAAGGACGTGGGTTTTGAGATCTGGGGGCAAACTGAATGCCTTATGATTGAGTTTTGTACAACATAGAGAAGCAACTAGTGCTGTGCTTAAAAACACAGAAGTTTATACCTTTATTAAAGTTGGATTGATATATTTATTTTTTAGCCATCTGGACACTGGAGTTTAATCTCTCGATTTGTGCACACACACACGTGCCATGACACATATGTGAGGGGGACCCTTCGCTGATGGATCTATGTCTGAATGCAATGCCCCCCTTCCTTCCTGCACTAGTAACCAGTTATCAAACATTATACTCTTACCACAGGTTAGGGACTCTCTACCAATACCATCTCCCAACATCCTTCCAAGTTTTCTATTTTTATGATCTCAATTTTACTTGTGAGAAACTGAGGCCAAGAGAGATTAAATAACGTCCCCAAGGTCACCCATGGAATAAATGGCAGAGCAGGAATCCCAGCATGTAGAGCTCCAGAACTTGAGTTTTAAGCCTGATTCTTCACTCCTCTATCTCTTTAAGTGTGCATTCCTCTAAAACAGGATCTTTTCTGTACCAAAAGAACAACGGCGAGATGCTTCCAGAGCTTAGTATGTCTTTTAAAAGAGCTTTTGGGATAATGGTGGGACCATGAGCTCCTGAAGCATTTTACTCCTGTCAGCTCACTGTCACCTTTAGCTGATGACACATGATTTCACAAAAGTGGGTTTGTCCGACCTGGTTCACCAAAGGGGTAAAACTTACAAGACAAAATTTATAAGACAAAATTTATATGATAACAGCAAAAGTGCCTTGTAGGAAAAGTAGGGCTGTGAGCACAACCAGCATGGTGCAATTTTACTGTAGTCCCTGTGCAAGGAAAAAAGCCCAACAGTTGGGCTCAGGAAACCCTATAACTTTCTGCACGGTACTTAACCCTTCTGAGCCTCAATTTCCTCAAATGTAAAATGGGAGAATAATACTCTTTCTGCCTACTTTCCCCCAGTTATTGTGAAGGGAAAGAAATCGTGCCAATAGCAAACACCAAAACTCTGCATCATCAACCCCTCAGTCATTCATTCCACAAATATTTTTGGGTGTTACTGGGTGTGTATCCCATGCAGGCACTAGGTTCTGGGGCTACACAGCCTGAACTGTGGGGGAAGACTCTGGATTGAAGTTCAATTGGGTTTGTTGGGTGGTTAATGACGCCAATTTTGTTAGATTCCTTTTTAGGATTCAGAGTGTATGAACAGAATTGAATACTTTGGGGAGTTCTCCATCTCTCATCTCATATTTGGCCTCATGATGCTTGCAGGAAACAAAACAACCAACGTGAATCAATAGAGCCCAGCCTAGATGGAGTATGTCAAGGGAAATCCTGGCTGTCGAGAAGGCAACAGTTCCTGTGACAGCCACAATGCTGCTGTGTATGTAGTAGAAGGAGAGCACACCCCCCAGGAGCCGTGTCCCACATTGCTGCACCAACTCTGCCTCTTCATGCACTGCATATCCAGATCTGCAATTAGCCAATTAAATGATTGATTGTTTCCCAGGTGGTAGAGGGGCATGTGCCAGCCAACTCCGGGGGGCTCATATAGGAGTTAGCCTCTGCCCAGAGCCCTGCTTGAACGTTTCTATTTTCTCCCACTCAGATGCATGCCTTTCCACGTGTGCAATAAATTTTATAATTTCTGTGCAGTCATTTAGAGGGAGAGACCCCATCTTAGAAAAATAACTATTACAATAAGCATGCCTACTGGCTACCTTAATTAGGAGTAGGGTCAGCTTCATGAGCCTGAGGCCAGTGCATTTTCACAGAGCCCTGCCCTCAGGAGAGTTGCCCTTAGAGTTCAGTATTCTGTGGTTGCCAACTTGAAATTCTTAATTGTCTGATCTTTGATTTGGGGTTTTGTAAATGAGGTCTTATGGGACAGTGAAGCAAGTGCTGAGGCTGGGGGCTTGGAGGCTTGGTTCACACATGGTCCTGACTCTTTGGGACACGTTCTTGGCCTCCCCCTCTCCACTCTCTGGAGTTCCAGGTCCTGCCCCATCTCCTCCAAGCCCCACCTATCAAGTGCCCCTGGTGGGAACCTGGGCCCGGGCATGGGGATGGTTGGGGTATCTCAGAGAGGTAGCACCATGGTACGTTGGGTGGGGAACTAACTTGGTGAGGGTGAGCATCTCACCCACCCTGATTGGGGGTACAGAAGTGGCAATACCTTGGGGATGGTCCATCTGCCCTGGGTCAGGGCAGTGGGACCAGGAGCAGAGGAGGGAAACACAGCAGCAAGTGCACGAGCTCATGCTCTGAAGGACAGTCCCTTGCGGGCACATGAAGGTCTACACTCGCCCCTCAGGCAGTGACATTAAATAGGAAATATAAAACACCATGATAGATGGAGAGAGGGGAAAAAGAGAGAAAGAGGGGAAGAAATAAAAATGCTTTCTATCTTAATACATTTCCTGGCATTGTTCCTTGCTTTTTGAGCAGGGACTCTGCAATTTGGCTTTACACTGGGCTCCACAATTATTAATATATAGCCAGCCCTAAGTGGGAAGCTCAAGATTTCTGGGATTCTAAAGATCAGATTCATTTTTCCAAATTGACAAATAATAACAGTATTTATTTCTAGAGTACAGTGTGATGGTTAGAGATATGTATGCATGATGGGATGATTAACTCAAGCTAGTGAAAACATTGACAATCTATTGTCTTAGAAATTTCGAAATACGTATTACATTAACTGTCTGACTCATTTTTTTTAACACTCACAGACTAAAAACAAAAACAAACAAAACCAAATGCTGACAGGAGGGACCCATCTCCCCAGGGAAGGGTAAAGGGAAAACAGAAAGGGAGTTACTTTTCCTAAGTGCCTTTTTCCAGCCAGCAGCTAGGCTGGAGCTTAGGGACATCACAGAGAATCTGTTTCAGTGTTGTTGGGGGTGCAGGGCGGTGGGCAGAGATTAGCTTTGTTTTAGAGACAAGAGAACATGGGCTCAGAAACGTTAACTGGCTCACCCAAGACACTGAGCCAGTGTCTGATGCAGGTCAGGCTGCAAACTTAGGTCAGTGGGCGCTAAAGCCCAGGCCATCCACATTCCTCAAACTTGGGCACTGAATCTCTGTAAAAGGAGAAAAATGCTCTGGACCCCTGGTTTTGACTAAAATCATCTTTATTATAACATCATTTAAATATGTAACAACTTAAACCTAAGTATTAACTCTTTAGGCTTGTGGAGCTTATGCAACTGTAAAATCAAAATAAATTTTCATGTCCAAATAATTAAAAATCAATTAAATTTAAGTTAACAACACTAATGTAACAGATGGCATTTCACTCAAATTAAATCAAGTTGATTTAATTAATTTGAATTTAATTGTGGAAAAATGTCTTTCATGGTTTGTTCTATATTAATATTTCTGAATTTTGACTTAAATCATGCATATGTGGGGAATTCTTGAACACATGAGCATATAGTATAAAATGATGTTAATAATTTCACGGTGTTTTTATTATTTTGTTTTGTTTTTATTTTACTTTATTCTTATGATTATATTTCCAGTTCAGAGTTATCAGACTTCATGCTTAACAAAAATTGCTACTATTGAGGGTGAGTTGATTGGTCATTTTATAAAACTGTGCTGCTTGTTTGAAGATAATTTATATCATGGCAACATGAGCACATCTGCTCTAAATAGGTATCTAAGCCAATTATTTCTGGACTTAGGACTGGAGCACTTCCGTATTGCACATTTACTATTACACTTTTGCTAATAAAATATTGTAAGTGGTTGAATATAAAGGGTAGTGGCTACTTAGGAATGGGTCTGGAGGTTATTTCAGTATTTTAATAGAAGTTATGGCTACACCACACCAACTCAATATCAGTCCTGCTTATTATAGAAACTTTTATTGCCCTTGCTCATGGTCTTTCCAATCATTGATCATTGATGAATATACATAAATATGTGTGTGCGTATGTGCAAGTAGCATGGTGTGAGTGTGTGTGTTGTGTATATATAGATGTATAGGTGCACATGTGTGTATGTATTTGTATGTGTATATGTACATGTTAGGAAATTTGGGGCCTGCAGGTAAAATGTTAAGGCACATCTGTTATCCTTGCTAGTTAAAATATTTGTTCTGCACATAGTAAGTACTCAAAAAATGGTACTTGTTATTAATCATATGTCACCAGGTACTCCCTTTCTCAAATGTTAATTTTTCTTGGTCTTGGATTCCCTGCCAAATCCAAGTCAGTAAAGCATGCTATCCTATAGTTGGATTATCTCAAGCTAATAAAAATAATTTATATATTTACTTTATTATTTTTAAAAATTTAACCAATATTTACCTAGTGCTTACCCATGAGTAAGGAAAAGTTGCAAACATTTTATAATATTAAGTTACTCCATAGTTGTTTTAAGTTGGGTTTCCCTGTGACTAGAATTTTGGGGAAGTAGTCCATTTGGGAGGGTATTCCAAGGAGCACTAGTAAGGCTGGAGAAGTGAGAACAGGGAGGGAAGGAAGTCAGGATAGGGTGCATTCCTGAGCAGCTACCACTGTGGGCAGCCTGGGCTCAATTTAGTTGGGGACCTCTGAGAGGACGTAGAGCCTTCGTGCTGTCCCCTTCTCCTCACAGGGGTAAGGAGGCCGGAGCACTTACCACCTCGTCTTTCGTTGGTGAGAAGGCCTGCTCCCATGGGCCATGAACTTCCTGGCACCTTGGACTGCTCCACCCGTGACTTGAATGTGACTTGGTGGCCAGGAAGCCCCTCCAAAGAGCAGCATGGGAACCTGCAGTAAAAAGACACTAGTGTTCACGGAGAGGAGTGCCAAGGGGTTTGAGTGGGGAACCAGCATTCCCTACAATACTCACCACAACAATATTAAAGTCTGACGGTTCTCTACTAAGACTGAATGCAAATTGTCTAAAAAGAAACAAGAATTGGTATCTGTTAAATTGGAAAGAGCATAGAAATTATGTAACCATCAAGGTTGAAACTATATATCCTAAGGATCAGGCAATGGAACTGGGTAGCTCAGGAAATATGAGTATTACAATTTATTTATATTAATAATATTTGCATAAAAGTAAAAGGGGGAAAGGCTTAGCGTTAACAACAGCCTCAGAGTCCAGGCTACAAGTGCTTTGTTATGAAATGAACTGGTCCTCGTGGCCCTTGCCAGTCACTCTTCCTCTATGAACAAGACCCGGGGCAGACACACCTTTCCATGGAATGCGATCTGGAGTGAACTATGTGACATGGAGACTCCCTGAATCTACGACCCATGAATCAAAGTCCGGCAACCAAGACACGTCCATTTCAATCATTTCAACCCTACTCAGACATGCGCAGAATAGGCCTTGTGCCTGCATTCCTAATCTGTTCACTACGTCCAGGCTGTGTCTGTCAGGTGACATGAGCAATATCACAAAGGCTCAAGACATGGTCCCAACTGCAAAGAATATTCCTTTATTGCAGGAAAATGTGTAGAGATATTCATTTCTATAGAGGAAATTATTTCTACAGAGGATTGTCTTCCTCCCCAGCCCTGCCTGTTAGCAGCAGGTCACCTTCCTACCTTTAAATTCCTTTGCCTTGAGGAGGTTTGTGCCATGGTAGGAAACTGAGGTTTTTTAACGTAAGTAATCCAGCTCTTCTTGCCTTTGTAAAAGCCTGGATTGATTGAAGAAATTTTTCTGGGACTATAAGGAGTATTATCTTTGAGGGCAAAAGGATGGAAGCAGAGACTTCCCCCAGACCAGGAAGTGGGTCAAGGTACAGAGCTGTTGAGGAATCAGGGACCTGTAAGGCCTGTCTCCAGAGCGCCCTGGTGAGTCTGCAGGGCCTCCCAGGGAATGTGGTGACACTGGGCTCCAAGCACTGGAGACCCAGCCTCAGCAAAGATTCTGTGCCTCATTCATGGCCTAAAAGCAGAAAGCTGCCACACAGTCATCACGACAAATGGGAAACCAGAGACCCTCCTTTTCCCCTGCATGTCAAACATAAGTCTCTCAGATTTTCAAGAAACCTAGGGAAACAGAAGTCACAGAAGTGACTGAAATGATTTTCTAGCTTGCCCAGTGGGTGAGGATGAGGTCAGTTTTAAAGATACTTCTTGACTGCTTGAATCTGCATAATGTTTCGTACTCAACACAGAACAATAACACGCAATGCATGTTTTCAGTGCGCCTCACGCAGGGCTGAGTCCTGTGCATGAATATCTCATACAATCCTCAAGAACTCCATGAACTGGGTGTTTTTGTTTCTCCCATCCTGCAGATGAGGAAAATGAGGCTTAGCGAGTTCGAGTCTTTGCTCAAGCTTGCGCCCCATCAGGCTGAGATTTGAGCCAGGCTCCAGGGACTCCAAAGTCCAGCTTGTGAAACAATTAGGGTCCCACCCAGCAGACTGTATGGGTAAGAATTCAATTCATTGCTTCAGCCTGTAAATGTCAAAGTACTTCAGAGGAAATAAGACCCACGCGGGCTCCAGGGAGGAATGTAAACACCATGAGGGTGGACAACTGTTCAACAATGTATCCCACATGCCAAGGACAAGGGCCTGGCTCATGGTAGAAGCTTAATAAATATTTGACAAATGAATGAATGATTGACAGGAGTCTAGAATTCTGCCTTATGTGACGAGGCAGGCTTAGAAAATCCAGAGGAAGAAGGAAAACCATTCCAAGGGGGGTAAACATCACTTTTCCAAATCACCTTGCAAAATGGTTAGGTATGTGTATGAACGAACACTACTTGACACCACTCCAAAATGGGCTCTTTATCCTTACTTGTTTCCTCTTCCAAGCCCTGATCACTGCAGTGAAGGAGAAGGAATTCTTTCCAATTCTAGAACACAGATAGACCCCATTAGCACAAGTAGTATTTTGGGTAAAATAAAGAAGAGATAAGCTGATGTAAATACCTAGACTAATGACAAGAGATCCGTATGTTTAGCATAGATTTATATTTTGGTTTCCTTAAGCGTATAACTGCTCATTATGCCTTCATTGAAGTGTTTCAAGGGATCCCTGGGTGAATTATAATGATTAAAAATAATGCAAAGCAAAAAGCTTTTGGAGGTACCTCTCTGGATAAAGACTCTTCTTAGAAGGAGATAGTGGCTCAGCTCTAATAGTCTCATGAAACGGTCCAAGACGAGGGGAAATCTATGATAGGGAATTTTTAGGGTAGAAAATACATGGTAGTGTGAATTTAAGAAAACTCACATTTAAATAAAACTGTCAGGCAATGTAACAACTTAGTACACAAATCCTGACAAACACTTGGCTTTGTTTCTATTTTACTGCTACAGCAAGTAAGACCCAGAGCCCTCGAGGGATTTTCCTGAAGATATTAGATCCAAGACTCCTAGTGTTCATTGTCAAATCTATTGACAGATTATTTGGTGACCAAATAAAAAGACTGAAGGAAAAAATCACCTATTAATTTTATAGGATAGTCTGCAACCGAAATTAATAGTGAAATCAAAAAAGAAAAAAAAAACCCAAATATTGCTCATCTCCTGTATGAACTCAAATGACCTTCTCCCTTCTCCAAATGAGAAGCCTGACATTTTTCCTGGCAGTGTTGCTGAAAAGATTAGATAAATTGAAATTCCTGGGATGATCTGGGATACTTATCAGTAGGAAGAGGCTCAAGGGAATGTCTGCCTTCTATCTCTTGGAAATTAAGAAACCATTGACAGGAAGAAATTTTGGTATTTGACAATAAGAAGACAGCATGTATCATAATAGTCTTGGGCATATCTGTTTAGTGTAAAAAGAAATTTATCTGCATAGCAACCGACAATCATTAGAACACCATTCTCCACTCCCTTACCCGCTAGCCACCCCCCGCTGGGCAAGTGTTCGCAGAGCCACCATCCTGTTTGTGTTCATTGTGGCCACTGTTACTTTGATCTAAACCTTGACTCTTTGGTGACATTCACAAACACCAAGTATTCCTTCTGGCTTGCAAGAGGAGGGAATGTTGATAGTGACAATCAGTGTCTAGGGAAATAGTTTACAGTGACAGTGGATTCTATTCCACTTCCTGAACTTCAGGGTAGTATCCACCACAGCCCCACTGGGGCCACCTATGGGAGTAACATTGGCAGTGCCCCAAATAGACTGTGTACATTTTTTGGTTCTTTCCCAGCATCAAATTCAATCCTCAAAGGCAAACACTCATTTAACTTACTCGCTTCCTTAAGACTCAGTGCTAAAATTCTAGCATATTTTCCTGCTGCAAGATTTCAAGTTTTTATTGGTCCTGGAGGGGCCAGAAAAGCTACAAAAAGGCCCTTGCTTGTAGTACCAGCTTTAAAACTTTTCAGCTAAAAGCAGGAAACTCAAAAGCATCAAATGTAGTCTTATAAAAGCTATTTTGATTTAGAGAAACCTTTTAAATTTGCATTCAGATGTAAATCCTGATGGAAAGATTAGCACTATTTACGTAGAGAAAAATTTGCATGGAGGTGGGATGACTCTGCCTGTGTTCAGTGAGAAAGGCAGGATGGGTCACAGATAGACTGGGTAACTAGGCTGGCCTCGGAGCCACTCTCCTCCTCAAAACCTTTTGCAGGTTCCCTATGGCTCCAACCCATATTTATCAGAATTCATTTGGTAGCAAGGCACAAAAACCTAACTTAAAGAGCTTTTAGGTAAAAAGTATGCTTATTGGCTCACATGGCTGAAAATTCCAAGGCATGGGACAGGTTCTAGATAGATCCAGGCGTTCAAATAGTACTGCCAAGATTTTGTGTATCTCGGGGTGGGGTCTGGGCCATCTGGGTGCCTGGGGTGCAAGATTTGAGGTGGCCAGGTCATGTGAGCACTGGCCCTGCTCTCACAGGGCCCTGAGAGCCACAGCATTCTTGCACAGCCTTGCCTTCTTAGATTTACCCCAGAGGCACCTTGCTTGCCCCATTCTAGTCTGGGCCCTGGGCCATCTCCATCTCTCAGCTCTTGTTCCCATGTTGTCTTTTTTCTCAGGTGACTTCTTCTCACATGGTGTCCAGAAGCTTGTGGCAGCTCCAGGCATAGTTCTACCATGTCAGCAGACTTTCTCCTTGTCACCTACGCCTCCCCTCAAACCCTTCTCCTAGTAATTTCAGGAAAGAATGATCCCAGGACTTGTGCTTATTGGCTCTGATTAGCCCAGCCTGGGTGTGGCAGAATCACTCAATGCAATGAGCTCCCCAAACAGCTTCCTTTTCCTTCTGGACATGCAGCTAAATGCCTTTCCCAGGCCCCTTGTGTCTGGTCTGGTCAGGTGCACAGCTCCAGGCAGTGAGATGTCAGTGGGGATGAAGCCCATCTCCCCTAGACCTAAGCCCTCTCCACATCCACTTTTTCTTCACTCATTGACCAGCTGGACAAAGAACATCCAGCAGGTGACCCTGGGGGCTCTAGAGGACTCTGAGACCCCAAGGTATGATGGAGCCATTGGACGAAATGAGTCCAGATCCGTGAGTCACCATTTGGAGGAGGCCATCCCGACGATCCACTTGATCAAGAATCTGTACAATGGGTTTTTCTGTGAGGGAGAAACCAAACCATGAGATTTGGGGGTAGTTCATTACAATAGCAAGTATTACTGTCCTTTGTAATGCCTGGGGTGTGTGTCTCTTCCTGAACCCATCACTAGCATCAGGAAAGATGGCATGTTCTGAGTAGCCAGGCATGGGTCCTGTGGATATTTTTAGAGCCCCAAGTTAGGCAGAGCCCTGTCCCAAGCCAGAAAATATGAGAGCAGCAAAGCAGCAATTCCCCAAAGGAGAGACAGGATGTTGCTACTAGAATGAAGGGGAGAGGATACCAGACAGAGAGACAAAACCAGGTGTGCACTACAACCCTGCACGTCGCTCCCTGACCTTGTGCTTTAAGACCTCCCAGCATTTTGAGGTTTCCTTTACACACTAGGCTGTCGCTCTCACTCTGGTCTTCCTACCTGCTTCTCTGTCTTCCCTTCTGCTCATCTTCTTGGCCTCCACTCTCTTATGCTCCCTTCACCATCTGGAAAATCCCTACTCATTCTTAAAATGCTGTTTGGATATCTCTTCCTTCGTGAAGTTTCTTCACACCCAAGGTAAGTTTTGTGTCCTCCTCCTTCTCTCGTGGGGCCTTGATTTCCCTTTCATTGCCTTTACTTCATTATTTGTAAATTATTCAACTGTGAAACTCTCAAGGCAGGGATGGACCTAGTCGTCATCTTGTCCCTAACACCTAGCACAGGGGTCCCCCCGTCGACACGTTCCAATGCACGAAGAGAGGAATCCAATGCAGTCATCGCGCTGTGGGCTACGTCCACTTTCCCGGTAGGTGTCCGCAGGGTAGCTCAATCCACGTTTCCACTCCTGTCATTAAGCAAGTGAGAAATTTAGTAACCAAAAACGATCAGTTGTATGGATGTTTCTGGAACCTTTTGTCTATTTTTATAAATCTTATTCTGTTAATGAATCTAAGGGCTAACTTTTACATAAGATAAGGTGCTTATAATTTATTTCATAGAGGAGGTATTATGAGAACCTAGTTATATAAGTTATATATAAGTTTTTAAAAACTTACTTGCATTATTTGTGTGTGTGCGCATGTGTGTTTGTATGTGTGTGTCAGGGAAAAACAAACATAAAGAAAAATTTTAGAGTAAAAGCCACTTTGTGGGAGTAGAATTTAGTTTTCACTTTTATAATTCCTTCCCTTTTCCGTTGTCCGGGATCCATAGAAGACCAGCATCCAACATATGGCTGGTAGGAGGGTAGAGCTGTAAGCAGTGTCTGATTGTGATCTTTTTCTCTCTTCCTTAAATAAAGAAAATGTCCTCATTGTGTAATTGAGACAGAAACTCCCCACCTCCCTATTAAAAAATTTTTTTTTTAAAACCCTGACCAGGAGGTTTCTGAAGCCTCCATTGATAACACACAATGGCCTGTTCTTACAGGACGTTTCATGGCCCTTAAGTGAGTCACTGTTCGCGCATGTGATGAAAGGGTGGGAGTCGAGAAAGGGAAGCTGAGGTTCATCATCGGGGCCCTGGCCTGACAGGGGACTCTGGCCATGAGCCGGAATCCATGAATAACAGGCTGGGCTGAGGGAAGCCAAATTTGTGTCTCAATGACAAGAGCAAGACAAGCCTTAAAAGTAAATATTTCTCAGCACCTTTTAGCTTAGGGGGGGAGAGGACCATTTTCGCATCGCATAGAGGTGAAGAGTCCTGTGTAGATGGGCTATGCTAAGCTGTGTCTGCTAAACTCCATACCTGGAAAATAAGACTGCCACTCTCTGTCAACTTGACCTGGTGCTCATCCATTGTGAATGTCCTCACTTTAATCCCTGGAACCTGTGACTATGTCACCTTCCACAACACGAGGGACTTTACAGATGTGAGTAAGGGACTTTTAGATGGGAGATTATTCTGAATTAACCAGATGGGCTCCATCTAACCACATGAGTTCCTAGCTGTGGTCAGAGAGAGATGCACCGTCACTGACTTTGAATATGGAGGAAGGGGCCACAAGCCAAGGAATGTGGGCAGCCTCTGGAAGCCGGAAAAGATGAGAACATAGGTTTTCTCCCCAGAGTCTTCAGAAAGGAAAGTAGCCCTGCTGAACCCTCCGTTTTAGCCCAGTGAGACCCCTGTCAGACTTCTGACCCACAGAACTGTAAGATAATAAATTTGTGTTGTTTTAAGTTACTATATTTATGGTCATTTGTTATGGCAGATACAGAAAACTAATATATCCAATAACAGATCTTGAGAAGAACTAGCGGCCAAAAAAAGACTTTGTAGTCTGCTTGGCAGCTAATAGCAGGAAACAAGCATTAGGTTGTGCATCCTGCGCTTCTCTGAGTCCCATTCTGCTCAGTTGTAAAAGCATGTCACGAGAGGAGGAAGATGAGAAAGAAGATCTTTGAGTATTTAGAAGGAGACGACCAAGGTCAGCGTGAGTGGGACTGTCTCCCTTCTTTTAGGGCAAGTAAAAGGCTAGTGAGCCACACAGTTGTGAAAGTTATATTTTAAAATCAAATTATATTTTAAAACCTCAGCTTCCCTTTCTTGTCTCCCCGCTTTCATCACGTGTGCTAACAGTGACTCACTTAAGGGCCGTGAAACGTCCTGTAAGAAAAGGCCATTGTGTGTTATCAATGGAGGCTTCAGAAACCTCCTGGTCAGTGTTTTTTTAAAAAAAAAAAAAAAATTAATAGGGAGGTGGGGAGTTTCTGGATTGCTTTTTTCAAGCTCCAGGATTGTAAATTTATTAAGATGATCAAGTAAGATGATGCATGTGTAATCTCTTTGAAAGTTATAAAATATAAGGTGTAGTGGACTTGACGGATGCCCCCCCAAAAAGATATGTCTGTGTCCTGATTCCTAGAACCTATGAATGGGATCTTATTTGGAAAAGGGGTCTTTGCCAACATGATCAAGTCAAGGATCATGAGGAGAGAGCTTATCCTAAATGCAGTCACATGTATTTCCCCAATACAGACACAGAGAGAAGGAGATGGGGAGGCAATGTGACCGTGGAGGCAGAGATTGGGGTCACAGAGCGACAAGTCAAGGACTGTCAGCAGCCATCAGATGCTGAAGGAATCAAGGCACGAAATCTCTCCTCGAGATCTGGAGAAAGCAGCACCCTGCCAGCACCTTGATTTCAGACTTCGGGCCTCTAGACCTATGAGAGAATAAGTTTCTGTTATTTTAAGCCCCCAGTTCATGGTAATTTGGTACGGCAGCCACAGGAAACGAATACATATAAGGTTATAAACTAAGCTAGAAAATAAAAGTATTAGTAGAAAGGGTAATATCTTCATTTATTGGTGTTTTTAAGTTGTCCACTGACATTCCCATGTCACAGGAGGATTATGCGATTAGCCTGTGAGCTCCTAATTCAATTTCAAATTCATGATTAGGCAAGGAGATCCTTAAGGATCCTGTACCTCCTGGTGCCCACCATAGTAGCTGGGTGCCAAATAGGTGTCCAACAGATGTTTTCTGATTCGTGTCACATAACAGGGAGTCATTCAGCCAATGAGGAACTCCTGGAGAATGTGGCAAAGTAGGACTGCACAGACCAGGAGTTGTGGTCCTGTGGGACCCTAGCCCACACTTTTTCTTGGTAGTTGCTGAATTTTCAGAAAAAGGGTAAACCAGATCCAGTAACTTCAGGGTCATCTGTGACACTCCGTGGAATCTCCACAAATGTTTTCCCTCTAAATCCTATAGAAGAGAAGTTGCCTGTGTCGCAGAGCTGGGTTAGAGGCCAAAGCCAAGCTGGCCAGAAGAATCCACACAATCTGAGAGAATGGGGTCAAGTTTCTCAAGGTGAGGATCGCTGAAGCTGCTCTGCACCAAGAGGGAGCCCGCGAGGTCATATTCCCATTGGCGTGCATCTAAGCCCGAGTCCTGCTGCACTGTGAGTTTGAGAAAACTTCTGATCTTGGAAGTGCTGCCTCATTTGTTTCTAGAGATTTCTAGAAATTTTCTAGAAATAGTTGCTTTGTATGGAAGCATCCCAAGGTCCTTTTCTGGCTAGCTTTGGCTCCCATCATACCTCACTTCCAATCATCTTGACAACCATCTGCCCTTGAGGCTGAGAGGCCAAAACAAACATGATTAGGGCTGCTATCTTCAGAGTGCTGACAGCACCCTTGGTGTTAGACAGAGGCATGGTGGTTCTGGAATTGCCCACCGGCCAAGTGCAGCCAGCCCAAGTCACTGTGCCAAGCTCAGGTTCCCAAGGGCTTTGCAGAAACCACAAAGCGAGAAAGGAAGTTATACACGTTTGGGTGAGAAAAATGCTTCCACCAGCACCAGTTCCCCCACCCCAATTCAGCAATACAGGAAGCTGTTAAAGAAGACAGCATTTTTTGATGCCGAGTTTTGGCCATTGTTCATTTATCACTGTATAGTCTCCTTCCACTCCAATATGCCCAGGAGTCAAATGCCCAAATCTCTTGTTTCTCTCATGGATGAAATTAATCATTTATCCAAATGAGATTTTATATTGGCATGCCACCCCTGCCCACGATCCCAGTGTCTCGTTGAAGAGAATGGCTCTGTTGTTCTCCCTTCTCAGACTGAAAGCCCAGAACAGCTCCTTTGCCTCTGCATAGCAGCAGCCTCCGCGTTGTCTGAATTCGAGGTCAGGAAGTCTCTTAATGCCTTTGATGGTACAGCTTCCTTCCTTGCTGCAACATTGAATGCATCTAGTCTGGCTGTGCTGTCAGGATTGCTGTGATCCGTTCTTGTCTTGGTAGTTGGGTTATATTCCATTCTATTTTAAAAGTGAATGCTTTATGTTTTGTCAAGGAAGTAGCACTTCCTGCTGCCTCAACCCAGGCACCTTATAGAACAAATTCGACTTTCAGTGATTCTATTTTTTGAGCTAGAGTTGGAAGGGACTTGAGAAATTACCTGGCCCAAACTCTCCATTTTCACGAGGAAATCAGGATTCTTCCAAAGTCAGAAGAAGCTGGACTGTGGCAGAGCAGGGTTTGCAATCAAATCTCAAACTCCTCATCCTAAGCTCTTACCATGACCTCGGGCATCCCAGGAAATGACTGGCTGAAGACACTCGCCACTCTGCACCTCCTTGACAGCAAACCCATGTCTCCTACTTCTCCCTGAAAATGATCTCAGTGTCCATTTACTTTGAAAGACGAGTCCTGAACATCATCTAGCATGAGCTGCAGGACAACTTGCGTCCATCTGTGAGATGGGAGGCATATTGTTTCTCAACCTAATTTCTGCTCAGCCTCCAAGACTCCAGATGTTAGAGTGAAGGGACAGTTGTCCTGGATGTTGGCTCTTGTTTGTAATTCACTCGTACTGCTGTGACTCACACACTGCAGCAATATGGCCCCTGAATGGGCTAAGTTGTGGGTACTGATGGCCCCTCTGTACTGTGTCAGGTGGCACTTGTGTACCCAGCCCACAAAGTTCAGCAGAACGTGGAAAGTGACATGCGTACACAAGCTGTGTTCTTCTCTAGTATAAAAGCACTATTCAAGCACTATTCAGGTAGGAATTCTTAACAAGACACATAATCCCATTTTACCTTCCAAACAGGATTGTGGTGAGGATAAAAAAATAAGATGACATGTAAAAACATATAGACGTTTTTCATCAGTAAAAATTAGTGTGGCCAGTATGACTTCTAAGTACTTATTGTTATAGTACTGGTCCCTTTTTAAGTGTTTCTTAAGAATGTAGACAGAATTGCCACATAAAATGAAATATAAATTATCTGGGAAGAACTTGCTAACCCTCCTATTTTGGCCAAATGACTCCCACAGATGTACGTGGAACTGAGTCCCAGATCCAATATTGGCTGTGCCAAATGAAGAAATGGAAATAGATTTGAAAGGTGGGAACTTCGAGTGGAAAACTTTTTCTTTTCCTTGCTTTCCAACCTAGGATCTGCTCAGAAGTGTTAGACAGCTCTCAGGTTCCACAGTGGGAAAGTGGGATTTCAAATGGAAAATTTTATTTCCAGTGCCAAGAGCCTCTCGTCTGTAGGATAACGTTTTGTTTTTTCTTTCCTGAATTCTCTGACTTCTTTCTTTCTTTTGCTAAACTATTTTCCAATCACTTTATTAGTATTTATTATCTGTTGCAATGGACATATTTGAGTTTGGATTTTCTACAGGTTTTTGTGGGCACATGAAATAAGGTCAGATCTTGTATTTTGTAAAATTTTATCACCACATTCCAAGAGAAGAGTTTAAAGGGTGGTGACAGCAAGACGAAAGCAGGCCACACGGCTAGTCCTGACACTTCACACCCTTCTCCTCTTTCGACATGCTGGATCTTAGCAAGGAGCAAATCTTTCTTGAACATTTACGTTCAACCAGGTTTGGTTTTCAGTGGTTTTTGTTTTTGCTTTTTTCTGAATTCAGTATTTACTTGTAAGTTGTCATAGTTGTGTTAAATTTGTAAGAAAACAGATTCATTCCATGTTCGAGTTGTTGAAGTTGTAGTTATCTTGTTTGCATAGGTGGTTCGGTGATGTGTTTTATGGGATAATCAATGCAGGTGGATGTTATATATGCCTTAGATTTCAGATTAGCTGGCCTCAAACACAAGGATATTGCTGGTAAATATTAATGTGACAGAAATAGGAAGTCTTCCATCTTTAAGTTAGCATTGTTGTCCAACTCAAAAGATTGGTATGCTAAGAACAAAATCCCTGCCGTCTCAATCTTGGGGTCTCTGGGAGATGGCCTTCTTTCTCTCTTGTTCTCTGATACGTGACAGCTTGTAACTTCACATGGGACATTTACCTGGATGTAGGTGTGGCCTCCAAGTAGATCCCCAGTGGTCCCAGAACAGAAAGACCAAATTATCATCCCTAAGTCACATAGTTTATTAACTCAAAAACATTTAGCCAGAAGCCAGGGGAAAGTTTAGCACACTTACATGAAAGTGTGGAAGGCCCACACCCTCAGAATCCTCTGTCATGCAATCCTAATACATCCTGTCTCTCTCTTCCCCTTTGCTGCGTGAGCCTTCCCACTGACAGGCATGCTTTAAGGACCTGATTCGAGGCTTCAGAAAGGGAGCCCAAGGAATGAAAGGGGCCTACAGCCAACAATGCACACTCTGTTGGGGAGATCCAAGCTGTGACTTGCCTGTTTGCCTGATAAATATCTTTGGATTTTATCTGCCATTCTTGAGGAAAGGACAAGTCAGGCCCGAATAGATGTCACTGAGGGGTAGCTGATGTAAGACCTCATGAATATTGAGTGCCTTGTGTGCTTCATGTATATTTAGTGTGTCATGAATATTCAGACTCTCATATATTACATCTCATGAATATTTGGTGTCTATTGTCCTATGTATTAGTCAGGGTTCTCTAGACCTGAGGTCCCCAACCCCCAGGCTGCGGACCAGTACTGATCTGTGGCCGGTTAGGAACCTTAGGAACCAGGCCACACAGCAGGAGGTGAGCTGCAGGCAAGTGAGCAAAGTTTCATCTGTATTTACAGCAGCTCCCCGATGCTCGCATCACCGCCTGAGCTCCACCTCCCCCACCTCCCCCATCTTGTCCGTAGGAAAATTGTCTTCCATGAAACTGGTCCTTGGTGCCAAAAAGGTTGGGGGCTGCTGCTCTAGGGTGACAGAATAGGATAGATAGATACATAGATGGAAGGGAATTAATTAGGGGAATTGGCTTACATGATTATGGAGGCTGAGAAGTCCCACAATAAGCTGTCTGCAAGCTAGAGACCCTAGGATGCTGGTGTCGAGTCTAAAAGCCTCAAAACCAGGGAAGCCAATGTGTAATTCTCAGTCCAAGGCTAAAGAAAGCCTGAGAACTTGGAGCAGCGGTGTGGGGCATGCTGGTGTAAGTCTTAGAGTCCAAAGACCTGGAGTTCTGATGTCCAAGGTCAGGAGAAGTAGAGTGTCTCAGCTCCAGGAGAGAGAGAGAAAGAGAGAGAGAATTTGCATTTTCTCTGCCTTTGTGTTCTGTCTGGACCCCCAGGCGATTAGATGGTGCCTGCTCACAATGAGGACAGATCTTTCCCACTCAGTCCACTGACTCACACACCAGTCTCCTCTGGAAACACTGTGATGGACACACCCAGAAATAATGCTTTACCAGCCCTCTAGGTATCCCTTAATGCAGTCAAGTTGACACCTAAAATTAACCACCATGCCCTACCTTCCTTCTCCATCTTTGTGTAGTCTACATACACTCTTCTGACTTTGTCTATGTACAACTTGTCTACCAGGTCACCAACTCATCTGTATCTAACACAAGTCATGAATTCCGTATATGCCTCATAAGCCACTTGCCCATACATCTGACAATTTGCATGTGTCCCATTTTGTTTTCTTGTCTTCTATAGTGGAGTTGAATATTTTCAAATAATACAGCAAACACAATACAGCAACATTCACAACTAATTGAGTGGTGTGGTAGGAAAAAGTTGAATTAGTAGACAATTCAACAAAGAACATTCTTTATCACTGGAAGGTATTTCTTGGACTAAAACCCTCCTAATGGCTACACCAACAATAGGACTGCAAAAATGTAAAAAAAAAAAAAAAAAGAAAAAGAAAAAAACGACCAATTTTCTCATTTCAGTTAATAGCATCATGATTTTCCCAGATGCTTAAGTCCAAAACCCAGTACCTTGTGGATTTCTTTCTTGTCCTCACTGCCTCTTATTCCATCCACCAATAAAGCCTGTTGATTCTGCCCCCACTTCTCTCCATCTTTAATATTACCACCATCCTAGTTCAGGCCACCATGGTCTCTTGCCTTGACAGGGCAGTAGCCTACCAGCCACATCCCTGTGCCCACTCCTGTCTCTCTGCAGCTCATTTTCCACATGGCAAGCAGAGTGCTCTTTGAAATATGTAAATTGGTGTGAGTGTCCTCCAACTGCTTCTACATCAGTATCAACCAAAGTATGGTCAGTGCAGACGGAAACAACCCAAATGTCCATAACCGGATGAATGGATAGGCAAAATGTGGTCTATCCATATGGAATATTATTTGTCCATCAAAAGGAAGGAAGTTCTGACACATGCTACAACATGGATGAATATCGACCTTATGCTAAGTGAAAGGAGACAGTCACAAAATTGTATTGTATGATGCCATGTATGTAAAAAAGTCCAGAATAGGCAAATCTATAGAGGCAGAAAGGACATTAGTGATTGCACAGAGCCGGGAAGTGTGGATAGGGGGTAGGCAAGTAATAGCTAAAGAGTACACGATTTCTCTTTGCAGTGATGAAAATGTTCTAAAATTGACAATGGTGATGGTTGCACATATCTGTCCGTATACTAAAAATAAATTCTACACTTTAAAAAGGTGAAATATATGGTGTGTGAATTGTTTCTCAGTAAAGGTATTTTGTTTTGTTTTTTTAAGTAGTTGGTGGGCAGGCAACATCTAAATCATATGGGAGTTTGAAGAAATGTAAATTCTTAGGCCCCACCCCAGACCCACTAAAGAATCTCTAGGGGTGAGTCCAGCAATCTGTGTTTTAACAAACACTAAAGTTTGATCAACACTGAAATAAATTAAAATCTAAATTACATACCAGACTTTCCCAGGCCCCATAAGATCTTACTGTCTCTCCCACGCCAACTCCTATCCCAGACACACTGACCTTCTTTCTGTGTCATCAACATGCCAAGTGGGTTCCCCTCTTGGGGTCTTTGCACTGGCGATTCTCCTTACCTAGAATGCCTTTCCCTGAAATCTTTGTATGTCTGGCTCCTTTTTGCCAATCAGTTTTCAGCTTAAATGCTATTTCCTCAAAGAAGCTCTCCCAGACCATCCTAGCTAAATTAATCTCCCATTCACCTGGTCACATCACCCTGTTATTATATATTTGCTTCACCACACTTACACCTATCTGATATTTTTTATTTTATTTATTTGTAGACTGTCTGTCTGCCATCCCAGAATATAAGCAAGTCACTCTCTCGAGCATGTACTCAATAAGTGTTTGTTGAATTGATGAGGAAGTGCTAACCTGGAGTGCAGGTGCCCTGGAATACACACCCTACCACTCACTATGCCCTGTGCCTAGTTTCCGAGCCCTCTGCATCTTGCCAAGGGACTGTGTTGCAAACTCTTCTACCAAAATTAGCTACATTTCCTGGTGACACAAATAACCACCCCAAGGACTGAGGCTACAGGCTAAGCTAAGGACAGCAGAGGGAGGCAAGTAAAGTAGATGAAGAAGCAATATTGCTTCTGCACCAGACTCAAAATTCCTCAAGAATGGCCCAATGCATGCTACAAATTAGATGCCAAAAAAATGTTTGCTTAACTTTTGAACTAAATGCTTAGGAAATAAAAAGGAATTCATTATTGCTCTGTAAGAAACCAGAGCCCCAAGAGATGCCCCCTGCATTCCTCCAACCCCTTTGAGAATCACCTGGACACCACCACTCTGTCCTTTCTGTTAAATGAGATATTTGTGTTTTAAATGATAACCATTGTTTACCCGTCACTACTGCAAAAGAATTGACGTGCATGCATTCCTCATATAATAAGAAATAAATCCCTTAAGCCTGTAATTTGCTCCTACTGGTTTAGAGTTTTGAAGTTCAAGAATGCATCTGCTATAGAGCAAGTTAATTCTGGGGCTGGCTGGCTCCACAGCTATGTATGTGACCATTGTTCGTGCCCAGAGAATGGTCAGGAGGGGCTTAGTGCTCTGTTCTTATAATGAACCTTATGTTTCTAAACACAGGTGCGTTTAGATGGAGACATCTGTGTCGTTAAATGGGGGTAGAGAGAGCACAATAGCAGCTCAGAAATGGGCCCTTTGGAAATGCAAGGGGGTATTATTGCAAGAGCGCTTATCAACACCATCATTATTTCTTTGATGATGTGTCCTGGTACAGAGATGGTGCTGAGAATCAAATTGTCTCACCACTGTGTTTTCAACATGCCCACTTTCACCACGGGGCGGGATGGAACATTCTTGCCAGAGTTCACCCCATCATGATCCTACTGAAAAGAGTTGTCAGAGAGCCCCTATTTTATCCTACAATCATTCCAATCTGCTTTTTACTCTGCCTTTGTATTTCATCTCTGCTATTTGATGCATAAGAAGGAAGGAGCTCCTGGGAAATGCTTGCTCCCCGATGGCTCTGATGAGATGTCCTGGGAGATTATCAAAAATGTGCAGGACAAAGAAAGGAAGGCTATCAGATGGCCCACAGACATTCTCCTGCCACCCCTACTGAACATCAATGTGCTCTGTATCACAGTTGCTGAATTCCTGTAATTCAGACACTTACAGGTATTTAGGACAGAACAAGTCTTATAACAATTGATATTCTTGGCCATTTCACAGGCACATACATGTTCTGGGAATTTAGATTTTTGTAGTTAGTTATATGGCACACTATAGTTTGCACTTGTCCCATGTTAATGGATTTTTTAAAACATTATGACGAAAGTATACTTCAATATCAGTAAACAAAGTTAATTTTCTTTTTTATTTTCTTAGTTTATATTTTTTAAATACTTTATTGAGGTATTACTGATATACAAGAAGCTATATATATTTAATGTGTCCAACTTGATATATTTGGAGATAAACATACACCTGTGAAACCATCACCACAATCAATACTATAAACATAACTATCTCCTCCAAAAGTTTCCTCCTGCCCTCTTTATTTATTATTATTATTATTATTATTTTGTGATAAGAGCACTTAACATAAGATCTACCCTCTTAGCAAGTTTTTAAGTATATGATATAGTATTGTTAACTATAGGCACTATGCTATACAGTAGATGTCTAGGACTTGTTCATCTTTTATAACTGAAGCTTTGTACCCTTTGAATAATACTTCCCTATTTCCCCCTTCCTGCGTTCCCTGGAAACCACCATTCTACTCTTTGCTTCTATGAGTTTGACAATGTAACATTCATGATTTAAGTGGTATTATGCAGTAATTGTCTTCTGTGTCTGGTTTATTTCACTTAGCATAATGTCCTCCAAGGTCACCCATATTATGATAAATGGTAGGATTTCCTTTTTTTAAAGGCTGAATAATATTCCATTGTATGTACATACCACATTTTCTTTATCTATTCATCCCTCAATGGATATTTAGATTGCTATTGTGAATAATGCTCTAATGAACAAAGTTCATTGCAGAGTTAATTTTAAACTTTCCAAACTTTGCAAAAAAATTAATATATGAAGTTAATTTTTAATAGAGAGCTTAGATACACAGCCTCATTTGACTAAAACAATCTCCTAACTCTTTTCTAATTTTAAAACTCTAAGTGAATATAATGTCTCAATAAATTGTGGATGTTGTGAAGGTGTTTTTACTAACTTCCTCACCCTTTTAGCTGGAGTTGCCACTAACCTTCATCTAATCTGACAAAATAGAGGCACAGAGAAGTCAAGTGATGTGCCAGGCACACACAGCTAGGCAGAGGTAACATCCAGGCTAGAATCCAGTCTCCCAACTTGAAATTCATTGCTCCAACCAGCATTTGTCTCCCACCTTCAACCTCAATGATGTGGGTAACTTGCTATGAGAAGCTGGCAGCCTTTGCCACAAGCCACACCTGCACCTTGCCCAGGACTCAGACAAGCAAAGCAGATGGGAAAGGGCTGGGCCACCTGAGGCCCGGTTGCTGCCCTGGCCACCGGGGCAGCCCGCAGGTCAGTGCCCACATGGGGAGCTGCAGTGGCACCAGGCGCCCTACATTGACCTTGGGGGTGTAATGGCTGTTGCTTCACCGCCACCTTCCAAATCTCATATAAATTTCCCTCAGAGCCAACCCTGACCCAGAAGCAGACAGTGAGAGAAAGTCTAGAAAAAGCGTGATCCAGCTTAACTAAGTAAAAGCCACTGCACTAGGTTATATCCTGTTGATGTATTCGCAGATGCCTTTTATTTTTCTTTATGACCAATACAGAATAATTCAAATATACAAGAGAATATGTATATAGAGGCCTTTCCTTGGTTTCCTTGGTGGAATTCTTGATTTCCTGTCACTCTGAGGACTAAATTGCCTTGCATAATTTTCTTGCCATATTGTGTTATTGGGATGAATTAAAGCTATCAGCTTATTTGTACATTACTTATACATGAAATATAGAGTCCATTGATCATATTGCAACAAAAACAGGTCCTCCAGTATTACACATGTCAGGTAAATGAGGGTCAGACAAAATTCAGGATCCATTTGACATTAGTATCTGTGAAAGTGCGTACTTAGGTATTTCTGTATCTCGGTAAGTGTGTGTGTGTCATCTATCTCTATTGTCTATCTGTCTGCCTGTCACCTGTCTGTCTAAAATCAGGTAGTGCTCCACAGACTTAAGAAGAACAGCTTTGATGAGCCCAAAGCCAGCTATATAAAGACTGAGAGCTGAGAGACTGACAAATTGGTGTTATAATTTCCGAGTAATCATTTCAGCCACTAAACACCTGTTACTAAGCCGAAAGCCAAAAGAATCGGCAGTTATGGGAACTGTTTCTTCCCTTTGACCTTTTGAGATCACCAAGATAGCCATAGATAGGAAATGCAGAAACAATAAACAAACAAACAAACAAACAAAAAAAGAACAGAAATATTACACACGAGTATTAGGAATTTGTTAAGCTCTCAGACTCGGCATCTGACTCTCTAAGCACTTTTTAGATTCCCTAGCCTTGTAGTTTGTTTTTTGACACAGAGCCCCAAGCCCAGCAATGATGTTTCTAGGGGAAAAAACGAAGCTAAATTTGCAGGCAGATAATGTCTACCTCCTACTTGCTCTCACCTAGTACCTCCTTACCTACCTTTGACTCTATTCAACTCATAATTTCCAGAGGAAATCATCCAATGACTGATATATGCAAATGGAACTCCAAGTGGAATAATATTATTTTTAAATGTTAGAGGATTAGGCTTTAGTAGCCAAGTAGAAATTTTTTAAAAATTTATATTTTAGGCTGACAACCACTGTTTATCTTGCTTAACTGAAACAACAGAAGCAACCTGGTAACCAAGAAAAATATTTATGTCAGGAAAAATTGTGAAAAATTTTGAAAAGGGGAAAAAGCATTACTGGGTATCCTCTCTAGAGTACCCTTCTGGGATATTTATGTCTTTTATTGTTTTTGAGCTATTTTACAACTCTGTAAGCTGTAGTTAATTGATAGCTATGCAAATGATTCTTATCCAAAGACAAATACTGTCTCATTACTCACAGTAGTTACGTTCTATAAAGTTCTATAAAGTTGCAGTGAACACTGAATTACAGATTACTGAACCACTGCTCTTAGGGAAAATAGAGGATTAGGTTCCTGCAAGCCTTTGGTTACAATATTTTCATCAACCAATCAATGTGTAACCTTGTTTTGTGTGTGCTTCTGCTTAAAGACATCTTATTTAACATATATTGTTGATTCATTAACATTGAACTCATGGCCAACAGCTCTGTAACCGATGCCTGAACACAGATTATCTAACTGCAATTTTCTCCATAAGGCACATTACAGTCTTCTTGTGCTTAGAACACTAGACAGCACTTCAGCACTACACTAGGGGCCATTTTCAATAGCCAAATCACCAGCAAAAAACACAAAAATGTGGCACTAAGACTGTAAAGGAGACATCTGTTTATAGTATGAGAGCTGAAACGTGAAGGCAGAGGGTGCCTTGTGTGACCTCAGCTGGGACCTCAAGGTTTTCACTGCTCTGCGCATGTGCATGTCTACAAATGACCACAAAAGCATCGGGGTATTGATTTGGGTGTTATAGATTAATTTTGGCAAGAAGGCAAATTCACAAATACTGAATCAGCAGATAATAAGAATTAACTGTACTGGATCTAGAGGAGGCACAACTGATTTCTCTCCCCACCTTCTCACCACAGAGGAAGCCAGTTTTGCAACTATTAAGCAAACGTATTTAGGCTATTTCTGAGCACCTATATAAGACGTGTCCACTCTTTGGACTTTCCTTGGAACTGGGTGTAACATATTACTGGCTCCCTCGTTAATTAATAGTGAGATAAAAATCTGAGCCACATGTTCAATTTATTTTTATATGAGAATCATATCTTTGCCTTTTTTTAAAAAAAAATTATCCTTTAACATTGGAAAACTGTTCAAGCTGAATTATCATCTTCAGTTTGGGCAGTTTTATGTAATAATTGTATGACACCATCTTCTTGGAGAACATTTTGGAACATGACTTTTAATCAGTCGTAATTCCTCTTAGGGCACCCTGTGTTTGCCATTCCAAGGGTTCAGTATATGAGAAAGTGCTTTTAAAATGGAAAACCCTCTGCAAATTAGTATCTTATTTAGTCTTCACAGTTCATAAGGGGTTATTGTTTCCTACATTTAAGGCTGAAGAAACTCACATTCAGGGAGATTGTGACTTGCTCAAGAACACACGCAAATTTTAATTTGTTGTTAAGAGTTAAGAGACAGGAGTTTAACAAATAATAGATTCAGTGCCTTTCATCTAAGTGATACAGAAATCAATCCCAGTTACCATAGAGACTGAAAGCCTCTTTCACTCTTCTGCAGCTGAGGAGAATAACGTCCATTCCTGGGCCTTGTCATGCAGATCAGGGAAATGGGTAGGTTTAGTTGGGGGTGTTGAAGGGCATCCATCCTGATTTGCTTGATTCACATTAGAAAAGCTAGATCGTTACTGGAAGAGAAGAAAATAGGGATTCTTAATAAGAGCTAGTTAAAGGGGTGGGAGAGAGAACCAGAGGGACCCAGTGAGTACTGATGCTTGATTAGGAGTGGTGAGAAGGAGTAGATGGGCACTTTTCCTGATGTGATGAATAGGGCTTCCAGAGGGCAGGAGGAGAGACGGTTTTTATGTTCTGCTGAGTTTGCAAGACTTCAGTAAAGCTCTATAACACTTTTGTGGGGATGTTGCACCCTTTTTTTTTTTCTTTTTAAGTGTAGCATCTTGCTGAAGGGCTTGAGTACTTTTCCAATGATGTAGAGGGCCCGTGTAAGGAGAGATGAGGAGATTCTGTCCCAAGATTCAAAGTTTACCTAAGTGATAACAGTACTTCAGCCAATGACTATGTCTTCAAGCACCATTTGATCAGTGAATTATTATTTTTTACTACCTTTTTGTCAAGGGTCTTAGAATAGGTGAAAAGAGAGAAAACTTTATTGGCTGTGATAACAGGGGGGTTAATCTAAGCTTGAACTGCCCCTGCCTCTAGCAGTTAGAAATTTTATAAGTTCCAAGCACTTAGGTTGGTCTTGAGAAAAAGAACAAGAAAACAAGAATATAATAAGTGGAGCAAAACGTATATTCTATTATTAGTCCTTAAAAGGTCTAAGGAGAAGCAAGTATGGGAAAATACTTTCTCAAGTTTTGGGGGGTTTAGCAATAAAAATGGTTGCTTTAGTCACATAGGGTTGCAAAAAATCTTAACCTTTTGTACTTCGAAATACATGTCTGCCCTTCTCTCTTCCTAACTTTTATAGTAGAGGTTTTTTTGTTTTCTTATGTTATATGACAAATACCAGGCAGATGGATCAGAAAAGTCAGATATTATGTAGACTCACTACAAAAATGATACTTTGCATAATTTATTTTAACTCAAAACATATACATTTACATTTATTTGCCAACATTGATATAGGACCAAGGATTATTCTTTGGTTTTCAGGACAACTGATTGGAGTTATGCATTGTCTTTTATACATGAGCCACAACAATAATACATATTTTATAATTTCCAATTTTAATGTTTTTCTTCAAGAGAGCAAGATCTTAAATCAAAGCCAATAAAACAATCAGAGAGCAGAACCCTCTAGAGTTTTAAGATTATTTTTCCTAAAACTTCAGTTTTCTTATAACTGTTCAAAGCATAGAACTTAATTTTTATAGAGCAAATTCTATTTCTAAATTCATTTTTTATTGATTTATATTTAAGTTAGTTGCAGTTGACCCTTGAGCAACACGGGGTTAGGGGTGCCAACCCCCACGCAGTCAAAAATCTGCGTATAACTTTTGACTCACTAAAAACTTAACTACTGACAGCCTACGGTTGACAGAAGCCTTACAGATAACATAAGCAGTTGACTAACACGTATTTTGTTTATCATGTGTATTATATGCTGTATTCTCACAATAAAGTAAGCAAGAGAAAAGAAAATGTTATGAAGAAAATCATAGGGAAGAGAACATATATTTACTATTCATTAAGTGGAAGTGGATCATCATAAAGATCGTCATCTTCAGGTTGAGTAGGCTGAGGAGGAAGAGGAAGAGGAAGATGAAGGGTTGTTCTTGCTATCTCAGGGGTGGTAGAGGCAGAAGAAAATCCAAGTATAAGTGGACTCACAGTTCAAATGTGTTGTTCAAGGGTCAACTGTAGATAATTATTACAACAAGGACAATTGACATAAACAGATTTGAGAACAAATTCAACTGACCCTGCTTAAGCATACAACTCATGTGGTAAGGGGACAACTCACAGGACACTTAAATAGAAGCCAGTACAGCAAAGTTTAGCATGCTGTGGGCAGCAGTTAACGTGTGTAGAAAAGGAACTAAAAGCAAGTCGTTCATGGTGAGTTAATGCCCTGGAAACGTCCAAAGTAAGTTTACCTACCCTGGAGTGTCTACAGATCAACCAAAGTGTGCTGGGAGACTAAGAGGAAACACACTACAAAATAATTTAGTCCCAGCTGCTGATGTGGTTTGGAAAAGTCACTCAGTCCCTTGCTGTCTCAGTTTTATAATCCAGGAAAAGTAAAGTTTGAACTAGAAAAAACCGTGTTGGTCAATTTTATCTCTAAACTCAATGGTTTCTTTGTCTATTTTTTCATTGCCTGTCTTATTTTGCTTTGTAGAAGAATGCCTGAAATTATAAGCATTGTTTATATATAGCAGCAGTGACAGAGTTGAACTTAAGCTGATGCTTTACAATTCATTTCCTGGCCTTTGGGTTGGCTGTGGGAGTGGAAACCATTACATAAGGCCTGTGACAAGAGCTTTAATCAATTGCCTGGGACACTGTGACAATGAGCCGGCGATGTCTGGCCATGAGGACACCAAGAGAAAGCCTGCAGTGACTCCCTACCTCTCAGCATGGTCCCTGGCCACCACTGCTAATCCTGCAGATGGGGGGAAAATGCCTTTTCTCCTTTGCTCTGAGCTGGAGTATGTGAGTGCTGTGCCTAAGGAGGCCTCTTTCCAAGGCTGAGGGCAGCCGAGAGACCTCCCTGGCAGAAAGAACAGAGGCCTCCAAAGTGCTCTTGACTTCTTCCTCAGATGGATCAAAAAGAGTCAGGTGGGCAGTTCCTTCCATAGCCATTGCTTCTGTGGAAGTCCCTGCAGCTACAGAAACAGTCAAATCAAACCTGTTCTGCTGAAGGTATGGCTCAAAGGGACCCTGTAACTATTCCTCCTCCTTCCCCAGTAAACTTTTGTTCCTGATTAGAAAGACCCATTCTGTGCTCAAAGGAGGGAACCTTTTGTTATTCACAGAAGACTAGGAGTACAACACAGAGAAAATCCATAGTAGACTGTGACCGGTGCAGTTGGTGTATGTAATTTGGGGTAATTCATCTGAAAGGCCATGATTAGCATGGATGACTGCTGTCTGGTGCAAGAAGTTAAACGTACCTTTTTCCCTCAGGATTTCTAGGAATAGGAGTGTAAAATTATTACTCTGAGGTTGATGATGAGTCATTGTCTTTTTTTCTTCATCTTTTTAGTGTTGCTATAAAGGAATACCTGAGGCTGGGTAATTTATAAAGAAGAGAGGTTTATTTGGTTCTGCGGGCTGTAGAAGAAGCACCACGCTGGCATCTGCTTCTGGTGAGGGCCTCAGGCTGCTTCCACTCATGGCCAAAGGTGAAGGGAACACGCCTGTGCAGAGATCACCTGGTGAGAGATGAGGGGAGAGAGACAAGAGGGCATTAATCAATGCATGAGGGAGTCCCCCCACGACCAACACCTCCCCTCAGGCCCCACCTCCAACACTGGGGATGGAATTACAACCTGAGGTTTGAAGGGGACAAACACCCAAACCATAGCACTGTCCACGCTCCTCAGCACAGCCCCTGCTCCCTTCCCTTAATCAGCATTACATGAATTGAAGTGGATTTTGAGTCTTTATTCAATTTATTTAAGAAGATATTTATGTTCCCTGTTCTTAATTTTAAAATCAGTTGAGCATGACATTTCAGATATCTTTCTCTTACAAAAACAAAACAAAACATAAGAAAACTGAATTAAGTTTCTTTTATATTCCCATGTGGTTGGGATTTGCTTTTAAAGCAGGTCAGTTGGCCTTAATAGTAAACTTTCCCAATTTTTGTTAAAAACGAAGAAGGAGGAGGAGGAGGGGGAGGGGGAGGCCCTCAAGGAATGCTCCAAACACCACAGTCTAAAGTAGCGTCGAAAAATAGATAGTAGTGCAAGCTACATATGTAACTTTAAATTTTCTAGTGGCCACATTTTTTAAAAAAGGGAAAAGAGCAAGGTGAAATTAACTTAGTAAGTAATGTATTTTATTTAGCCCAATATATACAAAATATCATCATTCCAACATGTAATAAATATTAAAAATATTAACGAGATATTTTACTTGGTTTTTTTTTGCATTACATCATTGAAGTCCAGCGTGGGTTTTACACCTCCAGCACATCTCAATTGGGCTAGTAGCTCTTACATTGGGCAACACTGGTCTAGGGATTCTTTTTTTTATGCTGACACTTAACTTTTCTTTTATTTCTGCTTCATTACCATGTTTTAAAGGAGAGAAACATTTAGAGCTCAAGTCTTATGTCAGATGGAAGACTTTTCCAGTTCCCATATATTCTGTAGCAGTTTCTATAGTTTCCATGAGGTATTGAATTTTGTCAAGCGATAGCTCTCTCTAGTTCTGCCACTTATTCCTTCCCCGGCAGAACTTTAATTTGTATAGAGAGTGAATGGAGATCAAAGCAAAACTACTTGGTCTCATTAATTAACCTCCTGAAAAATCAAATTATTCAGATGAGAATTAATGACCATATATTGCCCAATACTGAAAATTTTTCATGCTGTCTTCTCCAAATGGGTAGACAGCATTTAATGATTTTATAACACCCCTGAAAATTGATACAAGCCCAGCTATTAGGTAGAACTGTCAAGGTGAAGAAAATGACAGGTCACATGTGTTCCTTACATGTGGAGGTGAAGATGACAACTATTGATAGCTTTCCTGGCCTTCCCTGTGACTGGGAGGAGGTCTTCCTCCTCAAATTTCCCAGAGTATTGATGGAACTTCTTCTTTTGGTAGACTTTAGGCTGATCCCACAAATCTAGTACCTGCACATCTCTGTCTCATTATCTTTATAATATTATAACATTATATCTTTATTATAGGATTTGGGCAAGTTAAAAAAAACACACCTAAAACATTGTGATTCGTTATGTTGCCTCTTCCATCAGTCCATGAGCTGGTCAGAACAGAAACATGTCTCTTTCGTCACTGTGTCTAAGTGAGCCCAAGTAGCAATGCCTGGTGCATGGTTCCTGCTCAGCAACTTGTAATTGAAGGCAGGACATTCTGCCCTGTTCCTTCTCCTTTGACCCTTATAAGTCACATACTTTCATCAAGACCCAGGTCAGGACTCACTTTCTCAATGAGACCTGGTGCTGGTCAATCTCACAACAAGCTGGTACTTCACACCGAATTTCATTCATTCAACGAACATTTATTGAGCTCCTACTTTGAACCACGCACTGTGCTAGGGGAAGGTGGTAAAACCTAGGTAAGTTCCTAAATTCAAAGGGAAGGGAGAAGACATAGAAAAAATAAGTGTATTGGATGTTATGTTTTTGAAATACCTTGCTACGTATTTTTTGTCCTGGGCAGTCTGTTGTGTTTTATCTGTGTTTTCTTTCTCTTCATTATCCTTTCACCACTAAGCCTTGAAGCTTAGCGTCTCAGGAAGGAGACCACAGGGGCTGCTTGGAGCAGACATGGCAAAGGGTAGGGAGGAAGGGGCAGTCCCCAGTCAGGGCGAGGCAGTGTAGAGTTGAGAAAGAGGGATCGAGGGAAAGAGGGAGGAAAGGCAGGAGGGAGAGGGAAGGAGGTGGGAAGGAGAGAGGGGGAGAAAGAGGGATGTTGCAAGCAGGCCTTGCCTGTCTCTGCCACGCACAGGTCCCAGGAGCTGCTTTTAAGTCTCATCTTTGCTAATTGGAAGTCAGAATTTAAACTGGACTGGACTAAGTTTTAAAATACAAATAACTAAATAGTTACTGAATCTCTGTCAGCTGTCTAGCTTCCTGGCTACCCCAAAGAGAGTAGCTCAACAAACAAAATAAAAGCATTAACTGGAAATATTAAAACTGATCCATATTTGTACAACATGGAGTTGGGCCTCCTAGTCAAACCCACTATCTATATTCTGCACATGGTAAAGAATAAAATTCCCAACCAAGTACTTTTCATGTGGCTAGAGTAGCTCTCTTAAAACTGTATTTCTTTCATAAATAACTACTTCTCTATTAAAGACCCTGTTGGACATTCCACTGAGAGTACTACAGATGTAAGACCATACCAATCAATTGTTGTAACAGGCTTCATGCATAGTATCTGTTCAATAAATATTTGTTGAGTGGGTGAATTTATAAGTGGTCTGTAAAAGAAGAGAAAATGTCTATTTTTTAAAGGTCAGTTGTCTCAGTATGTCCTCAATAATTATTGTTCTGAATTTTTCAGAAGTTGAAAGGCAGAAGTGCCAGTCATATGTGTTTTCCATCTTCACCATGAAAGAATTTCTCAAACTTTCTATTTTAAAAAAGTCCATGCTCAGATGTTCATCTTCTTAAAAGCATTTTCCAGACATAGGTACACTTTTGTAAACAAACAAACAACAAAAGCTGCAAAGCCTGATATCCTCTAAGGAATATAAGATTCAAAACAGAGTATAGATTTTGTAACCAGATGAATCTGGGCTCAAATCCCAGCTCTGATATGGTGTAGCTGTGACCTTGATCAAACAACTTAACTTCTCAGAGTCTTTGTAGTCTCAGCGAAAGAAAAGAAAGAAAGAAAGAAAGCATAGAGGGGGAGGGAGGGAGGGAGAGAGAGGGGGAGGAAGGAAGAAAATATCCTCCTTTGAGTGCTGTTGTTGGGGGAAGGTGATTAGAGACAACATGAGGAAATACCTGGTGTGGTTCCTGGCACAAAGTGAATATTCAAAAAAGGGTAATTATCGTTATCATCATCAGTGACTACTGATTGATTTGTGATTCCTGATGCCCTGATTTTTTTTCTAAAAAGATACAATTGCTTTTTGTCCCTGGTCATTCCTCATATTACCCTCTTTGTCATGCTTATTAAAATTATGGTCTGAATGACATTAGCGATTTGTAAACTGGTCTCTGCCTCTGAGGGGTGGATTTCTTCCCAGCCCTTCATTACACCACTGGCTTGCTTTTGAGCAGTGGCTCAGTGGCTCCTCATTGTCCTCAGTGAGAATCTCACCTTCCTAGGGACAGCTTTGGGAGGGGGGTGGAGAGTGGGTGGCGAGTGTGTGAGTCATAACCTCGCAGGGTATTTTGAAGATACGCAGCACCAAGGCACTCATAAATAGCATCAATAAACATCATTAAATACATTAGTCAGTATCCTGCCCGTCAGGGGAGCTGTGGGCGACTGCAAGCTGGAAACATCAAGAACTGCCACAGAAGGGTTGAAAATTGTTGGAGATCCTGAAAACAAGGGAGTGACCAGCCACAGAGCGAGAGCATGAGGGCTACTCTGAAGAGGAGGGCTGAGCAGGACAAGGCGGGGAGAAGGAGGACGCAGACATGCCCACGGCTGGTGCAAAGACGGACCTCTTAGCCTCCTGGCCTTCTCACCAATTCCTTAAGGAAAAGAAACTCTCATTTTGATCTCCCCGCTGCACACAATTATTTTCTTGTCTATATGTTTATGTTCAAGTTAAACTGTAGTAAAACACTGACAGTTATCATGGCAAAAAGTGGATCTCTCACACACACACACACACACACACACACACACACACACAGAGACAGAGATTTCCTTTAAGGCTGGAATTCCTCAGGTTTGATTTCAAGCTAGAAGAGAAATTTTGGGGGGAGTGGCTGGGGGGAGAAAGCTTATTGATAAATCATCAGGCTGTTTGGGAATTTCAGCACTTTGAAAAATAAGAATGGATTTTTTATCTCTCCTATGTTTCAGTCCTTTCTTTTATTCATCCATAACTCAAAAAAGAATGCCCTTCTAAAATGTCAAACTTTTTAGGCATTTAGTTTTCATGTCAGATTATTAAGAAGAAATATAAATTTCTTCATTTTATATAGGCATCAATTTTAAAGAAACACAGAATCCCATACACTTTTGAAACTGACATTGCTGGAAAAAAATGAGTTATCATATAACTTAGGTCATAAAACATCAGGTTGGGGAAAAAAGATTTCCCTTGTGAACACAAATTTCATTACTGACCAAAGATCCAAACATAAGTGGTTTAAAAGTTTCCCACTGTTGCTGAAATAGTAAGTCGTGCAAAGATGAACATAAAACTGGATATTTGTTTTTCATCCTGAAATATGTTCTTCTTGCCACTTTTGACCTTAAATGGAGTTTCTACTGTCTCTGATTCACTCTGTTTCTCTTGTGCTCCCTGTAGTAATGTACTGGATGGCTCAGATGTGACTGCAATAATGTTTTCAAATGTCTATGCCCATGAATAGTTATTGTATTTAATTTTCACAGACTCTATATCCTTCCTATCTCACATCTTAAGTACAATTTCTTAAAATATGTTTTTTATCCAAAGACCTAGAAAATGATTAGAAATGCATGTAGAGAGAAGCCCACTTACTTTATAGTTAATTTTGTTTACCAAAATACAGGCTGTGTGGGACATCTTTTACTTACCACTTCAGTCTCTCCCACCATGGAGTCCACTCATTGCTTCTGGATGGTTCCGTGAAGAAAGGAGATATTGCAAAAGGAGAGGCAGAGGACAAAGGATGATTGAGTTTCCGAGTTGGCTGGCCTGACAAAACTGTCTAGTCTAATCCTTGCATCCGAAACTTACACGTGTCTACAACATGCCTGGTTTAGCTTAAAGGCCACCACTGACCTTTACAGGTAGGGGACTCTCTTTCCTTGCACTGCATGCAGCTTAATGGAGGAGTCATTTTTCTTAGACTCCATCCAGTCAACATTGATTGATAGGTTCTCAGATTCTCAGAGAATAACTTCAATCCCATTTGACATCACAAGTTTACCCGTTAATAAGATTGTTGTTTGTCTGTCCCTGGGGCCTCTATGCTACACATGGACAGAGAGGCTCATGTTTTGTTCCCTGCTCTATCTCTGGTACCCAGGTTAATGCTTGTCACATATTAAGCAAATGCTTGCTATCTAGTGTCTGTGGGCTTTTCCCCTCTCCTAGCCTAATTGTCAATAGAGCCTTTGCTGGCCTGTGACCTACTTTAGGGTCCCTTCACCACCCTGGCTGATTGTGTTCTGAAAATTTCTTCTTCTCTATTTTCACCTTTCCCATCCTCTTCCTCTTCCTCTTTGTTCTTCATTCACATATATATGCACACACACACACACACACACACATATACACAAGTATAAAATACATATTATATACATAGACAGAAATCATGTGTGTGCGTGTGTGTGTGCATCATTAAAGAATGGCCCACATGGCCATGTCTCTTTTTCTTTTTTATTAAAATAAATCTTAATGATCAAAAACTGCATCCAGAATTCTTTGTCCCAAGCCTGCAGACATCATTTCTAGGAAAAATTATCTAATTTGATATTTATAAATATATTTTATTTATTTATTTATATTTCAGAATATTATGGGAGTACAAACACTCCAGTTACACACATTGCCCATGCACTATGGCCATATCTCTTGGTCATGAGCTATTCGGGTTGGTGACTGTGATCTGATCTGTCAAATGAGCATCCCATGGCCCCATTTTGCCACACCCTGATCCACCGACCAGTTGATCTCTTAGATTCTTATAATTTTGATTCAAAAATTCTCTAGCAGAGCTCAGGATCTGCATTTCGAAAAAAAAAAAATTTCCTGAGAGATTCTGACTCACAGTCAGCTTTAGATTGACCTAACAAATGTGATCACTAAAAACATTTTATCAGACACAATCCTGGCCCATCACCTGTATAACAGAAAGGATTGCCTGCTCGCCAGGCTTCATCTTGGGTGTGTTTATGCAAAGTAAGGTGGACACCTGATGATATGGGATGTCTTTGATTGGAGTGGATTAAACAACTTGCAAAACTAAGGCTAAAAATTTAGATTGGGGCTTGAAATCAACTCAGACCTAGGGCCACACATCCAGTGGCCTATAAGGGCTGAGCAGTTGCCATAAAACAGAGAAGCTGGCTGAGTGGAGATGCAGCTGCAAGGGAGACCCTTCACCCCGTGCAGAGAGGCAGACACCTTTCAGTTTCTGCCAACTGATGCCAGGCTGGAGTGTGGGCCCAATGTTGCTAAACCTTCACAATTTCAAAAAAGAAGAAATTCAAATGTTATTATGAAAGTGCTGAGCTTTCCGATGTTGGGACTTAACTTAGTACTTCTTTTTTTCTATATAAACCTGCCTCATTTTTAGATTAAGCCTGCAGCCTAATGATTTGCAACCTTTGATTTAGGCTGCCCGTTCAGAATAAGTTATTCTGCAAATTATGCTTTACTTTAATTGTAAATACTTATCAAGGTTTATATTAGTTAAGATTAGATTCATCTACTAGTAATACAAACTAAAATGGTAGAGGTGTGTTTTTCTCTCACATTAAGAGTCCTGGGATAGGTGGTCTGGCCATACAATTGTGGCTATTGTCCTATCTTTTGACATTTTCTATGTTTTTGATCCACTATCCTTGACATGTGGCTTATACCTTCAAGGCTGACTCATGTTCACAAGATGGCTAGTACTTCAACCATCACATTCAAATTCTGAGCAGAAAGACAAAGGAAGGGGAAAAGAGGAAAAGGATGCTTGCCTCCCCATTGAATGAACCCCCTTTAAATAATTTTTCTGGAAGTCCTATTCAAGAACAACCACTTGCACATTGACCACATTTATCTGCAAGATAGGGTGGGAAATGTGGTTTTTAAAGTAAGCATAGTGGCATACTAACACGAGTCTGTTACTGAGGAAGCAGGGGAGCATTTATATTGGGTAAGCAATCAGCATTGTCTCCCACAAGTCTCTATTATGATCCAGAAGACTGAAATTTAAAGGTGAATAATCAAGAGTCCCTATTCTGAAGAAAGTTAAAGTCTAGTGTAAGAGAAATCAGGCCATGTTATAGTTAGTTGTATATGTACATTGTTCCAAAAAAATGTTAGGCAAATTACATTTAGCAAAGTTTATTTTTTTTAAAAATGATTCATGAATTGGGCAGCATTCAGAACCAGAAGAGGTTCAAAGAGCTCAGCAGTCTGAGCAGTGAGATTTTATAGGCCAGACACAGAAGTAAAGTAGAAAAATTACCTGATTGGCCGCAGTTAGATATCTGCCTTCTTTGAGGATGGTGTGATGAGTTGGCTGCCTGTGATTGGCTGAAACCCAGTTGCTTGTGATTGCCTGAAACTCAGCTGTTTGCTATACTCCTAAGTTAGGTTTTGGTTTATTTATATACTATCGTTGCAGTTTGTTATGTAGAAACTCAAAGTACAAAGACAGCCTCAGACTAATGGCCTCCTGCTTATTTAATTTAAAAACATCTAAGTATTATACTGATGTTATAAACAGAATGCTATGGCAACACAAAGGAGGGAACAATGAACTTGCTTGGGGGTGACATTTAGCAGGTTTAACTCTGAAGCTATGACATTTTTGTTGGAGAATAGTCACCCCAGTCACCGACTTGCCTGTGGATTCATTTCTTGATACTCCCTAGAAAGATGTCCTGGGATGCATTTAAGAAACATTTAAACTTGGACTAGTGGAGAAGGAAAAAAGAGTTTTGAAAACAGAGAGGATAACTAGAGCAAAGTGTGAATGTCTCATGTTCATGGACATATAAGACTCGGCTAAGGAAGAATGGGTGCCAATCTTAAGTCAGTCACCCAACATGCATCATAAATTTCAGAATATGAGTGTTTTAAAAACAATCTATATGCAAAAAGAAAAAAAAATCTGTGAATGTGCCAGGATGATGACTTGGAGCTTTTCCATGGAGGAATCATGTCTCAGAGTCATTTCTGTGTCCCTAGTGTTTGGCAAATAATACAATCTCAATAAATATTTGATGAAAGAGTGTTTTACGTACCTGAAGGCAAAGGTTTGTAATGAGCAAGGCTGTGTGAAATCCAGGAGATACTGGTCATTATCTTGGGACCAGGAGGGGCATTTTAAGAAGGAGCCAAAATCCAGAGAAGGCAGATTCAAGTCAAAGATAAAACAATTCCTGGTGATATTACTGAGCAGCTGAATTGAGATGATCCTCAAGTCAGAATATAGCCCATATATTCTGTTTATCATTTTTTCCTTTTGATGTTATTATTATATATTTCAAAGCTTCAGAAAAAAATAGAAAATAATATAATACATACTGGTGTACCTACAACCCAGCATCTTAAAACTGTCATATTTGCTTCTGCATTTTCTTTAAAGAAATCAAACATTAAAGATGCTGTTGAAACTCTTTCTGCAGCACTGCGTGATCCAATGTTCCTACTTTCTACTCCTCTCTAGGATTACCTGCTATCCCAGTGAGGGATGTGTTATTCCCATGTTGTTGGTTATGGTATGGCCAACCTGCTGTAAAAAAGAGACAAAAATCTTCAGTAGTTTCAAGAATATGCATCTCTATTTCTTTGTCACTTAGCCTCTGTGAGCAGCCCAGCGAGGAGAGGCAGCACTCTGCCACAAGGTCTTTCAGGGAACATAGTTCTTTCCTTTTGTAACTTCATCAACACCTGGACCATCATCAACTGCATGATTGAAGCTAGTTCCCTGACACTTCCAGGTTCCACCTGGCGGGAAGGGATGGAGAGTTTGGAAGGGGCACACACAGGTCTTAAGACACACACCTGTACGTAGCATTCACCCCTTCCTCTTACATTCCACGGGAGAGAATGTAGTCACCTGACCACACAGCATGTCACAGGAGGTAGGGGAATATGGGATAGCTTGGCTACCATGTGCCTAGCTGGAACTCTATTGCAATGGAGGAAGAGAAAAGTGGATTTTGTAGACAAGCAGCAGCCTCACCACCTGCATATTCATACCTCAACCTTATAAAGGGAAATAGGACACTAGCACAGGCCACCCAAACCTGGACATGTCAAAGGAGTAACAGTGAATGTGGGCATGCTTCTTCCTCAGTCTAGTGGGAAAACTTCTAAAATCTTATTAGTAAATATGAAGTTTGTTGTAGGTGTTTGATGGTCATGCTTATCAAGTGAAAGGGGCTTCTTTCCACTCCTGCTTTGCTAAGGGTTTTTACATTTTTAATCATGAGTAAGAAAGGGCTTCCATTTTATACTTTACGAGCATGATTGAGATATCATATGATTTTTTCCTTTTAATACATTAATAGTGTGTATTGTATTGAGAAATTTTCTAGTATTGATCCAGCCTTATAATTACTGGGATAAACCCTATTTTGTCATTGTATATTTTGACTATTGAATTCAATTTGTTGTATTTTATTTGGGATTTTTACATCCACATTTATAAGTAAGATTGGCCTATAATCATCTTTTCCTGTACTGTTCTGTCTAGTTTCCATATCAAAGTTGTATTAGCCTGATAAAAATTATTTTGGTAGCTGACTTTTTAAAATATAAACTCTGCAAAGATTTTTACTGCATGGGAAATGTTTGTTCCTTGAAGTTTCAAAAAACTTGCCAGTAAAACTGTGTGGGCCTTTTGCTTTGGGATGGTAGTATTTTGATTCCTGATCCAACGTTTTGCGTTGAGTCAAGTAGTTTATTTTAAATGTTCTTTATTTAAAAAGATGTTTGCATTTAAGGTTATATATTTACCTCTATGTATGATTTTTGCTGCATTCCACGAGTCTTGATATATATGATGTGCATTGTAGTTCACAATTCTCACTGTAATTTTTCTCTTTAACCCATATAGTAGACCGAATAATGCCTCCCCTCCACAACCCCCATAGGTCCTAACCTCTGGAACCTGTGACTATTACCTTATATGGCAAAAAGGCTAACTGTCCCCTAGAGGCTCCAGAGGGAGCATAGCCCTGACATCTTGACATTAGCCCAGTAATACTGATTTCAGATTTCTGGTCTCCAGAACTGCCAGAGAATATATTTCTGTTATGTTAAGCTACTAAGTTTGTAGTAATTTGTTACAGCAGCAATTGGAAACTAATATACCCATGAATTATTTGGAAGCACTTTTTAAAGTTTCCCAATATATGTTTGACAATTTTTTATTCTATTTTTTGTTGATTCCTACTTTAGTTGCTTTTAATTGGAAAACTATTATTCATAAGACATTGGTTATTTGAAATTTGTAGACAATTTCTTTTTGACCTATATATAGTAAATTGTTATAAATACTTTATGTGTACTTGAAAATGATATATATTCTTCATTTTGGGTTGTAGGGTTGTCTCTGTATTTATTAGAACAAAACTTTTATTTTCCTGTTTATATTTTCTCTATTCTCATCAATTTAGGGTCAACCAAACATTTCGGATACACATTAAATTATCCCAATAGGCTTTTGGATTCATTAATTTTTCCTTATAATTATGTCAGTTTTTGTTTTTTGTATTTTGAGTCTATGCTGTTAGAGGCATACAATCTCATAACGTTTATATTTCCTCTCCCCAAACCCTTGAAGCCCTAGTTCCACACCTGTGACATCTGTGCTCTGTCCCATGTCATGTCACCAGGTCAGTGGGCCAATTGACTCAGGTCCCAGTTGAGAGGTTGTGCCTTCCCCCTCTGGTCGTATACATTTATAGCCTTGAGACCCACCCAGGCCCCAGCTGGCCTCTAATCACTTTCTTTTTTTCTTTGCATGTAGTAACGCTGTCTAGGCCAAGCTCCTGCTCAACGCTGCCTTCTTCTGGACCTCTGGCACCTTGTGTTGTCTTTCCATTTGTGGTCCTGAGATATATTTATGTGGGTTTGAGCCCCAGCTATGTCTTTTTCTTGTCTATTCTTTCGTGTATTTGGAGGAGCACCCAGCGCTATCTTGCATGGAAGTACTCCTGTATTGTTTAAACTAGTTTGAGCAGGTATTCTGTTATTTGCTGCTCAGTGACATGATATTATTCTCTCCATTTTACAGACAAAACAACTGAGGCTGAGAAGCCACACAGCTCACAAGCAAAGGATCCACCCACCAAATCAGCTTACATCACCTGAATGCAAAGTCTAGATACTCTTTCTTTTATAACACCGTACTGCCTCCAAAAGAACATTTCTGAAGTCTTAAAAAGAATAGACCTTTTACCCACACTTGGGCCAGCACAGCTTTAGCTCATCCTTCACCAACCACTTGCTGCCTCTTCTGCTGTCTACACCCATGATTCTAGCTCATTTCATTGATAACACCCCCACAGCCGTATTAAACAGATGCTGCCAGCTCTAGGGGGATAATTCCTACTTTTCTGGCTTTGTTCACATCACATGCTTCCAGTGTGCCTGCCATGGAGAGCACACGGCCTCTCTGTGATTCGTGGTTCCTCTATACCAACCACCCAACCAACCATGAAACAGACTCCAGCAAACAAAGCAGGTCTCTTAAAAAATGGGCTCCTCTGCAATGTCTGAATCTCTTCTTGCAAGTGTTTTTGAAGGACTCGCAAATGAGACCGTATACCCTTCATCGCCAGAGAAAATTAATGCTCTCCCTGCCACGTTCCCCATCATTACTTCCCTCTCAGCCTCAACATCCAGCCGATTACAGTCATTTCAAAGGAATCCATTTCCATTTTCTGATCCTTTTGTTTAATGTAACTGTCCCGAAATTTGAACCAGGCAACTCTTTCTTTTCCTTTCTTTTTTCTTCCCATGGAGGTAGACGAGAAACTGCTGTGTATTCCTTCTCCTTTCTCTCTTGGTAAGATGATATTTACCACATTGGCCAAATGAGCAGAACTGGAAGTTTTCCATACCCCTAAGAAACCTTCCAGTGATCACAGCAGGCAGTCAGCAGATATGACTACAAATAAAGTTCAAATTAAATCAGCTCCAGGAATGTGCTTTCCAGTGTGTATAAATAGTTCTTTCAAGAATGAACTCTCTCCTAACTTAGAAAAAAGCATGGTAATGTATTTTGTAAAATTAGGCTATTGATATGATCCTTAAATATAGAATTGAGGGAGTGTATGGTAGTACCAGAATGTACAAGTCGGATCAGAGAGATACTGTTAATGAAATGATCATGTTGTGGCAATTTAATAATGAAATTGGTTTTTCAAAGAGCCCTCCATAGAGCACTTGTTTCATGGGATGTTCTCGGAACTAACAGGCCCGGGATTGTATCAGACATCTCTTGTGCATGACTTCAAGTTCTCCTAAAGCCAGCAGTCACACTGTGACTGCTTCTGCACAGGCTCTGACCAGCTTGCTGCAGGTGCTTAGGCTGTGCATATCCAGTGGGGACTTGCTAGGTACTCAGACATGCAGAGCCTACACGGATCTGGAAGGTAAGGCCCTGCAGAGTGAATTTTAATCAACTGTGGAAGGAAGCAGTGGATAACTGCTGCCCGCTTCCTTTCTCTATCGGAGAGCCCCCCTCCCACCCATTTCATCCAGCTCTTGGAGATGTCTCCTTGGAGGGGCCCAGATCCGGGACGCACTTAGTACTGGCTCTGCCTGTGTTTGTGTTGGACCCCTGTCCTTCTCTCTGGCTCTCTGGATCACACTCCCCACTGGAAAGTTTGCACTTAAGCCTTGTCTCAAGCTCTGTTTTCCAGGAAACCCAGGCAAAACACATAGTTCAAAAATATTCTCATGTGCAAAATGCCATGCACCATGTCTCATTCCTGAAAAGCTTCTTAAAGGTCCTGAGGAATCCTGCACCTACACAAACAAATAAAGAAACAAGGAAATAAAATAAAACAAAAAACCTTGTTTGCTGTTTAACTTTGTTTACCAAATTACCAAACTATCAAAATTATTTGACCATGAAACATACTTGGAAAACAGCTTTTCAAAACTGGGTACAAGAAACACACCCTGGGAAATGCAAATCTAGAATTTACTGTATCCACATTGAGGATTTAGGGCTGTTTCTGAGGGTTTATTTACATGAGTGCTTGTAGTGGGTTGAATGGAGCCTCCCCAAAAGGTATTTCCATGTTCTTCTAACACCTGGAACCTGTGAATTTGACTTTATTTGCAAAAAGGATTTTTGCTGATGTGATTAAATTAAGATCTTGAGAAGAGAAAATCATCTTGCATTAATTGGGGTGGGCCCTAAATCCAATGACAAATGTCCTTATGAGAGACAGAAAGGGAGAAGACAAAGGTACAGAGAGAAAGGCCATGTGATCACAGAGGCAGAGATTGGATTGATGCAGCCACAAGCCAAGGAACAGCTGGAACAGCTGGAAGAAGAGGGAAGGGAGCCCTTGAAGGGAGGAAAACCCTGCTGGTACCTTGATTTTCGACTGTTGGACTTTCAGACTATGAGACAATAAATTTCTGTTGTTTAAGTCACCCAGTTTGTGTTAATTTGTTACAGCAGCCACAGGAAACTAATACAGATGCCTTGTGCCTAATGGAAAAGACACATGGAAGGCAACTTGCCTTGTCATCTGGACACCTCAATTCAGAGTTGTTTAAGGCCCAGGGTGCTCTCCTTGGGGGATTGTTCTTAGACAGAGAGATTCTGGGGACTGTGTTCTGTATCAGGGCACAGGAGAAGAGAGGAGAGGGGCAGCTAAGAGGGACCCTGCACCTGGGAGACTCAGCTCTGTCCTGGACCAGCACCCGAGCACAGTAGTCATCAGTCCACAGTCCTGGTTCTCGGGTATCCTCATTCGTGAAAGGTGTTGAGCAATTGCTATCTTCCCTTCTAGCTCCAAAGTTCTGGGGTCACCTATAGGAAGCCTCAAATGACAAGCTCTCCCCATGCATTTTAAGCAGTTTTTAATATCCCAAGAAATGAAAGGAAGGGAGGGAACCAGTATCCTCTCAAATTATCAGGAACATGCTCAGTACATGAAAATTGATCCAAACTTAGGCTCATCCAAGAGTGAATGCCCAGGCAAAGCCATCTCCTCTTCTTTTCCACTTTGATTGAGTTAAACTTGGAAGTACAAGAGGGGCTGTAGGTGCTTTTAAAAATTGGGGTAACAGTGGCTGAGTTGTCCTCAGTATGATTAGACCCTGCTCATTAGTTGCCTTCTGAAGTCTCACTTGCACGGACTTATTTCAGAAGAGAGAAGTGGGCAGCAGCCTGGATTGCAAACCTCTTTGTAGACACAGATTTTCTGAACTTTCTGCAAAGCCGAGACTCCTGTCCTCTCACTGGCGTTTTCTGGAATAGTCTTTTGAGGTGCTGGGAGTTCATGGGGGACCGGACAGCTAACACCCTACAGCAAACACTCACTCACCATCAACCTTCTTTTGGAAATTCGAATGTTTCAGTTCAGTGTTGTTTTTTAAAACCTGTGACATCTGATGGTTTCAGTAATGTCAAATTTAATTTTTTTCATATTGTTGAATTATGTTTTAAAAATGCACTGGAATTATTTACAATTTGCAGACAATGAATAGTAAATCAGCAGGCGGCTATTTGCTTTTGCAAGGAGAAAAGCAGTCTTCTTGGGGGCCCCTTCCCCTGTCTGAGAATGCGTTTGCACATAGTGAGGTGTGTCAAGCCCCAGCCTCCTGTCCAGGGTGAAGCTGCAGGGTGCCTGCCCTCCTGCAAGGCCCACTGGCCAGAGGCTCTGTACAGAGTTCGGGAGAACGGCCTCCAGGCTATAGTATGCAGCAAAGAGATTCTTGAAAAAGGGCCAGATGGAAAACACAGTGACAGCTTTGGATTCCTTCCAGGGCCCAGAAAAGAAGCACTACAGATACAATAATTTCTCCACAGAGTCTTTAGAAAAAAAAAAAAAGTTACTAACATCTCTAAAATCTTTCCACAGAGTTAGAAGTAAACAAGCTTAGCAAAGAGCATATATTTCATATGGACATCTTCACAGGACATTTGTGGGATGTTAAAGTCATGGCCTTGGTGGAGTGAAGGAAACCCAGGATGTCGAACAAGGAGGCCTGAAGTGCAGGCCTGACTGGCCCCACACTCTCGGGGCAGTACTACAAGTGGGCCCCTCGCTATGTGGAGCCTTAATTCTTCCTCTGACAAGAGTGGAGGAGGGGAGGAGACCTGGTTCTCAAGGTTACAATGAGGACAAAATGAGATTGAAGGAAATATAGTTTGTCAAGATGGCATCTGTCATACATATGTAAAATATCATTAGGGAAGGTCCCAGGGAGCGCTTTCCTGAAAGGGACAAGCCACCATTCTTGGATGGTTACATAATTCTCTATGGAAAAGCAGGAAGGTACACTAAATGTCCAAAGTTTTTTTTCCTCTTTTGAGAAAACAGATTAATATTGACATTCTTTACCTTGTGTAGCCAGAGATGTATGTGCACTGTGGTCCCTCCCGAGGATGCGGTGACTGCAGATTGTCCTTGGAATAATTTGCAATTTACAGACCTGTGGAGATCTCACTGGGCTATATCCAAGAATTAGAGGACTCAACTTGGGTGACAGAACCAACAAAGGTATAACTTCAAAATACTCTCAGTCATTGGAAAGTTATAAGCCTACAAACACCATCACTTTCCTCCCCACCTCCATGTTCTTAGAAAAATGTCATCAAGTAGAGCAAGGAAGCTGAATGAACTTTCCCATAGAGAAATTATGCATAATTACGGGTCTCTGTTCCCGGTCAAGAGCTTGGCATCAAATGGACCATTGGTGTGCTGCAAACAGAAAGATACCATAACTGCAAATCACTACACTTAGTTAAACTAAGAATATTATGTTCTAAATGGTAGACAGCTCAAACTAATGTCTCATTTCAGAAAAGGAAACTGAGGCCCAAAGTGTCTCCTTTGGTCACATAGCTGGGTCAATATTTCCCCCCTATTCTTCTCTTGCTTTGTGAGTAAAGGTCTGTATGAAGCCTATGCTAGCCCATGGCTGTCAAAGGGGTAAAAAATCCCATAAAACTATACTTTTTATAGATGAGGAAACTGTAACTCAGAGCGTTTAAAAAGCTTGCTTGAAGTTCCATGGCTCTGAACCAACTGAAGTTAATTAGTATTCATTATGGTCACTGGAGTAACCGCTGACTGGTTGTATAGCCTGAAGCCACTTAACCTCGACCCTCGATCCTCACGAGACTGGGCTGTGGATCGGCAACGTCAGCCTCACCCAGGAGCTTGGTAGAAATGCAGAATCCCAGGCCACATCCCAGACCTGCAGAATCAGACTCTGCATTTGAATGTTCCTTCTAGAAGCATTCCCTTTTTATGGGCATCTATGAAAGAAGCCAGGGAATGACATTTCTTGGCCTTTCCTTCCAGCTCTGAAGTGCCCTGAATTCTTCCCTCCCTGCCTTGCTAGCCCTCCACAACCTCTCGATTCTAAAGAAATGTTTGAAGGAGAAAAGAGGTCACAACAGCAGCCTGAAAATCAAGGTGGAGGCAAATGGATGGGGGACCTACAACTTTTTATTAGAGATGCTGGTTTCTGGGTGTTAGGAATTGACTATTTATAACAAGCCTCAGGGTTAGTCATTGAGCTGAATCAGAGGACCGCTCCTTTTTCGTTCCAATGACTCTCACAAGGACTGAAGTTGAGGGGCTCCTACAACAGAAACAGAAGTGAAATACATGTGCTGGTGAGGCAGGCCTGAGCCAGCGGAGGGGAAGGAAGGAAGCTGGGCAATTAGGACCAGCTGTGGGCCTTTCTAGTCCCCACTCACTGCCCTCTGAGACCCTCCTAATTCTTTGCAGGTACATGTGTGACATTGGATCCAATGATTGATGGGCCTTGTCTCCTGGAGTGGACAGAGCCCTCAACCAGCAGGCAAGGGGACCCGGGCACTTGTCTCATGTCTGCCACCGGAAGTGCTGGGAAGCTGCACAGTGGGAAAGCTTAAATGATTGGCCGTCTCCTCCCTGCACAGAAAGAATTGGTTTTCTAAGTATCTTTCATTGACACTATCAGTCTGCAAAATCGGTTCTTAAAAATTATCAGATTGTCTATCTCACTTGCCTGTGATTTATTGGTATGTGTTTGCTAGTAGATTCTTCATTTCTAGCCCAGGGCTTTGCTGCCCAGGAGGAGAACAAGGGTGCTCTGGGTAAGGTCTTGGGGTCATGAGAACCAGGATTCCCACAGGCACAGACATCTGAGCCATCTTTCTACTCAGTGTATTCCCAATATCTTGTATCAAATAATTGATCGATCATTTTTACTTTGGTCCTGAACTTACTTAAGAGCCCCTTTTTCTCCCAGGCCAGTCTACTTATCAACTTCTATTTCCTTACACAACAAGGGATGCACATGCCAGAGAGCTCCATCTGCTGACTCCCCGCCCCCCGCCACACACACACCTGCAAAGCACATGTCCATGTCTATGGAAATTAGCCCAAAGGCAACCAAAATAGTGAGACCAAGTAAATTTCCTCTTTAAGAAGCTTTGCCTGCTTTCCTCTGGATTTAGCCCCATTTCTCTGAGGCTCATGGTTATAAAAGCCCACTACTTGATCCTTAGCCGCAACCTTTGTGCGCAGAGCAACATGGAGCTTTTCATATGCATCAGGCTAAAGAATGGTCTTCCGCTCTCATAAACATGAAAGTTTTAGGAGTGTAAAGTTGACTTTGAAAGTGACACAGAGCTACACAGAGCTTTTGCTTGCCAAACACTTGCAAATCATTTTCCCCCACGAAAGCCTTTAAGATGTCAGCATCCTGAATGTCTCTGCCCATGGGCTGCTCTCTTCCACCAGACCTAACCAGTGATTTACTGCCCAGGATCCACCAGCCCTGGACCAGAGAGAAGGCTGAGAATGTTTATGGCCCTCCAGGCAAAAGTCTTCTGGAAATATGTGGGGGAAGCAAGGGCCCTGTCACTTCCCTCTATGGCACTGAAATATTTTTGTGAAGGTATTTTTATTTTAAATAAGTGAGCTCAAGAAGTAAATACCAAGTCAAAACTAGTGAAGTGCTTCAAAATGAAACAGAGATTGAACTAAGAAAGGCCTTTGGTGTGATAACATTCTGGTTTTTCTTTTTTGTTTTGTTTCTCTCTTTCTCTCTTTTTTCTTTTTTTAAGGAGTGGGTACGTGGAAAACGGGCATTCTGCCTCTCTTTAAGAGTGAGTTCTGTGTGTAAATCATAGTTCCATGGTCTAAAAACAGACCCACGGAGTGGTGGTGGTGTGGGCTTCTTTTCCTGCACAGGTACCAGGTGAAGCAGATCATGAGTCATCCTCCTGTTTCCCCTTTTAATCAGACTACAGGAAGACCACACTTAGCTGTAAAGACTATCATGAATCATCAGGAGTGAAGTAGAATTTATTTTTATTCATAAATGGGCCAAAGAGGCATCTGGTCAGGTTCAGAGGATGTCAAGGCACAACAATGAGCAGGAGGCACACCTGACTCTTTCCCCAAACAGATTTCTCTGTATTTGACTAACTCAATATTCTCAAAATCAGATGAAGAGAACAGCACATTATTTTTCCTCCAGAAAGGACAATTTAAGCCAGATCTGAAATACATCATTGTAGTGTCTGAATTAAAACACACTTCGAGCACCTGTTCAGCAGAGGAGTTGATGGCCTCCCTGGGCCACGTTCTGCAGACACTGAACAGGACGTAAGGAGAATTACCAAGTCCCTGCAAGATCATTGCTCACTCTGAACTCGCTTTCCCAGCACTTACTGCATCTGACTCTACAGATGAGAAAACTGAAAATGATCTTCGTGAATGAAAAATTGTATAGAGTTTTGTGCAACAGTGTTGAACAAAACGTGAATATTGTGGACATGACTAGATTTTATTTTGCTTTTATATTGACTAGGTTAAAAGAAAATAGAAAAAGCAGAATTTTTTTTTAAATCGAGGAAATTTTGCAGATAAAGCTCATGGAGAACTTTAAGGCCCTCCAAAAATAGGTGGACGTTCATACAAAATCTAGCTTTTAGCTGCATTTCATTCTCCTAAAACCTTGCTTGTACTAACTTCTTCCTTGCAGTTTTCACATATAGGGCAAACATTTGTAAAAAGCTCAAGTCTCAAAGGATTCCAAACAACTATGAAATATTAACTAGGCAGTTTCATTTCTAGAAATCTAAATAAACTCATTTGTTTTAAGGCCAATGAAATGACAATAACATAAAATAACTGCCTTACTCTTCATGCTATATGAATAAGCATAGATGTACGTGTGCACACACACACACAGACATGCACATAATCTCACTTAGCCAAGACTAACTACTCTAAAACAAAATATAAAGGCCTACTCAATGACTTGGAAGATCATTACTTTTACTTGAAATTGGTAGAGAAAGAAAAAATACAACCAGGTCTTAAATGCCAAGGCCAGAGTAAAGAAGAGATTTTGTTATCAAGCATTTTTATCTTCCTCCATGCATGAGTTCAGAAGGTCACCCATGCCTCCCCTTGTCTGTCCTTGTAACGTAACAAAATGAACATTCTTCATGGGGAAGCCCCCATAACATTCATCAATTTCACATTGATTTGGTTTTGTTTTATTGAGGTAGGATTTGCATATATTTTTTAAAGTGAACAAATCTTAAGTGTACAACTCAGTGAATTTTACCTCTGAATACACACCCATATAGCCACCACCCAGATCAAATATAGAACATTTCTGTCACCTCAGAAATTTCCCAAATGCCACCCCAGTCAATACTACCCCTCTCAGAGGTCACTACTGGAAGGTTTTAAGTTTCATCTGTACACCACCAGGACAAAGATTTCTGAAAACTTATAAGCCCTTGGCTTTTCCTATCTCCAAAATGGATTATGATCCATTACCACCACCAATTCATGTATTCATTCAATAAATATTGATTGAGCACTCACTATGTGCAGTCACTGTCATAGATGATTGATATAGATTGGTGTACAAAGTAGATAAATATCCCTGCCTCCATGGACCTTATAGTCTGGTGGGGTAGACAGGCAATAAGCCATAAATACAAGACATTAGTAAGTTATATAGTATGCTAGAAGATTTTGAGTGTCCTTTTTGTGGTCTATTTAGTGCCACTCTTTTTGCATTTTTATGCTTTTTGTTTGTGATTTCGCTGTTTAAAACAGCCCCCAAGCAAAGTGCTGAAGTGCTATCCAGTGCTCCTAAGCACAAGAAGGCGGTGATGTGCTTTATGGAGAAAAAGCTGTGTTAGATGAACTTCATTCAGGCCTGAGTTACAGTGGTGTTGGCCATGAGTTTAATGTTAATGAATCAACAATGTACATTAAATAAGGTGTCTTTAAGCAGAAACACACATAAAACAGCTTACATATTGTTCAGCTGGCAAAAATCTTGTGAGCAGGGTTCACAGGAACCTAATCCTACGTTTCTTCTAGGAGCAATAGTTCAGTATTTACCAATCCAGTGTTCACAGCGACTACACAGAACATAATGGATAATGAGCATCAACTCTACTTAACTGATAGCTGGCTGTGCCCTGAAGTCACTGCTTCCCTCACATCCTTCCCAAGGAGGGAGCTGTTTATTTACCTATTCATTTTTTAACTTCCCCCTTGCATACCACGGAGGCTGGGGGTGAGGTAGGTGTCCTTCTTCTCCTCACTGCCTCTTCCAGGCCCTCTATCATCCTGCCCGCCCACCACCACCACCTCAGCCCCTCCTAAGTTCAGGCCGTGGACTGTGACACGTGTTAGTTCTCCTTGGGACAGTAACATTAAGACTGCCTAGTCGTGCTCCCTCGTTTCTTGAAGAGTTAGGTTTATTGTTTGTTTCACTGTCATTCTCTCCGCTGCTACTTATGATTTTGATGATTTTAATATCCACATAGAGAGTTCTTCCAATTTCTTAGTTTCTTAATTTTCCCACTTCCTCCTTATCTCCTGTGGGCCTGCTCTCCACCCCCACCACTCCAAACGACCCTCCCCCCTCTAGACTTATCATCCCTACCACTGAGTATGCCTCCTCCATACTCTTGATTTCGAGTGCTCTACTTTCTGACCGTCACCTGCTGTCTTTTCTGATCGTGACCTCTAGCACCCAAACTCCAACAGCCCTTGGACCCCCTTGGGCCTCCAGCCTCCCCTCCCTGTCTTTCCCTGCTTCTCTCCCCCCACGTCCTCTTCTCCCTCACTTCACCGCCCCTCCCACTACTTGTCCCATTTCTCTACTGTCTTTGTAGGAAAAATTCTCAAAATCATTTTCTAAATTCATTGTCTCCATATTATTCATATGTCTTCTGATTCTCTCTGGAACACATTCCAATCATGTTTTTGCCTCTGTCACTCACTAACACTCCTGTCAATCCAATCCAATGCTCATTTCTCAGTCCGCTTCTTTCTTTGTCTATCAGCAGAATTTGTGCCAGTCGATCATTCCCTTCATTTTGAAGTACACTTTTCCACTTGGCTTCCAGAGCACCATTTGCTTCTCGTTTTCTTCTTGCGTCATTACTTACTCCTTCTTAAGACCTTTATTGGATTCTTCTTATTCCCCCAACCTCCAAATGTTGGCATGTTGCAGAACTCAGCCCTCAAATCTCCTTCCTTCTTTAGACAAGGAGACTCTCCTTCTCTATATAGACTCTCCATATAATCTCATCTAGTAAATGCCGTTTATGCACCGATGGCTCCCAAATGTCTAGCTGCAGCCTTGTTCATTCTCCTGAACTCGAGATTTATCTATCTACCTGCCTTCTTGGATATATAATGAGTATCTTAAACCTAACATGTTCAAAGCTGAACTCTTGGTTACCCAAGCCAAACTTGCTTTTCTCCTCTTCTCCATCTCAGTAAACGACAACTCCATCTTTCCAGTTGTTCAAGCCCAAATCCTTGAAGTCTTCTGTCCTTGACTCCTCTTTTTCTCAGATACCCACGGCTCTATCTTTGGGATATATTCAGAACCTGGCCACTTCTCAGCCCCCTTCTTCTTTCTCCATTTCCATCATTTATGGCCAAGAGTACTGCAACAGTCTCCTAATGTCCTCTCTGATTCTAGCACGCACTGAGCATGCACTGAAAGATGAACTACATGACCCTAGACATCAGGACTTCCCTTTGCCTCCCTTTCAGTGTGTGTGTGTGTGTGTGGCTTTGTTGTGTTTTAACACAGCAACCAGAGTGCTTTAAGCTCTAAGTTGGACCTATCATTCCTCTGCCCCAAATCTGCCGGGGACTTCTATCTCTCTTAGAATAAAATCCAAAGTTCCCACCATAGCTTACGAAATCCTACCTGATCTGGCCCCTGCCTGTATTTCATCTCCTGTGAGTCTTCTCCCTCATTTGCTCAGCTCCAGCCACTTGGGCTAGCACCTCAGGACTTTAATATTTGCTCTTCCCAGATGCTATACACCTGACTTCACTCAGGGCTTTGCCCACATGTCAATATCACATGTCAATATCACAATATCACCACAAAACAGTGATATATATGTGAGGTAAAGGATACATTAATTAGCTTGATTTAGCCATTCTACATTGGATACATATATCCGAACATCATGTTGCATACCATAAATAATTTTTGTCCATTTTAAATAAAGAAATAAATGTCACTCTTCAAGACTTTCCTCTCTGTTCCATTTCAAGTAGCCCTATGCTCCCTTCTTTTCCTGTCTGCTTACCCTATTTTACCATCACCTGCCGTAATATATTCATTTGCTTATGATCTGTTGCCTCCACTAGCAATTGAGCTCCATGATAACAATGGTTTTGTTTGTTTCATTGCTGTATCCCAAGAGCTTTGAACTATAGGAGATGACCGAGAAACATGTGTTGCCTGAATAAATTAATTTTTAACAAGAGCGTTTACATAATAATATAAGCCCTGCATCAGATTCAACCATTGATTTAGTCATTAAGCATTTTTTGAGCATCTTCATTGGACCACAATGCCAGCTGCAAAATAAAAACATTGAGAAACTGAAGAGAAATTTGCTCATGAAAGATGGCGTTGATGACCTTTAATAATGTTTCTACAAACACACTGAGATGGTCATTTGCTCCATGTCTCAGTCAAAAAGGAGGAAATCAAGTGTGGCACATTTCTGTCAGTTAAAGATGCAAATGCCAAGGGAAGTAGAGGCTTAATACGTGCATATCGACTAAACGAATTAAAGGTTAAGCTCTAGAAATGTTTCAGGGAAATTCATGCAGGACATTCTGATGGCTTTAGAGGACTCTGAGTCACGGTAAACCTAGTATGTTTCATTAATGATAGATGTATTCCGTCTCCTTGATTCTCAAAAGTAAGAAAACACCTCTATGCAGGAAAAACATAATAAATTTTATTTGCAGATTAACATCTCTGACCATCGTTCTGACACTCTCTTGAAAAATGTTTCACATGTGGAAGGAGTGGTTTTTAAATATTTATTTTATTGACTTTAGCAGATCACGAGAGCAGCGACACACTGACATGGAGGGTGGGGAAGGGGTGGCTGAGTTTTATTCAAGCTACATTTAATTTGTGTGTGACCCGTGTGCAGCATGGTCTTGGGGGCAAAGCGAGGAGCACACATTGAGAGATGAACTACGCAGCCTTAGACATCAGCACGTCCAGGGCCTCCACTGAGGATAAAGTCCACACCTGTCACCTTTGTCCCACCTGCCTCTCTGCTCACTTTAATCTAACCACACTGGCTATTCCTCTAATAGTTATTAGTTGTTCAGGAAATAGTTAGTAATTAATTATTTCTCTAAAAACTAATAATGTTAAACTTTTTTTTAGATATTTCCTAGCCCTTTAGGTTTCCTTGTTTGTTTTTTGCATCAGGCTTTGAGCTTTCTCCCTGCTCTGCCCAGAACTCACTTCCCCCAGATTTTTGAGCAATTGCACCTTCTCCCCTCTCCCCGCCTCAGCTTAAATGTCACCTCCTGAAAGAGATAGTAGCTGACCATTCCACCTAAAGGCACTCCTACCCTGTTCGCACTCTGTCCCTGCATTACACTGTTTGATTTTCTTCTTACACTTTACCCCTGTCTGAAATTATCTTGTTTCCTTATTTGTCAACTTGCTTATTACATGCTCCTCTCCTCCTGCAACTGAGCAAAATCTCCATGAGGGCAGAGACCATGTCTGTCCTGCCAAGATCTATGTCGCCAGCACTGCGGCCGAGCCTGGTACACAGCAGGTCCCCACAAGTAATTTTTGAAGGGAAAAAAAAAAATGAAATGGCTTCTCCTTTCTGAAGCTGAGGTCCTTATCTCTAGAAAGAAAGAGTCACACTAGATCAGTCAGTGGTTCTCAGAGTAGGGTCCCTGGATCAGCAACATCAGCCTCGCCCAGGAACTTGTTAGAAATGCAGGTTCTCAGGCCCCACCCCAGACCTGCTGTCTCTGAGACTTTGGAGTGTGGCCCAGTGCTGTGATTTAGCAGCCCTGAAGGTGCCCGAATGTGCACTGGACTGTGAGAACCACTGCACAAGATGCTCTCTGAGGCCTCTTTTCTTATTCATACTTAACTTTTTTAATTACAAAACTTATTTCATATAAAGAAATGACAATAGAGAATAACACAATGAATAGCCTGTCCCCACTGGCTCGATTGAGTAAATCTTAACGTTATGCCATATTTATTCCAAAATATTAAAAAATGCATTTCAAATATATTTGAAGCTTACTGTGTATGATGTGTGATGTCCCGTGCTCCTCCCACGCTCTCAGGAGGGAAGCCACGATAATGAATTCAGCACTCACCATTTCCAGATTATTTTCCAGAATACTTACATAAATTTACATTTTCACTAACAAGGCATAAGAATCTTCATTCTCCACATATTTCCAACATTTGGTATTGTCAGAGATTTTAAGTCTTGCCAGCTGACAGATGTGAAATGTCATCTCATTGGAATACTAATTTGCATTTCCCTAATAACTAATGCCACTTCTTTTCCTGTGTTTGCTAGCCACTTGGGTTTCCTATTATACAGTAAAATACTAATATCCTATCAGATATGTGGTTCCAAATATCTTTTCCAAGAATGTAACTTTTCTCCTTTGTTTCTGGTGGTTTTTATTATACAGAATTTTAATGCATTTATCATTTACTTTATGGTAAGTACTTTTTTAATTGCCTAAGAAATCCTTCCTTACTCCCAAGATTATAATGATATTCTCCAAAATTTTATAAAGAATGTTATACTTTTTACATTGAGTTTTTAATCTTTGATCTTTGTATATGGAGCGAGGCAGGAATTCTAATTTAATACTTTATCTTTATATAATAGAAGTTTGGAATCTTCCCTTTCATTCAACATGAAAACAAAATATTATTTATATAACATCTGCCCTAATGAAACTTACAATCTTTTGGAGAAAAGAAATAATAAACAAGGAGGCAAATACATAAATAGCAATAGTGAATATTTACATAGGACTTACCTATATGAGGCACTAAGCTCTTTAACTATTTACCTTATTTAGTCATTAAAATTTCTCCATGAGGTAGGAGTAATTAATATCCTCATTCTACACATGAAAAAATAAAAGTGAAGAACAATTCCATAACTTTCTCAAAGTTGCATAGCCCATGTGACAGAGCTGGGATTTCAATCCAGACAGTTCACTCCTGAATCTGTGCTTCCAAACCTGACCTTACCTTGCTTCTCACCTATGACGTGGTAAAAGTTGTGACTGAAAGTCATGCGGGGGGTCAGGTGAACTTCCATTAGCTGAGGACCAGGGAGGAAGTCTCTGACATTTAGATCTCAAGGATGAGAAGAAACTACCTTCTCCCCTCCCCTAAAGTGGCTAGTTCTGCTCCTCTGGGTCTTAAACAGGTCAGACAACACAGAAGGAATGAAGAAATATTTCTACTATTTAGGGTGAACTGAGTAATGACTGGGACACATTTCTCAGTGGTCACAAAATGTTAAGCCCCTCCCCCACCCCAAAGCAAAACCCAGCTGTGTACTCAGATTGCATCTGTGTGCCCACATCTCCTGTCCACGTAGCAGACTAGACCCTGGGCACAACGGCTTCTCCTCTCTCAGTTGAGGAAAGTCTGCCATTAGGGAACAGCGTGCTGTGCTTTCTGGGAGGGTTTCTTGTCCTACCCCTTTCTTCCCTCTGTCCTCCACAAGGTGGAGACACCTTTGTGAGATCCATGATGGCGGCTCAGCAAGTACACCGAATGGTCTGGACCACGTCTGAACATATTGGTCAAGACAACTTAAAAAGCATCACCTTCCTCCCTCAAAGAGACTTTATTTACAGTTTTATCAAGTCCTCACATCATAAATTAAATGAGCATGTTGTTTTTAAACTACCAAGGGGATGAGAAATGCTGGAAAAGATTCCCCCATGGGCTATGGAGAAGGGGAAGACTTTCTAGAAAGATTCCTGAAGTGCTGGGCTGGGTTAGGTGCCCTTGTTAGTAGGGCTTTCAGAGAAATGAGCTCCTATGAGGTTCCAGGCTTTTGGTGCACACTCAGGAAGTTGAGGACCTTTCTCCCACTCAATCCATACGCAGACTACTAGCTTCTCCCTACAAACCCAGCTCTACATTCCCCTCCCTCTGCCCCAGTTTTTTCTTTCTGTATCCCTCTGAGTTCACAGATCATAATTTTTGGCCTATGAACCCAGAAACATAATCAAATATAGGCTTGAAGATTGTATAACCCCCATTTGAAGCATTCTATGAGATGAGTTACATGCCATGCCTACACTGTTCCCAATTCCTGGAAGGCTGGGGATAAAGACAGGATCATGACTGCAATTGGAAGGTCATAAGTTAAGCTGAACAAAAGGACCACCCCCTTGGCAACACGGTTTGGTGTTAGAATCACTGGTGTGGGCCACTGACTGCACTGGATTTTGAACCTGGCAAAATCCCATCCATCATTCCACTGGGCTTCTCTGGTATAGTAGGCCCAGAATTAAAACACGCCACTCACTGAACCAATGCCAAGCTTCATAATCTATGTGTCGTCCCTTACATTATATGTACACCAGTAGGAATAAAACGTGGAGGTGAGATATGCTACCATATATACTTGGGTTAAAGATGTGTCTGGTTTCATAGGGCACACCGTGACCTGCCTCGAAGGGTACTTTTGAAGTGTCATGTTAGAACAGTTCCCTTTGACAAGAATTTGATATAGTGTCTTGGTCTTCAGAACTTCTTGGGTGTTGTCTTTGATTGTAAGTATGCTTGCCAAAGGAAAAGAAAGAAGGATTTAAAAAAAAGGGAAAAGAGAAGAAGGTATTATAGGGAGAGGAAGGGAAAATAAGGAGAAGAAGAGAGGGGAACAGAATGGAAGGGAAAGAAAAAGGGAGAAAAGGAAAGAAGAGCAGAGAGGGGAGACCAACAGTGGAAAGATGAATTTGTCTTCATGGATATGCAATTGTCCCCAAACTTTCACAAAACATGAGGCACTAGGTAGTTGATAGGTTTCACAAAAATACTAGGGATGTCTGCAACTTAAAGCATTGCTCCTGTAATTAACTATCTATCTCCAAAAAAAGTCTTTAATGTCCATCTGACCGCAGTACAAGCTAGAGACAAGCACATCAGCTAAAGCAGTCTGTCTTGAGGGTAGTCAAGGGGCATGTGACACGATGGATCTCTTTGGACTACTCCATACTGGGCAGCTTTTTTAGTTCTCAGTTGTCTGAGGTTTTCCTGTAATCTGGAGAAGATTTATAGTTATGTTCCGAGAAGCCTGTGTCAGAGGTGGGATGACACTATTCAGGTTGGCAGGACTCTAGTTGTACTAAGTGGATAATATAAAATAATGCATTCCAGATATTTTCCAGGGAGTATAATGTCAAGTTCACATGGGCCCATTATTTAAGCAAAAGTCCATAAGAAAGGAACAGTATTCAAAATTGTTCAAAGGATCAATGTTAATTTCTTCATGAGTATTCTAAACTATCCTCCTGACTCAAGGAAGATTAAAAAAAAGAAGCCAAGTAACAAATAAAAACATATCTTGAAACAAATGAAAATGGAAACACAACACACCAAAACCTGTAAGATACAGCAAAAGCTGTGCTAAGAGGAAAGTTTATGGCAATGAACATCTACATCAAAAGAGTAGAAAGATTTCAAATAAACAACCTAACGATGCACCACAAAAACTAGAAAAGTGAGGACAAACCAAACCCAAAATTAGTAGAAGGTAAGAAATAACAAATATCAGAACAGAGCTAAATGAAAGAGAGACAAAAAATATCAATGGAATGAAAAGTTGGTTTTTTGAAAAGATAAACAAAATTGATAAACCACTAGCTAGACTAACTAAGAAAAAAAGATAGAAGACCCAAATAAACAAAATCAGAAGTTAAAAAGGAGACACTACAACTGATACCACAGAAATACAAAAGATTATCAGAGATTCATAGTAGTATGTGAACAACTACACACAAACACACTGGGAAACTTAGATTAAATGGTTAAATTCCTGAACACACACAACCTTTCCATATTGAACCAGGAAGAAATAGAAAACCTGAACACACCAATAATGAGTAATGACATAAAACTCTCCCAACAAAGAAAAGCCCAGGACCTGATGCCTGCACTGCCTAATTCTACCAAATTTATAAAGAAGAATTAATATCCATTGTCCTCAAACTATTAATATTAAAAAAAAAATAAGAGGAGGGATTTTTTTCTAACTCATTCTATGAAGCCACAATTACCCTGATATCAATACCAGACAAGGACATAACAAAAAAAGAAAACTATAGGACAATATCTCCAATAAATATAGACACAAAAATCCTCAACAAAATACCAGCAAACTAAATCAAAAAGATAATACACCACAATAAAGTGGGGTTTATCCCAGGGATGCAAGGATGGCTCAACATATGCAAATCAATAAACATGATGCATCACTTCAACAGAATGAAGGACAAAAACCATATGTTCATCTCAATAGATACAGAAAAGGCATCTGATAAAACTCAACATCCTTTTGTGATAAAAATACTCAACAAACTAGGAATAGAAGGAATATGCCTCAACAGAATAAAGGTCATATATAACAAATCTACAGTTAACATCACACTGAATGGGAAAAAGCTGAAAGCCTTTCCTTTAAGAACTGGAACAAGACAAGAATGTCCACTTTCGCCATTCCTATTCAACATAGTATTGGAAGTCCTAACCAGAGAAATCAGGCAAAAGAAAGAAATAAAAGGCATCCAAATTAGAAAAGAGTAAGTCAAATTGTCATGTTAGGTTTAAAAAAACCTAAAAACTCCACCAAAAGACTCTCAGATCTTATAAGTTGCTTCTTATAAGAAGTTCAGTAAAGTTACAGGATACAAAATTAACATATAAAAATCAGTAGCATGTCTGTACACAAATAACAAATTAGCTGAAAAAGAAATGAAGAAAGCAATCCCATTTATAATAGTTGCCAAAAAATAAATAAATAAATAAAATGCTTAAGAATAAATTTAACCAAGAAGGTAAAAGAATTCTACAAGAACAACTACAAAACACTGATGAAAGAAATTGAAGAGGACATAAACAAATGGAAAAACATCTTATGCTCATGGATTGGAAGAATTAATATTGTTAAAATGACCATACTGCCCAAAGCAATGTACAGATTAAATGCAAACCCTCTCAAAATACCAATGACATATTTCACAGAAATATAAAAAACAATAGAAAAATTTGTATGAAACCAAAAAGGAGCCTGAATAGCCAAAGCAATCATAAGCAAAAAAGAACAAAACTGGAGGCATCACACTACCCTAGTTCAAAATATATTACAATGCTATAGTGACCAAAACAGTGTGGTATTGATATAAAAACAGAGACACATAGATCAATAGAACAGAATAGAAAACCCAGAAACAAACCCAAGCCAACTGATTTTTGACAAATTCACCAAGAACATGCATTGGGGAAAGGACACCTTCTTCAATAAATGGTGCTGGAAAAACTGCATATTCATATGTAGAAGAATGAAACTCAACCCCTATCTCTTACCATATACAAAAACCAACTCAAAATGGATTAAAGATTTAACCCTAAAAACTGAAACAATAGAACTGCTAGAAGAAAATACAGGAGAAACACTCTAGGACATTGGTTTAGGTAAATATTTTATGCCTAAGATCCTAAAAGCACAGGCAACAAAAACAAAAATTTACAAATGGGACTATATTAAACTAAAAAGCTTCTGCACAGCAAAGGAAACAATCAGCCAAGTGAAGAGACTACTAGTTGAATGGGAGAAAATATTTGCAAATATCTGAAAAGGGACAATATCCGGAATATACAAAGAACTCAAACAACTCAACAACAAAAAATAAATAATCCCATTAAAAAGTAAATAAAGGATCTGAATAGACATTTCTTAAAAGAAGACATCCAAATGGCCAACAGGTATTTGGAAAAAAAATGCTCAGTATCACTACTCGTCAGGGAAAAATCAAAACCACAATGAGATATCATCTCACCTCAGTTAGAATGGCTACTATCGAAAAGGCAAAAAAAAAAAAAAAAACAGATGGTAGCAAAGATGTGCAGAAAAGGGAACTCTCACACACTGTTGGTGGGAATGTAAATTAGCACAGCCATTGTGAAAAATAGTGTAGAGATTTTTCAAAAAACTAATAATAGAACTACCATATGGTCCATCAATCCCACTACTGAATATTTATCCAAAGGGAAGGAAATCATTATATCAAAGAGATATCTGTACCACCATGTTTATTGCAGCACTATTTACAAGAGCAAAGATATGGAATCAACCTAAGTGTCCATCAACAGATGAATGGATTTTAAAAATGTGGTATATTTACACAATGGAATACCATTCAGCCATAAAAATGAATGAAATCATGTCATTTGCAGCAACATGGATGGAATTGGAGGTCATTATGTTAAGTAAAATAAGCCATATACAGAAAGACAAATATCCCATGTGCCTACTCATATATGTGGAGTATCAACTAGAAAAGTTGATTTCATGGAGATAGACAGTAGAATGGTAGTCACCAGAGGCTGGGAAGGTTTTGGGGGTGTGTGGGGGGGGGTGTAAAGGGGAAAAGAGGTTGGTTAGTAGGTACAAATTTACAGTTAAATAGAAGAAATAAGTTCTCATGTTTGATAGTAGAGTAGGGTAACTATAGTTAAGAACAATGTATTGTACATTTCAAAATAGCTGCTAGAAGTGAGGACTTGAAATGTTTTCAACACATAGAAATGATAAATGCTCATGATGATGGATATCCTAAATACCCTGACCTGATCATTACACATTGTATGCATGTAACAAAATATTACATGCATACCATAAATGTGTACAAACATTATGTATCAATAAAAAAAAGAAAAAAAAAAGAAGCCAAGTACACAAACTTAATTTTATCAGATTCCTATAGAATTGTTTTTTATGAAATTATACTTTGGGGATTCTAGGAGCTTATATAAATGGTTACTATTAGAAAAAGTCTTACGAAACTTCAATTTGGAAAGGACATTGTTGAGCACATCAATCATTATATCATGTTTATGAGGACCCTTGATTTAGTAACAAGACTAATTGGAGCTTTTTTCAGTGATGCATTTTGTTTTTTTCCATCGTAGAAACATTGTCAATTGCATAAATGACCAGGTTAGGGCAATATATTCAACCCAACCACAAGAGATTTAGATCAATACATGATATGTTTTTTAAGCTTCATTTCTTCCTTCATTGTATTCTTTCCCTAATATACCTTTCTTCTTTCACCTAAAGTATATTTGACACTATAATTTATATTATACATGTTTTTATAATCAACTGACTCATTTCTGGAATTAGGTGGAATATAAATTAATACATAATTTCTTAAGGTTGAAAACTTGGTGAATACTGAGTCCTAAATATCCTTGAGGTCTCAGTGTCCAATATATAGTTGGACTATAAAAAACATAGCAAGTTGCATCACTTCTTCCTAAGGCTGTGCCTTCCCAAATCTTAAGGGAAAAGGAGGGGCAGTTCCATTCTGCCCTACACTCACAGTTTCCATTTCTATTTTCTTGACCCTCAGGATGTGATTATTTGAAATTTCTCATTTCCCTTCCTTGTCTGAATCACTGGAGTAAGACTGAGAACACTGAATGTTAGATTCTACATTTAAAGAATTCTGCCTTTAAGATGCCCACACATGTACTGATGGAGGAGGGGAGGTCATTACAGATCATATTTCTTGGCTAATATTTCATTCTTTCTTTCATTGTATTCTTACCCTGGTCCATTTTTCTCCTTTCACTTTATTTGAAGGTATGTCTTGTATGAACATGTTGTAATATGCTATTAACTCATTCATGGAACTAGGTGGAATGTAAATTAATAAATCATTTCTTGGTCTGAATGTCTGGCAACCTCTAAATTGTAAATATCTGTGAGTTTGCCAGCCCTCAAGCAGGCCCTTTGGTGTTACTGCACTTGTGGTGGGCAGAATAATGCCCCACCAAGATGTCCACATCCTAATCCCCAAAACCTATGGATGTTACCTTACATGGCAAAAGGACTTTGCAGATATGATTAAGGTTATGGGTGTTGAGATGGGGAGATTATCCCGGATTATCTGAGTGGGCCCCACGTAAACAGAAGGATCCTTATAAGAGGGAGGTAGCCAGCGGAGTGTCAGAGAAGGAGATTTGATGATGGAAATAAGGGTAAGAGTCAGAGAGAGATTTGAAGATGCTATGCTGCTGGCTTTGAGGATGGAAGGGGGGACCACAAAGCCAAGGAATGCAAGGACCCTCTACAAACTGGAGAAGGGCAAGGAAACCAGCCTCCAGAAGAAACAGCCCTGCGGACAGCTTCATTTTAGCCCAATGAGACTTTTGACCTACAGAACTAGAAGCTAATGAATTTGTGTTGTTGTAAGCCAGAAAGTCTGTGACCATTTGTTACAGCAGCAGCAGGAAACTAATACAACATTCCTTGAGAATTCTAGATCAGAGCCATATCACAATTATGCTTGTATGTTTTCTTTCTTATTCTCTTCTGCCCCATAGACTTTGGTATTTTTCATGTTGTATCCCTGAGTTTGCTCCTGGTATGCGGACTAGGTTCTATTGTCCTGCCCAGAATTGTTCAGGTTTGAACTTCTTGCATCCATTTTGGCATTGACATATCACACCTGCTCCGCCTGGGGACTCTGCCCAGATAGGACATCACCTTTCACTGCTCATCTCTTATGATGCCCACCTTCTAAGAGCTGGCAACTTCCCACATTTATAGTGTTTCCACTGTGCAGTTCACCTGCCTTTCTGTTTTAGGATTCAGTGCCATCAATAGAACTTTTTGCAATGATAGAAATGTTCTACCTTTGTGTCCAATATGGTAACCACTAGTCATATGTGGCTACTGAGCACTTGAAATATGGCTAGTGTGACTGAGAAAGCAAATATTTAATTTTATTTGATTATAATTAATTTAAAGTTCATTTTAAATAGCCACATACGGCTAATAGTTACCAAATTGGACAGCACAACTAGGTTTTCATGAAATGCATATTGATAAGATTAATTGAAACAGACGCCTATAATCCTTAAGCTCAAATCAGCCAATTTTTCCTTAAATATTGCTTTAAAGGAAAAGCTGTCATGATAAAACAAAATCTAAAAACCAAAGACATTTCTCCATGAAATAGACTTCAACTGCATGAGAGAATGATCAGTGCTTAAATAAAATCCCACCAACTATTAAATCCCTGTGCATGGAGCTATTACCTTTGGGAACTCATAAAAGGAAATGTCCTTAATTAGAAGAGTGATTTCTTTGTGGCTCTAGGGACATTTAAACGTGTGGGGTATAAATAAACCACATTTGCAGTTGAATTCGAAGGTGTGCCCTTAGTTCATTCAGTGCCCAGTGCCCCAGGTGAGACGGATGCTGGATTAGGTAAGAATCTTGGCCTGTGCTACAGGATGAAAGAGAATGGCTGCTTGTGCATTTTTCCTGGGAGCTGTGTCCCCATGCTCTTTTCTGTGATTAATCTTCCATGAAATGCCTGTGGATGTAAAAGCCCATGTAAAGAGAAAGTCGGAGTAACAGGAGATTGGTAACTACCAAGCACTCACTGGCTGCATTAACTGGAGGAAATACAGCAGGAACTTTACTAGGGTGGAGCCCTTAGCCTAGACTAGACAGCCTTTAGGTAAGCTGAGCAACACCAAATGGAAGCTGACATGGTTCCCGTGACAAAAACCAGATGGTTCGGTGGAGAATGCTGCTCCAGCTTCCTGCCACTTTCCTGGCTTCTACAGATCAATTCTACAGGATTTGGACCAAAACCCTACACCAAAAGAGGCATCAAAATGCTCCAGTTATAAAGCTAGCATTTGATACCTTTTAATTTTATGCAAATAACTATATAGTTAGGTTTGCAAATGCATTATAATCCAGAAAGAGTGAAGGCACAAGAACCACAGGGACAGCCTGTCAATCAGGAATGATGCTGGTTCAACCCAGAGACAGGGTCCAGTATTCCAGTGAGGCAGCTGTTTGTCTCCTTTTGGAGAAGCAGTGGGCTCCCTCATTTGAGTATTTCCTTAAATGGTTACAGGATTCATTAGTATCATACTTGCTTTCACTTAAAAAAAAAAAAGAAACAACTTTAAAATATAAGGAAATTTGGCTGAAATATATCTCTATGATATAAGGCTATTCCTTCCTTAAGGACATCTCCTTTCCCTGTGTGTTCAGTCTTCACTCTGCCAGAATTTCACGACCCCCTCACCTCTTGCACTTTCTGTTTGGAATGGTGGATGCCACCACAAAACATTTGGTGTGGCTCAGACGGAAGGCCCTCCACTTTGAGATTTCAGAGATCATAAGTTGAAATAGGACTGTAAATTCAAAATCTTGTTAAAAAAAAATGCTATATTTAAGATGGAAATACCTGTATTCCCTAAGTGGATAATACAATAAACTTTGTTTAATAGCTCACATTTCCTTAGAGTATCAATATTTGCTTTATCACACTTGAAACCAGCACCAAATATTCCTTCATTGCTTACCTTGCCAGCTAGGACCACCTTACTTAAAATTTCCCTGTGCTTACAGAGAAATGAAAAGGATCCATGTTGGGGGGGGAAAAAAATCAGAGGCTCCGAATCTGAAAAGTTGCAGATGTTGGAACCTGACCGGGGTCCGGGGGGTGCTGCGTTACACATGGAAGTTCCATTTCAGTGCAGTGAGCAGCAAATGCGTGATATTAGGTTTCCCAGGGACATTTGAAAAGCAGTACTGCCTATCCTTTCCTCCATGGAGCACACATGGTTGTGGGGCTTTAAACACATTAGGGAAAAAGACGTCTGCAGCAGAGAAAGGAGAGACGCCTAACTGAGAAAGAGACCAAGTGTCTGTTGTCAGGCAAGAAGGAAAAAAATTCAGATTTTTTTAAAAATGCTTTCTTGTTCAAATTATACTGTTTTGCTTTTCAAGAGCAGCCAGGAAAATACAGTTATTGGTACATTCAAATTTTCCTCTCTGCTGCCATTTCAGCTTAATTATTGCTCAGACATCTGTCATGGAGAGAGCTAGGGGCGTATAGCAGGGTTTCCAGCTTGGATCTTTCTAAATCTGTCCCTGGATAGACCATGGAACGTGGACAAGTGACCAGGGCCTTCAGAGAGGTTTGTTTCTTTATCCAAAACAAGGGGATCTTACTCTCTACATTACAGTTTTGATGAGAAGATTTAATGAAGTAATGAATGTGACCAGTCAGTGCTCAGCATGTTAGTTGAGTCCAAATTTAACTGTCACACTTTTGAAACTGACAGCAAGAGTCTTGCTACCTGCGTAACCCTGAAGTTTTGACTTAAACTGTTTCATCTTGGAGTTCAGGATTTTGTTTGTGGCAAATTTATTTGGATTTGAGGAGAAAATATACTACATGGTGTCACATCAAAGCATCGGTCATTGACTTACCCTCCATCAGGACAAAAGGCATAAGGAGATGTAGGAGATCTTCCAGACACTGCTTTGTAGGAATTTGAGATTCTTCTAAAGACTCTAGATAGGTGGTAACACACACAAAGCCTTCTCAAGTCGTGGAATTTATTTAAACCAATTTAGAATTGAAAAATAGCTGACCCTTAGAATTTGGGGGAGGTGTGAGCAGGAGGCTCCTCACATCAGATGCGACGGAGTTATAGAATTGTATGGTTAACAGTTAGGTTTGCTTATTAGTCATCTGGATTCTCACACAGCATGAAAGAAGTAGGCTCCAAGGAAAGACTCAACACAAACATTAACTTAATTCTGACCTGGCTCAGCAGCAGTCTGTCTTTGGAGCCTTTTAATAAAATTAAAGTTTTTTTTTAAACAAATGGACTCTTTTCCAAGTGGCATTTATAGACATGGGGCCATTGAAACTTTTCTTTCCCCTCTGGTGTTTTATCCTACAGTGGTCTGGACTCTCAGAACCGAACAGAAGTAGAAAAACCTTTTTTCAACACATAAAATCCATGGTTTGGCTTGTACAGTCTTCTGGTTAAGTTGAAGCAGGCAGGGAACACGGTGCCAACGAATCCCGTGCTCAGCTCAGGGCTTTGAGGCCTTCAGGAGGATCTCTTAGAGCTTTGCTTGTAGAAGAGCAACAGACCCTCTTTAACCAATGGGAGTGAAAGGAGTCCCTATATCCATCACTCATGTATTCTTTCCAGTTCTGATAATAGATTTTGTCAGCAAGAGCCACACCAGGCTGAAATTTCTACATTGGTCAAACTCTGTGGCTCATTCCCCTGCAACAGCATTTCCCAGCAGACTGGTTTCCTCATCAATCACACATTGCCCATATTGTATTTCCTGGTCCAGCTGTTCATGTGGCCATGCTAAGGCTGGGGGAACTGGGAGTCAGTATTAATCATAAGACATGTCACTCTCAGGCCTGGATTTGCTTTGAGGATGGCATCTTGTACTTGCCCATAGTTATGCTTTTTCCCTGGAGAAATCTCAGGTTAGAAGGGAAAAAAAAGGCACAAGTTCTGCTTGATGTTTAATAGCTTGGTCATTATGAGAGATGCTGTAAAACCCCCACCTCCCTGCTGTTATGTGGGTGTTTCGTAACTGTAAAATCAGCCGTTTCTTCCACAGCATATTAACTGGCTCCACGTTAAGACAATCTGGAAGGACTCTAATTTACTTCTTACCTGTCTGCTTTACCTAGTTCCCACACAATTATCCCTGGAGACTACTGAACTCTCGCTTGTTTAAATGTGTTATCATTCAGCCATGCGCTGTTTTTAAATTGCACTGTGTCATGTAATGAGTGCAGTTAGCAAAGGTGGCACCTACAGAATTGCTGGCCGTGGTTGTCAGGCACTGTGGCGTTTCAATCACACTGTTTGCTTTAGCGCTAGACATTGCCTCAGCTTTGAGGTGTGGGAGCTATAAATTAGCATCCGAAAGAACGCCAGCTGTATTCCTGCTGCTGCTTTTCCAGCGGAGGCCCCTGTCACTGCGACTTCTGAGTCTTCTCTCTGGGAGCTGCTGTTTGTTGAATTTAATTCCACATTGGGGAAAAAATGTGAGCGCCCTGGGAATTAGCCCACAGAAAGAACCTGCTGAGATTCCAACTATCTTTTTGGGTTTCCCCAGAAGTAGACCCCGTGGCAATAATTCGAGTGCAAGTCATTTATTTGGGAGGTGACGACTGACCCCAGGAAACACTAGGAGGGAAGTGGGAAAGAGAGACAGGAAGGGACATCAGCCAGTGGTCATCAGGCCAGTCACAGCTGCGGGCAACTGGAGCTCATTTGTCCTCCCTGAAGAACCCTGGGAGCCAGGGTAGCATTGTCCTGCCTGTTGCTCGAGGGAGCTGGGATGTTTACCCTGGAGCTCCCTTCAATCATGAGTTGAGGGATGCTTCCAGGAGCTGTTAATTCTCGAACAGAGTGAGGCCAAGAGGCCAGACTAAGCCCCCAGGCAGAGAAATGCAGGTGCTAGCAAGGTGCAAGTCCCAAGTCTGGCCAGTGCGTAACAATGGTAAGGCCGGGGGTGGAGCAGAGCATCGGCATTATCTGCTCCACTAACTCCACAACACAGGCACCAGAGCTAATGGCCAGGAAAGCTGAAAGCCCTGTTAACCTTGTAGCTAGAAGGGACCTGGGAGAGGATCTCATTCAACCATCCTAACTCCTACAGAAATACTTTCTATAGAAGTAGAGCAGATAATGCCAATGGGAGGACAAACAAGCTCCAGTTTTCTTCTATCCAGTTTTACAACCCTTTATAAATTTCTTACCATACTGGCCGCAAATGAGCTCATCCTAAAATATAATTTTCACTTTCCTCTGCAGATAGTTTAAGAGGTATTAGGAGCAAACATATGGATACACAGAAACAACCACCATCAAACCACATGCAAATAGATCCTATAAAAAGTGCTGGAGTCAACCACCCATTGATCTGGTAGCCTGTGATTAAATAGTGTTGATCATTGTACTTATGGCACGCGGCCCCTCAGGACTTTGGAAAAGAAGAGGAGTCCTCAGTTGGTCATAATATTAGCAACCTTCAAAATGAGGTGAATGTAGAAAATGGGTTAGACAAATATGGGTGTGACTGTGGCTTATATTTACAAATATATATATAGAGAGAGAAATGTGTGTATGATATTTGTTTATATTTGACCCTGAAAAATGAACAGAAAGAATTGATCTACAACTCCCTAAAATAAGAAGTTTATATTCAACAATTTTGTGTCATTTTAAAAAGAAAGCTGGAAAAAGTAACTGAGATCCTGTCATGCAGAGAAGTCACAAACTGGCTGTCCACGGGCCAAATCCAGTTTGTGGATGTATTGTGCTTGGCTCACACAATATTCACCCCCATAGAGTTTTAAATCTGAATTAGTTACCATTCTTTCAAAATAATGATAGTATAAATCAAAATCCAAGTTTCCAAATTCACTTGGAATATCAAAATGCCTGGCAACTCTTGAGCCTACATTTCACATGGTGATATTCAGCTAGAGCTAAGAGCTGCTCTTTCCTTTGAACAAGACATATACTTGCTAGTAGGTCATACTCCCCTCCTCTCACTTTGGAACGTAATTGTCACCTATCATTTTGTTTCTCCTGGCTTCTTTCATTTACATTATCTCTCTGGCCCCTGCAAACCTTTGAGATGGCCAGAAAGGAATAAACTAAAGTATGAGGAACAAAACTTAGGTATTTAAATTTTATTTTACAAGTTAGCATTTCCCAAGATCACTGGGGGACTAGAAGCTGCTCCAGGAGAAAATGCACTCTGTAGTAAAATAAGTTTAATAAACTATCCCTTTTTGAAATTCTCAATGTGCCAATGTACATCGAAAATGATAGAGTTTCTGGGAAAGCTCGTGATGGGTAAACTTGCCTGGCTTTGGTTAGACAACAGTGAACCACTGGGAGGTTTTAAATAGTAGAGGAATTTGTTCAGAGCTATGCATTGGTGAGTTAAGTTTGCTAGAAGTACAATTTCCTTAAAAATAAAGGTTAATGTAAATTAAAGAAGCACCATCCATATCCTCTACGGTTTTCCTCTCCTCTTAGTCTTACCCAGGAGTTCTGCACCGAGATTCTATCCCAGTTCTACCATTATTATTTGACCCTTGTGATCTAACTTACATGCCCTGTACTTCAGTTACCTTCTCTATAAATGAATAATCACAATACCTTCCTGTTCTGATATGTGGGAGGATTAAATGGGATAATATACGTGATAGGTAAATATTAGCTATTCTTACTCTTCTTATTTATATCTCCTTCTTACTACTCTTATTATCTGTAGATTCATATATTTCCATATACATGTATACAGACGTATGTATTTCCTGTGCAACTCAATATATTATGTAGGAAATTCTCACCTACTCACCCAGTGCAGAATTTATATCCTCTGGAATGCGCTGTTGGAGCTCCCTCGGTTGAAATACTTAATCACACTGTTTGGAGTTACAGATTTGTGTCTTTCCCGGGAAAGAACATATATAGAGGGGAAAGAACAAGGGAAAAGAAAGAAGGAAGGACAAATAAACCTCGTTTCGCTAGAGAATAATAGTAAAAGTAAGCCAGTGTGGCAACTTAATGGTAGTCAGAAACAACATAAGTTCCTTTGCAGACTAAGAGCACAGAGAATTGGCTCAGTCATTTCCCAGAAATGAGAATTTCTAGGTCAACCGCAAAATTAGAAGTTTATAACCAAGAATTCAGCCAAAAGTGCCAGCAGTTCCCCATAAGTCTGAGGGGCTGTCTACTACAGTTAAGTTCAAACTTATTTTTTGTTTTCAACTTGGTATTCTAACCATGCTATGGCAGAACGTGCCCTGGTGTGCCCTTCTTTAGGTTGTCTGATCCTCCATCTCTGAAGTCAACTGAGGCCATACGCAGTAAATGTCACTGTAAAGTTCATCACCAAGGGTGGGATGCTTGGTGTATAGGCATAGATGAGGTACTCCAAGCTATGATGGGGCGACCTAAACAATCTCAGGAGGCAGGCCCCCAAGTAACAAGAGAGGGACTCATTGAATATTTCAAAAATATTAGGATCTTAAAACGTTTCAGGCACCAGGTACAGATGGGGAAACAATAAACAAGGAGCAGACACAACCCCTGCCCTGTGGAGCTTATGGTCTTAGAGAAGAAGGCAGATAAATTCCACAGCTTTGGCTAGTGTTCAAGAGGAAAGAGGCACAATGCTTTGAGAGGGTGCCACAGGGAACCTGGCCTCATCTTGGAAATCAGAGAAGGCATTCCTTGGGAAGTGAAGTCTACATGCCAACAGAGAGTTAGCCAAGCAAAAGAGGGATGGGAGTAAAGTTTCAGGTTCTATTTACACCGGCTTCGTGGCAATAGCATCAGGAATATTCAAGGACCTGAAAAAAATGCAGCCTAGTTGAAGTTCACAGAAAAGACTTGAACTGAAACACAGAAAGGAAAAGACTGGAAAGACCAGAACGAAGCTTAAGAGATAGAGGGAACCCAATCAAATGCTCTGGCATAACTGCAACTTGAGTCTCAGAAGAGAGGAGAAACTGAGATTGGAGCAGAAGCATTATTTGAAGAAATAATGTCCCAAAGTGTTCCAAAACGGATGAAAGACTTCAACCCACAGATTCTAAATGCTCAGCAAATCCCCCAAAATGATAAACAAGTTGTGACACGCCCATACAATGGAGTTCTATTCAGCAATAAAAAAAGGACTTCTGCTATTTGCAACAACATAGGCAAATGTTATCAAAAGCATTATGATAAATGAAATAAGCTAGTCACGAAAGACCACACACTCTATGATACCATTTATATGACATTCTGAAAAAGGCAACATTACAGTGATAGAAATCAGACCAGTGGTCACCAAGGCCTGAGGTGGGCAGGAAACTGACCAGAAAGGGGTACATGGAAAACTTCTGGGCTGGTGGACTCTCAGATATTATTAATAGTATGATAAAAATAGGCTACAAAATAATATCACCAGTAGGAAGGAGATTTTGTTATATTAACAGAAAAGTCTAGAAGAAAACGTCCATAATCCAACAAAGTTAGCCACTGCTTCATTTTTGTCTGCTTTTAATTTTGTTGTTTATACTTTTCTTCAACTACTGAGTTGTCTACAATGAGAATATAATCATGATAGTTAGGAAAATTTTATTTTTGAAAACAACCAATATTATTCATACTGATTCTAAAACATAGTAAGCAATTTCCTAATAAGTTTATCATTTCTTTTGCAATTTTAAATGTTCTCCTTTGATAAAAGAGTGCTTTTCTTTTATTATATTTAAAATTTTATATTATTAATTCTCCACATGTGCATACAGAACTACACCTCACCTTTGAAAATCTCTGTCTCTAGAAATCACTACCTATGGGTTTGCAGAATTCTCAGCTTCATTATTCACTTACCTGACCACCAAATAAAGTGAATTTCTAACATGGTGTTTGCACTACTGATTTATGTCTACCTGCAAGACTTTCCAAGTAGCAAGCATGAAGGGAAATGGCAGGGCTCCACGCAATAGGGCAGGTCTGCCTGGCTCTTTGTGCCACACGCCTTTCTAAACAGCACGATTAGAGCAATAAATGTTGCAGCCCGTGTTTGGCCTGACAGGGTGGTGCCCCTGTGGCTCAGCAAGGCCACGTATGACAGACTAATGGCTTGGGAAAGGACTCTCTTGAGGGGGACTTAACACAGTCACCTGTTGATTTATGAACACACATGTTCACACACACCTTGTCTCACTCTTTTAATCATATCAATTTGCTACATCTCAGCAAAGGAAAAGGAAAAAAAGGAACTGAAACCACTAATTATTCACAAATAGGTCAAATGCAAAGTTCCACATCTGCTAAATCTGGATGGATGAAGATTGTAAACCACTAACACCTCATTTTCCCCTATTTTAAATGAATTTTTAATTACATAAGAAATAGGTGAATTCATTCTCCCCTTAAATAAAATAGTACTTTTTGACTATACTGCCCATTTTCCATCACTCTCTGCCTTCCCCATAGATAGTCTGGGGCTTCAGGGTTTAGGCTTCCAGAACTTTATCTATCTATCTATATCTATATACATACCCATATGCAGCGCAGAAAATAGCATTGCTTGGTGAAGGTTTTTTTTTTTTTGTCTTCTTTCTCTCTCTCCCTCGTTCTTTTGTTACATAAATGATTTCATACTGCAGTTATCATTCTGCAAATTGCTCAGTCCTTTTTCTTTTTTGAGCTTTATCCCAGGCTGGTTTGCTAGATCTCATTTATTTATTTTAACTGCTGTCTACAATCCCATCATGTAAATATAGCACATTTTATTTCTCTATTCCCCTGATAGACGTTTAGGTTATTCCAATTTTTCACCATCACAAACAATGCCCCGCCATGCACATTGTCAGATCTGACCATCTACGTCCACGTGTTCCTCCCATCCAGGCACGGCCAGGTCTGTTGAAATGACAGGCAGCTGGACAACCAAGTCACATGGTGCCTGGGCCTCAGCACTCTCCTGATCTGGACCTCGGTGCAGCAAGGCTCTGGGGGTCTTCTGGCCACATCTCTGGGCTGGACGCTGGCCCTGGGCGGGAGGACAAGCCAGTAGGAGAAACACGGCCAACTCATCACCACAGCTCCACCCAACCAGCTTCACATGCTCACTCGGCCTCATTTTCAGATTCAAATGCACAATTTCGCTATTTCCCCTAAAACCTAAAAACTCACCTAAAGGAGGGTTAGTATTTAACATTCCCTGAGGAGGGTCCCGAGGACTCTTAGGCCTAGGGAGGACATGCCCAGGCCTCCGCCATGAGAGGGGCCTCGAGGAGTAGGCAAAGGCACCCGGGGAGTTTTTGCTGGAGATAAGAGCAATTTCTGAAAAAATAATACAGCAGGAGGTGAGTCTGACACGGGTTTCTTTCACACTTGCTACCTTCCACCCCATGAATACAATCCCGGCCCTGTTTCCCGGCCCCACGGCCATTTCAGAGTCATGAAGTCATCCCAGCTGCCACTACAGCCGGCGTGAAGGCCGGGGACGCGCTGGCCGGCGGCCCATCCCCCGCCAGCCGGAAATGTCCCCTGGCTCAAATGCAGACGCTGCCAGGGGAAGATGTGAAGCCAAGGAGAGCCAGCAAAAAGCCTCACGCTGCCGGGGGAGCCAGGGGAGAAACAGCTCCACGCCCAAGCACAGGCCAGCATTTTCCCCCTGGGCCTCCCGGGCAGGGCCCACAAGACTCAAGCCACTTCCCCCCACCAGGAACTGTGAGAAGGATGGCTTCCCACGTGCCGCCTCAGTGTCAGGCACATTCCGCTCCACGAACCCACCATGTGAGCAGAGTTTAAGAACTGGGGCACAGGGAGTGGGGCCTAGCAAGCAAGGCTCAGGCGGGGAGGCCCGGCCTCCTGCTCAGTCTGCGCCAGTGGAAAAAGCGACGTAAGTGCCAGATCTCAAGAGAGCAAGTCATGGGCCCAGGCTTTACAATCTGTTTCATGAGTTATTCCTCCCAGCATGGCTGGCAGCAGAATTTCTTCATTAGTGCCGCACCAGGCAGATGGCAATGTGAGCGCCCAGGGCCTGCCCAGGGAGCACAGAGGCCTCTCAGCAAGCAGGTGACTACCCCGAACATTATGGGCAGGCTCTGGAGTCGAGGTAGCACGTTCTGATGGTTAAATGGTGTCCCCTTTTATCTTGGCTGGGGTAGTCCTATGGCGTGGTTTGGTGCCAGTTTCAAACCTAGACCCTCATTCTACCCTTGCCTTGATCCCATAAGGAGTGTCTGCCCCACAGATCCCATGCTGGCTTCCTGTGGTACCAAGGACTCTCTGAGTTCTATGAGGAGCAGCAAAGGGCCTCACAGTCTGAGTTGCCAGCAGGTTCTTTGTCCTGGGGAAGAGGCTGCATCCTAATGGAGACCAGGAGAGGTAGAGAGAGGGGATGCAGGGATTGAGGATGGATAAGGAGCAGCACATTTGCTGCAGGCTGAATGGCATAGACTGGGTATTCCAAGCAGCTGAGGGTTAGCAAGTTAGCATTTCCCACTGACAGAAACCCTTTGAGACACTTTCGGTGTGAACTCCATCTCTCTTCTTCAGGCATCAGCTTCCTTTCTGTTACCATTAACTCCTTTTACTTCCAACCACAGCTGTTGTCACACCCTCTCCAACCTGAGAAACAGGGTAAAAGCTCCCAGTTTGTCTCAGAAGCTCTGCCTGGCAATCATTTTGAAACTGGAGTTGTCATGGAGAAACAAATGTAAAATCCTAAGCCCCCAACTGACTGAATGGACCCCCTCTTGGCCAAAGGGGCCCCAGAGAAACCTTAAAACCTGAGTTCCCAGCCACGATGGGAGAACAGGTCCAACTCGCCTGTTATACCCTCATCTCTGTTAACCAACATTAGGCTTTCTTCCCTAAGGGCTAAACAGAAATCAGCGCTTTTGGAAAGACTTGCTCCACAGCTGATTTCAACCAACCTCATGACTGTGCCTCCCTTTTGCAGTTTCGACACAACTGACCAGCATTCCTTCCTGAGAAGAGACCACAGACCATGAAGTGGTTCTGACCAGTCTACAAAGGCTGCACACAGTGGGCCTTCATGTCCTCTGCTTCACCTTTTGACATTACAGAGCCAAAGTCTCCACCCTTGGATCACACTAATGCTGCCATTTTCTGAACATGGGACCCATGAAGTGGCATGAAGCTCAATTGCATATGCACATGCTTCTCCTTTCATAAGTATTCCTGACTCTTCCTATAGCTTATTAAATATATATATTCAGCCATCCAGCTCAGCATAAATTCCTGTTCCCTTTACCCTTCCTTTGAAGTGCTTGCTCTTGGCTTCTGCCTGAGGCTATGCTTCCCAGCCTGTGAGATGGCCAGCCTGCAGGCTGCAGCCCTTTGTGAGAAATAAAGCTCTCCTCTCCAAATTTATGAACCTCATCATTCTTCTGTTGACATTATTGAGGGAGGCTTTGAGAATGAGGAGAAGGCTGCTGTGGTCTGAATGTTTATGTCCCCCCAAAAGTTGTATGTTGAAATCCTAACCCCCAATGTGTTAGAATTAAGTGATGGGGCCTTTGGGAGGTGATCAGGGCATGAAGGTGGAGCCCATATGAGTGGGATTAGTGCCTTATAACAGAGGCCCCAGAGAGCTGCCATGCCCCTTGTGAGGACACAGGGAGAAGGCACCATCTATGCACCAGGAAACAGACCTTCACTAGACACTGAATCTGCTGGTGCCTTGACCTTGAACTTCCCAGCCTCCAGAACTGTGAGAGAGAAATTTCTGTTGCTTATAAGCCATGCAGTCTGGTGTTCTGTTACAGCGGCCCCAGCTGAGTAGGGCAGGGGCTTTCCATCCCCGTGTCGCAGGCCTCAGCCCCGCTCCCCCCAGCACTACCTTCCTTGTTCACAAACATGGAACACTGTGGGCCTCCCACATGTCCCGCAATCCCTCTAGCATTTTGGTTTCACAAGGAAAGACATAAAGGAAAGAAAGATGGCAGAGAAGCAGCGCACAGAAGCCGTCCTCTCTGGCGCTGGGTGCGAAGCACAGGAGAGAGGAGGGAGGCGTGGGGGGCTGTTGCTGAGGACCCCCATTGGGCTGGGGAGTAGAGCTGGGGAAGGTCGGAGTGACTGGGCTCACTGTCGCCCCTTCCTCCCTCTCCTCACTCCCTGGGACAGTGCTACCCACCGCCCCTCCCCCTCCCCATGTCCAAGGGTGGGGACAGAGGACAGGGTGGGGTTGCCACTTGGGCAACATCAGCAAGAAGAAAATAGAAATTCTTGGGAGGTGGTTGAGACAGATGTGAGAGACAGCCCTGGAAGGTGGCCCACTCACATCCCTTTCGGGGGCCTCTCCTCTCTCCCACCTGAAGGAGTTTCATAAATGAATGACCGCTGAAGTTGTTTTAAAAAACAGAGTGAAAAGCATGCAATGTTGATGTCCCAAACTAGGGTTTTTGCCAAAGAACTGAGAAAGCACAGTAAGTGTGGTTTTGCAGTAGCATGCAAAGTGGTAAGCATGGACTAGCTTTGTACAGTGAATTTATGTTTGAAAAATTGTAAATACTCATTATAAAAAGAAAAATCACTCAGCCACACATGAAAAGAGTGAGCTCCATAACTACATGTTGGCTATAATTTGGGTGTTCATATAATCTATTGTCCCAACAGGAAACCATGAGCCAAAACCAGACCATCTAGAACATGGGTCCCACTGGCTTTAATTTAACTCACCAGAGATCGCATCTGTTGTTGCTGCTGTGATTTACAGTAACTAGCAGTGAACCCCATGGAAGTCAAAAAAGAAAGGTGAACAGCAAGAGTGCTGCTAAGTCTTTATAAATTCAGCTTTGTGTCTCAGACACAATAAAGCACACTTCCTCCCATTCTCCTCCAAGCTACTGGCAAAACACTGAGGACAACAGGAACAATAGCGACAAGTGGATTTCACAGACTAGGAAACCTCATATCTGGTGACATTGCTTCCTGCCACCTGGTCCTCCTCTAAGAGCAGAAAGCCGTCATCCTTCGTCTCCAAATTTTATTTTTGAGATCATGACACAGAAGTTTCCTCGGATCCTTGAAATTTACTTAAAAATTTAAGAAGAACAGGATAGACTGTGTATTGCCCATCACAATCACATGATTACAATGATCAATGACCCCAGGGATTATTAGAACCCTACTCTTGCACCCAACAGTTCTGGAATGGGCATCACATTTGCTTTGTTTTCAAGACAAATCCATAGCACAAGACAGCCCATACTATCTTTCCAATGAGACCATGAGTTCTTCGAAGACAGAGAACATATTCTAACCATATCCACTTTCTCTTTGATCTGAGGATGATGTGTGCATCAGGGTAGGAATTCAAATACTAGTTCCCTTCACATTCCTAAAAATGTAAACTCGCCCAACTTCCGTGTGCACATGGATTCTACATAAGCAAAATGCTTCCTGTGAATTCATAGGAGCTGTGGTGATGCAGGTAACAGAAAAAGGCCCGTGTATGAGAAGGTGGGAGATAGAGGCAGGAAAGAGACAAGAGCACATCAGGCCCTTTGAGCGCCGCCCTGGAAGATCTACTTCCTTGGGGAAAGAGCCCTGGAGAATGCCCCTTGAGCCAGGCAGATTTCAGAACCTGGGAACTGTAGAGAACGAGGATCAGCACCTGTCAATCGCATGCCATGCCCAATACTGATAGTGGATGTGTTCTGTCTCTGTCCTAAGATATATTCCCCCATCTTCTTGAGCCTTAAGAATATTACATTGAGCTCCTATGGAGCTCATTCCAGGGGGTTGAAAGGGCGTGGCTAAGGCTTTGGCATTGCATAATCTCATAGATTGAAATATATAGCATTATATTTTAAAAGTTTCATTTGCTGAAAAAAATGCAAATTGTTTCTCTATTGTATAGAATATAGTTAATTTTTAATGTCTCCTGTATGACAAGTGGGGATGAAAACTACAGTTTTGTCTCAAGATGTGTATAGGTTAGTGGGGTAAGAACATGTATATATTCAGATGATTACAGTCTAAGGCAGATATGGGAAGGCCCTGCTTTAAGTCCTCACAATCTAGAGCCTTCCACAGTCACTGAGGGGTGATAAACAATATCAAGGGCATTGTCTTTTGTTGTCTGGGAACTAACCTTTGGTCTCTGTCACGTAATACTGGGTTTCTCGAGGTTCCCAGTGTGCATCAGGGACGGAAGAAGCAGTAGGATGCTCTGTCTGGCTCCTTGCTCCAGCAGACAGGACCCGGCCGTTTTTGCCTTATTTAGAAATATACTTGTTTTATTACGACACTGACAGTTTGTTAGCACAGAGAGAGACAGAGAGGCTCACAATGTTTTAGTCCCTTATCTCGCATTGTTTATGTTCTTAAAATAATTTAATTAGCCTAATAAACAAAAGCATTTTGAATTCATAAACAAAGAGAGCTCAAAAAAATTAAATGTCCCAAAAGGCAAAAAGAATAGAAAAGTCAAATCATTCCAAGTCATTCTCTCACCCTCTGTTCTGCATATTCGTGCAAGCCCAGTCCCTAAGAGCCAAAGGGACTTGTAAGATATGTGTTCATTTCCTCATTTTGTGAAGATTTTAGTAGAACTTTGGAAGACTTCTAGATGAATCAATATTTAAACTGGTTTTAATATTCCATGACTGTGTCCACCTTCTTAAATGACACTCTAAAAAGATAAATTGGAAAGGAGAGCCAAATGTATGCCTATAATTTACAAAGCAGTTTTAAATACATGGATTGATTCAGTTTTTAAAGCAGGAAGAATTTAAAACTCTAAGGCTAAAGGGAGATTTCTGAAAGAGCAAAAGGAATGAAGGGGTTATGTAATTCTGAGTTCACACAATCAACACAAGCATACTATATCATTTTAATCTTAATTTTATTAATGTCTCCGACATTTTATTACAAACTCTTTAACCCATAAATGACTGGGAACAGTGTCAATATATTTATACTCATTACCCCAACAGTGCACTATCATTTCTGCCCTTCAATAACATAAATGTAGTTTATGAATTATGGGTATAAATGTAAATCAATGGAATATAAATTATTGTGAGGACAAATGTGCTATCTACAAGTAGTTATGTATTGTATACAGTTAATATTAGCTACCATGGTTTAAACATTAATTATACGGTAATCACATATTAAGAATTTCAAGTGGATTATCTCTTAATCTTCCATAAACCTATGTGGTAGGTACAATTGTTCCTTCCATTTTACAGAGGTTTGGAGTTTGCCCAATGAACATGGCTAGACAGTGGTAGAGCCAGCCTTGAACCCAGCCTCTCTGATTCCGAAGGCTATTAACTCCCACACAGTCCTATGGGATGGTGAAAAGGTAGTATGGAGATAGGATTGGTTGTAATATTATTACAGCAATGGTTATTAGGAAAGCAGATGATTTGCCATTGTTTTTGACATGTCTCAAATTCTGCCTGATATATCCCCATCACCCACATCAGTCACAGTTCAATCAGATAAGCAGAGTATTTTATATATATATTATATATATGTGTGTGTATATATACACTCACACACACATACATATATGCACGTGTTTTGTATCAATCTCTGTAAGGCTGTTGTCCACAAGGCAGGCAGTGGGGAAGCAAGGATGAGCTGGGGCCCACAAGCATGAGCTGGAACCCATGAGGACAGACTGAAACTCATGTCAAGTCTTGCTGCCTCTGACTTTGACGGTGTGGGTGTCCGACAGGAAAAGCTGGTACCCTTGGTCACAGAGCTGGCCCAAGAGTCAGAGGGGCTGGAGCAGGATCGGGGAAGGAGGAGTGGTTGCAGGCCTGGCAGCTGCCCTACACCAACAAGATAAGCCAGTGACAAGTGAAAATCTGTGTAAGATACAACAAGGCTGCTGCTTCACTTCCACTCTTAAAATTTTCCACAAGAGTCTCTTTTGTGGCTACTGTAATGAGAAACATGCAGGGGAGGGAATTCTGGGAAATGTAGTTCTGTTTAGGCAAGTTGACACAATTACAAAGCCACCACACCGAGGTGCGCTAATGGTGCAAAGATGCATGGGGCATGGCTCCTGCCTTCAAGAGGCTAACCATATGGGGGTGTTAAGGGAAAAAGAAACACGATTAGATAATATCAACACAGGTATTATAACAAGTGTTATGCTAAGTGCACCCAGGGTGCAATTGGAGCCCACAAAAGTGGCTCACCCTACCCAAGCTGGGATTTCAGGAGAGCTTTCTGGAGGATGTGGTGTCTAAGCAGTCTTAAAGGATGAAGTAGGAGTTGGCTAAGAGAAGGATTAGTAGGGATTTTAAGGTGGATTGGGGGAGAAAATAAGCATTAATGTCTATGGTAGAGTTAGGATAGAGAGATCTATAAGCAATAATTGTGGGAGGCTGGGAGTAGAAGGAAAAGATGCTGGAGAAGTTAGTGTTGCAAATCCTGGGAAGTGTATGCATGACATTCTAGGTAGCTTGAACTTCATGTCCTAGTAATTGAGGAGAAGTTCAAGAGTAATACACATGAAAATGATATGGTCATTGAGGTGGTCTCCAAGATAACCACCTCACTGGCTTTCTTCCCTATACATGTGTACTGCTAATCACATTAAAAGGTAGAGTCTAAGATCCCTCCCCGTGAATTTGGGCTGGCCTAAGCAACTGCTTGACTAAGGGAAGATAACAGAAGTGGCATTCCAAGGGTAGGTCTTAAGAAGTCTTGCAGCTTCTTCTTAGGTCTCTTGGAATGCTTACTCTTGGAATGTGATGTCTCCTCTTGGAAGGAAACTGCCATGCTGTCAGAGCCTAAACCACCCGAAGATGCCACTCCATGGTCAGTCACTCCAGCTGATCTCCCAGCCATAAATATAATGTGCATTGCCATAATGAATGTCCAGCCAAGTGAAGCCTTTAGATGACTCCATTCCCAGTCACCATCTAAATGCGACTGCATGAAATACCCCAGATGTGAATCGCCCTCCATCAACTCCCAGAATTTGAGAGATAATCACAAATTATTTTAGACATCCAAGTTTTCATGTGGGTTGTTACATAGCAATAGATAACCAGAATTGCCATGTTTATCTTTTGGGTGTTTTTTTGGAAAGGATGGGGGAAGACCCTTCAATACAGCTTATTGACTTTAAAAAGATAAAATGAAAATAGGGAGACCTGGTAGGAATCCATTGCCATAACCAAAGGAAAAGATATGAGAGCATGAACCTAAAAGTACTAGTTGGGATAAAGAAAAAAAGCTGGATTCTAGAAACAGGAAGCAGAATTAATAAGCTTTATGGTGAATTAATAAGCTTTATGGTAAATTAAGGGTAAAGGAGAGAGGAAGAGTCAAAAGGGTTCTGTGTGTTTCTTGTACAACTGGGTGGAAGCTGGCTATCTCAATCACAAAGACCTAGAATACTGAAGGGGAATCAGATGGGATAGAGGAAGGAATATTATGAATTCAAAGTGGTTTCTAGGTGTATGGTTAATTTTATGCATCAACTTGACTGGGCTATGGGATGCCCAGATAGCTGGTAAAATATTATTTCCCAGTGTGTCTGTGAGGGTGTCTCAAAAGAGATTATCATTGGAATCAGAAAACTGAGTAAAGAAAATCCACCCTCTCCAATGTGGGTGGTCATCATCCAATTCCTTGGTTGTGGGTGGGCATCATCCATTCCTGAATAGAATGGAAAAGCAGAGGAAGAGCAAATTCTCTCTTTCTCTCTCTTTCTCTCTCTCTCTCTCTCTCTCTCTCTCTCTCTCTCTCTCTCTCTCCTTGAGCTGAGACAACTACCTTCTCCTGCCTTCAGACATTGGCACTCTAGGTTCTCAGGCTTTTAGACTCAGACTGGGACCTGTACCATTAACTCCCTAATTCTCAGGTTTTTTGACTTGAACTGAATCACATCCTTGGCTTTCCTGGTTCTCCAGTTTTCAGACAGCAGATCATCTGCTGGACTTCTCAGCCTCCATAACCATGTGAGCCAATCCCTATAATAAATCTATTTTTATCTATCTATCTATCTATCTCCGCATCCATCCATCCTGTTGGTTCTGTTTCTCTGGAGAACCTTGTAGGGAATATCCAGATTAACATGTTCAAGAGAAAGTTTGGTTTAGGAGTTGGAAGCCCAGGTTGGAAAAACCTCTTGATAGATGTCACTCATGAAAGACCATAAAAATGGAAAAAATAATTCAAGGAGAAGATGCAAAGTGAACTGTGAAATAGGCCAAGCATGAATCTCTAGAGTAAACCTATACCCAAATCCTCTTCCGTAGAATAACTGCATGAACTTGGGAAAATGACCTGATGTTTCTCAGTTTCCACATTTCAAAAAATGGATTTTAATGAGAATTAAATGTGATAATGTATTCCAACTACCTGGCCCAGAACCTGGTATAAGAGCTCAGTACAGATTGAGGTCGGTTATCATCATCATATCATCATCACTCATGTTGAAGGGATGATGGGCTGCTGAGAAATCCATGAAGGAGATGAAGAACAATTAGAGAGGTGGGAGGGAAGGAGAAGACTACCACTGAGTAAGGGAGTTGAGAGCCTTGAGAAAGAGTAAGGCATCTGGGGGACTGGAACGTTCTCACTGGAGTTGGCAATATTGAGGTTGTTGAGGACCCTGATGAACTTTTGATAAAGTGGTAGGAGTCAAAGAAAGCTGAGGTGAATATAAAGCTGAGGGAGGATATGAGGACTCGTAGATTATTCTTTCAAGAAATTTGTCTGGAAAGGAAAGAAGAGATGGTTGTAGCCAGAGGAGAGTAGTAGGATGCAGGGAGTTTTTGTTTATGAGTTTGTTTGTTCTTGCTGTTGTTTACATGTGGTTTTTTGTTTGTTAAAGAGGGATAGTTGTGAGTATAAAAGAGCCTAGAAATAGAGAAAAACAGGAACAAATTCACATGAAAACCCTTGGCTGAGAACAGAATTAAGCCCTGCAGGGGGAAACTTCAAGCCTTGGCAGGTAGGCAAGTGTTTGAGACACAGCTGGCATGGGGATGGGGCCCTTTCCTTGGCTGGCAGGCTAGAGGGAGAATAATTTGGAAATGGATATTAGAAAAGGCATAATAACATGAAATTCAACTACTTAGTAGGGGAGGAAACTTTGCATATTATGAGGCAATTATGAAAGTATTTCCTTCCTATGGGCTTAAATGGTATTGCCTCTGAGCATTAATGTTTGCCCTCAGGAGGTAAGTGGGGGGACTGATTCAGCAGTTACTACCTAGATAGCCATGGTTTATAGAGGTAGCATGGTTTAGAGGGGCATGTAAGCCTCCAACTCAACTTGGTAGGTGAGATGTGGAGCCTGAGTTAGGAGACCCTACATCCCCTGACACATGGGGAGGTGGGGGTAGGAAAGCATCACTGGCCACAATCCAAACTGAGTGCCTCAGGTGTGCAGAAATGACCTGCTGGAGTTTTCAGGGAGCAAGGAGGTGGGGCAGGTAAGGGATAGATTCTGGGATGCAGTTTCATGAAAAGTGGGTAGATTTCCACAACTTAGTTTCTAGACTAAATGGAATGCGCATGTTCCACCCTACTCCTCCCACTAAATACAACGAAAAGCTCTGGACAAAATTCATAAAGCAACTGACAGAAGACTCTGCAGGTGGAGGAAAAAACATAGACTGGCAAATTCCTCCAGACTCAAGGAACCATCCAGCAGAGAGCGTCCTGGGTTTTGTTTGCTTGTTTGTTTTGTTTTGTTCATTATTTTTGCCTCCTATATGTGGCAGCCTGGCCTCTGAAGAGGCCTATAACCCAGAAACACAGATAAATGAGTGCAGGTTAAAAATCCCAAGAAAAGTCTTCTTTTTTTTTTTTTAGCCAAAAAACATTTTGACCATATCTTCCCTACTACAGGCAAACAGCACACACACAAAAAAGGCTAATCCTTCTCCCCTCACCAGGTGCTGCTGGTGGGAGGCTGTGGATGGAGCCCACTTATCCATCTTGCCTCTTGCATTAAGGAGAGGGTACCCCTCCTTCTTCCAGCTAGAGCGTGGAGGAGGACCACGTGGAGGACAGAACTAGAGAATGCAATTTTCTAAATCTGTGTATGAAATGCTGGGCCGAGCTCTGAGTGCCCTATGCACAAAACAGACAAGGAACAACACAGCAAAAGGTTTAAAGAGTCAGGAAAACTAAACACCGGTCTGAAACACTGCCTGGGTTTCAGATTAGGTAGTGCTCAGGAAAGCACCCAAGTGGGGCAGACCAGAATAGGACAGCAAAGGCTTTGGAAACAAAATGGAAATTTAAGCCACAGCCCACAAAGTGGACCAGAACATGCATTCTGAACTTAATAGGTCAACTGTCTGCTAAAATCAAAGACTTAAATAGGAACCAGAATAATAAAACATAATATACTCAAAATGTCTAGGATGCAATCCAAAATCTCATCACACTGAGAACCATAAAAATCTCAACTTGAAAGAGAAAAGGCAATCTTAAGCTTTGAGATGACACAGATGTTGAAATTGTCTGGTGAGAATTACAAAGCATTTGTTATACAAAATGCTCTAATTTTAAAGCAATTATGAATGCTTGAAAAATGACAAAATAGAAAATCACAGCAAAGAAATAGAAAATGTAAGGAAGAACCAAATGAAAATTTTAAAACTGGAAAATACAATAACACAATTATTTTTAAAAAATCACTAGATGGGCTCAATAGCAGAAATTCATAAGGAAAGACCAACAATCCCACAGAAAAATGGGCAAAGGATACGAAGACTTTATAGAAAAGGAAATACAAGTAACCCTTACACATATAAAAAGATGTTCAACCTCACTCATAATAAGAAAAATAAAAATTAAAACTACACTGAGATACTGGTTTTTACCCATCAGAATGGAAAAACCCAAAGTGTGAATATACGTTACAAGAATGTGAAAAATTCTCATAGATTGCTCACAAGCACCCAGAACAATTTGGTTGTCTCTCTAAAATCCACAAACCATTTGGCCCTGTAATTCCACTTTTAGAAATTTATCTGATAGAAAACTTGCATATGGATGAAATGACATATATGCAATATTATTCCTGGCTACATTGCTGGTAATCACAAAGGACTAGAAACAATTTAATGTCCATGAGCAGGCTATTAGTTAAATTAATCCTGATACACCCATACAATGGAAAGTTATAAAACTGCCAAAAAAAAAAATAGAAGCCCTCTCTATAACTTGCTACCATAGAATAAATAAAAGGAGAGACAATGACCTATATTTGTATGTGTTTGTTTATGCATATTGAAACTTTGAAAGGACAGGTAACAACAAGTGGCTGCCCAGGGGGAGGGGACGGGAGGGAATCTGTTTGGTATGCCAATTACTATGTTCTGGTTATTGAACCATGTGAACGTCTTGCCTATCCAAGAAAAAAAAAAAAGTCAATAAAAACAAACACACAAAGAAAGAACAGAAAAAGTCCTTAATGTCTTATGCCAGGGCATTATCATAGTGGTCACTTTATGTCTGGATGAGGTAAACCTAGCCAGTGTTTCAATTAACTTGGCTTACTATTAAGCCAATGACATTAAGTGACTTAATATGAGCAGGGATATTGTTTCATCTGAGGCCATGTTAGATGCCTTCCATGATGTCCACAAGGAAGAAGAGCCCCTGAATCACCAGGGGCACTGGTTAGGATGCAAGCATTTTATCACGAACACTTTCTCTCGGTGGCCAGGGCTGCTGGGGGCTTGAAGCTTGCCTCCTTCCACCTTGCAGCACCCCCCACTTTACCACTTTCTGCTCATCACACAGGGCCCCCCCCCACCCCACCGCATGTTCTGAAAAACTTTCCTTTCTGGAAACACCATAAGGCTGGTGACTATTCACCCAGCTCTTAGTTCTCCGCTTCAGCATGTGTGGTTTCCTATGGAAACCGGGCAGACCACGAGTTTGTCCATTTCCCTCTCGTCTTCCAGGCACCCAAAAGCAAAATCTCACAGGGCTGACACTGAACACCTGTCACATGGGAAATGCTTCCTTCCCCAGCTCGGGAATTTGGTTTTGGCTTTTGTCGGGGTCACTCAGCCCCCATTGAAGGACAGAATTTGAGGATGGGGGTCTCTCCTCAGATACCCCTGACCCTTATTACACAGCCACAAATGCCTTTATTTTCCATAGGAGGATCAAGTTGCTTTTCTGAGGTCACAGGAGTCCCTGATGTGAGCTGGCTTTCTCACAAGGGCACACGTGGCAGGCACAGCTGCTCCCATCTGTTACTGCGGCTGACACACGGGGACAGCTGTTGAAGGGGCACGCCTCTTTCTTCCACTGAGCTCTTGGGTTAGCCCAATTTTTGAATCCAGGTGATACTCCCTAATTGGCAAACAAAAGCCACAGGAATAAGGCAAAAAAGACTTGTCCTTGCAGAGCCTGGCTCCAGTCATTTAAAATGAAATCAACCCCAATTGTCCCCTTCTCCCTCAGTGTTCTGAAATAATATTTGAAGTCCTCTTTGGTCTCTTTGGAGAACTGCCAATGACTTTGAGGCATGTAGTGAAGCTATATTTCAAGAGACTATTACACTCAGGACTTCCAAAAAGTGATTCTCACTTAGGAATAACGTACGATATGGATTTAATAATCTGCCATACTTCTCTTCCTATTTCTTTCCTCAAGGAAATAAGAGTGAAAACCTGACAATAGCAAAAGGAATGTCTCCTCCACAGAAGTGATTGGTAGTCTATAGTGTTTTTTTTAATTCTATAAACTATTATCAATGCTGAGTTCTGAAAGGAACAAACTGCGCAAGTTCTTAGATCTTCTGCTTTTGCCATTGACTACAGTAAATGTTTTCAAGAAATCTCTCTCCACCTCTTGTGAATTCAAAAATAATGAAAAAACAATTCTCGTTATTACATTGAAGTCACAGGTGAAATGTATAGTCTTGGAGAAAGAACAACAGAAAACCCACCTGTTTTCCCCATTCTGACTACGATTATATAACCAATTATCAAGTTTAATATACTCCCCCTTCCACAATCTGGATAAATAACATCACTCTTTTTAAAAAATATTATAAATTTTTTATGTCAAAATATTAAGGGAGTACAAATATTTTTGTTATAAGGACACATGGTATAATGCTGAAGTCAGGGCATTTAGTGTGCCAATCACCAGCATAGCACTCATCGTACCCAATAGGTAAGTTTTTATTACTCACCTTCCTCCCATCCTCCCCCCTTATTGGTTCCCAATGTCCTTGACATCTTTTTGTGCCCATGCACACCCATCATTTAACTCCCAATTATTAGCAAGAACATGTGGTGTTTGTTCTTCCATTCCTGAGATACTTCACATAGGATAATGGTCTCCAGTTCCATCCAAGTTGCTGCAAAAGACATTATTTCATTCCTTTCTATGACTTACTAGAAAGGAATGAAATAAAATTCTTTATCCGCTCATGTATTGATGGGCCCTTAGGTTTATTCTACATCTTTGCAATTGTGAATTGTGCTGTGATAAACATTCGAGTGCAGGTGTCTTTTTGATAAAATGATTTCTTTTCCTTTGGGTAGATACCCAGTAGTGGGATTGCTGGGTCAAATGGTAGTTCTACTTTTATTTCTTCGAGGAATCTCCATTTTGTTTTCCATAGAGGTTGTACTAATTTGCAGTCCCACCAATAGTGTATAAGCATTCCTTTTTCTCTGCATCTATGCCAGCATGTGTTGTTTTTTGACTTTTTAATAATGGCAATTCTAACAGGAATAAGGTGGTATCTCATTGTGGTTTTAATTTTCATTTCCCTGATGATTAGTGATGTTGAGCATTTTTCATGTGTTTGCTGCAATTTGTCTCCTTTCTTTTGAAAAACTTCTGTTCATGTCTTTTGCCCACTTTTTGATGGGGTGGTGTTTTTTTTTCCTTGCTGATTTGTTGAGTTCTTTGTAGATTCTGGATATAAGTCCTTTGTAGGATGTATAGTTTGTGAATATTTTCTCCCATTCTATAGGTTGTCTACTTACTCTGTTATTTCACTTGCTATGCAGAAGCTTTTCAATTTAATAAAGTCACAATTATTTATTTTTGTTGTTGCTCTATTTGCCTTTGGAGTATTAGTCATAAACTCTTTGCCTAAGCCTATGTCCAGAAAACTTTTTCCTACATTTTCTTCTAGAATTTTAATGGTTTCATGCCTTACATTTAAGTCTTTAATTCATCTTGAATTAGTTTTTGTATATGGCAAAAGATAGGGGTAGTGTTTCATTCTTCTGCATGTGGTTATCCAATTTTCCCAGCATCTCACCAGTGTATGTTTTTCTCTGCTTTGTCGAACATCAGTTGGTCATAGCTGTATAGTTTTATTTCTGGGTTCTCTATTCTGTTCCATTGGTTTATGTCTCTACTTTTATACCAGTACCATGCTGCTATGGTTACTATAGTCTTATAATATAATTTGAAGTCAAATAATATAATGCCTCCAGATTTGTTCTTTTTATTTAAGATTGCTTTGGCTATTTAGGCTCTTTTTTGGTTCCAATGAAGTTTAGGATTATTTTTTCTACATCTGTGAAATATTACATTGGTATTTTGAAGGGAATTGTATTGAATTTGTAAATTATTTGGGGCAGTATGGACATTTTAATGATGTTGATTCTACCAATCCATGAGTAGGGGATGTTTTTCCATTTGTTTGTGTCATCTGTGGTTTCTTTCATCAGTGTTTTGTAGTTCCCCTCGTAGAGATCTTTCACCTCCTTCATTAAGTATATTACAAAATGTTTTATTTTCTTTGTAACTATTATAAATGGTATTGAGTCCTTGATTTGACTCTCCACTTGACTGATATTAGTCTTATAGAAATGCTATCGATTTGTGTATATTAACTTTGTAACCTAAGACTTTGCTGAATTTGTTTTTCAATTCTAGGAGCCTTTTGTTGGAGTCTTTAGGGTTTTCTAGATGCAAGATGATGTCATCAGCAAACAGGGTTAGTTTGAACTCCTCTTTCCCAATTTCGATGCCATTTATTTCTTTCTCTTGCATGATTGCTCTGGCTAGGACTTCTAGTACTATGTTGAATAGAAGTGGTGACAATGGTCACACTTGTCTTGTTCTGGTTCACAGGGGGAATGCTTTCAACATTTCCCCATTCAGTATGACATTGGCTGTGGGTTTGTCATATATGGCTTTCATAATTTTGAGGTATATTTCTTCAGTGCCTAGTTTATTGAGGGTTTTTATCATGAAAGGGATGCTGGATTTTCTCGAATGCTTTTTCTACATCTACTGAGATGATCATATGTTCTTTGTTTTTTCTTCTGTACATGTGGTGAATCACATTTATTGATTTGTGTGTGTTGAACCATCCTTGCATCCATGGGATGAAACCCGCTTGATCATAGTGGATTATCTTTTTTATGTAGTGTTGAATTTGGTTTTCTAGTATTTTTTTGAGGATTTTTGCATCTATGTTCATGAGGGATATTGGTCTGTAGTTTTCTTTTTTTGTTGTGTCCTATCCTGGCTTTGGTATCAAGGTGATATTGCCTTCATAGAATGAGTTAGGGAGGATTCCTTCCTTCTTGATGTTATGGAATAATTTCTGTAGGATAAGTACCAGTTCTTCTTTGTAGGTCTGGTAGACTTGAGCTGTGAATTCATCTGGTCTGGGCTTTTTTTTGTTGGGAGATTTTTTATTTCTGCCTTAATCTTCCTGCTCACTATTCTGGATTTATATTTCTTCCTGATTCAGGCTTGGGAGGTTGTGTGTTTCCAGGAATTTATCCATTTCCTCTAGTTCTTCTAGTTTGTGTACATAGAGATTTTTGTAGTATTCATGGATAATATTTTGTATTTCTGTGGTATCAGTTGTAATGCCTACTTTTGCATTTCTGATTGAGCTTATTTGAGTCCTGTCTCTTCTATTTCTGGTTAATCTGACTAGTGGTCTATCAACTTTGTTTATCCAACTTTTTGTTTTATTGATCCTTTGTATTGTTTTTTGATTTCCATTTCATTTATTGCTGCTCTGAGCTTTGTAATTTCTTTTCTTCTGCTGGCTTTGGGTTTGATTTGTTCTTTTGCTAGTTCCTTGATGTGTGACATTAGGTTGTTAATTTGTGATCTTTCTGTCTTATTGATGTGAGAATTTAAGGCTATGAATTTTCCCCTTAGCACTGCTTTTCCTGTATCCCATAGATTTTGAAAGCTTGGGTCCCCTTTGTCATTCATTTCAATGAATCTTTTGATTTCCATCTTAATGTCATTATGAGTCCAAGGATTGTTCAGCAGCAGGTTGTTTAATTTCCTTGACTTTGTGTAGATTTGAGAATTTCTCTTGGAATTGATTACTAGGTTCATTCCACTATGGTCAGAGAAGATACATGACATGATTTTGATTTTTCTGAATTTGCTGAGACTTTTTTTGTGGCCTAAGATATGATCAATATTAGAAAATGTCCCATGTGCTGATGAGAAGAGTGTATATTCTGTAGTTTTGGGGTAAAATGTTCTGTAAATGTCTGTTAGGCCCATTTGTTCCAGAATCTCATTTAAGTCCAATGTTTCTTTGTTGATTTTCTGATTCAAAGATTTGTCCAGTTCTGTCAGTGGTGTGTTGAAGTCCCTGGCAATTATGGTGCTACCATTTGTTTCTTTGATTAGATTTAGTAGAACTTGTTTCATGAATCTGGGAGCTCCTGTGTTAGGTGCATATATATTTAGAATTGTTATGTCTTCTTGCTGAATTGCTCCCTTTTTCATTATATAATGACAATCTTTGTCTTTTTTACCATTGTTGATTTGAACTCTATTTTATCTGATATGAGAAGGGCTACACCTGCCCACTTTTATTTCCATTTGCATGGAATATTTTTTTCTATCCTTTTACCTTGAGTCTATGAGAGTCCTATAAGATAGATGGGTTTCTTGGAGACAGCATAGATTTGGGTTGTGTTTTTTCATCCATTCAGCCAGTCTGTGTCCTTTAAGTGGAGCATTAAGACCATTCACATTCAGTGTTAGTATTGATATGTGGGATACTGTTCTATTCATCATGTTGAATGACACCTTGTTGGTTTGTTTTCCCTCTTCTACTACTGTTTTATAAGAGCTGTGAGCTTTAACTTTTGGGTGTTTTTACACTGGTGTATCTATTGTTCTGTTCCATGTATAGTGGACTTTCAAGCATTTCCTATAGGGCAAGTCTAGTAGTAACAAATTCTCTTAGTGTTTGCTTGTCTGGAAAAGTCTTTGTTTCTCCATCATTTATGAAATTTAGTTTTGCAGGATACAAAATTCTTGGCTGGCCATTGTTCTGTTTAAGAAGACTAAAAATGGGTCCCAATCCCTTCTGGCTTGTAAGATCTCCTCTGAGATGTCTGCTGTTAGCATGATGGGCTTTCCTTTGTAGGTTAGTTGTTGCTTTCATCTTGCAGTTTGTAGAATTTTCCCCTTCACTTTGACTTTGGCCAGGTTGATGACTGTGTGTCTTGGAGATGTCCTATTTGCCATGAATCTTTCCAGTGTTTGATGACCATCTTGTATCTGAATAACTGAACTGAATCTCTAGTGATACCAGGGAAGTTTTCCTCAATAATTCCCTCAAACAGGTTTTGCATGCTTTTTGCTTTTTCTTCTTCTCCATCAGGGACGCCTATAACTCTTATATTGGTTCATTTCACATAGTCCCACATTTCTCTGAGTGATTGTTCATTCTCCTTTATTCTTTATTCTGCATCTTTGACTGACTGGGTTAGTTTGAAAGCCTTGTCTTCAAGCTCTGAAATTCTTTCTTCTGCTTGGTCTAACCTGTTCTTGAAGCTTTCTGCTGTGTTTTGGGATTACCTAAATGACTCTTTCATTTCTTTAAGTGCTGTTATATCTATTCTTATGTTATCTATCACTTTAGCAAGTTTTTCATTTTTTTAATTCATGTCCTGAGATATTTTTGGCTTCTCTGCGTTGGTATTCAACTCTATCATCAATCCTATTCATCTTATTTGCCATCCATATTTTGAATTCCATTTCTGATGTTTTAACAATTTCCTTTTGGTTAGGGGTCCATTGGTATAAATCAACTGTGATCCTTTGGGGGTGTTGAACTAGTTCGCTTTTTCATGTTACCAGAGTTCTTTTGCTGGTTTGTTCTCATCTGAAACCTCTTCTCTCAGCTCAGGGAAGATAGGTTTGTGGTTTACTTACATTTTCTTCTTTGCTAGGAACTCTCCTACTTAGTGAGAAGTCCCTAGATGGCACAAGTTTGTCCTACTCTAGAAGACTGACCCAGCAGGAGTGGGACAGATGCACTGAAAGCCTATAATGCTTTTTGCATTGTCCTGTTCCCTTGTGGTTGTCACAGTCCAAACTGGTGCTGAGGGATTTTGGTGTGGAGTGGTGGGTTGGTCCTCAGACTTCTGTTGGAAGCTCAGGTGGAGGCTGGGCAAGTCCCTCTCCAAGGAAAGAGAGTGCTCTGCTCATGTCTCCCTGTGGTGGTCACAGTGGCAGCTGTGCAAGACTATCTAGGCAGTGGCTATGGGTGTCAGGGCTGCAGGTGTTTGCTCCACTTGGGACTAGGTGCAGTGGTGGCACATGACAGGGGGAACCTTATGACTAGCAGGTCTGTGGCAGAGCACTGGACTTTAGGCATGGCATCAGGCAGCATGTGAGACCATGGGTGTGGGACCACCCAGTGGCACATGAGGACACAGAGGCAGGGCCTCCAAGGGCACATGGGACCATGGATCTGGGCTGCCAGGTGGCTGGGGCTCTCTCCCTGCACAGGTCACACTGAGGCTTTTGCCATGGGATTTCTTGAATAGCATTGGTACCTCTGTTCAAACTCCCTGGTGGAGTGTCTGCTTTCCCTGCTCCCTCCCTGGCCTGGCAGGGGCAATGTGGGTGCAGTTGCAGCAAAGCCAATGCTTATGTAGACTGAGTATTCTGAACACAAGACCTCAGAATGGTGTCAGTTGCAGTGACCCTGGAATGGAAGCCAGTGGGTCCCTGCTGTGCCTACTTTCTGGTGGAATGTTACTGTACAATCTCCAAGTAGACTCCTGGTCAGTACAGAGGGCTGTGGTGGTGGTGTAGGCCCTCTCACAGCTTGAGTCACAGTGTCCATAGGGAGAGTGTGGAGCCCTAAGTTTCTCTTCTCTGACCCTTCCCTATGTGTGGATGCCTCCCCCAGGTTCCTTCCAGTCTTGCTGAATGGATCACCCTGTCTCCCTCTCCTTCACTTTGAGTGTCTCCTGTTGCTTCTCTGATGATCTACAATGCTCTCTCCAAAAAGGTCCATTCATTGGTGGGCATCCACTTGCAACTTTTTATCTGCAGCAGCATGTGCAGGCTGCTTCTAGTCTGCCATCTTGGCCAGATTCCCTATAAATATATTTTTAATTATACAATCATTATACTGATGTATCTTTATAAAATGTCCATTAAATACAGAAAAACCTACAGTTTTGTTTGACCAAATCCCCTGTAAACTAAGTGTGACATATATGCTTCCATATCTTTTTAATACACAAATGTTTGTACATTTGTATACAAATATTTATATGTACATACAACTATAAACATAGAAACATATATTTTAATTTTATGATTTCCTTTTACATATATGGAATCACATTGTATATATTATTACACAACTTAATTTTTAACTTAATATCTTGGTGACATTTCCAATTCACAACATGAAAATTAATCTTGTTCTTTGGAACTACTGTGAAGTATCCCATCCCATCTATAAATCAAGATTTATCAAATTCCTCCCCTATACATTTAGATGTTTTCCAATTTTTTCCCTATTACAAATGATGTTTCAATGGACATTCTTGTACAAAGCTCCTTGTGCATATGAGTATTTTCCTGTAGAAAATATCTAGATATGCAATTGTTAGGTCAAATGATCTGCATGTTCTTATTTTAAAAGATGCTGCTAAATAGTAATAGTTATGGCTAAATACTACGTGACAAGCTCTATATTAACTTATATAATCTTCATAATCAATGATTAGGTACTATCATTAATTACCCCTACTCTGAAGTTGAGAAAACTGAGGCACAGAGAAATGAAGTAACTTGTCCAAGGTCACACACAGCAGGTAATAGTGGAACCAGAATTAAAATCCAGGCATCTAGCTCCAGAATCTGTGCTCTTAGCCCTATAATAGGCTGCCTCTTTCTAATATGCAACGGTACAAATATATTAAGTATATTATGAACTATATAGAAATATAGAAACTAAAAGAGATGATATAAATTAGGTAACATTTTATATTTATTAATAGTCAAAAGCTTTTTCTTTCAATAGAACTACTATTAATAGTAATATTTTAGTGAGAATAAAATGACTAAACATGCTCCCTTTTTACAACATTTGACTCTACACTTTTTGATACACTTGTTCAAAACTCTGGTTCTAAGTTCAATTCATTGTCTGTCATAGCTGAAAATATTACCTTGCAAAGTACATCATTGGCTGTACTGACTAAATTGTAATTTTCATTTTTAATCCCATCCACCAATTAGTCAAAATCTTTTCCTAAAATTTGGCTGGTAGATGTGCATTTTCCCATATATCAATGTATTTTCCTTGAAACATAATCAGAACATTTCACATTTTTTATCTTTTTAACAAATTGTGTTTAAAAGTTTGGTAGCTTGTCTCCAGTATAGACATCATCAATCCCTTCCCTTCCTGTAAATGCAAGCCAGCTCCTTATCAAGAGGTGGAGTTTGTTCTTCTGGTCTCTTGAAATTTGGCTGGTTTGTGACTGCTTTAGCCAATAGAATATGGTAAAAGTGATGCTGCCTAACTTCTACGACTTGGTCATAAGAACTCCTTCACCTTTTGTCCATGTATTAGGATTCTCCAGAGAAACAGAACCAGTGGGATATACAGTCATTTCTTGGTATCTGAGGGGGATTGGTTCCAGGACCTCCCAAGGATACCAAAATCAGTGGACGTTCAACTACCTTATATAAAATGGCATAGTATTTGAATACAACCTATGCATAGCCTCCTGTACACTTTAAATCATCTTTAGATTACTTATAATACCTAATACTGTATTTTTTTGTACTTTTTTCTGAATGTTTTCTATCTGTGTTTGGTTGAATCTGTGGAACCCACAGGTAGAGAGGGCTGACTATATATGAAAAGTTGCATGATCTGCCATCTGTAAGCCAGGAAATCCAATGTTGTACCTCAGAGGTCTGAGAACCAGAGAGTCAGTGGTGTAGATTCCAGTCTGAGTCTGAAGGTCTGAGAACCAGTCACCAAGGAAAAAAAAGATCTCAGCTCAAGCAGTCAGACAAAGTGTAAATTCAACCTGCCTCTGCCTTTTGTTCTATCCAGGCCCTCGACATATTGGGTGATGGCCATCCACACTGGGGAGGGCCATCTGTTTACTCAGTTCACCAATTCAAATGCTAATATCTTCCAGAAACACCCTCATATCCATGCTCAGAAATACTATTTAACTAGAGATCTGGGCACCCTGTGGCCTACTCAAGTCAACACCCAAAATTGACCATCACAGCCTGCTGCTTCTCCTAGCACACTTGCTCAGGAGAGAGCCAGTTGCTGCATATGAAGCCCAACCACCCAGAGATTGCCATGCTGTGAGGAAGCCCAGACAATCTATGTGGAGAGAGAAGAAAAGAGATGCCCGGCTGGCCCTGACTATTCCAGTCATCCCGGTCTAGACACCAGACGTAGTGTGAAGAGATCTTCAGACAACTTCAGCCTCATCCACCATCTGACTGCAGCTGTAGGAGAGACCCCCAAGTGAGAACCATCTAGCTAAGCCTGTCTATACCCAGAACTGTGAGAGGTAATGAGAAATTATTTTAAGCCACTCAGTTTTGGAGTGGTTTGTTATGCAGCAATGGTTATCTAGAACAGAATTCTACTGAAACACCACATTCGGAAGACTTTTCAACAGGTTAGAAAATTTTATTCCCACGTTTTCATTCACGTGTGCAGATACAAGCACTTTTTATGAGTGTACCCATAAAGTTTTTGCAAAGTCATGATAATGAGAAACGTTTTTAAACAACCATTCCCAAAATGCTCCTTCATGGACAGAAGTTTCTATTTTGAAAGCATTTTTTAAACACTTATTATTTAAAGTGACTTTTCCTAATAGGATCAGATTATGTGCAATTTCTTTTTTTCCCAAAACTATCTGCTAAGTGACATACTACTAGTCATGGCTGTCATCATAGAAAAAGTCAACTTTTTTTTTTACTTGTTATTGCAGAATAGTTTTGAGAAGAGTAGAAAAAGCCCTTGAGTATTCTTCACATAGATTCCTTAATTGTTAACATTTTACTATGTTTGCTTTATCAGTCTCTCTAAATATGTACACATATTATTTTTAACAAATAAATAAATAAGTTGTAGACATGATGGGCCTTTATATCTAAATAATTCAGTGTGTGTTCCCTATGAGCTGGGACATTCTCTTACAAAATCACAGTGCAATGATCAAAATCAAACTTAACGCTGATAGAACACTGTTGTCTAATCTACAAACTTTATTCAAATTTTCCAATTATTCCAATAATGTCCTTTAAAAAAAAACAAGTGCCATAGTAAAATAATGTCCTTTTTAGTAATAAATAAAAGTAAAAATTTTATTTAGGGTCTAATCCAGAATCACACACCACATTTAATCGACATACCTCTTTTGCCTTCTTTAATCTGGGACAGTTTCTTAATCTTCCTTTGTCTCCCATGACCTTGCTGTTTTTGAAAAGTTCAAGCAATTTGAGTTTGTTTCCTCATGTTTAGAATCGGGTTATGCATTTTGGGCAGGAATACCACAGACGTGATTCTGTATCCTTCTCAATGCATCTTATCAAGGGGTGCATGATGTCATTTTGTTCCATTACTGATGACATTAACTTAGATCACTGGGTTTAGGTGGTATCTGTCATGTTCTTCTACTGTAAAATTACCATTCACTTCCTCTTTTGTGTTCAATGGTATTTTGAGGGGAAATACTTTGAGACTATATCAATATTCTGTTCCTCATGAAATATTTACCCACAGTTTTACCATCCATTAATGATTTTTGCCTTGAATCAATTATTACTCTGCCTTTAATCAATTACTCTGATAATTGACAAATGGTAAGACAACTGTTCTTGAGAACTTATATTTTTGTAAAATAAAAATATATGAGTCTTAATTTTGATAATTATTTTAAATATTTTACATGGGATAATCAGTGAACTTTTAATTAAAGAAGTAATTTACTGTTAAGATTATATCTTTCTGTACACATATTTTCTTTAATGGGTCACAAAATGTTGGTGTTCCTAAATCTCATTTTTAAAATAATATCTAAGAAATACTGTAAGCTAAAGCATATTAGACATTTGTTCTTTCTATCTGCAGTGCAAACCTCCCACATAGCATAATTTATTCTAATGGATGCTTCTCCATACCTTTGGCAATATCTTCTGGTCATCTTCCAATAATATTTGCTAGCAAAGAAATGTATTTCAGCTTATTTCAAATTTATTTTGATACAATAATTCAGCTATACTTTTTTATCATAGAATGAAAACAAATATATACTTTGGTCTTTAGTGATTAAATAAAAACTTTCAAGAGGATTTTGAATGATTATTATTAAGTCTATAAAATTTTGGAAAATAAGGTAATGAGGTGTCATTAATTTGAATATCTGTAAATATTTCTATAGAGTTTTGTCTTCTTGCTTTGAATGATTAGTTATTAAATGTCTTATTCATTATTTTGATATCAATAGGTTCAACTACCTTATTAGTCATTTAAGATTCTTATCTTTAGAGTGAAGTTAGTTGCTAACACTACAGCATGTAAATCTAATTCTTCAATAATCTTCCTGATAATTTTGCTGGTTTTCACCTACTTTTTGTAAGATCTGGTTACATTTGTGGGATTTTCCTTATATATACATTCAATTTTCATTATTTGCAGTAGTTATGCTCTATAAAGTTGCCACAGTGAATTAGCAAATACTGAACCATTGTTCCTAGAGGAAATACAAGGTTAGGTTCCTGTGAACCTCTGGTCACAATATTTTCATCAACCAATGAATATGTGTTTCTGCTTAAAGACATTTTATTTAATACACTTACGACCAACAGCACTATAACTCATGCCTGAACAAAGCTTACCTAACACACGTTTTCTCCTCAAGGCACACCACAGCTTTCTTACACTTAGGAACAACAGACAGCACATCAGCACCACACTTTAAATAGTAACACCACCAATGAAAAGCACAAAAATGTGAAAAACATGGCACTAAATAGTCCCTGAAAAAGACACTTAACTTACGGTACGAAAGCTGAAACAAGAAAGCAGAGCATCGCCTTGTTTGACTTCAGTTGGGAATATGCAAGTCATGTGACTCATATATTTCACTGCTCTGCATATGTCTACAGACTACCACAAAAGTGCTGTGAGTATTGATTTGGAGATTACCAATAAATTTCGGCAAGTAGGCAAATTCACAAATACGGAATTCATGAATAAGGAGGCTTGACAGTATCTATCTGTAGAGCAAAACACTCAAACTAGAAGTAGAAAAATGTTATATCTTCTTCTTTTTAGTACTTTCTTATGCTTTTCTTGTTAATATTATTTCCTGTCCACAGTGTCTTTGCATAAATTTGTTGAATTAATGGTCCATTTTCTCAGGATTTTAGTTAAAACTAGAGCAACTAGATATCTGTAATGTGTAAACCACACTCTATACCCATTGTCTAAAGAGAAAAATGAGTGTAGGCACCACAGTGAATCCTTTTCCTCCCCCAAAATACCTCACATACACTGCATGATGCAACACCCTCTAACAAATAGATCAAGTGATACAACAGTGTCGATCCAAACAGTAACTATTACAAAGCTAATTTCCTTATTAACTTATTAGATGAATGTAAGTTTACATAGAGACTTTAAGAGTTGAACAGGAAGGTGGGAAATTTGGAAGTTTCTTCCTGATATTCTTGATGGTACCAACCTAACCCAAGAGAGGGAACCAAAGGCCACAGGCAGTGATGGAGTAACAGGGAACAAATTTCTCCATCAACCTGAAACAACTAAAAAACTAAACAAAACATACATAAAACTGTTTTCAAGACAGAAAGAAAGATGTTTTCAGGCAAAAAGAAAGATGATAATCTGAGACAGGGAAAACAAATGAGGTAAGTTCTGTGATGGCCCCAGCTTACCACCTAGGGAGAGTTCCCAGGTCATGGTGCATGGAGAGGAAACCCAGGTGGAGCCCAGCAACATCCCCGAGTTGAGAAGATATAGGTAGGAGTCCAGGGAGGCCACAGGTTCTAAAGCTCACAGAGAAGAATACCGGAGAAGAATACCAGAAAGGAAAGAACCTCACAGAGAAAAAGCTCCAAAGAACTGCAGATAGTCACCTGAATCTTCAGCTCAATACTGATCAGTACATGTGCATAAAGAAACCATCCAAGCACAGAGAAATAACCAACTGCAAGGATCGGAGGGAACAATCCCCAGAGCTTATACAGGCTGGGAAAGATTTCTGTTTCCACTAGCCAGAGCGAAAAATCTCACAATCCATGGAGCATTATGGATAGTACTCAGAAGGGTCTTGCCTCAGTGGTGGGGCAAAATTAGCCATAGACAACACACTGATATGGTTCCACTTAACAAGGCTGAAAAAGAAGACTCAAGAGGATCAAGTTGTTTTTTTACTAATCGCACCCCACAATAAAGTTCAGGAATATTTACAAGAACACAAAAATTTACAGGACCAACAAGGTATATTTTGCAATGTCTGACATCCAATAAAAAGTGACCAAGCATGCAAAGAGACAGGAAATTACAACACATAATGAGGGGAAAAAATCACTCAAAACTGACCCAGAAATGACACAAATGATAGAATTTGTAAACAAGGATATTAAAGCAGTTATTATAACTGTGTTCCCTATATTCAAGAACTAGGCAATGATTGAAAATGTTAAGTATAGACATGGAAAATAAAAGAAAGATCCAATTTAAACATCTGGAGATGAAAGCTATAATGCCTGGGATGGAAAATACACAGGTTAGAATTAACATCAGATTAAATATTGAAGAAGAAAAAATTAGTGAATTTGAAAGTACCCAAAATGACACACAAAGAAAAAAAATACTGAAAAAAATTAGCAGAGCATCAGTGAGCTATGGAACAGGTTCAACTCTTCTAATGCATGAGAAGGGGAGAGAGTAGAAAAGGTATTTGAAGAAACAAAGGGTAAAAATATTTTGAATTTGATGAAAAACAGAAATCCACAAACCCAAAAAGTTCAATGTATTCCAAGCACAGAAAACATGAAGAAAACCACACCTAGACACATCATCATTAAATTGCTTAAAACTAGTAATACAGGGTAAATCTTAAAAGCAGCTGGAGACAATAAGATTTTACACTGGACGCACTGCGAGACAGAAGACAGTAGAGAAACATTCTTAAAGGACTGACAGACAACATCTTTCAACCTAAAATTTTTACCCGGTGAAAATATATTTAATATTTCAAAATAAAGATATTTTCAGAAATGCAAAAGCTGAAAGAATTCATCGCCAGCAAACCTGCATTACAAGAAATTTTGTAGGAAGTCCTTCAGGCACGAGGAAAATAGTACCAGCGAGGAATAGGGAACTACAAAACAAAACAAAAAAAGACAAGCACCAGAAAGGTCATTACATGGGTGACTATATGGGATATTTTTCTTATTACTTAAAGCTCTTGAAAATGTGGTTGACGGCTTAAAGAAAAATAAAGATGATAACAGCAAAGGGTGTGGTTTGTCACATGTGTAATAGGAACAACCTATGGCCGTAGAGCAAAGACAGGGAGGGAGGAAACGTAACTACGCTAGAGTTATAGCTGATAAGTCAACAAATGAGGTGTCTCCTTTGTACCCATTTTAATTTTGAGAGGTGATTGAGGGAAGACACAAAGAGGCTAATGCCATATTTGGAAGATTTTTATTATTTACATTTCCTGAGAAGAGGGACCAGGCCCCATCACGCAGGACCAGGTGAGGAAGCCCCACTGCGGGTCAGGAGGCAGGAAGGAGGCAGGGGCATGCCTCAGCCACAACCTTTGTTGTGTTTCCCATGGGAAGGGCAAGGCGGGGCAGAGGAAACAGGTTAGCATTGGCTAGTTTGAATAATTCTGGCAGGCTTTGGGGGATAGGGGCTGTCGCTGGTTGTCTGTTACCTTCCCCTGGGTTGATTTAGGGCAGGGAAATGTTGGCTTAGCGTGTGAGAGTCAGAGAAAGGAAATGGTTGGGAACGTGGACTCAGGACTGGCTGGTTGGTATAGGAAAGGCAGGATCACCAACAAGCTGTCTCTAGGAACTAGCTAGCCCTGGGAGGGGCAGTCTCTCCCCAGCCAGCAAAGGCCCCCAAAGATGTCAAAACATCATAAAATATAAAAAATAAAAACTATGGTTAACACAGGAGGTAAAGTGAAATTATAAAAATACTGAATCCAAAGAAGGTGGGGAAAAAAAGGAAAAGAGAAGAAAAACCAGGTAGTACAAACATAAAGCAAATGGAAAGATTTTAGATTTAAATCCAGACATTTCAACGAGAGCATTTACTGCAAGTGGTCTAAACATCCTAATTAAAATACAGAGATTCTCAGATCGCAAAAAGTGAAAACTGAGCTATATCTACTGGCTTCACGATACTTACTTTAGATATAAAGACACAAATAGATTAAAAGTAAAAGGATTGAAAAAGATATGTCATGCTAAACATTAATCAAAAGAAAGCTAGAGTGGCTGTATTAATATTAGCCAAAGGCAATTTCAGAGCAAAAACTATTACCATTAATAAAGAAGGTCATTCCATACTATTTAGGTTATTAAGTATAAAATGTCCGATTTCCTTAAATAGTAAGTTTGACAGTTGATATCTCTGACATTTCACTTCGACACTTCTTGTTTTATTTTTATTGTGAAGGTCCATCCTCATTCTTTCAAATGCATGGTTTGGCCTGTGATTATCTTTCAAATTTTTTTTTAGAGCAATTTTTGTGAAACCATGGATAAGTCAAAAATTCATGTTATTTTCGAAAATGAGTTCTGTCTTGGAACAAATGCAGCAGAGACAGCTCAAAATATCAGTGAAGTGTTTGGGAAGGATGTGGCTCATGAACGCACAGTACCTCAATGGTTTGAGAAGTTCTGTTCTGGTGATTTTAATCTTGAAAATGAGCCACGTGGGTGACCTGAGACCAAGGTGAATAATGATGACCCGAAAGCTGTAGTGGAAGCAAATCCATCTCAACCTAATGGTAACTACATTACTATTCCCACAATATTGGACCATTTGAAACAAATTGGCAAGGTAAAGAAGATGGATAGATGGGTTCCGCATGAATTAAACAAGTGTCAGAAGACAAATCATCTCGAAGCTTGCCCTTCTTTGTTGTCACGACATAAAGGCGAACAATTTCTACACCGTATTGTTACTTGTGATGAAAAATGGATTCTTTTTGACAATCGCAAGAGTTCAACACAATGGTTGGATAAAGATGAAATTCTGAAACACAGTCCAAAACCGAATATTTATCAAAAAAAGCTAATGGTGTCTGTTTGGTGGTCTGGCGCTGGTATTATCCACTACAGCTTCATGAAACCTGGTCAATAGATTGCAGCGGATGTATACTACAACCAGTTGGATGAAACGATGAGGATGTTTGCGATTAAGCAGCTGAGATTGCTCGATGGAGACAGGGCAAGCTTCTTGCAAGACAATGCTCAACCACATGTCACACAAACAATGCTGCTCAAACTATAGAGGCTGGACTTGGAAACCCTCCATCATCCACCATATTCACCAGACCTTGCACCAACTGACTACCACTTCCTCCAGGCTTTGGACCACTTCTTGCAAGGAAAAATATTCAATTCTCAACAAGCTGTGGAAAGCGCCTTTGGTGATTTCATTGCCACTTGCTCTCCAGGCTTCTTTGCTGCTGGTATAAACAAGATACCGTTAAGATGGCAAAACTGTGTTGATAGTTTAGGCGCATCCTTTGATTAATTGTACTGCTTCTTGTTTGATATATAATAAACTACACTTTTTTTATTTCAGAATATTATGGGGGTACCAACATTTTGGTTACATAACTTACTTTTTGTACCGTTTGAGTCAAAGTTATAAGTGTCTAGATTCGATATTGGACATTTCATATTTAATAACCTAAATAATAAAGGGGTCAATTCATCAAGAGGACATAACAACACCAAGTGTTTATGCACATAATAACAGGGCTTCAAATTATATGAAGCAAAACTGATAAAACTGCAATGAGAAATAAACAAATATACAATTATTGTAAAAGAATAAACAGACAGAAAATTATTAAGGATATAGAAGACTTGAACAACACTATCAACCAACTAGAGCTATTAATTTTTATAAAACACTTATCCAACAACAGTAGAATGTATATATTTTTTTCAAGTGTATGATAACATTTACCACAGTAGAACATATTCTGGGCCATAAAACAAATCTCAAAAATGTTAAAATGACTCAAATCAAACAAGTATATTCTCTGATGACAACGGAACTACATTAGAAATCTAAACCAGAAAGATACCTGAAAATATCCTCCAAATATTTGGAAATTAAAATACATTACTAAACAACTCATGTCATCGAGGAGATCAAAAGGGAAATTTAAAAATATTTTTAATCTAATGAAAATGAAAACATGACATGCCTAAACTTATATGATAAGAATAAAGCAATACTTAGAAGAAAATTTATAATCTATATTAGAAAAGAAGAAAGGCCTCAAATGATGACCTCAACTTCCACCCTAAGAAATTAGAAAGAATAAAAAGAGAGTAAAAGTAAGCAGCAGAAAGGATACCAAATCAGAGAAACACATTACAAGGAAAGAAAATGTCAAACCAGTTTCCCTCATGAACAGAGAAGCCAATAACAATATATAAAAAAATAGGTAATATATTATGATCAAATGGAGGCTTATTCTAGAATGCAAGGTTGGCTTAACATTCAAAAAGCAAACAATGCACTTCAGCAACAAACTAAAAAAGACAAACCATTTGAACATCTCAACAGAGGCGAGAAAAGGATTCGACAAAATTGAGCAACCATTCCTTATAAAAACTCTCAGCAACTTAGAAATAGAAATGAACATTCTCAACTTGGTAAAGAACATCTATTAATACAAAACACCTACAGCTAGCATATTAATTATAATAGACTAAATGCCTTCCCCTTGAAATTAGGAGCAAGGAAAGGATATCTATTGTCAACATTTCTATTCATCATTGTAGTGTGGAGGCTCAAGGGGGGGAAAAAAAGAATTTCCAGATTGGAAAGAAAGAAGCAAAATTGTATTTTACCCCAGACAATGTATTTTTAAAATTTTTAAAAATTTGTATACATTCATGGGACACAAGTGTAATTTGTCTACATTGATATATTGCATTGTGATGAAGTCAGAGCCTTCAGTGCATCCATCACTGAAGCAACACACATTTTACCCACCAAGCGACCTCCTATCATCTACCCCCCTACACCTCCACACCTCCAAGTCTCCATTGTCCATCGTTCCACACTCTGCTTCCATGTGTACACATTATTTAGCTCCTGCTTACAAGTGAGAACAAGCAGTATTTGTCTTTCTGTGTCTGAGTTGTTTCACTTAAGTGAATGGCCTCTAGTTCCATCCATGTTGCTGCAAAATATGTGATTTTTGTTTTGGTTGGCTGTGTTTTTGAGATCTTAGTCATGGATTCTTTGCTTAGACCAATATCCAGAAGAGTTTTCCATAGGTTTTCTTCTAGTATTTTTATAGTTGCAGGTCTTACATTCAAGTCTTTAAACCATCTTGAGTTGATTTTTGTATATGGTGGGAGACAGGTCCAGTTTCATTCCTTTGCATGTGGTAATCCAATTTTCCCAGCACCATTTATTGAAAAGGGTGTCCTTTCCCTAGTATATGTTCTTGGCAACTTTGTCAAAGATCAGTTGCCTGTAAGTATGTGGCTTTATTTCTGCAGTCTCTATTCTGTTCCATTGATCTATTGGCAGGTAACATATCGTCTACATAGAAATCCCACAGAATCTGCAAAAAAAAGCTACCTGAACTAATATTAATAACTACATTCAGCAAGGCGGCAGGATACAATATCAATATATAAAAATCAATTTTATTTTTAATACTAAAAACAATATGACATTGACATTTTAAAAATAAAATTTACAATAGCATCAAAAATGTTAAAACCAGCAGGACATGGTGGTGCATACCTGTAGTCCCAGCTACTCAGGATGCTGAGATGGGAGGATCATTTGAGCTCAGGAATTTGAGTCCAGCCTGGGCAACATAGTGAGACTGTGGACTCTGTCTCTAAATACAAATATATATATTGTATTTGTATCATTTATCTTTAAGTATTTAAAGTACATATACACACATAATATACTTTATATACTACACTATATAAATATATATGTAAAGTATATATACTTTTTATATATATACTTTATATATATACTTTAAATATTTAAAGATAAATGTGACAAAAGATGTGCAAGACCTAGATGCTGAAAGCTGCAAAAAATTACTGAGAGAAATTAAAGAAGACTTAATTAAATGGAGAGACATACCATATTAATGAATTGGAAGACTCAATCTTGTTAAGGTGCAGTTCTCCCCAAACTGATATATATATTTGAAGTATTCTGAATCAAAATATCAACAGGACTTTGTAGAAATTGGCAAGCTGATCCCAAAATTCATATAAAAATGCAGAGGACCTAGGATAGCCAAACCAACTTTCAAAAAAGAGGAATAAAGTTGAAGGACTTATACCACCTGAATTCAAGACTTATTATAAAGCTACAATAATCAAGATATTGTGGTACTGTTGTCAAATAGGCAAGTAGAACAATGGAACAGAATAGAAAATCTGAAAATAAACCCATGCATATATGGACAACTGATTTTTAACAAAGTACAATGTTACTTCAGTGGAAAAGTGCTACCCTTTTAGATAACTGATGCTGGAACAATTGTCTACTGTGTGTATAAAAGTGAACTTTGATCCATACTTTGCACCATATACAAATTAACTCAAATTAGATTATAGACCTTAATGTAAAATCTAAAACTATAAAACTTCTAGAAGAAGTCATAGGAGACTTTGGTCAGGAAACTATTTCTTAGACACAACAATAAAAGCTTAATCTGTAAAATAGAAAATTGATTACTCTCACCACATCCTCTCTCTGAGATATTTTCATAATGAAGGGGCTGGTTACGAGGGGATGGAGATCTGAAAGGGAAGATTAAAGAAAGGAGTGATGATGTGGGAAATGATATCCAGAATCGGAGATTTGGCCAGCCACACTTTAAATGAGCAGATGAAGGAGACTTGCAGGGGGTGAGGAGGAGGGAGCAACAGCTTAGAAATGGCTTTAGGTAAGTTTTCAGTAAGGACATTAGAATGACTGTTTGGTTTTGAATAAGCTACCTTCATCAATAACAGAACAGTGGTAAGCCTTTTTGAAAACTTCATATATATGATGAAACTATCTTAATGCTTCCTCTACATAATCTCATTTAATTCTTACAATAACCCTATGAGGTAGACATTTTAATCTTAATTTTACAGATATAGAGAATGAGGCTTAGAGAGGAAAGAAATTTGCCCAAGTAGGACTGGGTGAGATTAACTCAAAATCTCTCAGTCTTAGTCTGTTTTGTGTTGCTATAACAGAATACCTAAAGAAAAGAGGTTTATTTAGCTCATGGTTTTGCAGGCTGGGAAGTTCAAGGGCATGGCCTTGTCTTCTGGTGAGGGCTTTCATGCCACGTCATAACATGGCGGACAAGGTCAAAGGGGAAGCGGACGTGTGTGAAGAGGCAAAACCGGAAGGATGTCCTGGCTTCAGAGCAACCCACTCTAGTAGGGACTAACTCATTCCCAGAAGAACTAAACCAGTCTCGCCAGGGAGAGAACTCACCCACTACCATGAGAACAACACCAAGCCATTCATAAGGGATAACTCAAACACCTCCCACAAGGCCCCACCTCCCAACACTGACACACTGGGGATCAAATTTTAACATGAGTTTTGAAGGGACAAACAAACCATATCCAAACACAGCGTAAGCACACTCACTTTTTAACACTCCACCTCTAGGATGGGGCCATACTCATATTATATTGATAGTCAATGAGTAATAGAATAATCTGCATCCAATTGATGTTTTAAAAATATTGAAAACAATCTTTTCCCCTATAAGAACACACAATCATGACCAGAGGCTCTAAAATATATTATTAGATACTGGTACCAAACTAAAGAAACTGGCTCTCTCAGCTTCCAAAATACATTAAAAAGCCAAAAACTAAGGGTTTTCAACTCCATTTAAATGAGCAAGTAAATCTTGTGGCAATATCATCCATGTGACTTGGTCTTAGAACATAAAAACTATAAGAATAAATAATGAATTACAAATTATTTTTACAAGTATAATTTGTTTACAACCATCTTCTTTTATAAATGGTCAACCCCACCTCTCTGAAAATCCTGTGCCAAAAACTTTATGGGACCAGAGATTAAACTCCTTTATTAGTAGACCAAGGATCAAAATATATTGTGTTTTTATTTAGATAGTTTGGGAGTATTGAATTTGTGCTTTTCTTATCATTAACATTCATCTCTCTGGATCATCTGCTTCTTTTTGAACTTGAGAAACAGGAATTTGATAGCATACAGTATTTAAATAAATTAAAACAAAGACCCAAGCTGAACAAAGTAATTCTGGGAGTTAACAATAATAACTCTTTGATCTCAATAAAGTTCAGTTCAATTGTTTATTTGAAAAATGACCAGCATCAACACTAACTTTCCAGGGTGCATAAATGTGTTTTCCCACATTTACAAATGCTATGTTCTGCTTTCCAAAGATGGGACATGAACCAAAGTCATACAAGTACTTGTCAGCAAAGGAAAAAAAAAACCAGCTTCATTTTAGAGATTAAAAATTTGAACCAGCTTTGCAAAGAGCTTCCTGAATTTTCTATTTGACTCAGGGCAATTTGCACATAGTAGGTATTCAACAAAGTTTCTTGACTTATGACATGGCCATGGCCATGAATGATGTGCATTAATTAAATAATACAAGAATTTCTCTAGAGAGGGAGTGATGTTGCCAGCCATCTCTGATAAAAGCCAGAAAAGAATTCGTGAAGTTTGATTTGATCTGATTTTTATATGGTCTGGTTTGATCTAGTTTGAAAAGTGCAAAAAACAAGCAAAAATAGTAATAATCACTCACATTCCAAACCAGAATTAATCACTGTTAATGTTTAGCATACTTGCTTCTAATCTTTTCTATTTAGATATGTGATTTTTAAAATTGCACAATCTATATGGTGATAAAATTTTCTTTTAAAGGAATACTTAAATCCTCTCTAGTAAGGCTGGGTATCTTTTGATCCCTGTGCCTGCTATGAAAAGAATGTTTGTGTTCCCCCAAAATTCATATGTTGAAGCTCTAACCCCCAATATGATGGTATTTGGAGGTTGAGCTTTTGGGAAGTAATTAGGTTTAGATGAGGCCATGAGGTGGAACTCCACGGTGGGATTAGTGTCCTTACAAGAAGAGGAAGAGACCAGAGCTCGCTTGCGCTCTCTCTCTACCATGTGAACTAGAAAGTAGACATTTGCAAACCAGAAAGAGGGCCCTCACCAGAAACCAAGTCTGCCAGTACCCTGATCTTAGATTTCCCATCTTACAGACCTGTGAGAAATAAATGTCTGTTGTTTAAGCCACCCAGTCTATGGTATTTTATTATAGCAACCCAAGCTACTATAAGCCCTAACCTGGCCCTTCCTACTGACACACCTGATTTGGTTTTCTCCCTTTCTTTAATTCAGAATATTTTTATCTTTGCTTCTGTTCCTTCCTTCCTTTCCTCTTTTCCTTCCTTTGTTCTTCCAAGTTCCTTCATCACCCAGTGTTATAACATAACGCAGTTAGTGCTATTCTATAATAAAATCATGGCCTCCGATGAATCACGTGGAATGTCTTGCTATGGATGGGGGAATATTAACATGGGTCATTATGGTCTATTGGAAGAACAGCTTGGAGCTTCACAGATTTATGATTTATTGGATCCAATCTTTTTTTAATAACTGCCCTTTGCATGGGTTCTAAGAGTACATATTTCAATGATCCAAATAAGAACAAGGCACAAACACTCAAAAGGCCAGTGTGGCATGAAAAAAAAAAAAACAAAAGGAGACTTTATTCCCCAAACCAAAAGGAAATTAGTTTCTTACCCTGGATTTGTGAATTTGATGGCTCCAAGCCAGTGGTCTATTTCCTAATTTAAATCTCTTTGATATTTCCAGAATTCTTTATTATGGGATAAAATGAAATAATATATGCAAAGCTACCCTGTGAAATAAAGAGACCTATACAAATGTGTATGGTTATTATTATCAATATATGCTTTAAGTCTCTTTCCTCATCAACTTCAGAATAGCTTCTTTTTTGTCAAGTCTACTGTACCATTAAAAACTTTTAAGAGTAAATGTTTTTAAGCAGAAAAAAAAATGGTAGCTTCAAGACTGAAAATGACATGAGTTGTCTTCTGAAATAAGTAACGATGACAGCATCTTCAAAGAGCCACAACTTCTCACAAAGCCTCTCTCACTAAATTTTGGCAAATATGAATACTCTATTCTTGATTTTTCCTAAACTAGTTATGCACCTTATGTTTTGTTTTCTTTACCCAATTACCATACTGTGATGCACCTTATGTTTTTAAAGGTGTAAACCTGTATATAGAGGGATAAAATGATGAGATTAGTATTAGAATTATGAATTAGGATGATAACATCTTACTTGATTCTATTACTGAGGGCACAGACCTTGGCAAGAAAGCCATACCAGATCAACAGTTATTGAATACAATTTTTTATTTTATTTTATTTTAATAAGATAACATAACATAGGTCCAGATTTTATTTATTATTAATAGGAAGTGATGGTTTTAATCCTTGATAATCAAAACATTATATGTTCATCTCTCTACCTTCTCCGTAGCCAAGCGCAGTGCCTGGCTCATAATAAGTATCTATTGAATATATTTGAATATAGTGAATATATTTGAACTAAATTATTACAAGGCACATAAGAATGACAATCTGATTGTCATTCCCAATTAATTTATCTTTTATCTCAATGCAATTCCTTTCTTTTTTTTTTGGCCTGTGATTTTGGGCAACATAGAAATACTCAGGATTGAAAAAATAAACTCCAGAGAAACTTTTGTTACTTACGGGCAGATTTCAGGAAGCCCAGTTGTCATGCACTGAAAATGATTCCTCACTGTAGGAAGAATTTCAGGCTAGAGTGTGCTAAATTTAAACTCATCTGTAAAACTGAAACTACTGAGATAACTTTTACTACTTAAAAGTTTTTTCAGATAGAAAAATAGCTCCATGGAATTAGCCCCTGGGAAATAGAGCCCAGCCGTGACGGAGAGTTGATACTGTGTCTCTTCTGCATCGCTTCTTGAAGAAGGAAATAAAAAGTGAACGTCAAGGGGATGCTTACAAAGAGTAGCCTAGTGACAAGTGTCATTTCCCACCATGGAGTAAAGAGCATGGTGAGCCTATGAGGGTGTGTACACCACACACCACCCCAGGAGACTGTTAGGTACACCTGTTTATACTCCCGAGTACAGTTAGTCTCCTTTTCATTGTCAAAGTGGACACACAGAGCATGAACACGGTTGGGAAGACAGGCATGAGGGAGCTTCAGAAGAGGGTGTTACTCAGGACTTGGGAGTAGCAGTACTAGGCACTTTGAAAATATTATCGGTGCTCCCTTTTATCCTCCTACAAGTAAAATTCCTTGTAGCACATCCGACATGGAAGGCAATTTATGAGGCCATTGTCCCAGGAAAGGATGGTTAGGTAGGGCCTGAAATAAAAAAGTTATTGTTCAGTTTCAATTCACAAAGTTGATTATTCTGGGTTTATAAGAAGGCAATATTTTTTAAAACCAGGCCTTTTTTTAGAGCATTTGTTTTCTGAATTCCTACTTATGTATCTCTATGTCTCTCCTTTAAAAATACCCCCATTATATGTTAGTCCTGGTTTACTCAGAAAAGAACATGACCCTAAGGTAGAAAAAGAGGATATGAGGAAGGGAAGCTCCCACCCAAGAAAAAGGAAAGAAGGACTTCCCCCCTGGAGAGGATGCATAGGAAAGGGCAGAAGACATAGAGATTTGAAGGAGGTAAGACTAGGGTGAGAACGCTGCCTGGTCCCTGCCAACCCCAGGCTTCAGCCCAAAGGGGGAGGGCAGCACAATGAAACCCTGATGGAAATCTCAGACAGACGAAGAGAAAATCTGAGAACATCCAGACTGGCTTTCTACTTTCTCATGGAGACCAATATGGCACAGCACCATAGAGTAGCAAGGGCAGTGCATGATTGCAAGATGGAGAGCTTGACATGGGTTTCCTCAGTCCTTCTGCACTCCATGTGGGATGTGAGGGCTGCAACAGTTTCTGCAAGTGTTGTAGCTGGTGTACAGAAGATGGCTGAGGGGGAAGCCTGGCTAGCTTTCCTGGGAGAGCCACCACAACTGGTGGTAGAGGGAGTATGAGGGCTGTAGGGCTCTAGGACAGAGTGCCCACACTTGGGATTGTGTTGTAGACTTGTCAAGACCTCACCAAATCTATAGAAGGAGAAAAAGCCAATTTAGGGCTAATAAACTAGCGGAGATGGAGAAGTTCCCAAGAGCAATCAATCATGGTACCTTGCCCTTGAGGACACAAGGGACCACAACTTATACCACCCCTGCATGCATCAGTTGTCAATGCCAGCACCCAATAGAACCAGACAGCACCATTTACTCATCATCTGGCTGCTGTGCCTTAGAAACCTGTGAGGAAGACAGCATGCAGACTTTGGTCCTCCCAGCTCCTATTCCCAGGAGGCAGTGGGAATAGCCCCCCACCCCCACCCCACGCACAGAGCCTCCAGCTTGGGGAGCCAAAGAGGAGAGGAGAGGAGCCATCCTCATCCTGATAGAGACTTTAGCCTTGAATTGAACTTGAACTAAACCAGCAGAGATTGTGTTACTTTCAATTTGGTAAGTTTACATTTGCTTCAAGTCTCCAGAGAAAGATGAGTTCAGCAAGAGAGGATAAAGGAAGTTACAGTTTTTTGCACATCAGAGACTTAATACATAAATTTCAACCCAGTTGCCCTACTTTTAAAGGTCAGCTCTCTCCGCTGCTCTGAGAAATCTTCCAGCTATTTTTCTTGCCAAGGCAGCTGGAGCTTTCTCTAACAGATTCTCCCTCAGGCCTCTGGGACCATCTCAACCTAACCAGCTTTAGTTTGCGACCTTGTTGCCTTAACCTTTGGTGCTGGCACTCCAGCTGACCCTCCAGGCCCGATCAAACCTGAGCCCCGCCTCGACTGGCGCTTCAGCTTGTCATCCAACCTTTTCCCCAACCCCAGGAGGGTCTGTTCCCCCACAGCTACCACCGACTGGTTTCATATCTAATCAGACTCCATGTTGCTTAAGGGCAAAACTCTGCCCTATACATCCATATTCTAAGTTCTTACTAAAAGTGTGCGTATGCGTGTGTTCATATGTTTTGCCCACATAGAAAAAGTATTCTCTGTACGTTGGATACACACACACAACACACAAACATACCACACAACACATGCACTCATTCCTCTCTGCTCACACTGGGCATGAAAAGTGGGCCTGCTTCAAAGTGTATTACACAGTTAACATTATGTCTAAAACAAGATCTTTTAAGGGCCCAACAATAAGCTGGCTTGATCACCATTATTAGTGACAAATGTGGTTTGTTTTGGTACTTGACATAACTGCATACAATTTTGGGGTTTTGGCTGAAATCATTGCCTATAGTAACATATCAAGGTTAATAGTAACATATCAAGGTTGGTGTCTTAGTGTTGATAAATGTACCACAGTCATGTGAGATGGTGACAGCAGGAGAAACTGAAACTGAGTGAAGGCTATAAGGGAACTCTCTGTATGACCTTTGCAACTTTTCTGTAAACCTGGATTTATTTTTTTTTTTTAATTTATTTAAAAAAAAAAACAGGCACTCAAGAATCTATTTGAAACCAATTGACTGAAAACCAAGGGAAAACAAATAAGCATAAATTGGAGTTATCAGATACAGACTTAAAAAACATAATGATGAATAGGTTCAAGGAATTAAATGAATTTTGTCTTGTAAACTGGAAAATATTTTAAACATGGAAATTCTAGAACTGAAAAATACCGTAACTGACATGAAAAACTCATCAAATGTGTTTAACATCAAATTAGATGGTGAATGACAAGTTAGATGAGAAAATAATATTGAAAATGAAGTACAAAAAGAAATGAGAACAGAAAATACAAGAAAGAATGTGAGACGTATGAGACATGGCGGAAAAGTCTAATACGTAAGTAATTGGACTCCTAGGAGGAAAAGATAAAGAAGATGGGGTACAAGTAGTATTTGAAATGGTAGTTGTTGAGAATTTCCCAAAATTGAATGAAGATGCCAGGTCACAGATTCAAGAAGCATTATGAATACCAAGCCAAGAAAAAACAGTAAAAAATAAAAAGAAAATCATGAAGTTTATGAAAAGTTTCTCTACTTCTTAGTCAAAAGGAAAATGTAAATTAAAACCATAATGAGGTACCACTCACTAAGATATAAAGTACTTTTTATATTAGTATTAGGCATCTTACAATGCCTATAAGCATTGTACAGTAATGAAAGGGGCGGTCTTGCAAAAATAACGGGAAAATACCTAATCCCACAATTTCCCCAGTAACAGTTCAAGATCCATCCTATGAGTTCTCTCACTAAGAGGCACCCTGCAGGAGTTCTGTCTTGCACAACTTCTGAAAAGAGCTGAATAGACAGAAAAGAGATGTAAATCTCTTTTGAGAATCTGCTTTTACAGAGTTCCTGAGTAAACAGCAAGAGAAGGAACTGCAACCTCAACCATATCTGAAGGACAGAGTCACATCCCCTGTGACAATCTCTTCTCCAAGGAAGGGCAGGAAACCAAGTCTTGGACTTTGACATCCTTGCAATTTTCATTATCTACCTGCTGCAGCTTTTGTATCAACTGACAGCCATGCCTATTTTTTTCTCTTCTCCCCCCTTAAAATCAGCTAGCCACTTGGCCTCGCTGCTGGCACACCCTTCTCTTCCTTTGGGATGCCACGCCATCTCCCTGCTCTCTCCCCTCCTTCCCTCTCTCTCTCTCTCATACACACGTTCTCTCTGTCCTCCTAAAGGATAAAATCAACGTTTTACTTTTATATATTAATTTCTGTGTGAGAAATCTTTCTCCACCTGCACCGTGAGCACCTACTAGCTTTTCCACCCTAACAGATACAATTGTTGGCAAAGTTGCGGAGCAGTAGCTATTCTTATATGCAGCTATTGGGACTGTAAGTTGAGAAAAATCACCTTGGAAGCTTATGTGATGATGTCTACAAACACTGACCATAACAGTTCCTCCCCTAGGTATCTGCCCAACAGAAATGCACCAAAAGATATGTACAAGAATGCTCACAACAGCATTATTCATCATCAACCATAGAATAATTAATAAATTATGGTACATGGCAATCGGTGAATCACACAAACAAATTACTGAGGGAAAGTCTAGACACAAAAGAGTACATACAGTTGTCCCTTGGTATCTGAAGGGGATTGATTCCAGGACTCCTAAGGATACCAAAATCCCTGAGTGTTCAAGTCTCTTATATAAAATGGTGTATTATTTGCCTATAACCTACAAACATCCTCCCATATACGTTAAATCATCTCTAGATTACTTATAATACCTAACACAATGTAAATACTATGTAAATGGTTGTTATACTGTATTTTTAATTGTATTTTTTATTGTTGTATTGTTATTTTATTGGTCTTTTCTTAAATACTTTTGATCCACAGCTGGTTGAATTCAAGGATGTGGAACGTGTGGAGAGGGACAACTGCACTGTACTTGGTTTGGGATGCAGAACACCAGTTACCATTGAAGAGGACAGAGGGAACAGAGATTGGTAGAGCTATTGGTGCGTGTTATGCCTCACGGACAAAATTTTTTTGAAAGTCTTTTTTAATCAAAAATGATGTTAGCACTGAGATACATCCACACAAACACAAAGGCAAAGCAGAGCACTAAAGCAGATTTTTCATCACAGAAGGGAAAGCACCTCCTCAGCAGACAAAGCCACTCCCAGTGGAGACAAATCTGGGTGTGGCAGCTTTGGGGAACCAACGATGGCCAAGCACCTCTGCCCCGCCGCAGTACTGGAGGCTTTTCGCGTATTTTGAAAGAGGATCATAGGTTCTCAAAGTTAAAAGAACTAACTGATCACTACTCCAATCACCTAGTGACACACAAATACCTTACACTTGTTTAAATTTAATTTTTATTTTTTTAATCTACAGAATGTGTGTACGTGGCTTAAGAGGTCAAAGATAACACCCTCACATTCCAAATAAAAAGAAAGAAATCCAGCCATCCCTGTCCTATGCTTTCTTCTCAACTCCAGCTTTCCAGAGCCAATCGCTTCCAACTATTTTTAATGTTTCTTGTGGTATTTATGTCCATATTTTAGATAACCAACTGGAATCCTGCTGTTTCTTGGTTCTGGTCAGTTTTAAGTATTCATTGTTTCCATGCTGTGGAAGGTGAGGATTTGGCTTTCCCCACCTTCCCACACCATGTCCCATCCTCCCTCCCAATAGAGTTATGTTACTTTTTATTTTTAAATAAACAGACTTTCATTGCTTGCATTATTATAGCTATGTAAATATTATTCACATTGAGCTATGTCATGTATGGTACTTAGAGTACATTCTCTTCTCGTACAAGATTTTACTTTTTCTGGAGTTAATTATTTTTATTTTTATTTTTTGGATTTCTAAGAACCCATCCCCAAACTCTTACACAGATATGCTAACACATCAGACACTTTATCAGTTTCATCTAAACGTCTGACTGCTTCTCATACAAATTTGCAACCAAACCTCCCAACTATCCCCCATCCCTACATTTTAGGAACTCCTGGTCCTCTAACTCCTGAGGTTTCTCTGAGGTCCTACAACCACAGAAGGGAGAACGTCGCCAGAACTCCCTGGCGTGGAATCTGCACAGAGTGGCTGCTATACCTGCAGAGGAGCCCAGACGTGCTCTCGGGAGGGTGCCGAGGGGAGGTGGGTGATCTTTGATGCTGCCTCCACTCCTGTTCCCGTGACTTTTGATGGGCTCAATCTCTCTGGCTGCCTTTCCCACTCCCTGCAGTTCTGGCGGATTCTCTCTTAAGGGGTGGTTGTGTGTTGGGAGATGCTGATGCAGTGACCCAACAAGGCTTTTCTCTGCCCTGAATCATCCAGGGTCAGTTTTCTTTTTTAAATTCATTTTCCTCTAATAATCCTTTCTTGGGACACTCATTGTTGAGCAGTGTAGCTGATGCCCAACTGCTGTGAGAACAGGCAGGAATAAGGGAAAACCTAGGGGTAGAGGAAGGAATTTGAATTCATTTGCCATTGTGCCATGATGACTTCTTTTTCCCCCTCGATGTGCTGCATCCCTAGCTGGTGTACATCTTAGTCATTTCTTTTAATTATTTTTCACGTTCCACAAATTCATGTACAAAAGCGAATTATGGATTCCTTCTCATATTACATGTGCGACTAAGTTGAAGAAATAGAGCCCCTGGGAATCCTTGCCAACATCATCACAGAACAGCAATCAACACCCCACCATTCTATGTAAGGTCCCCATTGTGGGGCAATACAGCACGGAGCCCGGGCAAGGAGCACCAGTGTGGCCCTCTCATCCTCTGATTTGGCATTTCCACCTGATTTTGTATCTCTCTGCCCTACCCCTTTTTATTTCCCATTAGGCTTGAAAATTTACAAAAGCTCAATTTTTGCTCTGTAATTTCCAGGTACTTATGTATCAGTGTTTTTAACATGAGACAAATTGCCTTTAATTTTTGAAACTCTAGATTCTATTTTATGAGCTTTTAAGGCAAAAATGCAACGAGATACCAAATCTAACACTTTCCTGAATCAAAACCATTTCTCCCTCCATCTGCCCCCTCCTTCTAGTATAACCTTGAAAGTGCTTTATCCCTTAGATACTGCAAGCAGACACATGTTAGGGAAACCTGACAGTTTTTCATCATTAAAACCTTTCCCAGATACTATTTAAATGTGATGCTTATGTGAATTTATTAGTAACTTACTTATACTTAAATTATCGTAGGATATTTTTATATCTTTTTGTTAATACTTTAAATAATTTTACAAAACGTGACAGAAGTAGAGAATCATATAACAAACACCATGTAATGGTTAACTTTAATGTGTCAACTTGACTGGGCTAAGAGATGCCCAGAGAGCTGGCAAAACATTATTTCTGGGTGTGTCTGTGTGAGGGTATTTCCAGAAGAAATTAGCATTTGAATGGATGGACTGAGCAAAGTAGATCCCCTCACAGATGTGAGTGGGCATCCCCCAAACCATTGAGGCCCCAAATAGAACACAAAGGCTGGGGCTGAGTAAATTTGCTGTCTCTGTTTGAGCTGGGGCATCCATCTTCTCCTGCCCTGTCAGACACCAGTATTCCTGGTTCTTGGTTGGGCCTTTGGTCACAGACTAAATTACATGACCAGCTTTCCTGGGTAGATCACATGACTTCTCAGTCTTCATGTATATATGAATTGGCTCACATGATATATACATATATATCTCCTATTGCTTCTGTTTCTCTGGAGAACCCTGAAGAATACACCCCATGTGCTCATTCAACAATTAAATTACGGCCAATCTCATTTCATGTATACCCTCTCTCACTCAACCAAGGATTTTTTTGGAGCAAATCTAGACATTATATAATTTTAACTCTAAACCATTGCTCTAAAAGATTAATATAAATATTTGTCTCTTTATTTAAATTTTACAATACCATTATCATGTCTTTAAAAATTAGTAATTTCTTACTGTTATCAAATGTCTTCAGTGTTGAAATTTTCCCGGCTGTCTCATAAATGCTTTCTGTTGTACCTTTCCTTGTTTGAATCAGGATCTTAAGGGCAACGCATTGCAATGAGTTGATAACTCCTCTTCAGATTTGTTTTCATCTATAATTTATCCCCCCATCTCTTTCTTCGGCCTTTGCAACTTATCTGTTAACACAACCAGATCATTTATCCTGAGGGTTTCCCAGCCTGAATTTTGTGGATTGCACCAGTTCTGTTAACATATTTTTCTGTTCCTGTGTTTCCTGGAGATTGGTAGCTAAACCCAGAGTCTTTTGCAATTGAGGTTTGCAGCATGCTATGGACTACAGGACAATACCTCTTTATGCAATGCTCCCATTATTACTTTCTTCTCCAGGAATCAGAGCATGACAATACATATTTTAGGAGGAATGTATATTTTTTCTCTCCTTTCCTACTTAACTGACATTCGTAGACTCTTTGGGACTTGCTTTCTCTGTACTTATTGGACTAAAATTGTGGGGTTTTTTTGCTCCCAGAGGACATTAAAGAGATTAAATTTATGAACTCATTTCAATGAAATCAGAATTCCTAAATCCAAGGCCTCTCATTCAAGTAGATATTATCCCAGCAATAGGCCCCATCTGACTTCCAGTGACCACGGTAAGCACATAAAGATTGTGGCTTTTCAGAATACATTTTAAGAAAGAAGTATCTAGCTATGCTTTTTCTGAATGCTAATATGATCCACTTATCTGTTCATTTCCCACAAACATTTATATAATTTAGTCCATGTTATAAAGGCTCAGTGTGATTAGTTCAACACTATTTGTGTACAGAGCCCTATATAACCTTCATGGTACCTGGCAAAGGTGAGCACAGCCCAGCCCAGCCCAGCCCTTGAGGAACTTGCAGTCATGTCTATACCAAACTAACTACAGTGTAAGTTGTGCCAAAACAAAGATCATATGAGAAGATGAATGAAGTCTAGCAGGGGTTCTTAGCAAGGAAAGATGATAGCTGGGGGGACAAAGTTCACAGAGTAGGCTTTTTAAAAAGAGCCTTCCAGAATGGATAGAGTTTTGACAAAAGGCCGGGACTACATTCAGGACAGAGGATCTAGCAAGGACAAAGGCAGAGTGGAAACATTTGCTGTGTCAGGGCTGAGCCCCAGGAAGTATCCAGCAATATTCTCAGTTTGGGCTGCCATTAGAATCAGGTGGGAGCTTTGAAAAAAATACAGAGGCCCCAGGCGTCCCCCCTCCATCAATCAATTCAGAGTCTCTGGGGATGAGGTCTAAGTATTTGTTATGTTTTAAATTTTTCCTGCTGTGATTTTAATGGGCAGCCAGGTTGGGAACCCTGGGCAAATAGGGGAACTTAACAGGTGGGTGCTGGGGGTCATGTTGTGGGGGGTCACCACTGGGGAGGTGAAGGGGGCTTGGGGTACACTCAGTTGAGCCACTCTCACCTGTTGCTGGCCAGGGGGGAAGCCACCACATAGCATCACAGAGCAGCAGAGCTGCCACAGACTCTGACGGGTCACCTGGGTCCATCTCTTCTGATTGCATGTGCTTATCATGCAATAACGCCAGAATGGAGTCTTGGGGTAAACAACCTAAATGTTGAAAATAAGCACAGAACAAAACCCAGGAAGCCCCATCACTGTTCCCCAATGCCACGCCCCACTACAAAGGTTGTCTCTAAAAACCATATAGTCCTTTTCTTTCCTGTCCTCGTCTTATACATTGACATTGTTATATGTGGATAAGAATTTTAGTTCACGTACGAGAATGAGAGAGACACCACATTTATTTTCTATCCCTAAACAAATGTAGTCTGTTCTAAACTCCGTCTCACTAGGCTGGAGGGAAATTCTATTCCAGTAGACATTGGGGTTCCTTCTTACACCGTTGCACCAACAAAACTGATTTCAGAGGGCCTAGTGTCTTCCAGAACATTCTAGAAGGGCTCTAGACTTTAATTTACACTGATCTGCCTGTCAGGCTCATGGCTCAAGTTTGTCCCTCCCTTGAAGTTTCCGGGGCAAACGTAGGCACGAGTGTGTGCTACAACTGCTCTCAGTGCCCCGCCTCTCAGGATGCGTGCCCGATCCCGCCCGCAGCGTCCTAGTTGAGCTCCCAACTGGGTGCTGCACACATATGGGATCCAGATCTCATTCCTTCACAGCACCCCTGAAGGTGCCCATCCATTTCTTTTAGACCAGCCAAATGTCACCTCTTTCTTCAGGTTTCAGTAATATTTTTGTTTCTTAAACTTGAAATACTTTCCTGCGTCCCTAATCTCTTTCAGGTCATTCCAGCATAATCTCTCCCACTGAGTATAGGTTTTTACAATAAAAGCCTGAGGGATATCATCTTTTGGGTTGGCATTCGGAGCCTCTCTCTGTTCCTATGTAGCGTGGGTGCTGAACTGGGAGCCAGCAGTTTTGCCATAGAGTCAACTATGGCATGGCAAACTGGTGGCCCTCAGCAGAAGCAGGCCAAGAGGCCAGGTGCAGGATGTGGCCGAGAGATACAGAGAGGGCCAATGACAGCCTAGATGAGGTACAGCCAGTCCCTGAGTCCACCTGGCAATGACCAAGTCAACAGACATAGCAAACAAGTTCATGATTGTCAGAGCACCTGGCAGGTGGGCAGGGAAGCCAGAGGCAGAAGACATCACAAGGATATCACACACAGAGCTGGGGCTTCCTCCTCTACTTACCCCACACTGTGAAGACCCAATAAGCTTCTTTAGACACCCAAAGACATCTTGCAGAGAAACAAGGAAAATGGGTAGAACTCTGGGACACTAGCATTTTTACCTGCAGCCATTAAGCAAAACTGCAATGGACTATTTAAATTATTGCATCAGCCTAGACTGTATTTACTAGATTGGGGAAAGTTTTAAAATGTAATCTTTTCCTGCTGCACAGTGAGTGAGACTTACAGGAAGACCAGAACACTTTCTAGAATAAACATTTCCTCTGGACATCTGAATTATAATATGAGTTCTTTTGTGATTCTGCCTCATTTGCATTTCACTAAGGCATAGGGTCTTTTAATATATTTTTAATTATTCATATTTCCTCTCCTACCAATTTCCTCGTCATACATTGGTCTATTGGTGTCTATCTTTTTCTTCTTTATTTGTAAGGCCTCTTTGTAAATATTGACTCTAGAACTTATTTTATAGACATAGGGATGAGACCCAGGGTGTTAAGTAACTTTCACAAGGTCAGAGCACCAGAGGGAGAGCCCTAGCTATGGAGTTCAGTCTACTTGGGCTCCTAAACCACAACCTAGGTTATCTGTCACTATTCGACTCACCTATTCGACTCACCTAAAATTAGGAAATGATGGTAATAGGGCTATATAAATATGAGAGATTGTAAACATTTATTTGTATAATACTATGTTTATTCAGCAAATATTTATTGAGTTCCCAATATGTTCAGGACACTGGAATAGAGAATAAAGACAGAATGGTAAGAAAAGCAGATATGGTCCCCATGGAGCTTACAGACTATGGGAGAGAAACATTATTCAGACTGTTATACCCATCCATGTATAATCACAAACTGTAGAAGTTGTTAGAAGGAAATGAATGGTTCTGTGAAGCATGTAATGGTGGTGCTGCCCTAGCCAGATGGTCAGGAAGGCTTCCCTGAGAAGTAGCATTTGAGTTAAGATCTGAAGAATGAACAAGGTTTATTTAAGTCAGAAGAGATGAAGAAGAGCATTCTTAGCCACAGAAACTGCTTACACAAAGGCCTCACGCAGGAGGGAGAATTACTCACTTGAGAAACAGAATAAGGCCCAGCATGGTGGGAATTAAGAGCTGGGAAGCAGGCGGTGGGGGGATGGAGAGTGGCCAGAGACAATGCTGGAGGAAGGAAGGCAGAGGCTAGAACATACAGGGTCTGTGTATGTGCAAAAGTACTTGCCATTATTTGCATTGCAGCTGGATATCTTGAGCAAGTCCTCCTGGCCACAGAGGACTTCTCCCTCCCTCCCTGCCCTGTGTCCCATCCTACTCTCTGTTAGCCTTCCTAGGGAGGAAGCACTGCTCAGAAATCCTTTTGTGAATGGAATCCTTCACTGTTCCTTTCTAGAACCTAGAAAACCTAATGCATCCTACTCATCTACTTATCCCCTCAGCCACCAGGGCTGAAAATACATTTTGTTCCTTCTGAGGACTTGGCAGTCTACACAGTGTCGTTGGCCTGCAACAACATTGTGGAATCCTTTAGTCTAGCTTGGAGAACACCCACGCTTCCACCCCTGGCTTCTTCATTTCCTTCTTTTCCCCTTTTCATTATTACCCAGAAAGAGAATGCTCTGTTTTTCCTTTCTGAAAACTTATTTCAGAACAAGACCTAAACATCACCCTCATTAAAGACTGGATATTGATATGATGTGAAACACCTGCAGAAAGGCAGAGACTTCAAGTCAAAGAAATGCCCCGCCTTCAGGGAAAAGACACGGTGGCCTCTGAAATTGATCTGGTCGATTTTGAGGGGAGAGAAGAGCTTTACGTCCCTGGAATCTGCATGCATTCCTCTGTGTGTGTGTGTGTGCGTGTGTGTGTGTGTGTGTGAGAGAGAGAGAGAGAGAGAGAGAGAGAGAGAGAGAGAGAGAGAGAGATGAGCTGATTAATTTCAAAACCAGTTACATTCATTAGGTTACATTTATCCTGTTACTTTTGTTATTCACCGTTATTTACTTTCAGACACATGGGAAGATTGCCTTTCTCCCCCTCTTTGAAGTTGACTATGGCATCGTGACTTGCTCCGGCCAATGAAACGTGCATGGAAACAACATGAGATAATTGGTGTGGTTAACTTCCTAGACTAGACTGTTCTTTCTTGGCTGCTACAGTCCTGGATGTATGTGTTGATATGACAGTGCCATAAGATTGAAGTAGCCTGGATTGCTTGGCCAACTCATGGAGGACAGCTATTTGCCCATATTCATGGAGGACTTTACAGGAGGGAGAGATAAATGTTGATTTTTTCAGGCTACTGAGATTTGGGGGTTGTCTGCCACTGCAGCATTGCCTAGCCTACCTGAATAACACATGTGCTTATATTTAGGAACTCAGAAACATCATTGTGCATACATAAATTGTGTGTGTGTGTGTGTGGTGTGGGGTGTGGGAGGGTGTGAGTGTGTGTTTGAAAGAGAGGGGGGAAGAAAAAGACAGAGAAAGGGAATTGATTTATGGTGAGGGTTTGGTTTTAGAATAAGATAAAAGTTCCTTAACTGCTTCTTTTTAGCCAGTTTGGGACTTTTAGCTGTAAGTTGCACAAATGGATGTATAAGTATATGTTATATAAACAAATACATGTTTTACGTAAATGTTTATGCACAATATAAAACATATTCTCATATTTTTGCTTTTGCTCTGGTATATAAACATATTATGATCACTCAGAGTTGTCTTCTACAATCCACAAATAATATTTTAAAAATTTGAGTTAAGTAGTCAATTAAAAGCTCAAGGCAATACTGCATCTTTTAGATACATTCCAGATTACCTACTGGATCATGGGCAATGTACACTATACATTCATACCAACAGCATAAGAAAAGGCCAGAGCTAGCCTTAGTTTTATATTTCCTGAGTTTTCTTGATTGCTGTCTGACCCTTCATGTTGTTCCAACATAGAGTGATTTTTAAAGGAGAATTTAATTTAATATAAGTCTGAATATCCTTTGGAATGCTAGAAACCAGCATTACTGCAGCAACCGTAATGAAAAACACAAGTTCCGTGTACCAATTTGTGGTCAGAGCTAGCATTCCAGCCCTGCTCTCTCGTGGCTGCTAGCACTCCATCGTGTTCCTTTTCCCAGCCCTTTGCTATTCTAGTTAAAGATGTCAGAGGCTGTGGCCCACATGGTATGCTAAACAGCCCACTGCTTACAGCAGGCTCGTACAGCTCAAGTGCAAAGACTTTGAACTCATAAAACACACCACCACCACCACCACCACCACCACCACTAAATGGAAGTCTCAGAGGATTTCCTACTAACGTGCCGGCAGATAGAAGCGCATTTATTTTAAAACATCCCACATGTGCACATAGACATATTCCCATATACATTCAAGACAAAGAGCACAGCACCTTCCAGAAGAAAACTTGTACAACTGGGCTGAGGCTGATTCACTCCCATGTTTTATCACCGGTGTGGAATGCCGGTAACAAGAGCAATCATTTGTTTGTGAATTCACGGAAGACTGGACTTTCACACTGGAAAGGGACTTCCCAATGAATACCAATGGGGAGACATGCTGTGTATTAGCATATTTTATCTGCCCTTGTTTTGAAATTAAACAGAGTTGTGGTTGAAAGGGGAAGGCACAGATTGCCACTGGGCTGGCTTTTTAGAAAAGTGGCATTTAGAATGAGGTTTAACTATGTAGGCAAACTCTAAAGTTAACTGTTAGGATCCTTGGGCTTGCAGAAGACATTTTCCCCCTCATGGTTTGATAACAGTATTTCCTAGTCACTATTATTCTTTCCTGAACGCTACTCGTTCTTGGATATAATGCCTCTCTGTTTTGTCTGGAGTTGCTTAAATATAAATCAGGAGAATTCTGAACTGTAGCAAAGGCCAACCTGCAAAGCTAAATTAAATTGTATTCAACGTGTATTTACTGAACATATACTATGTGCCCAAAGCCAATCTAAGCACCTTGGGGAGGGGGAGTATGGTGAGGGAGATAAACAAATGTATAGCAAAATAGAGATTAAGATCAAGATCAAGAGATAGAGCTGAGATAGATGAATAAGACAATAAGAGAAAAATTAAAGTACTATGGCGTTAAGACCAATGAATATTCTAAAAGTTCTAAGAAGAAAATGATGAGCATGAGCTGAAGTATTCACGGAAGATACCAAGAGTACAGGTGAGTTTTCATTTAAATTTTATAGAATAGGATTTGATATATAAGGGGCAGACATTCTGGAACTGGGAGGCACTTAGTTATTAAGCACAGTAATTAAGTGTGTGGGCTCTGTATTGTCAAAGTATAATTTTCTAAACGTTAAAAGCATGACTCTCATAAAAGTATATAGTGTATACCCTTCAAAGATCTACTTAGCTCATTAATGAGGGAATCAGTATATTATAAAGCTGACTCAACAGAATGTAGGGGAAATCAAAGTATGTGTTGTTAATGAGAGTCAGAATACCGAAATAAGATTGCTAACTGGTTAATGTCCTACAGAACAACAAAACCATAATTTTTGATGCTTCCTTTCCTACTGGACACAAATCTTTGCATCTCTATTGCACAAAAATCATTTGCAACTTGACAATCTTCATTAAGTTAAATTAACTTCACAGAGTCTAAATCCTAAGCAATAAACAATTGTAAGTCAAACAAAAATGCATGTCCCTGGAGAACCAGGTGCTCCGTACCCAGGCCTGTTTGGCAATGCTCCTTTTTGACATTGAAAGGACACGATATTGAAAAGGATCTCCAAGTTTGGGGTACTTTTTTTTAAACAGCATTCAGGCAGAAGGGAGTTCTAGTCTTGTTCCACCAATTGCAAGCTGTTCACGTGGCTGGTTGTTCCTTAACTTCTTGCATCCTCAAGTTCTTCATCTGTAACGTATAGGCAATAATCATTCTTGGCACATAAGGTTGTGATGGGGATCAAATGAGATCGTATACAATGTAAGTGTTTTGCATAATGCCTAGCACATAATGCCTAGGGCTCAGGATAGTTTCCTCACGTAAATAGGGAAAGATCACAAGCAAAAACCCACAGATAAGAGTGAGCATGAAGTTTGGAGGGCATTAGATAGACCAGCCTGGCTGGAGGGGAGAATTAAGAAACGGAGAAAGATAAATTAAATACAGAATTTTTAGCCAGATTAGTGTAGATCTAAGTTACAATTTTAAAAAAAAAGAAAGACAAATACACAGACATTTTATGATTCAAAATAAAATTTGAATTTTATTCTGAAGTCACTTGAGAGCTACTGGTATTTTTTTGTGCTGTATAATGACATAGTAAATGCAGAATTTTGGGAAAATTAACCCAGCTGTCTATAGGGCAGGGAGAGTCTGTGGTTAGAAAGGAGAGTTCGGAAGCGGTGAAGGGTAGAGAAGCCAGAAGAGATGAAGGAACCACACGTGAATAATAGATGAAGAAACGGAAAGATTGTGGGAATGGTGTTATCTTTGATATTAATAGGCAACTTAGGAAAAAAAGATTTTAAAGTGAAGACGAGAAATTCTGTCTGCATCTACTGTACTGGCTGTATTTGAGAATAAGGGACATGGACCTCGAAACGTACCATAGGCAGTGGGAGACCAGGACTTGGACGAGAAATCAGTGGTAGAGACACAGCGTTAGGGTCACCCACACAAACATGACAGGCAAAGCCCTGAAAGTCAATGTGCTAACCTAGCACTTGTCCCTTTTAGCAGAGGGACAAGAATATGTGTGTCTTTTTTACCTCTTTTTTTTTTTAAAGGTAGCTTTTTCCCAAAGGATTAAAAACATAGTAGGTCATTGGAGAGACAGGAGGAACAAAGCTCTAACACTTTGGAACACAAAGCAGGAGAATGATGTAGGACGGAGAAGAAAGTGGACTGTGTGGAACACTCTCCCAAGCTCACGGAGGAGGATGAAGACAAAGCACATTGAGTTGGGTTGACTGCGCCATTAAGTGGAAGAAACTCTGGGAATATGTTGAATACATTGGCTTAAATTCACTCTAAGGTAAAAATAACCAGCATAAGATTGTTTCCCAGTGGGAGAGTTTCCTGGGGGGAGGACAGCGCAGGGGAGACTGAAGGTGAGGAGGTCAGAGAAGGCATTGTGTTAGGCTTGTTTTGCTCCCAAAGCAGCCCTGAGACAAAAATGTGAGTGCAAGCAGTTTATTTAGGAGGTGATCCCAGGCAGAATCAGAAAAAGAGTGGACAGTAGGCTAGCGGCAGGGAGGAAGCTGATGCAGGGTACATTAATCAGCAAGGTGACATGTGGGCAACTAGGAGCCGAGGAGGGCCTATGAGGAACAGGTTTGAGAGTTAGCCCCCCAGAGGAGTGCGTCGCTGGGATATTCATCCACCAAGTCTAGGCTGCTGGTTGAGAGATGTTCCTGGGTTTTAACTCTCTAGTACTTCTGGTCTACCTGTGCCTGCAAGCAGAGAAAGCCCTCAGGAGAGAGCACAGGGCTAGCAGTAAGTGGCCTCTGGTGTGCCTGTGAACAGCAAGGGTGCCAGGCAGGGCACCCACAGTGTTTGGAGAGCAAAGATGCTGCAGCCAGACTGCCCCAGTGTGAGCTTGGCTGGATTTGCTGCTTTTGAGAACAACTCTGGGCGTGGCCAGTGGCTTGTGTCAAGTTTCCTAAGAGGGGCCTCTAAAACCTAACCTTGGCCTACAAAAGCCAAGTTATCTGCTGGGAGTCTAATATAATTATTACCCACCACGTTTTGGTCACTTGCTGTGTGCCAGACATTGTACAATGTGCTTTCTACGTGCAGCAGGGCAGGGGTTTCTGTCCCCTCCACACAATCTGCTTTCTCCTCATCCTCAGTGGTTGGGGGTGAGGGCAGATCTTTGTTACCTTGGCATAAAACCTCACAGATTAGTTAGCATAACTCCTGGAAGTTCTTCTGTAAAGATCATTAATATTAGAAGATGCCATTCTCTAAATACTCCAAAGACCTGAGGATCTACAGATACTTTTTCAGGATAGATCTGGGACTTATGGTTGTCATGGTGTGGACAGCGTTGCAATGTTCTCATCAGGCAACCATAAAGGCACGTTGAATTCAGAAGATGCTGTACCACGTGTCGTTTCTTTTTCCACCATGCAGGTGCAAAAGCCTTTATTCCCTACTGTCCCTGCCTCGTCTGCTCTCTCCCTTCTTAGCTTTACCTCTCTGGCTCCCCATCATAATTCTGGCTCTATTCTGGCAGCACTTGGCAAAGCTGGCTCTGTTTCCTCTACTGAGCGCCCCAGGTCTTCCCAGCTCCCCCTTTGCCCACGGTCACATTCTCAGGGTTCTGGAGAGGCAACAGCTCCCTGTCATTACCAGCCAAGGACCCCATAGCATCATTCATTAGGTTCTTTAAACTTCACCCTCACCTTTACAGATACACCCTCAAATTACCCAATCAGGGTTTATCTTCTGTTTCCCATGGAACCCTGACCGACATAGCACCCAGTTGACTACAGGCAATTCAGCGGCAGACCCTGCCTTATGCCTCTCTCTGAGCCTGTCCCTGCTAAGATACAACCACATGTGTCAGTAGACCTTAAAACTCTGAGGTTCAAAGTGGACCCCATCAGAGGAGAGTGACTATTCCTGGAGAAAAAGCATTTTCAGAAGGTGCATTGTGACTTCATTCTTTTACTTAACAAATAACTGAAAGCCTACTGTGTGCCAGGCACTGTTGTAGGTGCCAAGAATATAGTATGAGCAAGACAAAATGTCTGCATTAGGGAGTTATATTCTCCTCAGAAGGAGGGAGTCAGAACTATCACAGACTCATATACATAAAAAAAGATAATTTCAGATCATGTTAAATAGCATTTTTAAAGTGCCAGAGATTGGGGGAGTACTATTTTGGGTTGGGTGGCTAACAACGGTTCTTATGAATTAATATCTAAGCTGATTGGGCACATTCCTCAGCATAACCAAGACATTCCCATCTTGAGGACTCCTAAAATCATTGAGGGTAATTTTGGGACATGCTATAGCAACTCATGAGCAGGAAGGGACAATAAGTCATTGAAATCTGCATATTAATGTTAAAGGCACTTATTTGCACCCAAAAGTTGGGTTGTACATCTCTTCACCCTTATCATGTGACGCCTCTAGTAGTTCAAGAAAAACTGATTAAATGAATAGTTGCTACAATTTTTCCTACACTCAGGGAGACTGACCCTAGCCAAAATGATGTGAAGATGCTATTATTGGGGTTCTGCAAATAGAATGGAAATGACTTTTGGCTGTGGGTGTCTGAGGTTTTCCTTAGAGTGGAATGTGAGGGGAGCCCTAATGTGCTAACAAACCTCCATTTGCTGGAAAGACTTTTTGTCAACGAACTGTGAGAGTCAGAATGTAGTCACAAGAAGTTGCAAGACGGGGTCTATTTTACAGGAATTAGAACCAAATCCAAACATTTTGTGGTTCAGCCATTTAAATATCAACTTAAATATGTGGATGTGTATCCATTTCTTGTCTAGCTTGGAGCCATTGTAACTTTCACATGAGATCCACTGCAATCTCCTAATTATTGTCTTCACAAAAACCACAATGCAGGCAGTAGCTGAATTCTGAAAACAAGTTTTCTGCTCTCAAGGAATAATACTAAAGGGAGAAAATGTGTAGAGTCGCAGCATTCCTACCCATGTTTGTTTCCCTAAACCTTATTAATTCTATTCCAAAGCTCTCTTTCCCTTTTGTTAGCCCCATGGCCACCAGCTTCTCTTGCCTTATCCCTTTGGCTTCTTCCCCTAACGGCACTTTGGTTGCAACTATGCATGAGGTTAGCTTCTAGAGTAAGCTAGCTCAGGGCTACTAAAGGTGATCTCAGTTGACTGTGGCAACTTATGGATGGAGCCACTCATGGTGGCATTGTCAAAGTATTTAAACACTACATGTGCCCAGTGTGTTTGACTTCCTTTCTAAGGAACTTGCCATTTGGCTAATGTAATGACCAAAGCTTGGTAGCATAAGGTCTTTTCACGTACATGATATATGAAAGGCCATGGCTCTCAAACTTTTTGGTCTCCACACCACTTCCTTATACTCTTAAAATCATTAAGGCTCCCGAAGAGCTTTTGTTTATATGGGTAATATCTATTAATGTTTGCAGTGTTAGAAATTAAAACTGGAAAATGTTTTTCTTAATTTACTTAAGGTAACAATAAACACATCCTATGTTAACATAAAAATCATACTTTTATGAATAAGTACATTTTCCAAAACCAAATATATTTAGTGAGAAGGGCAGCATTGTTCTACAGTTTTGCAAATCTCTTTAACTTAATATGTGGCTTATCGGAAGACAACTGGGTTCTCATTTCTGTTTCCATCTTCAATCTGTCAAGGTACTTTTTCTTTCCTAGTGGATGGAAAAGCAGCACCATGAGGGGGGAGTGTGGTGTGACGGGAATAAAGAAAACCTCTCTGCTAATCCCAAGAAGTGCCGTGAGATTTGGACAGTGGAGGAAAAATAGGCGAGGGGTGTTGCAATTTCACAATTTTACCCTTTGGATCTGCAAAGACAGACTTCAAATAGTAGAGCTGGGTGGGAACTTAGAGGTCACATGACAAACCCTTCAGTCTAAAAAATATATTGACTCGATGACAAGTTGTTGGGGAAGTACGGCCAACACTTGGGGGTGAAGCCCAAGCACAGAATGATGAGTCCCAGGAAGGAACAAGGGGAATGGAGTAGGTTTCCCCATCCCCTACAAGACCTCCAATTTTTTTTATCGCTGAATTGTTTTCCCCAGCAGCAAGGGACCCCGTCCAGTGAATATACATGTTCAGCTACCCACTTAACAAACTCAAGCTGTGGTTTTAGGGCTGATAAATAATTATGTTAATTAACAGGTTGGAGGAAAAATATGATGTTATTCCTGTGGAATGCTCTGAAAAGCTGGAAACACTTAACTGCAAAAACTACATGTGGTGAAATAACCAATAATTTGCTTAAAAAACCCACATCTGGTTTGCTGGCTCAAAGCAGGGGTTAATAGTCTTTTGAGGGCAGCTAGTGTCGGAGAAGGGTCCCAGGATAAACAGCCAAGCCTTCACAGCAGGAAATATGCTTGTTCTTGTAGCACAAGCATTTACGTTGGCTTCGAACCAGGATGAAACGTACAAGGAATTGTTTAGTTTGCGTCTTTCTTTCTTCTCTTTTGAACATGCAGTTCAAAAATGTCTTGCTCACATTTGTACACTTGGAGATGGGAAAGAGTTAAGGAATAGTCAGGTGAGAATAATAAAATAATTATTTGCTCCAAACTTCCAAAAAGATGTAGCAAACACACCATGGTAGTGAAGAATAAACAAGTAAGTTTGAATCACATATGCATAATTATTTATTATCATAACAGACACACTGATTTGATAAATATACACTGAGCATCTTCCTTGCACAAAGCACAGATATGAAAGTATTAACTAATACACAGGTGATTCATCTGTGGTCCCAGATTTCCAGGAGAAAATAGCTCAGGAGAGAGACTAACACAAATATACAATATGTGCATAGTACAAATCCCAGTGTGATATGTGTCACTAAAGAGAGAAATAGCTTGCTACAAAAGGCTCAGAGGCAGGAAACTTGCTGTAAGATTACAGGAGTCTGCAAGGTTCTCTTGTCAACAGTGATATTTCAGCTGAGGCATAAAAGATGACCGAGATTACAACAGATGGGAATAGAGACAGAATGGCATTAGGGTGGAGCACACCTGCCCATCTGTAGACAGACAGAGGCAAGAAGAAGGAGAGGACGGTGAGTAAAGCTGTTTGGCTAGAATGTAGAATAGATGTAAGAATGTAGGGACCAGACAATCAGAGAAAAGCCATCATTGGTGATGCCCATTGAAATATTGATCTGGCGGCAGCAGCACTGGGTATGATAAAATGGAACCAAGCAAGTCTGAGGACCACAGAGATATTCTCATAAACGGCCAGGAAGCCCCTACAGAGGTGCTATATATTGACCATTATCTGCCAGACATTTCCCTAACACGATGACTGATTGGCTATGAGGGCCAAGGGAAGGGAAGGAGTTGAAGATATTTCCCTAAACTCCATCTTCAGAGACTAAGAGAATGTGCTTGAATTTCTGGGCCACCAGGTGGCTAAAAATTAGGGTATCAAAGCCAGAACCAGAAGGGCAGAGGGTACATTCAGGGGTCAAGAGAAAGAAGAGCACTGGTTCGAGGAAAAAATGAGAAAAGCCTCCTTGTGTCCCCCAGGGCCCTCCATCAATTCCCTCCACACTTCAGCCAGAGAGAGCTTCAAGAAATGCAGATGTGATCACGGCAGCTGCCCACCATGCATATGCTAAGGGCATTCCTATGGCTCCCTCTGCTCCTAAGATAAATATCAAACCTTAACTTGGCCCCCAAGGCCCCACAAGTTCTTCCAGTTCTGCTCCCCACCTGCCTCTGCAGCACTACCTTCCCCCTCTCTCTGTGCTTCAGTCTCTGTGCTTTTCTTTCCATCCCTTGGGCCTGCTAGGTTCCCTCCTGCCACAGGGCCTTTGCCCTGCCTGAGAACATTTTCTGTCCTCTCTTGGCCTAGTTACCCTCTGAATATAATTCTCCATTCAGTAGCCTCTCTTTAAGGAAGCCCTTTATACCTTCTGGTTGGGTCAATTGAATCCTCCCATTATATTCCCTCATACTACTTATGTTTTCCCTTTCCAGACTCATCACAGTTGCAACTGTATACCTTTTTGTAAAAGCATTTGTTTCATGCTGGTTCCCGCATGAAGCTCAAGTTCCTGAGGACAGGGTCACCATTGCATCCTTTATTTTCTGCACAGTTCCCGGCACTTAGCAGACTCTCAATGTATAGTTGTTAAGGGAATGCATGTGAAAAATGATATAAAAATGCTCTCACCTGCATTATCTTACTCGATTGCCATTACATACCTATGAGGTAGATATTATAAGCTTCGTTTTACAAAAAGAAATTTTAAAATACTGAGCACCCCTCCCAGCACTGTGCAGAAAGTCAGCGGCAACATTGTAGCCTGGACCTGGTCAGATACATCACAGATCCCCCTTGGGGCAGAATCCAGGTCACAAATGCCAAAGAGGTAGGCAGCTCCATGTGAGCTGAGAGGGTCCCAAATATAATACCAAATGCCACAGAGGGGCCAAAGGAGGAGAGAGATGGGGTCACTCCACTGACTTGGACATCACAGATGTCCTTTTAGAGAGCACTATCAGAAGAGTAATGGGGGCAGAAGTCTGACTATGAGTTTTTAAAGTAGGTTGGATGAAGGGAAGTTTCAGGGAAAGGGTGCAAGATGATTAGAAAAAGTCATGCAGGTTGTCCAGGGGGAGGTTGAGAAAGACTATTTGAGGATGAAGAAGACCATAAGCAACTCAGGGTAGACTACTCCCCAGGATGAATGAAAAGACAAAACAGAACCACACTTCATAAATGAGGAAACCAGAACTCTATTCCAAGATAATTTACAAAAAATGTAAATGGCAAAAATATGGGGACAAATACCTTTATTAGTAATCAAAGATAGAAAAATTAGAATTAGAGTTTCCATTTTTACTTGTAAAACTGGAACTATGTTTAAAAAGAAGCATGCTTGATGTTGCATTATTATTTATCTTCTGATGCATATAATAACCCTTCCAGAGCATAAGGGCTACTGTCCAGAGAATGTAGTGGCCTTCATTGTGGTGGAGAATGAACACGATGGATGTCCCAAGGAGGAAAAAATTATCAATTCTCTCCCTTACTTGGTGGTTTCCTCTGAGGACATCTGTGTGAAAAGTCATCTGTTGTACAAAATGCTTGCTCTATAACACAGGATAAGAATGGATGATATACTCTCTGGGCGGCAAAAAGAAAAAAAACTCCTAGTTTTAAAAGCAAGAGAAATGTAAAGGTATGCTGTCTGCACAGATAGTGGTCATATATAATGAATATTGCCATTGAAATAAAATAAACCAATGGAAGCTTCTAATTTAAAAAAAATGTTTTAAGAGCATAGTTATACTTCACTGATGGAGCTTTTTGATATTCCAATCAAAATACCTATAAAGACATATCCAATGAAAGAGGAAAACTTCTTACATTGGAACTGATCCTGGCAACCAACCTGTTGGAATTAGGGAAGATTTCCATTACATCAAGAACTATAAACTATTAAGAGTATGAGATATGTGTTTGCCCACCTGAAACAGACTACCCCATCCATCCTAAAGAAGAGCCAAGACTCCCTGTCTCACCTACCATCAGCCCTTGGGCTGAAAGATGCAGGTCTCCACCAACTTGGAAACTCTCCTTCTGTTGCAGGAGTGGCATTTTTACTCTCCCCAACATCCACTTGGTATCCTCTCTTTGTCATCAATAAAAGGGCAATTCCTACCCCCAAAACAGCATAGCAGAAGGTGGTCTGTATACATATAGTGCATCCTAGGAGCTGCAGACTTATGCAGCAAAATGCTGTCAAAATAGGCCAAGTAGCAGGGCATGCTGAGGAGGGGAGTTCTATTGTATATCCAGGCATTTCCACTTGTCAGAAAAACAGGCAGAGAGAGGGAAAGAAGACCCCTCCTCAGTCCAGCAGAACTTGACTAGATGGGATGGGGGCTGGGCCAGGAGCCATAGATGGGAGAAGATTCTCGTACCCTGTGGGGAGACAGGGAGCAGAGGCAAGTGCAGGTCAGCACTCCGCCAACAATCCCTGGCCCTGGACAGCCTTCTCTCATCCTAGGCTAGAAAGATGATCCAAACAGAGATGCAAGACACCACAAAGCAAGGGAACTGGAAATTCCTCCTAAAGCAATTCCAAAGAGCAAACATAGATATGTCCAAGAAATGACTAGAATAGAATAAGCTACTGTTTTTGCTTATCAAATTGGCAAAAATTTTTGATGAAATATTTAAAGGTAATGAGTGTTTTAGAAGAGGCAATGAAGAAGACATTCTCATAAATTATCAATGGAGACAGAGATTGCCAGAAACTTTCAGGAAAAGATTCAGGTTTACCTACCTTCATCACTGTAGTCTTATTTAAACTACCTTATGGCTTAATATACAAGAAGGATTACTTCTTTATAGACGCAGTTGCATAATAGGCCATGATAAGCCTGTACTCTAATTTATGTAATGACATGAGGAGCACTTATGATATAACTCTAAATCAAAAAGGCAGGTACAAACTTTATTTTAATACAAAATGACATCAGTTTTTAAAAACAAACCAAAAGCAAATACAGACATAGGAAAAAGATCGGAAAGGAAAGAGAAAATGGGAGAAATATGTTTAAATATTAACAGTGGTTATGGCTGAAGAGTTAGGATTATCTGTAAAGCAGAATTAGTTATATTTTTATAATAAAATACATCAATTAATAAAAGAACTGTGGGGAGATGCTTTTTAGGGATAACCAGAGAGGGCAGCCAGAAACGGAAGGAGAAGGAAGATGCTCACCCAACACACACACGAGCCCAGGGATGACATTAGTAAAATTAAAACATCAGGGACAACTTTCTTTTCCCTCTGATCAGGCCCCCAGAATACCATTTAAAAACTCCAAGGACCCAGTAGGCAAATTCACGCTTGATGGATGCTTAAAAAATCAGTCATGGAACAGTTTTTTTGACCAAGGTTTTATAGGAGAATGATCTCATTCCAAATGGTGCTCATGGACCCAAACTCTGAAGTAATGGGAGAACTGTCATAATGGAAATACTTTATGGAATGATAAATTAAACCCTAGACAAGCATTGAGATTTATAAAAAAAACAAACCCTGAATTCTGACTCAGAGACCAAGGCCCTTTGGCTCCATGCTGGAGGGTGTCCCTGGACAGGTCATTTGCCTTTTCTAGGTTCAGTGTCCTCATTTATGAAATGGGGAGTATAATCTGCACAGTTCCCCTCGCAGGATTATTATAAACAACAAAAGGCAAAATGCGTATGAACAGAGCACTCTGCACATGTTAGTGATTACTGTATCATTATATTATTGAAAGAAGAGCAAAGAGTCAGGTTTGTGAGCCTGTGCACTACGTCATAGTGTTTTATGTCACAGCTCTTTCTCCTAACAACGGCACTAAGTAGTGAGTGCTATTGAAAGACTTTTTTTTTTCCCCAGATGAGATTATTTTCTAAAAAGCTTGACTAAAGTATGTTTTACTTATAATGCCAGAATTTCCATTTTTTTGTTGTTTGGTTTTTTTTTAGAACACTCGAAAGTTTTTCAAATTTGGAATTGATATTTGAAACACACTTTCCAAAGATCATACCCAAATGCGGAAATATCCATAAAATGTTAAAATCAGCATATTTGGGGATGTATTTTGGATGTATTTGGTGTCATGGGGAAGGAGACCTTCATTTTCCTTAAATGTTTATAGTCATAGATGTGCTTGCCTGTGCATGGTATGCATGTGTGTGTATATGTACATATGCACACGTGTGTGTGCCCACTGGTACACATGTACATTACAGTGATGAGGAGGGAGAATAATTCAAGAAGCTGTACAAAGGAGTAGTAGCGGGAGTGGTACCCAGATCCACACCCCTCCTGCTGACCAGTAAAGGATCAGGCCAAGTTTGTAGACCTGGCAGACCATGAGTGATTGGTAGGGAATATTTACATTTATTTATAAGGAAAAAATACACACACATCTAAGGCAACAAATAATTGGTTCAAGTTACACAAAATATAGACTGTCTAGGGATAATAAAATAATATGCACAAAAGATTTCTAACAGCCATGTCTGTAACACAGAAAAATAACAGATCTACCAAGAAGAAACTGGTTAAAATTCGTCCATAAAGTACAGAATTGTATAGGGCCATTTCAAATTCTGATCAGGATCTGTATTCAGATATTGGAAGATATGCATGAGTTAACACTGAGAGAAAAAAGATGACCATATTTAATACATATAGTATGATCCTCCAATTTTATAACTATAATCTATAGGCATATTATTTATTAATGTATGTATTGCATAGGAAAAAACCTGAACAAATGTACCCTAGAATGTAAATCCTGGTTGTCTCTAAGTGATCCAATTTGGGGTTGAATTGGGGTAGAATTTTAACTTTCTATTTTGTGGTAATTATTGGAATTTTTAACAATCTGAAAATGTTATTTTAAAAGCCATAAACAAAATAAAACTTTTTTCACTTTGAGAAAAGTGGTCAATCATATTGTCCACCCAAAAATGCTTAGAGTTAAATCTTAGAAATAAGAAGTGATTAACAATTAGCCTTATTCCTTTCCATCATGAGTTCAGGTAATATGTTCACGTTCCTACCTCTTACCCCAGCTTTGACTTTCAGAACTTGCAGAGCTTAGGAAAGGAAACAGCAAACCAGCCCAGTCGCACAAAAAGACAGCCTCAGATCACTGATCAAAAAATTTACTAAATCTTAAATAGGAACCATCCAATCAACAGATACTCTTCTCTGTGGACTTTCTTGCCTTTCTGGTATAAAATCTGTGCCAGTGGCTTTGACAACACTTTCTAAAGCTACCAATAGAGGTAAAGCTTGAGTGGAAAACCAAGTTATTTATTTCTGCAGAGTTAAAATCACTGTGGGTGAGAGTGTTGAGCCAACTAAAGTTGAAATTGATTTAAAGGAGGTTTAAATCAAGACCTCTAATAGGAAGAACTAGTTTGACAAACCAATTATACCTAATACACTAGGTAAACAAAGATTTAATGTCAGAATAGTATTAACTACTATGTTTGGTTAGTAGAATGAAATGTTTTTCTTCTTCTAATCCTTCCTTTAAGATAGACAGCAACCACAGAGATCTTTTATGGAATTAAAATTAAGTCATATTTTTTAGTTTTCAAATGTAGCCAACAATTCCTCTAAAATCCCCCTGGGTGCTCGCTTCGGCAGCACATATACTAAAATTGGAACGATACAGAGAAGATTAGCATGGCCCCTGCGCAAGGATGACACGCAAATTCGTGAAGCGTTCCATATTTTTAAAAAAAGCAACCAAGCAAAAAAATAAAAAAATAAAAAAAAAAAATAAAATCCCCCTGGGCAGTCAGGCATTACTTTCTTTAAAAAAATTAGCAAAATAAAGAAGTGTTATGAATTCCAAGAGGCAATCTTTGCCATACTGCAACTTCCCGTTGTACCTGAGTTCTGCAGTCTGTGTGGTAAAGCTAATGTTGGTCCATAGCACGGAAGGTGTGCAGCTACAAAGATTTTCAAAAATGCCTCTTTTTGCTCTCTGGACAAAATAAGAGATGGGAGAATGGAGATTTTGCATTTAATGCTTCTTGGTGAAAAACCGCATTACTATTCCCATCAGTCCAGCCCAAAAAATTAGTACTGTTTAAGTCCTCATGGGCTTTAAAGGAATCTGCATATATTTATTCTTCTTTTCCAATAGTGCTATTTAGTCTTGATGCTAGTGTGTGTTTTAAAGGAAACTGGATGTTTGTAGACACCCCCAGGCTCTTAGCCTTGTGATCTGGGGCAACTGGGAAGATGTCAGGATCATGGCCAGAGTCAGTGTTGCTCCATTTTCATTCATGATTACACAGGAGAATACAAAGGATCCTCAAGATTTAGGAAAGTTCATGGTAAGCTTTGGAAACTGATAAGTTTCTCTATCTATTAATGCCTCCTTGTAGTCCCAACCCTATTTCTTTTATAGTTAAGCTCTGTTCTTTTTCACCTGTTGGAAATACACACTCCATCCTTACAGGACAGCCCAGATGGATGGAGCCAGTAAAACCTAACTACCATGGATGGCCAATGCTTTCCACAATGAAGATGTTTCTCTCTGAGGGCCTCTATATTTATGCTCCATGAATAGGAGCCCCTGGGCCTTTAGATCTACTCTTTACACCTCACACTGCCACTGGAAGGTGATACATAGAGTGTTAATGAGGTTCCTGGGATGGTGGTTGGCTCTTCCCAGAGCCTGTGTTCTTCCAGCCAGCCCAAAGCTCGCACGACTGGACTGGGCTGGGTTGAATAGTGTCCCCCAAAATTCATGTCCACTGGGATCATTAGAAAGTGACCTTTATTTATAAATAGCATCTTTGCAGTTGTAATTAAGATGAGGTCATACTGGATTAAGGTGGAGCCTCCTTAACAGAAGGCCATATAGAGACACAGACACACAGGGGAGAATGCCATGTGAAGACACAGGCAGAGATTGGAGTGATATGTCTACAAGCTAAGGGATGCCAAGGATTGGTAGGGAACACTTGCAGCTAGGAGATGGGCATGGGACAGATTACCCCTCAGAGCCTCCAGGAAGAACCAACCCTGCCAACACCTCTATTTTGAACTTCTACACTCCACAACCATGACAGAGTAAATATCTGTTGTTTAAGCCACCTAATTTATGGTACTTTGTAACAGCAGCCCTAGGAAATGAATACTTACACAGAAGAGGAAGTTATTAAGAAGTTCAAGTTTACGTTTCTTCAATCATAGACACCCAAAGCTTTAAAATCAGGCTTTAAGAAGGTATCTTTAAGCTTCACTTAACACTGCAAGATTATTTTCATTTGGAGGTGACAACTTGGGGTAATAAATAAGTTCCTTGGTTCATGCCAAGGTCAGATAATTTTTTCTTCTTCCTAAAATGGAAATTTTGAGATGAAAGGAATAGTCAGAAGATAACTGCTCTGCTCCCTGGTTTAGATAAGACTGGTCTTGCTATATCATCACGATCTTTGGAAAAGAACATTTCTTCAGGTCACACAACCCTTAAGATGCAAAAGTATTTGTGAGTTTTAATTCACACCATTTTATTACAAATCTGTGAAAAGAAAGATGCAAAACATTCCACAAAATCCAAAAATTAAGCTGGTATTTTTCCTAGAAATGTACTGTGTTACAGAGTACACCACAAGTCAAGAAGTTCAAAAAAGCCATACTTCCACAGAAGTATTCCGTGTAAGCCTTAAAATCTGTTTCTTAAAATTAAAATGCAATTTATTCCCATAAAGAACTACATGATTTCTATTCTGACCAGCCTTCTGTTCAGGTTCTTACGCTAGATCTGGTAATACGTTAGCTTGCATTTTAGCAGAGCAACTGACAGTTCACAAATAAAAGCATACATACTCACAAAAGTGAACACTCTGATGTCTGTAAAGCAGGAGAACCACTGACTACTAATATTCATCTGTGTTCTAAAGCACATGGGATATCCTGAAAAACTTCATGCTATAAAACACCCAGAAATGCTAAGTAAAATGGAACAAACACACTTTTTAAAATGCATATGTAATTGTAAGCCTAAATAAAATAAGAGACTGAAAATGAAGAGTAAGAGGAAGACAGAAGTGAAAAGTGGAACTTGGTACTTTGGTTACCCTGAGGACACAGTGAGGTCTTAGTTTTAAAATCTCCCAAGACCAGGAGTCCAGGACTTGGACCTGCAAGAGTCAGAGCATATAGTTGGGACTCCCAAAAAACCACACCCTCAGGGAAAGTGTGGACTGAAAAAAAAAAGGGAAAAAAATGGTCAGCAAACCAGCAAAGACAAAATACAAGGAAACATCACCATCTCCTTCTAGACTCTGATTTGGAAGAAAAAATATTTTGTGAAAAATTTTAACCACAGACCTGCACTTAGGCAAGTTTGATATTCTTTTTTTATACCACCAACATGGTCCAGGAAACACCAAACCAAAAAATAACCTGAAAAGGCTCCCAGGTGCCAGCCAGGAAACCCTCAACCCAGGCCACACAAGATTTCCACTAAATATGAGCTCAAAATCTAAACATAAGAAGAAACAGGCATAATAAACAAGAATCATATAATCAAAAAACATCAAATCCAGACCCTTGAAAATTTCAGGTAATGGAACTGTTAGAAAGAAACTATAAAATATTTTTAAAGTGAAATGATGGAATAAATATAAGAGGAAACAACTCGATCAAATATAATGTCCCAGCCAACTTTAAATAGAATCAGAATTTATTAAAAGAAATATAGCCTTTGGCATTAAAAATTCAGTAGACAACTAGTGAATGGATATAATGTGGTACATCCATGCAATGAAATGTTATTTAAAACCAAAAAAAACAAACTACTGATACATGCATCAACATGAATGAAACTATGTACTAAGTAAAAGAAACCAGACACAAAAGATCACATACTGTATGCTTCCATTTATATGAAATATTCGTAACAAGCAAATCTGCAGAGACAGAAATAGATATATGGTTGCTTAGAGCTAGTGGGGGGAATGGGGATGAACATAAATGGGCATGAGCCATTCTATGGGGAGAAAGAAATGTTCCAAAACTGGATTATGGTAATGGCTGCACTAGGTAAATTTACTAAAAATCACCAAACTGTATGTTTAAAATGGTTGAATTTTATGGTATGCAAATTATATCTCAATAAAGTTGTCAAGTGGGCAAGTTAAACAACAGATTAGATACGGTCGACATCAGAATATAAAGCCAAAGAAACCACGTGACACAGAACAGAAAGAGATGAGAAACATGAAAGAGAAGGAACGAGAGTTGGGAGAAAGTATGAGGAGCTCCAACACACATCCAGTAGGAGTTCCAGGAAGAGGGGAGACATTGAGAGGAAACATTTGTCAAAGAAACAGAGGCTGAGAATTTTCTAGAATTATGAAAGACCTGAATCAGAAGCTAAGTAAACAAAAAGAGATCCGCGCATAGATAGGTTGTGGTGAAGCTACAGAATCAATGGCAGAGAGACGTTCTTAAAGGCAACAAGACAGAATACTTGTTATAGCAGCGAAGGAGAGGAAACAAGTTTTGTCAAAAAAGTGGTCACTGGAGAAACAGGATTTCAGTGGAACCAGAAAAGAGCGTTAAGGGTTACATCAGGTGTGGGGAATCTTTTCATGTTGGAAGGCAGCATTAATTTAGCTGTAATCAAGTAAGGCTGCATTCAAGAAACTTCAATTAGATATACTTAAAAATCTAACTACTTTATACTTAATAATTTCAAAAAATGAAAACTATTTGTTAATTTTAAAGTTAACTAAGCTTTTAATGACTTTGTTGTGTCTGCTTTTTGTTGGACAGCATTTGAATGTTTGGTTGCAGCATGGAAGTCCACAGTTTCAGTTGATCCTCTAGATGGGTACCAGTCATTTGTGATCTTAAGGGCGTCTTGATTTAGGTTAGGTAGGAGAATGTAGATTCGCAGCAATAAGTGGTTGAAAAGCAAGAAAGCATTTTTCGGGCATGTTGCCCAAGACATATAATGCTGACGAGCATTGAATTTCTTTAATGTTGATAGTTGCAGTATCACAAAGCAAGCAAATCATCTTATCTTTAGCAGAAACAAGATAATATTGCAATTCCCAATCCTCATTAAAAAATCTCTTTTCTTGCTTCAACGTTCTCTTGGTCTTCTTTGACGTGATGGGCTGTTAAGCAGACAGAATTAAAAAATACTGTGAAGCTGTGCAACTATTCACAAATTCCACTTCAAACAGAAACACAGTGCACCGTTGTCAAAGGCTGATAACAGACTGGTGTACTCAACCCCCATAAACTCTCGCCAACGAGCCTCGTGCGGTAGTGGCGCCAGTCAGGCAAGGGAAGTTAGAACTAAGTCATGAGCATAGCAGCCATCAATTTGGCCCTTATGGCTCACTAATGTTCTAATTGTGCCAGGCAATCTGGGAGGGTTATTTCATTGAAACTTATTTTATTCCTTGGTGTTTTAAATATGTTCATTTTAAAAATAAAATAAAAATATAAAAGATGAACAAAAATGTATTAATAAAAATAAAAGGATTTGTTCTGTAAAATTTGGATTCAGTCAAAAGGCTGCACTTAAGGATCTGGAAGGCCACATGTGGCCTTAAGACAGCAGGTTCCCCACCCCTGGTTTAGATAAATGGATTTGAGGAGGGAGGACATTCTAACCATGGGTATGAGAAGGAAATCACACGCAAAGATGCAAAGGCCAAAATGAATAATGGTGAGGCTTGAGGTATATGAACAGAATGGTCTGGTTGAAGCAAGGAATTAATGTAGGAAATTGACAGGAGACAAGTTTAGGGAAGCAGCGTCAAGCCAGAGTATAGTGGACATTGAAAGGACCTCTAAAGATTTGGATTTAACTAATACACCACAATTTAAAATGTTCCCCAGTTGGCTTACAATGGATCCCTTTTTTAATCAAGCGGATAACTATTTCATAGTAACTAGGGAATTCTATGAGATTGGAACTGGGGAGGTAGCTTTTTAAAAGTTACAGTGCATTTTCCACTGGAACCCTTTAGCCTCCTAAAATTAAACCCAAACCTGGAAAAGAGAGGAAGCTCTAGGTAACATCCTTGCTCATCCAGCAGGACTATAGGGACTGCCTCAGCCTTTCCTGTATATTTTCTTTAAACTCCTATTAATTTAACAAGCCTGGGAAAAGGGTGAGTCATAAAGGTGGAAAAATATTTTGGCTGCAGCTTTGGTAAAAGGTGAAATGCATTAACCTTGCGATGAGTCATCATCACCTTGGGCAGCTTAAACGAAAAAAGACCTTAACCACTGTGGTTACTGATCTCTGGGAGTGTGTCTGGCAGAGTGTCGGGATTTGGTAACTTCTTGTCTGGTGTGGGTGCAGCCTGACTCGAGTTTAGTTTCTCCAGAAGAAGGCCTAGAAATACCTCATTTCCAACAATGGGCTTGTAAGGCTGGCTCCCCCTCCTCTCAAACCTCAGCAGGAGGCACAGCTGCAACCCACCTGGTTCAGGGCAGCCAGTTTCGCTTCATTGTGAAGGAAGGACTAGCTGCTAGTGCCAGGGGAGGCCCTGAAATAGACATATTTTGAAAATCATGCACAGCCAATTAAATTCTAAGAAAATTACATTGGTCATAAAATCAAGTGGAATTTACTTCCCTGAAACTGCAACTGCAGATCATTTGAAGTAAACCCCACCAACTCATTAGTAGGTTTAAAAGTGAACAAAATTAGCCATTTCACCATTATATAGTTTGAGAAAAATAATCCCAAATCCTTTACCTCATTAAAAAAAAAAGGAAAACAGCCTGAATATTATGATCAGGCACCTATTGTTGTCAGTGTTTATAAAGAAACTAATGGCCTCTGATTAACCGTTTGATGTTGGAAGGGGTTTTAAGGCCTCTCAAGCTGTATCAGTAAATAAATCCCTGTTTACTTACCATGATCATTAGAGAATAGTTGCAAGGGTCCTAAAGGAAAGCCATTGTTCTGGGCAAGGGAGGCAGCTTTAAGTACAGCCCAGACCTGCATGTGAGTCTGAAACTAGTCACTTAGTACGTGTGATCTAGGTCTAGCTACTTAGGTACACCGAGCCTCAGCTTTCTCATAACTGAAATGAGGTAACAACACTTACTGCAGGGTGGGTATGAGAACAAATGAAGATGACAGGGTACCACCCTTCAGTACCCAATAATGCCAGCTCCCTTCACTTCCTTCCTGCCTAAAGTCTCATCGCTTAAGGCGGGGCGGGGAGCTGGGTCACGTCCATGGAAGAAGGCGTGCAGGTGGCAGCAGACAGCTGGGCAGAAGACAGAGAGGGCGCGCCTGACAGCAGGAGCAGCAGGAGCTAGGGGAAAGGACGACGGGGGACAGTGAGGCGGGCACGCACCAACGGTGCTGGTACTTTCCAGCTCCTGCGAGCAGGCCAGGTGTGGCTGGAGCAAGGTGCTCCTTGGGCATCACACTGAGGCATTTGGACTTCATGCCCTAATGAATGATGTGTCTATGACGTTTTGGAGCTGGGAAATGACTTCATTCCAACCATCTCACATTCCTTTCCGTGGGTCAGGGGGCCTCTTCTCCAGCACTGAGGAAGCCTCCATACATCCCAGAACTGCCCTCTCCCTTCCCAGGGCAGCCCCAGGCACATCGTAACAGTATTTTACAGGTAAAGAAAGTAAGAGGAGGAGGCGAGGTGGCTTGCCATAGGTCAGCATCAAGAACTTGAAATCCATGTTTTCTGACCCTAAACCTTGCGCTTTTCCCACTACCTCTCACTGATGTGATGAAAATTCTATGAAAAGACATCAAAATAATCAAAGGGTAGAAAGGAAAAACACATGCAGCCAGCAACATAAGCACACCACAGAATGAAATGAAGTTTTAGGATTCACTATAGCCACATATTCAATTCTCTGCCTTAAAACTTAATGATGTCCCCAAACTATTAACATTTTGGGGATATAGTTCTTGGAGGTAGTTGATGTATCGCTAAAGAGAAGATGTCAACAGCTTTGATGGAATAGAAACACATTTGTGTTGCGTGAATGCAGTGTTTTAGCAAAAGATTTCTCCCTTCAGGGAACCAGTCTGAGTATTAGGGTGTTAGGACATGCCTGAGAAAATCACGTCATAGTGCTTAAAGGCTATTATGAAATTCACAGCCCAGCACAGGAACCTTGAAATCTGTCTGATCTGGGTAGACAGTTTATATACTTGTCTAGAGCTCAAATGCTTACATGACAAATAGTCAATGTTTCCAAAGCAGCCATCCCAAGAGTATGGCACTGGACAGGGTACACTGCAAAATGAAGAATAGCCTACAAAGGGTACTTAAAAGACTTTCTGTAAAGAGCGGGGGTTTTGAGCTTCCCCAATTAGCTCAACCCTGACCCAAAGAGAACCCTGACAGTTTAACCCGTCCCTTGAATCATTCTTTGTCTACCATCAAAAGAACCTTCAGACTGCAATCCTTGTACCCTCCCCCACCTAGCAGGCCATAGTGCTTCTGAGCTTACATTGTACATGACAAAACCAGAAAATGGGAACCCCTCCACCCCCTGAGTAATTTGGCATCAGACTCATATCTTATTCTGAGAAATTTAGGATTAGCTAGAGGTTGCCAAATAAAAGACAGACTATGTTATGGAGATGTGGTGTTGATGAGAAGAGGCAAACACCTCCCTAGACTAGATAGATAGAGGAGAGTAGTTCTCTTCATTATTTGGAGTTATTTTTAAAATGCTAAAAAAAAAAAGTAGACCTTACAGCTCCAGCTCGTGGGATACTCAAACCAACATTTGAGGTAATTACCTATCAGCGTGCCCTGAACAAAGATTGTGTTATTTCTGTTTTTTAATTTTCTCCTGTTTTCTGCCTAACTATAGAAAAAAATGTTCTTGAGTCAATATGGTCAGTAGGAAGAAAAATGGGAAAAGAGAAAAAGCTTCTCAAGAGAAAATTAAATACATGTGACAATAATATAATACAAGGCTACCTCAAACATGTTTTGAAACAAGGCAGATTTTTTAAAAAATAAAGTAAGAAATAAAAACGCTATCTATGATCTTTACACAAGTTTTGACTTGCACAGTGCTTTTCCAATTCTGGATGATTTTCAAGTCTTCCTTGTGAAATGGACCCAGGACAGGGCTTTTACACATGAATCTGCTGTGATCCCATTCTGTGCCTGGGGTACGACCTAAGAAAAGTCTCCCAGAAATGGAATATTCTCCATAGAAACATCAGAGCAAAGGGTGTGCACTGCTGTTCTCCACTTCTCAACCCTTCCCTCCAAACTAGTCTCAGCCTTTCTGTCTTGTGGCTCAACACCCAGGCCCCCCTTCCTGTGGCCTGGCCTTGGCTGGCTTCTGATCAGGGTGAGCCGATAGGAGGCATTGTTGGGAGCATGGAGGATGGGAAGAGAAAGGGGTCGAGTATTTCTTCCCCATTTGGTGCCACATCTCTGGCAATAAATACCTGCATCTCTCCATCATGACTGTTGTCCCAGCAAGGGGGGCCTCCTCTTTCTCCTCCAGCTCCCAAAGGGCTCTAGGAGCCCTCCCTGGTCCCTCTGCTCCTAAGGGAGGTGGTAATGGCTTCCTGCTGGTGCGAGTCTCCACGTCTCTCTTGCCTGTGCCCTTAACCTTGCTTGCTTCTCTGCAAGTAGTACCTTCCTTGCTTCTCTGCAAGTAGTACCTTCCTTAACATCTCTTTACTTGAACCATCCAGGTAAACTCTTATTTCCTGCTGGGACCATGACTGTTAGGAAGTTCTAATTGTCCAGCCTGCAGAGCTATGTTGGAGTTGTCAGCAGGTGTGACAAAGATTGTAGAAATGTCCTTAGCATTTCCTTTCACATACCAGCACCTTTGAGTGAGCTTAGTTTTGTTACCTGTATTCTATGCTCTCAGTTATTTGGAAAACGGGGACTTCAGAAGTCCAATCCTCTCCTTCGTAGTTTAGGGAACATTATTAACAGTTTCCCAATTATTAGTGTTCATAGGGATCAACATTCTGTAACCACTTGTTACTGACACTGCTTTAGGAACTTCGCAGTGTTTCATGTAATCCTCTATGGCAAAGAGACTTTAGTCCTCATTTTATTAGTCAAGAGCAATAACGTGAAATGCCCAGTGTCACACATCTCAGGCCAATGGCTAAGTGATGTCCGTCTGTTCCCTGAGCCATTATGATCAGCTGTGCCTTAACCTAGCACTTCAAGGAATCACACACACAAGAAACTGTTGAAGGAGACCAGAAGACATGCCAAGCACTTGGGACCCCAATTATGAGCTGGCATGCTGCCTGGGTGAACAGTGGGCACCTCAGAACCAGATGAAACCCCACTAGAATGTCGGGCAATTTAATACCAGCTGACCCAGGAGAAGCAGAAGTGGAGGACCCTGCGTTTAACAAATGCCCTCCAGGACCTCTTTGAACTCCAGGGTCAGTGAGAAGGACAGAGGGAATTTAAGTTTTCTTAAATTTCTCCCAGTTTAAGATTTCTCCAATTCTCCAGTTGAGCTTGGTCTGTCTGCAGTGGAGGCTGAGATGCTACATTTTAATAACCACTCTGGTGATTTGGAGGCAAACAATCTAGAACCACACATTGAGAATCAGTGCTCAGAACCGCCTGCTCCATGAGAGCAGAGGAAACATCTGTCTCCATCACTGTCATGTCCAAGTGCTTTTGAATGAATGAAGAAGACGCAAAGCGAATGAACATCTGAATTCTCTTTCCTATGAGGCCTTAATCATACATATGGAAATACTGTGTTCTTTCACTGTGCAAGTGCTCTCGACTATTAAAAACATGCCGTGCATTCTGCCCTTGGGCACGGTGGGCTGGTCTCTGGTCAGTTCACTGATCAGAGGACCAATTTGAGTGGCACAGTGAGTGTTTGGCAAGGCATCATGCTTTTATTTTTCAGAATATGAAATCCTTTAACACAATGCTTTCAAATCAAAATACTTCATAACTTGCCTTCCTTCATTTATTCACCAGTACTTATTAAGTATATTTAGTAGCTGCCTGTCACGGGCCAGGTCCTCCATTAGATGTCAGATGAACAAAATCAAACAAAGCCCCAGACAAATATTACATAATTCCACTTATATGAGGCACCTAGATTAGTCAAATTCATGGAGAAAGAAAGTGGACTGTGGTTGCTAGGGAATTGGGGGAAGGAGAAAATGGGGAATTAGTGTTTAATGGGTGCAGAGGTTCGGTTGGGGATGACGGAAAAGTTCTGGAGACAGATAGTGGTGAACATAAATGTGTCTAATGTTACTGAATTGTACAGTCTAAAAAGGTTGAAATGGTAAATTTTATGTTATGTATATTTTACTAAAAAAAACTGAATGAGCTTTTTTATAATGCATTTTCAATTTTAAAAAATACCTAACATTTATAAAAGGTGATTTGATTCTTAAAAAAAGAAAAGTTCCCGTGGAGCTTACAAACCACAGAAAGAGACAGACATTAGCCACAATATCCTCGTGCAAATCAATGAGGCATTACCACTGCAATGTACAAAGGACAGATAGTAGTACCAAGAGAAGGCACAGGAAGGGAATGGGGAGTCTAACCCAGTGAGCAGAAGGCCCAAGAAAGGTTCCCCTGAGGCAGAAACGAAATTGCTGAAGGTACAAAGGATGAGAAGAAGGTGAGAGGGGCAGAAAAGTCAGAAGAGCATTTCAGGCAGAGGGGCCAGCAACTCGAGGGCTGTGACTATGATGGGCAACACACACTGGTGCTTCCAGTGGAAGACATTGCTCACAGAAAACTATCACAATGGAGTGGGGTGCATTTGTTTGTTCCTGTCAACCTCCCAAAGAACTTCGATGGTGTCACACCATAACAGAACTGATCATTTCTTTCAGGCAGCTAAGCTGGACAAAATCTTTAATGTTCTTTTAGAGCATGATGTAATTATCTCGCTGAATTGGCAAAATTGGTTTACTTATTCCAATCAATTTCATAAATGACAAATAAGTGTGACAAATAGGCATAAAAAAACACCAAGTAATTTTTTAATATTCTAACTGCATTGTCAAAAGAGGCCAAAAAAGCATTAAGCAAACACATAAGAAAATAAAAAGGATTGTTCATATTCTTAATGGTTTTTAAATCAGTCCAGGAAACTGACATACAAATTGTCAATTTCACAGTACTATGTCCACAGAATTATAAATGTTATATCTCTATTATACTGGATATATAGGATAATTGTACAATTCTGTAGCAAAATATATATATTTGTATTGTGTATAAACAAATATAGTTTGTTTTGAATGAAGAGCAAAATACCATAGGTCTCTTAGCTCAAGCTATTTTAAAATCTAGAAAAGTAGTATTTTTTGTATTCACAAATTTCCATTTAGAATATACATTTTTAAAAGCATATACAAACGTTCTTGTAGACATTTCAAAGAGAAATACTTCAAAATTCTCAGCCTCTACAAGCCTTACTTTCAGAATGACCCACCATCACTGAAAATATCAAAGACACTAAATTGAATATAATCATTTTAGCAGTGCTTGTCTTAGTTCTTGCTCAAGCCAAATGTCTTTGGCTAAATCCCAGACTCAGTGAGCAACTCTCATTAAACGTTAAAGGTTGTGACACGTGGCATAGGGGTGTAAAAGGAGCCTTTTAATTGCCTATCCAGTTTGCAAATTATTTTTAAATGCACTGCTTTATGAAACTGGATATTAAAAGGTCTGCCTTTTCTTTCAGCGCCCCATGATTTTGAACTATTCATTTCATTTGCATGGGCAGTATGTCATGCTGTACACTCCAAGCTTTATTTGGGAGCCCATTTCACCAAGCACGCATACGCAAGGTGTAGAGAAGGATCCAGAATGAGAGGGAGATCACATTTCTACTAGTCACGCCAGCTATACATGCAGCCAGTTAAAACTCTGCCATACTCCTGGGTACAGTTTGGGTTCTTCATTATTTTTCATTTCTAAAGCAAACCTTCCACTTGAAAAAAGCCTCAAGGTTAATTATAGCTTTTCTCTTTTGATACAAACAACTGGATTGCAAATCTGATTTGATAGGTAAGTCTTTTTGTCATGAAATGGTGCTCATGAGAAAGGCACAGTGTGTATGCAAGAGTCTACACTGCAGTGGGCTTGTCCTTAGGTCCAGCCATAGTGACATCGTCAGGACGGGCTCTCCCCAGGTCATCCAACCTGCAGTAGCTCCAGGCTCTCGCTGCTCCTCAGCCTGTCTTAACTCTGATAGTGTCCTGTCTGTTTGTTACATGAAACACTGAAACACAGAAAGGTACTGTATTAGTTTCCTAGAATTGTCACAACAAAGTATCACAAACTAGGGGGGCTTAAACAATAGAAATTTATTATTTCACAGTTCTGGAAGCTGGAAGTTCAAGATTAAGATATCGGCGGGGTTAATTTCTTCTGAGAGTGGTGAGGGGGAGATCTGTTCCATGCCTCTCCCCGGCTTCTAGTGCTTTGCTGGCAATCATTGGCATTCCTTAGCTTGTAAAGACCCACCCTGATCTCTGCCTTTATCTTTGCATGGCGTTCTCCCCTTGTGCATGTGTGCCTCTGTCCAAATTTCCCCAGACAAGGACGTCAGTCACACTAGATAAGAGGCCCTCCATACTCCAGCATGGCCTCATCTTAACCTAATTAATTACATCTGCAAAGACCCTATTCCCAAATAAGGTCACAATAAGGTACTGGGGGTTAGGACGTGAATTTGGGCGGGGTTAGACACATTTCAACTCATAGCAGGTACCATATATTTCCTATGGATACACAAATTGTAGGTTAATAGACTGAAAAAGTTCTGGAATGATATATGCTCAACAGTTGACCCTGGTTGCCTCTGAGAATAAAGGTTCAGTGAACCAGGGGTGGTGGGGTGGAAGTCAAAGGGAATTTCATTTTGTCTATAAAATCTTCACTTTTTACAAGGAGAAGGCAATTGTGCATTGCCTATATAAGTAAAAATTAATATAAATAAATCAAGATTTTGCAGTGATTCCCAGCAGAAACGCTACCCATTGCCAACATACGTTTTGGAAACTTGTGAAGGTGTCTGTTGGCTAGTGCAATGCTTGGGGGCACTGTTGGCAGTTAGTGGGTGGAAACCAGGGTGCCGGATGTCCTGCAATGCTGGGACACTCTCCCACAAGGAAGAATTGTTCTGTACCCTGCTCAATTTTCAAATGTCCTGCTAGGCATTTACATATAAAATCATTTGGCATGATTTTAAAATACACTGAATTTTCCAGGAATGTAAACTTTGCACCTATAAATTAAGGGGAGATTGTCCTTTGTTTGGGTGAGAACTTTACCATGAGTTTTCACCTTATTGGAAAATTATGTCACCAACAGCAGCACCACTCTCAATATTTGAGCCACTCACAGAACTTTCCTACAGCGAGTGGGCTGCACTTGCAGATTTCACATTTCTGGTGATTCTCCATATAGGTGCAGTGACTGACCACTTACTCCTGTCAAGCCAAGGCTTTATATACTGAAACATGTATTATTCTATTATAAACATCCTTAATTGTATTTTTCTTTTACATCAAAGTGAAGGCTCTATATGAATTTTTAAAATATGTGTGCAGGTAGATTACATTATTTTTAAATTTCATTTCAGGGCAGTAAAAAGGGTATTACAAAATATTTCTTATGAAAAGCGAGCATGTATTTTCATAGCACTGAGCACTTACCAGGCTTCTCTGATAGTCCAAGGAAGACATGCTGAAGATCTAAGCTAAAGCTTTGGAAATGGAGGAAAGGAAATGTATTCAAGAGATATTTCAGAAGTAAAAATCGGAAGAACGTGACTAAGTAGGGACTGTCAAAATGCCTCTGAGGTTTTTAACTTGGGCTACTAGGAGGACTGTGAGCACTTTAACTGAAAGAGGTAAATATGAAGAGGATGCTGGGTTCAGCGTAGGACGTTTCAGCTCAAGGCACCTGTGGGGCAAGAGGGAGATGTCCGCAAGATATTGAATGACAGATACATGGGTTTCGTGACCAAGAGATCCTGCATTAGGAGTCACTGTCCCATCAGTGATTGCCAGAGCCTTGAAAACAGACAGTACATAGAATAAGAAGGGGAAAGTCCATAACAAAACCTGACGGGCACACACAACGCAGGAAGGTCATGGAGGAGACTTTCCATTTTTCAATCTTATCTCCTTGTCAAGCTGGAAGATTCTTAAGATGAAAAGCAAAAAGCACCAGTCAACTGGCATTCCACAGCCCTTTTCCTTCCTGGAACATTCAGGAAGGGGAAAGAACATCCCTACTGTCATTGGGCTTGGCGAACCACAGATGTCTTTCTAATCGGTGGAAATATTTCTCCCGAAACTCAATGAGTATTCAAGGCTCAGCATTCCCCAGCAGGCAGAGAGGAGACCTTCTTCACCTGACCAGGGTGGGGCTGTGCTAAAGGGTGCCTAATACACTCAGAAAACGCACTCGCAACATGGGGATTTGGTGACTCGTCACTTTTAGGCAGGCTATCTCCCCCCATATTGGACAAAACCATAACTAAATTTAACAGCACAGGAAGTGTCATTCCCAAGGCCCTCAGCCAGCCAGAATGCAGAAGAAATGCCACGTGCATTCTCCCAAAGCTCAGGTCCTACACCCCAGGGACCCTCCCTCTCCTGAGTGTGTGACGTAGAAACCTCAGGGACACTCCCTCTGGCTTCCTCCCACGTCCCACGGCCTGCCAGAATGTACAACATGGAACAGAGCTGTCACCGAGGGCACATACCTGTGGTCACATAAACACATAAACACTTTCACTAGCAGCCACGTTCTCAGGCTCTGGCCCTGAGAGACAGCCGCCAGCCAGGCAGGACAGACTGCACTGAATGCCGACTGCTGCACTGCGTCCGCCGTCCACCCTGGCAGGAGAGGGGTTCCAGATGCGTCCTCAGCTAAGCCTGTAGCGGGGTCAGACTGTGATAAAGGGGCCCTCTAGTGCAGGTCCCCAGCCTTGGTCAATCTTTCTGGATAATACGTAAGAATATTCTGCATTGTTATGTACAGTTTCAGCAGAAAGATGACAAAGTTTTGAGTTTCCGGGTCCCGTTTCTATTTTGCCGTTTGGAGATATGCTGTGTGCGCGTGCGCGCATAAAGGGGGAAGGACACAAAGGAAATGGGGCAAAGGAACACGTGATCCCATTTTGGTTACAAAAAGGTTTTGTGCATTTTGGACAAACTAAAATAATATTGCAATCCCATGTCAACCCAGGAAATTTAATAAATGTCAAAGAAAGATCAATATCTTATCATTATTTCATCTTTGCCATAAGTAGATACTTCAGAAATTGTGGGAACAGGGCACCTCACTCAAGAACGTTTCAGATTTTTATTAATAAGTATTCATGGAATAGCTTTACTTCTAAAGTTCCACAATTTATGGATTTTTAACCTTAGAAATCTCTACGCTTGAATAGCTTCATTTCTTCCTTGTTTTCATAGGGACAGTGGCTTAAAAATCCCACTTGAAAGTAGAGTTTAAGCAGTATAAGGTCTTGACAATCTGAGAACAGTAAACAATAAATAGTGTGTGGAAGTCTTTATAAATTGACAGTGTTAGCTAGGGGCTCTGAACCTAAACATCCCTGTTCAGAATTGATCGTTCTCCAGAATTATCACAAGATAAGCAGGAGCCTTTAGATCAATCCCTCCACTGAGGAGCAGTGGAGGAGAACCCAGGTCCCAAGAGAGGCCACACTGGTCATTTACAATCTATTCAGAGCCACTGTGTACCTGAGAATATGAGAAGATTTGCTACAAGCTGAGTAACCTTGGGCAAGATACTTAACCCCTCTGGTCCTCTTAAAGTGAAAGATTACATTACAGTCCCCTGCAGCTCAGATTTTCAGTTTAATTTTTAAAAGCCTAAGCAAAATTAAAATTCATCACCTAGTTCGTAGACTTGAAGACCTTCACAGTACTTCATAATCCTAAAAGACGTTGACACCTTTTGTAGGGTCAGACTACTCATCCTACGCCCACTGGGCTTGCACTACCTAGCCAGGTGCCAGGTGATGCTCAAAAGAAAAAGCTCCTTTCCTCCTGGGAGGGTAAGATGCACCTAATGAAACAGCAAGAACTGTTCCAGACACTTCCACTCACCTTCCACTGGTCAGAGCTGTCTACTGAGAATGCCTCATGATTCAACTAAAAAGGGCATCAAAGTTCCCTTTGGTCAAAGAAGAGAGATTTTCTCGCAGTTGTTAGTTGTTCGTTTCACTCTAGACATAAGGCTGAAGTTAATTTTAAGTTTGCTTGGCACAGCATTCCACCAATAGATTTTGTATAAGTGCAGAGAATAATTTCATCATTGCATTACAAGCTGTGATCTAATTAATCTAAACAGTGAAGATCAAATCACATGAAAAAATTCACCATTAGTCAAACATATGTTCATCTCTTTTTAAAAACAATTATTTTAAATACACAATTAAATATGATTCATTTCTGATTGTAAGAAATTGAAGTAATATAGATACAAGTAAAGTCACCCTAAAAAATTCCCTTGTGCCCCAGCTTTTACTATGTCCTGAATTTAGTGAATGACCTGTCATGAATTTAGTGCGTATCCACTCAATTCTTTGTCTATTTACATAGAAAATTATATGAATAAAAACTTTTGTTTCAAGTCTTTTTTTTAACATAAATGGAATAATTATTTACTTTTGTGAATATTTTTAATTAGCAAAAAATCTTTAGATATTTCCATCAGTGTAAATATGGATTTCTTGCATTAAAAGAGTGTTGCATAATATTCCATAAGATGGATTATGAAAGTTTTAATTATTATCTTATTGGTGGAAATTCGGGATTTTTAAAAAATTATTCCACAAAAAACTCCACAGAGAACAGTTTTGTACATGTTTTCTTGCACACATGTGGCTGTGTTTCTCTTGGGTAGATACCAAGAAGAGGGATTTTTGGCTCAAAATATATGTGCAATTTTAAAAGGTTTGGCAAAGTGCCCTACAGAAAGCCAATACAAATTTAAATCCTGACCAGAGATTTAATTAAGAGAGGAGAGTTATGTTTTCCCCACACCCTCATCAATAAAAAATGTTACTTAATTCTGGAGTATTTCCCAATCTAATAGATGAAAAATGAAAGCTCATTTTAATTTACATTTCTTTGTTTATTAGTGAAGTTGTGCATTTTAAAATAAAATATAAATTAAACTTTATCATAGGTATGCATGCATAACGAAGAACATAGTACTATATATAAAGGGTTTAGTACTATCTGTGGTTTCAGGCATCCATGGGGGGTCTTTGAATGTATCCCCTGAGAATGGGGGGGACTACTGTACTTTTTGAAGTGCAGTCTTTTTTTGTCCCTCCTTTTATGTGTCTCAGTCAGTCCCCTCTCTATCTTTGCTGATCTTCACCCACATTAGTCTCCTGCCCTCCCCACCCTACCTCTAATCCGGCTATATGGAAAGGAAAAGGAAAGACATGGAAAGATTAAAAAAATAAATTGGGAAAAAAAATACCAGGTAAATCCTATCAACTAAGGGAAAGTTTTTACAGATATGTTACTATCAGGGAGCATCAACTTTAAATAAAAAGTGTTATTAGGAAGATAGAAGGTCACTACATAACAACTGATTCAGTTCACCAAGAAGCATTTCAAATGTCTATGCACCCAATAACAGAGCCTTGGAATACACAGAGCAAAAGTTTACCAGATTAAAATGAAAAATTGCTTTCTCCAGACTTCTCTTTGCCATCATTTTCCTGGTACCACACAGTTGGTCACAACAGTGGCAAAATAGAGTAAGGGCAAGGTCTGAGATATGTAAAAAGGAAAGCATGTGCCTAAAAATGTGTTTTACTAATAGGATAAACCACATCCAGTTTTCTTGAGAAACACTGCATTCTCCTTGAAAATCTAGGGGATCAGAAGAGATCATTTTGTTTGCAGAGGAGTAAAGGAAATCAAGATAGATTTAGAGGGAAGACTCTCGAAGGAAGTGAGAGACCAAACTTTTGAGGAAAATTCCTGAAGATTTTTTTCTGGGTTTGCCAGTTTCTGTGTGTATAGCATTTTAATTACAAAGTGCAGGGTTTCAGCACTTGGTTAGGGAATCATTTATGAGTGGGACCTTCCTGACCACAGTCAGCAAACCTTCGTTCACCTCCAGGAGGTTTGGCAAATCAAAACAGAGCCTGTCTGCCAGAGCGCTGTGGCCCTCATCAAATAAAGCAGCCCCACTATTGGCACAGTGGCACACGTATGCTTAAGACAGGGCCTCAGCTACCAGATGCTGAGACTGAAATATCTCCCAGGGCTGGTTGGAAAGTGGGTAAATTCACAGTACAGACACTGGCCTGTGTGAAAACCCTTCCCTTGGAGCCAATCTGCATGAGGCTTGTGGAAAGAAGAGAGGTTTAATTTTTATTTCTTTCCATCCCACATGACAAGCACAAAATTGCTGAACATTCAGCTAATGGTTCTCATACATTTCCCATTCTGAAATGTGAGGGCAAAGGTGTATATGCTCCTAAAGATTACTCCACATAAAGATTTCTCCAAGGGAGGAAGGAATACAGGCATTTGAGATAAGAATAACTGTGAATTTATTTGTAAATCCTTTTACCAATAAATGTTAGCCATGTACAAAAGTATAGTTTTACTATTAACACCCGCATCTAACAAAATGGGGTGCTAAAATAATTCTTTCTTATCTTGTTTCTCACTCTACCATTACCAATGACTAAAGTTTCATAATCCAGAAATATATGAAAATTAAAAGAAAAACCTGTACAAGCTGGAGAAAGAAAAGGAATAAGTCAGTACACAAAGATCACCAGGACACAAGGTGAAGAATTTCATCCTCAAGAGCTTTTAGGCGACACCTGATGCACCCTTAGAAAGCTGTAGTCACACAAATTGTTAGACATAGTCACACAGATTTTTATTAATTAATGTTCCTTTCTAGAGCATTATATAAAGTTTTTAGTCTTCCTTAATGCTTTGAGTTCACTTGTTGATTCTCGTTAAGACATCACAGGACCTTTGTGGGTGAGAATTTCTGCATATAATATCATGGAAAACCAACAAATAGACTTTGAAAAGAAAAACTTGCACTCTGGAAAATCATGATTTGATATAAGGAAGCCTGCACAGAAATGCCGGTCCAGGCACTTGGCTTCCCTGAGCCTTGGTGGACCTCTGCTGCCCTCTCAGAATAACCAGGCTTGTGTTCCAAACATAAGACACTGTGATTCTCGTCAGGCCTCATCCCCACATTCTGCCTTCTTCTCTTGATGGTTGGGGTCAATGACTCCAGGAAGGATTCGTCCCTGTCTCTTAGAAGGGGCAATTTAAACAGCCTCAGACTCAGGTCACCCTGGCTGCTAACCTAGTTCTGCCCTTTGTACCCAGATCTGGAAATGGCTTCTCTTTTTTGCTCCTGAGACCTAGCTCCTGCTTTGACCCTTGATCTGGAAACTGGATCCCTGATCCCTCCTAAGCTGAATTGCATTTCCCTGCAACGTGCCCTCATAGCATCCTGTGCTTACGCCCATCAGGGGACTCATAAACAAATAAACATAAGCCCAAATAAATGGAAATTTTAATGGTGTGTGGCAGGTAACATAGTAAATACACAGGTAACAGATACTTAGGACCCCACAGAGAAATTGTGATGGTTTACAAGGTTCATTTCTAAAAGGGTCAGTTTGTTACAAAATAGGTGTAGAGAGAGAGAAAAGAATATGTTCTAACAAACAGAAAGCTATGGGCTAACAGAGGGGCACCATCAAAGGATGAAGCAGCAAATGATGTAGCAACTCAAACATGATTAACAAGAGAAATGTTCCTGATTCTGAGGGACACCCAACTGAGTTCCCCAAATTCCTGAGTATTCCCTATTTATTGTTTCTGCCCTATTCCCTATAGCACTTCCTATAGTGCTATATTTGCATGTATTACAATGGTTTGTTGGAAAAAGGTAAATGCACACACAAATACATACACAATTAAACAAAAAATGCCTACAATTCACAAACAATAGAGGATATTAGAAACTTGGTCCACTAACATTTCTAAACCCCACAATCAAGCTCTTTGGGAAAATGTTACTAGAAAAACATACAAAACTGGTAGAGAGTATGTCGTATAAAGCACACCAAAAGGCAGAAACATGGGAATATTTGGATGAAAATATCCACTTTTCCCTCTACTTTGTCATGTCGCATGATTTATTTATGATGTTTGTCTCAAGCAGGGGCTTTTGAGGAGACAAATTATGATTGTTCTCTTAGACCAGTGTTCCTGAACCGTTTTTCATTATCTCCCACTAAGAAGCATTTTTAGACATTTTTTTCTCTAATCACTCGCAGTGAAATTATAATACCACAGATGGACTGTGTATCTGTTTATGTGCTAAATGTATATATTTCCTTTTGTGCATAAAAAGAGTAAGATTTTCTGAATCCCTCTGAGGAACTAACTTTTGCCCCCTTGGAGATGGTACTGCCCCCTTGAGAATGCACGTTTGATACTGTGGTAAGGAGGAATGCCCTGTGCGCTACTGCAAGATGGGAGTGCATGGGCACCAGTGGGACCCACCCTTAATGAACAGTTACAGACTAGAAAAAAACAAGAGAGGACAGAGGCATGGCTTTTTGCATGTTCCCCTACTTACATGTACTTATTAAGGTAAAAAAAAAAAAGGAAATCACAAAATCAGCAAATGAGCCAAGAAAACATGAAGCCAAAAAAAAAAAAAATGAAGTAAACACAGTGTCTGCAGAAGTTTTATTTACATCATGATTTTCAGAAGCTTACTTCTATATATGGAAGTCCTCTTTGGCTCCCAGTCAAAGAAGAGCCAGCCCCGGTGGTGGAGTCCATTCTGTGACACAGGATCATGCTGAGAAAGGGCCACCCACACCTGGGGGGAGCTGAGAGCAGGCGAGGGATGGGAACTGGGCACACCCAACACAGAGCTGACTTGCACTTGGCCTTGTCTTTGCATGTTTCAGATTTTAGAATACAGAAGAGAGCAATGGCTCTAAGAAAACTGAAATTTTACTTGCTCCTATCAAATAATAGCACAAAACCAAGGAAATTTCCAGGGATGTTTCATAATATGCATAAACATTTTATAAAACAAAATGTTTGAGCATTAATTAATCTAATAGATGAGAACATGAGGGTACAGTTTAAAGTCCAAGAGAAATCAAGGTAGAATTATTTACAAAGGCCCAGAGGTTGGGCACTCTCTTCTACCTATTCTCTCTTCTATTTAATGGCCTTTCCTTTTTGTCACTTGTGCTGGCTTGGCTCTTTCCTCTGCCCCCTAAATAAGGCAGGTGGCAAGATCAGTTTCTCTCTTCCTTTTGGCTCTGTGCCCTCCTTCTTGGCCAGCCCCTAATCCTCAGGTCTTCAGCTGTCATTTCGTGGCAGACTTCTCCCTAAACCATGTCTCTGGCCTGACATGTCTCTGATCTCCAAAGATAATTTCCAAATGCCCGCTGGATATTTTTACATGGATTTCCTTTCAACACCAAAAAATCAAGATGAACAAGACAAATCTCATCATCAAAAAACCTTCTGGCTTCCTTATTCCTGTTAAATAAACTCCACAGAAATTTATGACGCACATACCTCTGTCTTCCCCCAGGTGCCCGGTTTGTTGTCTAGGCTGCTCCCCTCCGTAACTGTTTCCTCCACCCCAGCCGGACTCTGAGACTCTCACGTGGACCATGGAAATTGCATTATCATTGGTGTCCTCCAATCCTTCTCTCTCAAAACCATTCTGTATGCTCTTTTCAGAAAAATCCTCTTAACACATATATTTTATCTGGTCACCCAAATAAAAAATTTAAATAGCTCTCAATTTCTAATCATTTGGAGTCAATACTGAAGCCCTCTCTATTCTCCAAACTATCTATTGTCTATCTGAGTTCCCACACTATCCCTTATAAGATTTCCCAAGGTGGATTGTCCTAATCTCTCTCCCCACTGCACACACTGATTCAAAATAAATACCATCAATCCTCGAATTCCAGATGAGTTTCAATTTTCTCTGCTTCAGAGAAATGTGAGGAAATTATTTCATCATTGAACCTCCAGGGTGACTGATTCTGTTTCAACTAGCTGACAGATGCATTGCGATGGAAATCTTGATCCTGTTTGAAGTGGATGCGGGATAGAAGTGCTGTGTTTGTGATGATAGTTTGGCTGCCCGGGTGTTTCCCCAAGAGAACAGGCAAGAGGGGAATGTGCACGTGGAAGCACATGTAGAAACATATGCTCTTAGATGTCCTCTGTGTACTCAGGATGCTTCCAAGTTTACTCTTCCAAAGCCCTAAGTACTTCTGTAGTGAGTGCTGTTCACGTGCTGTTTCTTGTCACCCTGAAGTAACAACAATGATGATGATGATGGTGATGATGATGATGGCACATCTGCATAATTCTCTACGATTTGCAAGTATGACTTGCAGAGTCACGTGACTGGCAGAGAGAAAAAATTAAATATGGACAGGAAGGAGAGGAATAAGTCAGGAATACTCAAATTAAAAATGACAAAATTTCTGCTGGGAAAAAGATCCTACACCCCATTGCAAGATTGGGGCCAAGAGCTACATCCCACTCCTCTAGGGCTGAATTCCAAATTGATGGTGGGGCTCAGAAGGAAATGGACATATACCACACTCAGATATTCCATTTGTATGGGAGAGTCGAGATTCAGTGCTAGAGGTTCTAAAGTGTCAAATGTCTAGTCTGGATTTTAGACCTTTTATAACATTATTTCTCCCTCCCAGTGATGCCTTTAGGGAATAGGATAGTTTGCCTTCCCCTAAAACCCTTTACTTCACTCATTCCCCTGCAGCGGTGAACTCCAGCTTTGCGCATGTTTGTGTTATTTTGCTGGACCGTTTCTTTAAGAAAGGAAGTTAAGTTTTCATGGTGATGACAGAACAATTCCATGTGGTGTCTTCCAGCCTCTGGGGCACAGGTCATGGGGTGGAGCAGAGGACCGTCACTGGTGCTGCAGAGTCCACTTGTCAGTGCCATCTGTATGAGTTTTATCACATGAGGAGCCAATGCAGAGGACCAGGTCCCAGTGGTTGGGGCTGGAGTCAGGCTGAACACAAGTGTCTTTATTACTTTCATTGACTTGCAACTTCAGATATTTATCTATTACAGCTTCTGATCTTCAGCCCAGACACCTAATCTTGTAAGATGCTGACTAATGTATTTTCATCCCTAAAATCATACAACTCCTTGAATATTGAGGAAAATACTGTAGAATTTTTTTACCCAAAATTTTTCTGTCCTAAATTAGGCTGTCCCAGGAAAATAAATAAATGAAAACAGGATTTGGTAAAACAGCTTTTATTCAGATATCTAAAAACCTGGAACATGCAGACAATCGAATTTTCTGTACAGGAGCTTTTTTGAAAATAGCTCATTTTGAAAATCACACGAACATGGCTAACTATGATTGCATGTGACACATGATGTTAGCATCATAGGCTTGGCAGCAAATCGATGAGTGGGTGTCACCATGCCAGCCTAAGCAACTCAGTTAGAGTTAGTGACGTAGATAGAGCAAACAAACAACAGCAGCCACAAAGCAGACTTTGCAAAAGAACTAGGTCGTGATGGGAAAACTTCATCGTTTTCACAGAAGACGAGATGTTTATTACTGAGTCAGAGACACTTGACATTGAAAGAGAATTCCACAAAAGTAAGATAAAGCAAGTGCAAGCAGATGACACTACAGTGTCCCTTCAAGAGAACAACTGCATAGACCTCCCTTCCAGTTCTGAAGGGGCTATTGCACAAATGCTTGCAGATTTTTGTTCTACCTCTGCCTGCAGCCTAACAAGGAGTTCCTATAGAATAAAATTTATATATGCATCAATAGAAAGATGTTTTCTTTTGTAATTTTTAAGGAAAGAAGTGTGTATTACAAATCTATTTTTTAAACTATCTGAACTGATAAGAAAAATTTACCCATTAGGCTTTTTAACCTAATGTGTTTTTTCCATTTTCTGGTAAACATGGTGCTTTAAATTACTATGAAATGATAAAAAAAATCTTAATATATTTTTGGGTAGTACATTTATATTAAATATAATATTTCCTGAGACTGATATTCTCTTAAAACCAAGTTGCACCCTACCATTCCCTTACAGCTCACATTTGGTACCAGAGGACATTATCACAAAACATGTGTCTCTTTTGGGTCACTCTGCCTTTCTTGGAAAAAAAGTAGAGACCTTTAGATACCTAGATCAGGTCCCAGATATTGCAATTTTTTTTATTGCAGAGACATCAATTCCACCATTCTACTGCTTGTCAGAATAAAAATGCTGATATGTTTGTGCCCATAAACACTCACATTTGAAAGAGAGCTTATAATTCTAAGTCTAACAAATGTAAATTCCAGGAACCATGAGATTCCCGATAGGTTGTGCAGCCTCTTGTGCATTACACGGGTCTCTGTCATTGTATCTCTTCAGGTCTTTGCTATGTTACTAAGAAATTAGGGCAGTGACAACCTCCCAGACTCTGTCAGGCAGACAGTCAATCAACGTTTTGTTTTGTTTTGTTTTGTTCTGTTTTGTTTTAGAAGAACATATTTTCTGGACAAGAAAAATTCTCAGGTTCAGTTCTCGTTGATGTACAGTCGACTGTGAGAGAACTGTTCCTATGCATTAGTGGCTTGCTTTTTTCATTCCTAGGAGTAAATGTAAGGTATTTGCTTATTCTCTGAGTAACTTCTTATGCCAAGGAAAAAGTTCCAAAGAAAACACGCGTGATGGACCTCAAAAACATTCTGCTAAGTAAAAAAAGACAGACAAGAAAGGCCACATATTGCAAGATTCCACTTATATAAAATGTCCAGAACAGGCAAATCCTATAAAGACAGAGAGTCCATTTGCCTCAATTGGGAAGGGAACAGGGATTTACTGCAAATGGGCCCAAGGGATCTCTCTGGGGTGATGGAAACATTTTAAAACTGGATTGTGGTGATGGTTGAACAACTCTATAAATTTAGTAAAAGTAGTTGAATTATACACTTAAAACAGATGAATTTTATGGTATGTAAAAAATAGAATGAGTATCTAACAACGTAATTATCGCCTTCTAACATATGGAATATACTATGTTCAGAAAAAAGCAGTGAGTCACCCTATAATTGCACACCTGCACACAAATAAAATTCAAAGAATTTGTTTAGTTTTATATTTCAGTAAAAGCTATGAACTGAATACACAGTCATGTTGTGCTTCAACTGTACAATAACTTCTCCCTCAGCCTACAGTTTACTATATTTTAAATCTCTGATTCTATGCAAAATCTGCAATCTAAGTGTTGTTGGGATTCCTAGGAAAATTCCAAGAAAATGTATTGGAATTACCCATTTTAAACATTGCCCAAGAACTACACGCCTTTAACATTTTTATGCCGTTATTGTAACTTTTTATTCTGATATAATTTCAAACTTAGAGAAAAGTTTCAAGAATAGTACAAAGAATCCCATATGCCATTAGCCAGATTCACCAACAGCTTACATCTGCCCCACTTTCTTTGTCATTTCTTTCTCTGTATGTATTCTTAAGTTTCTTTTTCTTTTTCACATAGAAATAGATTAAAAGTGCATTGGAAAAATAACATGATTTAGATAAGCATAATAGCCCCTCATGGCATGCCCATACTCCCTAGAGAAAATCATTATTCACAATATCTTGAATTTACTTCATAGTTTTTGAGATAAGCAAATGAAATAATCTATATTAAAGTGCTCTGCAAACTGTAGGGTGCATATGCAAATATGAGTTATTATCAAAACCAAAACAAAACAAAAACAGTCAATTCTGGTTTCCTCTTGCAGTTGAAGTGGCAATGACCTTGTAGGCCGCATCTCATTTTGTGTATGGAGTGACTTCTTTGGAAAGCAGTGTGGAAGCTTGGGGTGGGCAGCAGCTGAATTGACTGATTATTGCATTGAATGAAATAGCTACATCGAAAGTCCCCGCAAAAGCAGGAGGAATGCCTAGCAAAGCAATGACCGTACGCTCCTACGATTTGTATCATACAACATTCAGGGAAAGGCAGAGTCACTGGTACCTTCAGAGATCTGTACGAGGGAAGTGGAATGACGTCGCTTAGTGTGTTTTGCAATTGTTTTTCCTGGCCATCCGTTCCCAAGCCCTTGGCCTCCCATCAGTGATCATGTGCACTTGGAATCACAACAGACAGCATGGCTGACGCCAACGCTACTCGGAGGCAGTTCATAGAAAGGACCCCCAACTGCAACACTGCTGACAATGGACAGAGAGAAGCGAAAAACAGCAGTGAATGAAAAGGAGCTACGCTAACAAAGAACGTGTGAAAACAACAGCCACTCCCATTCCTGTATTTACAATGTGCTTTCCTTCCTGCAGGCGCCCTAGCCTGAAGTTCCTCACAGTGAACGCTCCTAGCCTTAGGACCCTCATGGATCCTTGCAGATGCCCAGAGGGTGTGTAGGCTGCAAGGCAGTGGCTATAAATACAAACAGATCCTTAACTTCCTGGGATGTGGCTTGAGACGACTCTTCTGAAAGGTCAGGGTCTTCCAAAGCCTTAAGGAAACCATGTTCACAGAAGGAGTATGATTACCTCCGTGGGCAAAACTATGTGCTAATGCATTTGCAGGTGTGTGATGCAGTTAATGTGTAAACCATGGGTATCACGGAAACCACCTATACAATCTCAGCATTGGCCTCAGCCCTCGAGTCTCACCCAGCAGGCATCAGAATGGCTGAAGGAACTGGGTAGGGAACATTCTAGGCCAGATCAACCTTTGGTACGGTCAAGGAAAGATGATAAATCTGATTTTCCTAGACAGAACTAGACTCACAAACAGACCCTCTGCCGAGTCCACCTAAATCCTTATCTCAGTGTGTGAAAGGGACTATCCCTTGACGATGGTGGTATCTCAGTGCTAAGTCAAACGCACGGGCCGGTCATCCCCTCACCTGATCTCTGTGGTCATCCCAGGGCAGCATGTTACGTCCACTGGGTCTTAGTTGAGTTTGAGAATGGTTTCCAATAGAGTGCGTGCAAACAGTTGTTCTATCATTTTTCCTCATCCTGGTCAATCTAGCATAGTGGGTAAGAGCTAAGATTCTAGACCCAAACTGCCCAGTCTCGCCTTCCAGCTTCTGGGCAACTTGGGCAAGTGATGAACTTCCTTCTGTAACACAAGGATCCCAATAGTGTCCACCTCATGAGACAGAAGGTCAAAAGGATTAATGCATGTGAAGTGTTTAGAACTATTCCTGACATGTGTTAAGTGTTCTGTGAATATTAATTATCATTGTGATTATAATTAGTACCATTATTTTATGTATTTTTTATACATATATATATATATATATATATACCCCTTACTTCCCTAGATAAAACACAGTTGAGAAAAGGCATCTAATGGGATGGAAAAGGGAACACCGGGGAATCGAATGCAAACAGGAAAAAGGCTGTGTGTTCTTCCCACGGCCACTCATGCCTTCTCTGCTCTCCAGCGTCACCTGGGGTGCTGTTTGAAAATTGCCAATCTGATCATCTCATTCTTCTGATTAAAAAAAAAAAAAATGGATTCCCATCCCTCCTGGGCAAGGGTCAAATGTTAAACACAGACCACAAGACCCTGCCTGACAAGGTCTTGCCACTCTGTCCTTTCCATCCTGTGCCTCCCCTCCTTGGCTCTCGTCACTTCAACCTCATGGTGTGCACGTACACACGGCGCGCTCTAGCTCCTCAGAGCTTTGGGTTTGCTCTCCCCTCAGCCAAGAACATTCTATTCCTCCCACCTCCCCTCCCCTGACTTCCTCCCGCTCAACCTTTAATGTCACACAGACCTTTCTCGATGCTCCAGGCAAGTTGGGCCCCCTCCAGTTTTCCTTCATAATACTGCAAAAATTGAAATTATTTGCCAGATATATCTTTTCCCCATTACACTGTCTGCATTCTTCACCGTTGAATCCCATAAGCCTAGAATTTATTAGGTTGTTGAAAGAAGGAAATGGGAAGAAAGAGTACATTTGATGGTTAATATCAGAAATTTTAATATAGTGAAAGTTATTAATTTTCTGTGTGCTTTTTATAGCTCATTCAAGGTCTTTTCCTACCCCTAAGGTAATAAAAATATTCTTCTCTACTTTCTTCTAATAATTTTAATGTTTTATATTTAACTTTTAAACCCTTGATTTATGTGGAATGGATTTTTAATATGGTATGAGGTAAGGATCCATTTTAAATTTTTTTGTACATGCGTATATTTTGCCAGGGCCATTTACTGAGTAGTTCAATTTTCCTTCATTGATTTGCAATGCCATCTTGATCACAAATAAAGTTTTCATATTTGCGTAGGTCTGTTTCTGGGCTCTCTACTCCACCACTTTCATCTAGTTCTGCCCAGTGTCTCATTGTCTTACTTTCTATCACTTTATAACATGTCTCGACTTCTGGTAAAGCAAGCCCTACCATGTTCTTCTTCATATGGATTTTCTTGGCTATTTGCTCTTTCATATAAATTCTAAAATCAACTTTGTTTGAATTTTCATTGGAATTGCATTGTAAAAATTGTGATGGATGCCCATACACATAAACATATTTATCCATAAACATGGTATGACTCTTGTCATGGGCTGAATTGTGTTCCCCCAAAAAAGATATGTTGAAGTATTAATTAAGCTCAAGTACCTTAGAGTGTGACCTTATTTGGAAATAGAAGCATTGCAGATATAATTGGTTAAGATGAGATTATACTGGAGCAGGGTAGGCCCTTACTCCAATATGACTAGTGTCCATATAAGAAGAGAGTATAAAGATATGAGAAAAGAAAACCACATGAACAAGGAGGCTGAGGTTGGAGCTTTGCAGCTATAAGCCAAGGAGGGCCAAGGATTGTCGGCCACCACCGAAAACTGGGACAAGACAAGAAAGGATTCTGCACAAAGTCTCAGACAGAGCATGGCCCTGGTAACATCTTGATTTTGGGACTTCTAGCCTCCATGATCATGAGAGAATAAATTTCTGTTGTTCGAAATCCCCCATTTGTGATACTTTGTTATGGTAGCCCTAGGAAATGAAAACAACTCTCCATTTAACAAAGCCTTTCCAAATAAATTTTAATAATATGTAAAATATATAAAATAATATATAAAATATATTATTTGCACTCCAGCCTGGGTGACAGAGCAAGACTCTGCCTCTTAAAAAAGAAAACCAAAAAGTTGTTTTTGGAAATAATCTCAAAAGTTTTTATATGTGCTAGATTCATTATCTTTCACATCTAAAAATGTCCTGATTTACATTATGATTGCTTCTTTGCCCTATGAAAGATTTAGAATTTTTTCATAATTTCCAAACATAAGGAGCTGTTGTAGTTATCTGTTATTTATCTCTAAATTGTTGCAGTGTGCTCTGAATAATAACCACCACTCAAATGTAATTAAGACTTTTTATGGTCTAGTATATGGTCAATTTTTTTGTAAATGTTCAATGTGTAGTTGAGAGGGTAATTTCAATATTTTATATATATCCATTAGTATTTTACATGATATATATGTATACATACATATACTCACTCATAATTACAAGCCCTTATTAATTGAGATGTTTAAATCTGTTATCTTGGTTTATTTCATTTGTCTATTGGTTAGCACTATGGTGGTTAACCTACCAATTTCTCTTTGTAGTTTTATCAATTTTAGCATTAAATATTAATGTTTTAAATGCATATAATCAAATGTATGTAATTATTTAAAATTTAACCTTTGTCAATGCGTAGTGACTCTCTACTAATTTTTCTTGCCTTAAGGTTTATTTAGCCTATGTTAATATGGCTATTCCAGTTTTTTGTGGGGTTTGATTTTTTTCTTTGTTTTTTGTTTTTTTTAGGTTATTATTCATCTGTAACTAATATTTTTCTGCATCTTATGACTCTCAGTCACCCTGTGTCCTTAAGTTAGAGGTAGAACTTTTATAAAATACATAGAAATTACTTTTTAAAAAATACTTCGGGTGACCTGTGTCTTTTAACTGGAGAGTTTAATGAATATATTTACATCAAATGTGATTTCTGATAGGTTTGGATTTATTCTGTGGTAGATTGGATTCACCAAAAATGCTGTTTTCCATCCCTGAAGGAGGATTCCCTGAAGGAGAGTATACCTCCCTGCCCACCCGAAGGAGTGTCCCTTCCTTTTCCTCTGCCACGACAGCCGGCAACATTCAGGCAGAGGCTGCTCCGGGAACTGAAATGAACTCACAGTATGGACGTGGAAAGTGAGCAAGAAACAAACACTTGTTTTTGTGACCTCGTCCTAGGGAGATATATATGGGTAGTTGATAACCCCAGTACAACCTGACCTACTGACTAAGACACATTTCTATAATAATATTTTCCATTTTTTGTTTGCTCATTTGCCATTGTTCATTTGTTCTTGTTCACTTTTACGGTAGCTGTTGTTTGTTACTACTATTATCATTACCTGTCTTGCCTTCCTTAAGATTATTTTCGATTGTCTTTCTGCTTATCTCCTTGTTCTCCTGCACTAGTCCAGAAATTAGATACTTTGTCGCCAACCTTTCGGTGACTGTTCTGGAAATTTTAACATCTATATTTGACTTCACAAAGTCTACGTTTATCAACATGTGGATAATACAAGAAACTTAGTTTGTTCTCATTATAATCCCTCCACTCGCAATTTATATAAAATTATTGTTCTATATTTTAGTGTGATCTTGAATTGTTAATCCACAAATTAGACATTATTGTCACTGTTTTAGCCAGTGATTACTTAGCTTTTTGCAGGTGTTTAACATTTTTCCTTGCTTAGCATGCCTTCTTGCACCTCCTACCTCTTTTCTGTTTATAATATACTGAGGGGTTTTAATCATAAATGGTTGTTGAAATTTGTTAAATGCTTTTTCTGCATTAATTAATATGATCATTGATTTTTGTCCTTTATACTGTTTATATGGTGAATTACATTAATTTTCAAGTATTGAACCAGCTTTGCACTCCTGGGATAAACCCCACTTGGTTGTGATGTTTTACTCTTTTCATATATTGCTGGATTTGATTTACTACAAGTATGCCAAGGACTTTTGCATCTATGTTCCATAAAGACATTCTGTGGTTTTTCTTTTTCTGTACTGTCTTTGTTTACTTTTGGTATTAAAGTAAGCCAGGCATCATAAAATGAGTTGGAATGTATTCCCTTCTTTTCTATTTTCTGGAAGAAATTATAAAATTTGTGTCCCTTCTTCAATGTTTGGAAGAAACCACCAGTGAAACCATCTGATCCTGAACATTTATATTTTGACGTTTTTAACTATGACTTCACTTTCTTTAATAGTTACAGATTATCTATTTTATCTTGAGTGAGTTTTGATATTTTGTGCTTTTTGAAGGAGTGGTCCATTTCATCTAAGTTATTTATACAGGTAGTGCTGTTTGTTGTATTCTCTTGTTATCTTTTTAACATCCATGGATGCTTAGTAATTTTAAAATGTGATTTTTTTCCTTTTACCTGCTGTACCCTGAGTTAAGACCAAAACAAGAATTTACTCTAACATCTCCCTCTGCTGGGCCAGGACTTTTTTTTCTAGCTCTCACATGAAGGATGTGGCCTTTTAGTGGTTTCTGATTGATGGAGGGTCTTGCTCTATTCTTTTTTGCCTGTTCCCTGAGCATGTGACCCATTAAAACCCAAGCTAGAGGCCACCTATGACTCAGAAATACACTGAGAGAAAACACAAGCTCGCTTACCCCATGGGTTCACATTTTCTTTTTGTTTCTAGTCTCTGAAGAATGTTCTGATTTTCTTGGCAGTTCAGCCATGCATTCAAAGAGGTTTTTGGTTTTATTTGTTATAATATTCTATCCAACATTCTAAAGTATGCTGTTCTAGAATTTCTCCAAAATTTTGATCTGCCATATCTCTAGGAGCAATGATGAGATAGCAATTTATGTACTGGATTGGAAAAAAAAAATTTTTAAGTATGAAACTATCAAATATGACCGAAGAAAACCTAGGCAATGATGTGGTGAGGTTGCAACTTGGCAGTATATATTGAAATGTTTAAAACCACATGTCCTATGACGTAGCAGCTCCATTTTTCAGTATCTGACTCAAGATAACTCCTACAGAAGTGAACAAGGATGTTTATGACAGCCTCGTTTGTAATACTGAAATGTAGAAAACACTAAAATGTTTATTTGTAGTGGGAAAGATTAAGTAAATTAAGGCAGGTATTTATTGTGGGATATTCCAAATAATACTGACATGGATAGCTCTTAAGAGTTCTTATGAGTATTAACAGACACAGTGCAAGTAAGTGCTTAGCACAGACTATGAGTTCAATAAATGTTATCAGCTGTTATTTCTTAGGCGTTCCCTGTCTTCCTTATCTTTCTGACTTACAGAAGTGGAATTGGGTTTATGTCAAACGGCACCAACTGAATCAATCAATTTCCCTCCCCCTCTCTCTCTCTCAAAAAAATGTGGAACACAAGATGTAATAAGCACACATTTTTATGCTCTATTTTATATGTTCTCTTCATTCACTAACAGTTAGCAAAATCCTTTGATCTTTGAGAGAAAACAGAATATAGATAATAATATATTTCCCCAAAACATGTACCAATTGAGTCAAGTGTCTGGGATGCATCTAGCATCTTATTTTAACAAAAAAAGTTTCCCTTTTAACATTTGGCTAAGCAATAAAATTTCCACAAACTTGACCAGATTAATTGACAGTGCCTTGTAAATGATAAGTAAGTAAGGCTTTTTTTTTTTCTTTTCTACAGAACCCATCTTTGGAACTCATATAAACTTACTTTGATCAAAGCAAAGGCTGTAAAGGATTAGAGAGGAAGAAACATTGGACTTTAGTTCACACATGAGTGCAAAGGCAAGATCTCCTGATTATAACTCCTCACAGGGGAAATCATTAATTCCCTGAATGCCAAATTTCCTCCCTTTGTTAGAATTTGGATTCCAACAGATTGAAGTAGATGATCCCGTGACATGTTGATAACATACCTGCATATCAGTTCTAACTACACTTGGGTGGTCACAAAATCCAAAATGTGTCTTAATGGAAAATTTTCCTTACAGAGTTAATATATGTCTGACTTTAAGGAGAGTATTTGTGTTGAGATTTCAGGTCCCACTAAACACTATTGCACAGACCTGTTTTATCATCCCATAAGAAATGTAAATTTAATATGTTCACGGCTTCTATAATACCTTCCAAACTCTTAGTTGACAGTATCCACAATTGTGTGTTCCAAACTAATATCACATTGTTCTTCATCCATTTTTCCTGTCAAACGAATTAGATGGAATCTTCATCTTCTACAAGAACTGGGGGAGATTTTGCCTGGTAGCAACCATGGCCCAAAAAAGGGAGGGGAGAATTTTTGATGCTTGAATTCAAAGACCAACTTATTTACAATGACATCCACCCTTAGAGGGAGCTACCTGGAGGAACTAAGTTTGTCATGGCTCTCCCCAGTCCTCAAACAGAGAATTTTAAGTGTGCTAAGTTTCTGACATTCTTCCAGTAACAGAAAAGATAATTCACAAGAATCAATCAGCCAAATCAAAACAGCCTGGTCCAGCACTGTCTGATGCATAGAGAAGTAGATAGCTTGGTTTCTGCCATCACGCATCTTATAAGAAAATAGAAGGGCCAGGACACAGACATGCTCAAATGGCACGGCTCAGATCATCAACAGCAGGAATTCAGAGAAGGTAAGAGCAATGCAAGCAGAAGCAGCGTGAAGAGAATTTACTGGAAAGTGGGTTGTAAGACAGTCTTTGAAAGATGGAAAGGATATAGGCACTCCTGGATGGGAGACACTCATAATGGTCCCCTTCTCTCAGCCTTGCTCCCTACCATCTACACTGCACATCTCAGCCATCGTGGTGGTAGCAGACATCAGGCGTAACTCCCCAATATCCATTACTTCCATTCCTTATTGAGGAAATTTATCTCTGCTCAAGGGTAGCATAGACTGAGACCAAATTCTTGAAAACAAACCCCAAGAAGATTCTCCTTATTCTTAAAAGAAAATCAAGAAGCCAAGATTTCTCTCTTGTTGGACAAAATAAGTAGGTATATAGCATGTTATGAGAACTGAAGGAAAGTAGCCTTAGGTGATGTCAAAACTGTGGGTGACAGGAGAAACCTGGGTTCCTGACAACATCTCTGAGCCACTGAATCAAACAACTCCGAACCACCCTTGCCTATGGACTCTGGTTATCTGAGCAGTTCTATTCTATTCTGCTCTGTTTCATTCCATTCTGTTCCATTGCGTTCCACTTTTTTGTTTGTTTGTTTAAAAAAAAAATTCTGGTTGAAATCTACTAAATTTATTTCATAAGTTCACAAATGGGTCATGACCTGCAGTTTGAAAAACACTGGGTTATAGCTTTCAAATGTCCAAAGAAATAAAGGAGTAAGTATAACTGGGGATAAGGCTTGAATCTGCCATCTTCAAACCTACATTTTCTCTAAATTCTCCCATTCCACGTTAAATATTTACGTGACCATTACAAGATATTATATTAAGCAATCTTATATATTGTAATATTAAAGTTCCTTTCCTACATTTCAAAGTAAAAACTGATGCTCCGTGACATCATGTGCTATTTATCCTCCTGATTCTCCTACCCTCAACTCTGCCCCTGTCCCCAGGACACTCACTCCCTCAGGAGGAAGCACAGGCTGGTGGGGCAAAAACCAAGCTCCTTAGTAGGCTTGAAACAGCCTTCAGGACCAAGGCCCTCCTCGTGATGCTCAGGAGGACACTGGAAAACCAGAAAATGGAATCCAGACTTAAAGTTGTAGAAACTAAAAGGCCACTGAAGGTTTTTATTCATGGAAATTACATGTTGAAATCAGCATGTGGGTGAGCAATTCATAGGAGTAAGACCATGAAATCAGGGCTTTTGGAAATTTAGTTTGTCAAAGAAGGAGGACTGCATGATTGAAGAAGACAAAAGTAGAAAATTGGGGATTGGGAACAAACATTTAAAAAGACAAAACAGCTAGATGGTTACAGTAGTGCCCTGGGACTGAGAGGCAAGGCCTGGGCTAGGGCAGAGGAAACATGGTGGGACAGCCTGTCACCTGGCATCCTGGGACACTAGTGATTGACTCAACTAAAATAATACGCAGGGACATACTGAATGCTGCCACTGGAGATGGGGAAGGCCCTCAGAGCCAAGTCTAATTAGGGATGGAAGGAGGATCTCAGTATGTTTGCCCTGAAGAAGAGAAATCTTAATGGGAAGAAAAAATGTCTCCAACTTTTAGGTGGCTCTTAAAGCTGGATCTAATTAGCAGATATTATAGATGGATTAATAGTCAGTGTTAGGAAGATATTCTTATTCTTAGTGTTATTTCACAACCAAATGGGTAACTAGTGAGGGGACAGAGTCCTCTATCATTGAAGGTGGTCAAGGTTGACACTTATCTGGGTTTATGTCACATGACAAGCTACCAGAGAGCAGGAGAAGGGCTGCCTTTGTATCCCACAGCCCAGTGCAGGTTCCAGATGTGGCAGGTATTCAAACACTGTGGGTTAAACAAGGTATGCCCAAGGTTTCTGTCCAACTAATGACTTGATTCTGCAGGTCTTAGGAGGGGACGGGGATGTGAGCGTGCAAAGACACAATGGGAAAAAAAAAAAACACAATCTGCTGTTAGACAACATATAATTGATATGTGAGTTTGAAAAATACTTTTGAATGTTGCAAGACAAAATTTCTATGGAGCACATACAATGGCCAGTTCAACAGTTTCTATCTTAGTTAGGACATTACTAGCTACTGTAACAAACAAGCACTAAAATGTCAATGACTTGAAACAATAATGGTTGATTCTTGCAGATGAAACAGGCAACACATGTGGTCTGGTGAACAGCAGCTCTCCTCCACCTGGCTCCTTCCATGTTAGAGTCCTGCCTTCCCTTAAGGCCTCAGAGTCATTGGCATCCAGCCAGCAGGCATAGAAAAGGGCTTGAAGGTACATAAATGTGAAGATTTTATGGGCCAACTTTAGATATGGCACACATTTGTTTTGTTCCAGTTCCATAGAGAGTTTTCAGTCACATGGCCACACCTAACTACAGGAAGGCTGGGAGCTACAGCCTAACTGGTATAAAGATGGGCAAGACAAGTTTGGTGGACAGCTAGTAGTCTCTTCCACAACACCCATGTGCACCCTTCTTCCTACACATAGATCACACTCAATCCTTTCCAGAAAGAGACAACCCAAACTCCATCTGTTTTAGCAACTGTTGCAAAAATTAGATTTAAGAAAATTCATAGCTAGATCAAGTGGCTGATGATATGTTAATAAACTTTGTAGTGAGCCCAATACAACATTGAGAACACTGCCAAAGTCACATTCCAGGAGTGTATTATTTTCTGAGCAAGGGAGTTTATGACCTTGGCAGCTAGCATTCAGAAGCCAATGACTGCCCTTAATAATATTTTCAGCTCTTCCTTTGAACATTGAAAGGGATGGTATTCAACCAGCCACTGAGATGATACATTCTAGTTTTTCAACAATTCATTGTTTAAAAGGTTCTTTAATACCTAGCCAACGTTTCCCTCTTCCTGGCATCGAGCCAAAACATTTTGCTCATGTCTGTCAGTGGGCACAGCCTGCCATACCAGTAAAAAGAACAAGATCAAGCATGAAAAGGGAGCAATACCTGTCTTTGCATACCTGCCTCCTGCCTTTTCTGTTCTTTAGACTTGCTGTGGAGTGATTGATGCATTCTTGCTCCGAGATAACCACCTGATGTTTGCGTTGCGTTTAGCACTACAATATCCGGAAGTCTGCCGCACACCCTACCATTTACCTGACACACCAAGAGCAGAACACTGCGTCAACTAACTTGAGCCTAATAAGGCATCATTTTCTCTACATTAATGATCAATGACATTTTTATTACTAATTTATCGACCACTTCTCTTCTATTAAAATTTCTTTATGTCCCTTTTCTCTTTGAAGTCTTTCTTTCATTTGATATTGAAGGCCAATACTTTTCTTCCTTAACAGTATTGTACTTCTTTCACTAATCTACTGGATTTACAAATTTAAAAAATTAGTTTT